>CM056556.1:8584597-9184597 GCA_029721515.1 Synanceia verrucosa
CATCACCTTATCCACTGTATGAAACATCATCATGCAGGATAAATGTTAATAAGCAGAAGAAAGACTTCCTGAGTGGCCTTGCTACTGTTTTAGGGCTTTCCCTGTCTTTGTTGAGCAGTAGTGTCTGGATCAAACATGAATATTCATTCATCAGACGGAGGAGATGTTAGCACAGGGAAGGAAAAATGTCTAGAGGGCTCTTTCTTTATCGTTCTCTTTCTCTATCACAGACTTTCTCTCTCTCGCTCCTCTCCTCACATCTAATACTTCAAGCACGGCAGTTAATTTAAGATCTATTATAAATGATTAATTCAATATTTATGAATATTTTAAACTTCCTATTAAATTACTTTGTATCTGTTTAGCAGTACATCTTTCCGGATTTTTTTTTTTTCATGTATATTCTCTCAAAGAGACAAAACTGTTACTATTACGATAGCGTTTCATCCTCTGAGATGCCTCATGCGAGATGTGTTTTTCCTTTGATGTGTTTCACAATTAAACCAATGTTATTTCTGCCATCATCCTGCAGCAGATATATACAGTTTGTGTGTGTGAGTGTGTGCATATATAACGATACGTCTGCCTGTGTGTGTGTTAGTTTGCTCCACTGACTGTCGGTGTTAAGAGATAAGAGTGGAGGAAAGTCTCCTTTCTTCCTCTTTCAGGACCATTACCTTTCATTCCAATCACAGAGGAGAGCCCAGGGGAGGAGGAGGAGGAGGAGGAGGTGTATATGACTTTGTCCTGTGTGATGCATATGAGAAGAGTCGGGGAGTAATATAGGTAACTGGTACTACCATGTCGTAGTGGGCAGTGTACCCATCTTATGGGCACATTAATGCCTTTTTATTCAGCAGCTTTCATTTGTTTCCATTTAAAAAACAATTGGTTTGAATGGAATTAATGTTTAGTACGAAATCACATTGAACACAAACATTTTAAACAGCATACGGCTTTAATTTGATTAGTCATGCACGCTTTATTGATTATAAATCCAGTATCATTTGATTTGAGTCGCTCATCTTATTCTTGCACCACCTTTCAGTGCATTTTGTATTTTGTAGCTGTTGGATAAAAATGGTTAGAATCCCCACAATGTTTTGCTCATGTGATTAATCTCGTCATCTATTCATGCATATTAGTATGGATTGATAATCTTTATTGAAGGGGCATTTGTTTTTACAGCCTGCAGATGTTCACATCTCTTATTAAATATACAGATATGCAGTAGTTTATTACATGGTCACAGTGTGTTTTAAAGAAGTATTTCAAGATCAGACGGCATACATGTAAGTAAGTAAGTAAGTGCAAGAAGAGACATGTAATTACAATTTGAAATATGAAGAAAAGCCATGTAATTCAAATTATACCACTGGTATAGATCAGATAAGTGGACATTCTGTCACTGAAAACACCCACAGTGTACATACGTATTCTTGACTGATCACATCTTTAACACTCATTTCCCCGTGAAAAGAGAGACTCGCCCCCGTGATGATGTCATAACAGCTGATGATGTCATTCATGTTATCGTTCTAGACTGCGGCGCAGGAAGTGAGGTTGATCTCAGAGCAGCTGATCAGAGTGAGAAATCAATCAGAAAGCAATAGATCTTGTGAGAGGGCTGTATTGATCCCTCTCTCCTCTCCCATCGTTGTGATTATCTGCAGCACAGATTGATTACTGATGTCTGAGAAGGACTTATAGCAATAACATCTCTGCAATAACTACTTCTTCTCAAATTTAAAACTTTCATGTACTTGTGGCTTAAGTCATTTTGGTTAGCGTCATGAAACATATTATTATTTCTTTATGGCCTCGTAAAGGAAAAACTCAATGATTGTTAATTTTATTAAAATTACTCAGTTTTGTTATTTCATTTCAGGAGAACTACTTTTACTGTTCATGTAAAAGAAAATATTTGAAAAAGTAGAACAATTAAAGTTTTCTTTTTGTTTTTTTTGTTTTTTTTTTACCTGAATTGACAAAGCTTGTTTCCATATTTAATTTGACCTTAAGATGTTTTGCACATGACATGTTAGGAGATAAGCTGATAAATTACATTAAGCTAAATATTTTTGATCGAACACATTTTAACATTTGCACTTAAAAAAAAACCCTTAGGGCTGCAACCACTGATTATATTCACACTCAGTTAATCTTTGAATTATTTTCTTGATTCTTCAATTAGTAATTTGGTCACTGTTATTATTTTACTGTCATAGAGGAGTAAGGAAACCAGACAATATTCACATTTGAGATGCTGAAATCAGAGAATTTTGACTTTGGCCAATTTAATTAATAGTTGACAATTAATTGGTTAACATGCCTCTGCACAGTGTCTGGTGCTTGATGTGTCTTTCTCCCAGTGATAATTCGCACAAATATAATACCTATAGAGAGAGTCCAGTATATCATCCAGCTGGTGTTTTTATTCATGGCTCGTGCTGCTGAACACACCTTCTGTTAAGGTTAAGTGGAAGGCATTAACAAAAGAGAGAGGACACTTTTCAGAGGAAAACATTACTGAAGAAATTAGGAATTACAAGATTATCAGTTCCTTCAGTTGGTCTTTTTGGTTTGTTTGCCCCCATGTCATTGGATTAAGTAAGGGAAACTATATCATTGAGATTCTTGTGAAGTGTGTGCGTGTGTGTGTGTGTGTGCGTGTGTGTGTGTGTGTGTGTGTGTGCGTGTGTATGTGTGTGTGTGTATGGTGGGGGGTTGAGGTTTCAACATCATGTAAGGGTGACACCAGTGATGTGTGACCATGGGTCGGCTAGGTGACAACAGTGAAGGCTGATTTACTAAAAGGACAGGAGCATCAGAGTAGAACCTGACCACACATCCTTCATCTGTCAGACAGATAAAACTCCCTCTCTCCATCATCTCCTAGAAAGAGAGAGAGAGGGGCCCTCCATCTGTCCATTTTTAAGACAAGGCTTACCTCTCTTCACCTGTCCAGTTTAGGCTTTATATAGGACAGCACTGGTTTCTGTATGAGTGTGTGTTCACTCACAGGTGCCCACTTTAGACAACTTTGGATTTCATTTTTTTTCTGTCCTTCTACTATGCTCATCTGGAATGTAAGGCTGTGTGCATGTATGTGTTATCAATACACCCTTGTGCTGTAAGTATCTTAATCAATAGCCATATGATTATCCATGGAGGGAAGGTATAAATGATTTAAAACAGGACGAGGGTGACAGATGTTTGCTTTTCACATTGAAGTTACTGTCAATAATTAATGCATGTGATTAATCTGTCAACATCTTTGTGTGTGTGTGTGCATGTGTGTGTGCATGTGTGTGTGTGTGGCCTCGACCCCTTCAGTCCCCGCAAGAGAATGCAGCTCTTCAGTCGTTCCTGCATGTGCTGGGCCACGCTCATTAATGTCTGATTTGAGGTGTTACATTTAAGTCAGTCATCAATAATCAGAAAGATGAACACATGCTGCACATACCAAGTTGGTGGTCAATAAACTGTAAATAAATGAGAAACAATGTCACTTGTAGGGCTGTTTGTCAAACATCAATACTTTTTGGCGGCACTGACCGAAATTCTGGCAAATTTTGCCCTTTGTCGACAAAGACTTCTTCAGTCAGTCAGTTGTTTTTATACACTTCTTTTATACTAAATGACATATTTCCAAGAAGCACATCTGGTAAATATTGCATTGTTTCCATCCATGTCTGCTAGCATGTCCTCCTCCTCCTCATTTTCCCTGCCTTTTTGTTGCATTTCTCAGTGTTTTACCACCACCGTTGTTGATCAGTGGAATAGTGGGACATTTATTGCATCACTCACGTTCATGTGTGTTTTCTTTTTAGTGTGAATGACACAAACAGAAAGGGACTCACTTGTCAAAATATTACCCCATAGTGCTACTAGAGGTCAAGACATTTTGGCACGACACACACTGGGTCCCATCGTTTCATGCACATCCCCTGACACCTGTAGCAACCTCTGGATGTGTCACGGACATCACAGGTAATAATAGAGAGGCTGATTGAATGTTTTCAGTCAATAATAAACAGTGATAAACATTCTTCATTTGGGGTTGATTTGGACAATCACAGGCAACACGTGTCACACGTGTTGCTGGTGTTTAGGCTAACATGGTGAACTGGAGGTGCAGGTATGATTGATGAGCCTCAGATGTCTTTGGTGTGTGTCTCTCTCTTTGTCCTTTAATCAGATTGTTCCAAATTTAAATTAAAATATTGCTAATTTCAGAAAAAGTCTTGTACTTCTTTTTGTATTTAGACAAAATTCAACATTTGAGAATTTCTGTTATTACATTTTTAAGAAGATTAAGAATAGTTTTTAATATTTATCAGAATCGGGTAGTAAAAAAAAATATATTGTTCCTGTTCTTGTCCCTGTCCTGAAACTCAGATATTTTTAAAAATGTAAAACAAAACTCAGCCTTTGTCTCTAGCACAACTTTCTTCAGCTTCTTCTTACCCTCTCTAACTTACCAAAGTCAAAGAGTAAAACAGGAGAAAGGTTTGGCGATTCAAGGATCCGATGCCCCCATGTTTCTATACCCTCCTTTCACACGCACTCTCCGTCTGTGTCTGTGTATGTATGTGTGTGGAGGAGAAGCCTATCTTGCCTGCTATCATTTCCTGAATGACCTCTGCTTTCAGCCTATGATGGATTGTATTGCGCACATAGACATTAATTTTCCTGAACCAGGCAAAAAAAAGCTTTACTCACAGGAAGAGCATGTTGGTACAAGGGTAATTCCATGAAACAACAACTAAGATACAGCAGAGAGCCAGTGGCATCACCAGAAAGCCTCCCTCCTTCATCTGTCTTTCACTCTCTTAGGTATAATCAAGAGTATTTGCTTGACTCAGTGTGTGTGTGTGTGTGTGTGTGTGTGTGTGTCTGTGTGTCTGTGTGCACGTGTGCGTGCAGTGTTCAGGTAAGTTGCAGCTGCTGTCTCAGTGGTGCTGTCTTCTCATTAAGGCAGGTAATGAGCTCAGTCACATCCACCTCTGCAGGTCACCCCACGAGAGAGAAGAAGAGAGTGTTAAAAACAACAGAGGGAGTGTAACAGGAAAGAGCGAGCGGCCCTCTGCGTGGGCTTGAGGGAGAGAGGGGATGTCTTAATCATGTCACCTGCCTGCCGTTCCACCTGACTGCAGCACCTTTGCCTAACTCTCTGTTTACACTATTGTCCTCTGTGCTCCATTTGTTGCAGTGTGACTAGGAAAGAGAGCGATGGGAAAGCGAAGGAGGAGTTGAGTTGAAGCAGGACGCAGTAGAAAAGAGTTCTGGAGGTGGAACGGGGACAGAGACAGAATGAGGTTGTGGAGAGGAAAGAGGGGAGAAAAAGGGTTAAAAACAAGCAGAAGACTGAAGGGAAGAGGGAAGCGTTAAAGGAGAAGGCGAAGGAGTGGAGGAGTGGGGAATAGAGGGAGTGTGTCTTCCCAGGAGTGAGCAGGCTGCCTTGTCGAGTAGTTCATCATTGTGTCCCCGGTGACTGTGTCTGTGGCCTGGCCCCGCTGTAGCTATAATAAGACATAAATAAGGAACAAGACTGCCTTATCTACACTGTGGCCCCCATCTCTGTCTTCCCTTTTTCCTCCGTCTTCTTCTCCTCACACACACTCTGCAGCAGATATAGTGCTTTTCCTTAGAGTTATATTTTCCCACCATGTTCACCATTGGCACCATCTGATTACCCAGAGTCACGATGAACCCACTTTACACACACAAACACACACCGCCTTAACCTCAATAATACAACCGTTTTAAACAGCACAGTAAAATCACAACTGATTGCATGATCACATGCATGACTGCACAGTGACCACAGAGGGCATCCTGGGTATCATTTTACAATATCTGGATCAATTCAAGTAAACTACAAAGAGTTCTTTGTAATAATTTCCTGTTGACAATGTCAGTTTCACCCTTGCATACGCCATAATCTGATAACTCGCTTTCTTTAGCCCTCTAAACAGACTCCTCACACAGTAACTTTGATCCCATGTGCAGTTTTGTATGTCCATGTGCAATATTTTAACCTAATTTCAATATTATAACAAGTCTGCAATTATAATAATAGTTTATGTTTTTTTCCATTTTTAGTGTTGTTCATATTTTTATACTTCTTTGTGGATTCTTGATTCCTTTGTAGTTAGAAGGACTGTCCTCAACCAAAGAAATCCCTAGCAAACTAACACTCATCTATAATCAATATGTCCGTTTAATTGTGAAAGAGAGGTTCTCCACAAAAAATCACACCAAATCAGTCTTGTGTTGACATTATGTGCTCATAATAAATTAAACATTAAAAAAGAGTTGATTTAAGACCTAAATGACTGATTGGTTGACTAATCGAGTAAAAGAGTACTTAGTTAATTTTCCATAATATGAACCAAAAACTTCCATGTTCAGTTCCAGAAGTAAGAAAATCTGATTATATTGTTTATTCCATATTTCTGTTTTGAGCAACAGTTAACACCATTTCATGTAAGTCCGAGAATTCCAAAAGAGGCTGTGAGCGAGGAGAGCGGGCTACTTTAGAAATGCTTCTGATCTGCTAATCTTTTTGAATGAGTTTTGACATAAAAATCACAAAGGTCTCTAAAAAAAAAGTAAACTTTTGGGGCATGCATGTTTTTCATAATGATAGGTGAAATAAGTGCTGAATGAGAGATTACACTGAGCGGAACAGAAGCTCTTAGTCTCTCTACTGTATATACTGTATCATACTGCACTGATAAATCATCAACTACGCCTCCTGGTCATTTCACTTCCGCCTTATTTTGAAACACACATCACCTTACCTCTCCGTCTTTGCCTGGTTTTATATGTAACACCTCTACATTTTTCCCAACCCACTGCTTTTTGTGTGTTTGTGTGTTGATGAAGGTGCTACATCAAGTCGAGTTATTAATGTGTGTGTTTATTAGTTACACGTGGGGCTTCATTGGGGAGTTGGATTCAGTTGATGTCTCACTTTTGTTTACACAACTTAATGCTGCTTGACTCTGTGTCAGGCATGCTCGTCTGTGTGTGTGTGTGTGTGTGTGTGTGTGTGTGTGTGTGTGTGGAGTCAGAGCCAGAAAGAGAGGGAGACCTCAGGAGAATGGGGTTTTTGCTGGGGCTTTGGTTGTTTCTGCATCATTACCTCGACTGCAGACAAAGCCTACTTATGTCTTTCCCCTCCCCATCCACACACTCACTTACTCACACACACACACACACACACACACACACACACACACAAAATGTACTGTATGTGTCAACAGACGCTGACAAAGTTCTGCACAGGTGAGAAAAGGGGAAATACGAGAGAGACGGGGACAGGGTGGATGCAGAGAAATGAGAATGGAGAATAGATTTATGAAATGAAACCTTCCAAACAGGACTGTCTACCTGCTGTGAGAAACACCTTTCATAAATCACCACACAGCGGCAGAAAATAGAGCATTTGATAGGACTCTTGTCTTTGTGTATGTGTGCATATGTGTGAGAGAAAGAGGGAGATTCCTATCTTCCTGCTCTCTGGTCTCAGTGAAAACTGTAGTGGAAAGTAGTGTTGCAGGTGATGCATGTGTGTGTGCGCACATGCGTGCACATCAATGTCAGTGTGAGCAAGTCGAGTCGGTGTGTGTGGTTGTGTTTGTTAGATAGTGCCCTCCCACGGGGTATCTTTACAGAGAGCATGATATAAAAAGAGACAGATAGGGTTAGAGAACGAAAACCGAAAAAGAAAGGGGAGAGGGAGAGCTGAGTGCAGTAGCTCAGGGGGATCTCCGTCTGGGTCAGAGACAGAGGGGAGGGAGAGAGAGAGAGATAGAGAGAGTAAAGGAGTAGAAAGGCAGACAGAGAAAAGGGCGACGTGCTGAGAGGAGAGTTTTTCCTCAGGTGAGTTGTTCTGTAAGTGAGCGTTGATCTGCCCCGATCCTGTCACTGGAAAGAACACCGGGTCGACTGCACTGAGAATACAAACAGCACCTTACTTACACATAACGCACACACAAACACACACAGGCACACACTCTGTGCAGCATCTTTCAGAGCTATTCAGATTCAAAAGTGGAGCCAGTGAACTATTCACCTAGCTGTTGAACACATTGAGAGCTTATTAAGTGTCTTTTTCAACCATAGAAAGGCCAAGGATGTAATTTGCCAGTCACACACTGGTTTCACAGTCTGTCTCTTTAACACATCTAGCTCCCATCTAGCATCCTTAAGTCCTCCGAATGAGACAATTAGCACTCAGAGACAAGGCCAGTGTAGTCAATGGACGAGGAATGGCAATGTAGGGAGAGACGATTTAGTGGAGGACTATATTGTGACGGAGGAAGAAAGAGAGGGAAAAATGAAGGAGAGACAGACAGATAATTGGGGAATGGTCTTTTTAGATTGGCTAAGCTAGAGGAGATGCAAGAAGAGCAGGGAGAGAGACTTTTATGGGTCTGACAATGAAAGGCAATCAGATGGGAGTGATGTGAAATAAGAGAAAGCTGGAGCATGTGTTCACCCGCAGACTGATTTCATGAACCTCTTTCACTGATTGCCAGTGAATGGCTGGAGAGCAGGAGTGAGGGGTTCGAAGGAGCATGGGATGTATAAGATCAGGGATGTGGGGGAAACATCAGCTGTCACTGAAAAATAACACTGTTAATAAGTATGTTAATATATTTTTTTCCAGAGTAAATAACTCCACCATATATGTGTGTCTTCACCCAATCTTGTAAGTGGTCTGGAGGGCTTTGGACAGAGGGCGGCAATGTAGCATGCAGCTGAATTAAAAGGGTCGGTATTTAATTGCGGCCCACAGATGGCCTCATACATCTTTGGATCATTTAAAGGGGTGGTGGGCTGAGTAATGTGTGTGTGACACGCTGCTGTGTTTTATAAGAGAGACACTATTACGCACTGCTCTATAAAGAGACACAGTCAGCAGGGGAGAGGTGTGGTTAAAGGCCTGGCTTGTAATTGTAGTGTGACACCCACCTTTTAAACCCCACCACTGGCTTTGTTTACATGGAGATTTATTTCAGAGATCAGAGAAATTTTGTCCAAATGTTGTATTTCACTGTCTTTCCATACTATCGCTTTGAGACAAAGAGGAAGACCATTTTACATAAATGTGACAGAAAATAGACACAAAGAAAAAAAACAAGATTTGGGTGGAGGACCTATGGATAGGTGGCTGGAAATCAGAGGAGCAGATTGAGCAGGGGAATCAAAATGAAATGAATGGATAGGGGATGTAGAGGAAAAGATGAGGCCAGGGATGGAGGGATATGGAGATGGTTAAAGAGAAATGAAGTGAGGGATATGTTAAGGAGTGTGTGTTTGCAGCTGTTATCACCCTGGTGGTTCAAACAGTTGTCATGCACTGTAATAACACACACATACACTCAATTGCTTTGTTGTGTTTCCCAATATCTATACAACCCCTTTTATCCTCATTTCCCTCTTTTTTATATGCATTTTCCCTTTTACCCTCATCCTGGGTTTGGCCTGCTCTGTATATACATATATTCAGTATTTTTTGTCCACATTTCTCTCCTTCCTTCTTCTTCATCCCTCCCTTTCTTGGAGAGATAGGAGGAGAGAGTGGGAATGATGGTAAAGAAGGGTGAAGGAAAGAGAAAAGAGGCATGGGAAGCAGGAGGACAGCCCTTTCATGTGCTTGTATCCTCCGGTCTGCATAGTCCAGATTACATTCCTTCTCCTTGGATAGACAGCTTTTCCAATTTCTCCCAACCGAGGGAAGACAGGTTGAGAAGAAGCAGCTGGTTAACTGCATTAACTCATTTTGGTCTCCTCAATACGCCTAGTACCCTAATCCCTCTCTGTTGACATGGCAGGGTGAGGGAGTGTGGTGCTGGTTGATAGGGAGGTTCTCCTGCCGCTCCGGAAGACACTTGCCCTCCCATCTTCCTCTCATCTTGTTCCCCTCCTCTTCTCCTCTCTTCAGCATTAAAGGGCTCCAGCTCCTAAAATTCAAATGGACAAAGTGGAAATTTGTCTTGAGCTGCAGCTTTGGGGTCTTTAGCTCATGCACAACGCAGTCAGACAAGGAGGGAAATTCGATTGGAGTTCACGAAGAGGAGAGGGAAAGGCGGCTCCTGGCTAGACGAACGCAGACAGAGAGGAGTGAGGATAGAGGGCAGGGTGGATGGAGCGAGTGCAGCTTGGATAGAGCCAGGTAGAGGTTGGATAGGCATGTGCATGCACTGCCATATACAGTAGACTTTGGTGTTGGGGGATGGAGAGCATTGTTGTAGGGGTGGATACAGGGGAGATCTAAGGGGATAGAGGGGGATCAGTGGAGGAAAAGGAGGAGGGGTAAGAGAAGAGTGATTATGGTGGGTCTGGGCTGCCAGGCCTGATAAATGACTAATCAGGAGAACAGGGCCTTAGGTCCCTCACAGGACCACTACTACCACAGGCTTATCACACACACACACACACACACACACACACACACACTCGCCTCTCGCAAACACGTTGCGCACATGCAGCCTTACACACTTGGACACAAAAGGAGAGAGTACTCTAAGAGAAAAGAGAGGGATGGGTTGAATCCATAGCTGCCTCTCCTGGAGCAGCGCTCTGCTTGGAGAGCTGTTATAGATCCACCTCTGCCTCCTCCTCACGCCTGTCTCACCTCTCTGACTCCTTGCTCCAGGTCTAATAGTCTGCCAAGACTGGGACAAAGAGCAGGTCACATAACCGACAAACCGGGCCTCTGTTACACAATGACATAGCCACTGTTTTAAAGTGACGACTCGCTTAATAGTTAACAACCATTATGAAGAGTCATCTGTAATTTTTTTTAAACTTTTTGTGGTTCAGGAAGTTTAAACGTGCATGTAGTTATATGCTGAACTGCTACAGGGGAAAGCGGAGGATATATTGAAAAAATACAGTTAGTCTGGCTAGTTAAATCCAATCTGGCTACATTCCAAGCTAATGATCAGGAAGGGATGGGAGAAGGCGGGAAAGAGAATTATTGAGAGGAGAGAGTAGGAGGAAGCAGTGGCGATGGGGGTATATGGACGTCTTTGTGTGCCACGCTCCATTGACTCGGCCTCCATACCTCAGCAGCCATGTGATCCCAGTGTGATGCTGCTAATAGTGACACTGCCGGGGTCGAGAGCAAGTGCGAGGGCGAGACAATCTGGTGGGGGGTGGGGGGGTGACGGAGGGCAGATGGCTAGAAGTAGAGAGGGAGGACAGGAAGAAGTAGCAGAAGAGCTGGAGGAGGAGGAGGAGGCAAGAGAAGAGGGCAGAGTTGGAGAAAAAGCCAAAGAGCAGGAAAGGAGAAGGAGAGACGGATGGGACTGTGGTCTCTGTGGGATTATGTGCAAGGACGGCCAAGTTGGTTTCTCTGTCCCCTTGTACCTGTATGTCCCCCACATGTCCCCTTATGTCCAGCCGTGTCCCTGGACGCAGAGTCACTCTCATCGCCAGTTCACCTCTGTGACTCATATACCTGAATTTTTACTCCTGTGACTGTACTGGTGATAAGGCTTTTCATCTTAACTCTTTTTCTAATTATTTAACTGACCATTTTTTCATTGCTTTTATGCTGCCTGACATAACTTGCCAGCAAAAAAGATGTGTTGTAAAACGTGTTTTTGGGGGCATTTACTTTTCCTATTAAATCTCAGTATTTATGGTCTGTTCATACGACACACAGTTTCCTCGCTCTGTGCTCAACAGGAGATAAAGATGAAATCCTACCGGCCTAATTCGTATTTCACACCCAATATGTATCTGTGCCGTTCCTGGGGCAGCAGTCATAACATGGGAAGTGTTGGTTAAGCCTTCCCTGCTCCCTGACTGTCACTCCTGGCTAACTCCGAGCCGTGTTGAAGCCTTGTGATGCATACTTCCTTCTGACTCTCTGTCTCCACCAATCACAACCAGCAGCCCCATGATGCCCTGTGATGTGGTTCCCACAGATGCCGGTGTCCGTGGCGATAAGGCCTCACAGATGAGCAATCTGATTGGATTAGCACATCCTTTGAACAAGCCCTGACTGGCTGTTTGCCGGCGGGATGCAAATGAGCTCCTTAAGAGGAAGGCAGGAACTTGACCTTTATTAGGCCTGGCAGTATGGACGGTGGCACGGAGGAGGAGGGAGAGAGGAAGGAGGGGTAGAGCGTAGCCTCTGAAAGCTGAATTGTGGGAAGCGAAGAGGTAAAAGTATATCACTTCCAGACAATACTCCTCTCTCTGAATCGCTTCCTCACTTTCTCTGTCTTGCTTAGTGTCTTCATGGTGCCACTGTCCTGCCTGGCTGGTTGGCCTTGTGGCTGGCTGGCTGGCTGGCTTTGCTCATTTGTGTCTGAACCATTCGCCACTGCGTTTCACCCTTTCTGACAACCACTTAATCTCTAGGCCTGGCAGCATCCACAGTTGACCCAACAGACTGGAGCTCAGCATAGTTAACACCAGTGTTGTAGCCAAGACTTTATCAGATGGGACCAAGACAAGACCAAGACCCAAAACAAGGAAGACAAGGCTAGGTTCATGAAGTACAGACAATAAGTGTCAGGTTGTTGGCATAAGAACTTTTCCACAAAGTAAGGCAAAGTGCAAATATGTGCACCCTCCTGGTGGATTACTTAACTATAACGCCCTGTTAATACTGGTGACCCAAGTCATTGCAAAGAAAGGTGAAGTGATGTCATCTCTTTACAGATTGCAAAATTTTACAATTGCAAAAACCTGTCTAATATGTAATAAGTGTTACTGTTAAGTGATTTGGTGTCTGATAAGGCTTCAAGATGATGGATCCATGCAAACCAGCCTTCCGGCATCATATGTCACCATAGGTGCCTGAAACAACATGCACAATCCAAGACATTGATATTTGTTTCTCCTAAAGAGCCCAATGCACAACAATAAATGTAAGCATATCCACTCTTATTACATTACTTAATCAGCAGTAATAATTTCTCTCTAGTCAGTAGTAAATGTGTAATCACACACATGAAAAGGTAACAATTGAAAAATATACTTTCATTGTTTGTTTTTTCTGACCAACCAGTAGGAAATTTAATGGTATCAAACAGTAAATCATCAAATCAGAAATACGTATCCAGTGACTGTGCTCAGTGTTTTTAATTAACTGACAGACAAGCATGTCTTATAGTCACTGAGAAACACATCATTTGAGTTCATTATTGAAATAAGACTGGGTTCAAGACCAGGAGAAAGACAATGCGGGGGCCGACTACTCTGATTACTCTTGTTGCTTTTGTGTGCTCTGGTGTCCCCTAGGTATGGTACTGTGTGGATTAAATGTTTGAGAGTTACTGCACAGCTGGGGCTTGGAGGAATCTTTTACTATTTTATGTGAAAAACATACACACACAGACACACACACACACTCATGTGCACTCACACATGCCATATGACCTCATACTGCCATCAGAGGAAGAAAGTCAGGTTGAGGCTGTAAGTCATGCTAGATAAATCCTGCTTTTGTTCCAGAGAGACAAGGTTGTTTTGGGTTCGGAGGGACAGAGGACTGGATGGATGGAGAGGTGCCTATACACTTTTAAGAGCCGGTTCCACTGTTAAAGGCTTTGTAGGCAGCGTGGCCCTTCCCTCACCCCCCTCCTCTCCCCTGGGGGGTTTTATCTGCCCATTTCCTCCGCTCGTGCCGGGCCCTCGGGACGCCTTAATGGCACCATGTTCCCTGTCAGTCAGATATTTAAATGGAAACCGACCATGAAAGTATGGCTGCTCAGGGCTGGCTTGCTGTGCCACGTCCTTGCACTCAACAGCCAGAGTCAAATGCAGAGGCCCAAACCCCAGCCTAGAGCTCCAGACAAGCCTGGGGAGGAGGGGAGTCAGTCTCAATCTGCAAGTTTAATATCCCCCATCACGTTTTAAACCTGTTTACCTTGCAGATTTGATCAAGGATACTGATGCAAATGGAGGCAAAGGCTCCTTACACTGGAAACCTTCTGTCCAGAGGTTCATTGATTCATGCTAAATGGGTTCAAGCATCATTCTTAATCACTCACTTGAGTGAATTGGTATTGTCCTAAACACAAAAGAATATTGCTTTCTCTTCATGAGCATGCATCTGTAACAATGCACTGTTTCACTTTTGGCTTGTCTCGCGTCATTGTTGTCTGTCTCTGCAGTTCTAATAATCACTGTGACAGTTGACGGCTGCAGGTGGCCTCACCAACCCTCACCAGACAACCTAATTTAACCCAGTAATAAATCTCTGTGCCCAGTTGGCCATTTTAGCTGTTTGGCACAGGGCACTGTAAATTCACCCTAATTAGATCCTCCCTCTACTCCTCCCACTCTCTTCCCCCATCTTCCCTCTCTCCTCTGACTCCCTCCTTCTCCCCCGTTTCCTCCCCTGCTCATTGGTACATATGCTCATACACCTGGCCTGCATCGTTACCTGTTTACAAATGACCAGGCTGGTTCTGCTGGCTTCAGCATCCACTCCACCACACAGTACTGAATCTCTCTCTTTCTCTCGCTCTCTACCCTCCCCTGTGTCATAATTAGACCTCAGAGCTCATGTTTGCTTAATATTATAATCCAGTACACCTGCATTTCTCTCTCTGTAGTGCTTAGGTGTACCAGCTGCCCCACCAGCACCCACACTCCCCCACCCTTTGACCTCATGCAGATAGAGTTTTGGAATTGATGTTGCCTGAAACTGTTAGCGAGTGTATGTATTTTGTTTTCATATTTTCTCCCCACCAACGCAGCAGTGCTAAAAGGCCAGCAGCCCACCCCTCCTTTTTTACAGGTCCTCTTAAAGGTATGAGTATTGAGCATGTGTGTGTGTGTGTGTGTGTGTGTGTGTGTGTGTGTCAGGGGTGTCAGTGTCAGGGCTAATGGTCTCTAGCAGGGGCGCCAGCCTGAAGATTTATGCCACAAATTAGTCAAATGTGATCAAACAGCAACCCAGTTAATCATGCAGGACCCACGTTTGTCCCTGCTTTATCTACAGGCATAATTATAGACACCCATTCCTGTGACAGGCCAACGGCAGGCCCCTGCGGAGTGATATTGGGGGGCCGCCACGCAGCGTTGTCACGGTGATGAATGTCTTAGGGGTGCGGGGAGTGTTTTAAACACGTATATACTTAACACCCCCTTGTGAATGCTGTGAGTGAAGGCACGGCCCCTGCAGAACTGGTCTAACTGTTAGATGAGGACCGGCTTCCTAAATGAATATTGGTGTGAATGAGTCAGGTCCCCCTTCCCTCCACAGCCTCACAATTTGAAGCACTTCAGCCATTAAGAACAAGCGTTACCATAAATCCAATTCATCAAATGACTCCCAATTCATTATGTGCTAAGTGTTGACTGGTTAAAGCGAGCTCTATCACTCATCCCCTCCCATTTCAGCTGCCTCCTCTGCAGCCGTGCACAACTTGGAATGTGGGAATGGGAATCATCCGGCAGTATTCTGTTATTCCAGGCCATTACCATGTGCCAAGCTGGGAAAGAGATCCAGTGATGTGTGCTGCAGTTTGTGATTGGAGTGGATCCTCTCTCTCTCCCCCTCTGACAGCCATTTTAAACACTCGTTTATGCAGCGCTTTTAATATCAATAAGAGAAGCAGGCAGGCAGGCGGACAGGCAGCAGTTTCTTATACACACACACTTACACACACACAGAGTGACACACACGGCCTGGCTGGAAATCAGCAGCCTCCATCTCCCTGGTATGACAGGGTGTGGTAATTATGTCTCTGTGAGAGTGTGTGCTGTTTGCTGGGTGAAAAATGATAATGGGGTGATTTTTAAGTGCCATATCTCCCGCACGGGTAATGAAAAGTACTTTTAATCCAGTTCGGAGGAACGGAGGGGTGGAGGAGAGGAGTGGCTGGGGAGAGGAAGCAGAAGGGTCTGTTGTGATGGGAGGAGAGGAGGAGGAGGAGTGGAGGAATAAGAGGGTGCTCTGAGGGTGGAGAGATGCTGATAGAGGGAGCCGAGGAAAAGGGAGATAGGGGAGTTCTGTATGGAGATGAGGGGAGAGGACGAAACGAGGAGCGAGGAGAGGTTTCAAGGCAATGCAGTGGCTGAATCGTGTGTGTGCGCGTGTGCGATAGGGGGCTTGTGTTGTTGTGCCAGGGGAATGCCTAAGCCTTGGCATGAAGCTTGAGCTCAGCAATTAGAATAATTAAGAGGGACTGACAAGCTTTTAGAGTCTCTCTCCCTTCCCCTCTCTTTCTCTTCCCATCTCTCTCCCCTCTTCTGTGCCAGCTGTAAATGTGGAGTGTGTCAGACAACATTATGTCAGTTATGTCACGTTAACACACAGGTGCGTTTGTTAGAAGTCATGTGCCTGAGCACCAGTAAACGAGGGAAACCCTGCAACTGTGTGTCAACTCTCATTTCCTACACATTGGCTTTAATAAAGCTTGCATTAACACAACCCATGTTTGACACGTTCACGCTGTGGAAATCTATTTCTGTGAGGCTGTGCTGTAAAACATAGCTCACTAATATTACCCTGGAGTGAGGATTGCCTAAAGGGCATATCACAGTCATACCTTCCAAGTAAAGATGGGAAGATTAGGTGTGTTGTTATGCACACATACTGTAAAGTTGTGTATGTGTGTGTGAGACAGAGTTCACTAATGACTTCACACCCCATTAGCGGCTTTGCTTGATATGTCACACTTCATTATGCATTTAGATCAGCGGTGCATGAACTTGAAAAAGAGTGTGTGCACGTATGATGTATGTTTGCACTGGGGAGTTTGAGACTACACCAACTTTGGGCTACAACTCTGCCTTGGCATGAGAGACCAAGCGGTATTACTGTTTTCTTTCTTTCTTTTTTTAACCTACTGTTTTCAACTTTTATGTTGCCCAAAATTTAGATTCCAGACTACATTGTTGTGTAATAGCATAATGTGCCACATTACTGTAGTAAGTTGTCTAAAAATACTACCACTTTAGGTAATTTACATAAATCTATTTTATGTAAGGGGCTGCTGGGACTTCTGCTCTTATAACCTACAGTAGACAGTAACTTTACATAACATTAATTTTGTTCAACGAGGGCTCTTTCACCTGCAATTACTCCAGAATAATTTTGGGACTGATTTCATTCTTCCTCTCACCCAAGCTTGGCTCTGGACCCAGAATAAGATCGTCACCGGGTTAGTCAGCATCATCTGTATGCAGGACACCTTCGAGTAAAAAATAAATGCCCTTGTCTAAGCAGATACATTTCTATCTGTTTAAATCTGCTTAAGATTTTATAATAGGAGTCTGATGTATGGAGCGTTTGTCTTCATAATTTACAAGATCTCTTGTGTGTGATTCATAGGTCAATTACTCAAAGAGCCACCACTGTCCAAACATTTATTCCACTGTTTAAGCCTTTGCCTTTGGATATAAATCCGTCATAAAATCCTAAGTGTGAACTATGTGTGTGTGTGTGCGTGCATGTGTGCAGGTTTAAGTGTTTGTGTGCACATGCTCCCCTGCTTGTGTGTGCATGCCTCATATGTGATATGTTTTAATTCGTTGTAAGCAGACAGCGGTGCGGCCAGGCAGGTTAGTTTTATCAGAGTGTGTTTATCTTAATTCCCCTCAGTCTCTTTCAGTCCTACCATCCATTACCTGTATGAGCAGGCAGCACACTCTCCTGGGCCCTCCACACACAAACATACACCTTGTGTTACCTTGGCGCCTAAAATATGATGATATGACTGTATGAGAGTATGTATATGTTGCTCGCTGCGTGTGACTAACTGCCTGTCTCTTTGTCAGGTTCGTATGCATTGTTGCCTTGGCTTATGGAGAAGATGATGTTTCCACAGCGGTCCATTGTGACCTTGGCTGTGTAAACGGGTTTGTAATGTAATCACGAGTGGAGGAGAGGAGCTGCTCTGACAAGGAACCATAAACAGGCTAATAGATGCATGCCATGCTAACATGACACATCGCACACATCACACCGCGTGCTGCACACACACCCTAGCACGGCACGCTGAGGTCAGGGATAAGAATATACAAAAGAGAGAGGGCATCAACATGTAAATATGGGAGATCCAAACACTTCCATGCACACACTGCATGTATGCTCACACTACATTACCCCCTGTGTGGAGAATGACAGGCTCTTTTGGGGCTATGACCCTCTCTCCATGTTGTTTGTCTTTAGGGTCATATCCTGTCCTTTAACCCCTAACCTTTGACCTTAGTCCGTCAGCCAGTAGACACCAGCACCAAGCTGACAGCTCCCAAAGCCCACTGACCCCAAAGGTAGAGAGACAAAGACAGAGAGACACACAGATTTGACCGTCGACCTTTCTTACAGCAGGAGCAGTGCGTACATCCAGTAAGAGTGACAGTTTACCTGTTCAAAGAGGTCAAGTAGTGAGAAACAAACGAAACACAGATCTCGATTATGAAATATGAACAGCAAAGTTAGAGGAAATGAAAAAGAGAAAACAATGTGGATTGAGGGGAGGAAGGAGGGGGAGGAGGTGAGGAATGGGATGGGAGGACAAACATGGGTGAACCTGGCTAGTGGAGGTCACACTCTGCCTGAGGAGACAGGTGCCTCAAGATTAGCCTGCACACTAATGGCCTTAACACACACACACACACACAGTGCAGGCCAGTCCTAGAGAACTCCTATGCCACAGGGATGTGGAACTAGTGAGAACACAGCTCTGACTCTCATATCCTATTTATACATCCTTTCCTGTACATTACAATCCTATTTAGCTCACCCTGTTTCCTACACAATCCTATTTATGGACTCACCCCCACCCCGCCACCACCATGCGCCCCCTTTCCACTCTCCAATCCTATTTGTGTGCCCCCTCCTTCTGTATGCAGGTGCTATCTATCCAAAAGGCTGCCTACTGGGTGTGTGAGCAGACAAGTGTGTGTGTGCTTGTGTGTGTGTTTGTGTGTTCACCTGTGATTTGTGTGTTAATGTAATGCTGAAATTGGAGTGGTCCACCTAGGAATAGGAGAAACACTGTTCTTGGACTCTCGTGTTTAGAAACATCAGTCAGTTGTTCTGTGGCTAAGTGAGAGACTGTTTTGTTCTCTCAAGGCAGAAAAAAGCTTGAGTTTTTTTTTTTTTTCCGTCTCATCATTATGCTCTGAGAGGAAAGAGTCTCAAATCACTCTCTTAAAGGTGAAAGAGACTTTACAACATCCTCTGCTCCCTGATGCAATACAGATCCCCGTCTCTGTATTCACAAATCGTCGATAAGCAAAGATGAGTGTCTGTCTCTCTGTCCCGTCCCATCACCACCTGTCCCTGTGACGGGCCTCTTATTCTCCATTAGTGTATTTAAACAGGACAAAGTGACTACCTTACCTGTCACTCACCCAGCGTTATGAAAGTATCCTCATTCTGTTTGAAGATGGGAGATGAAAGGAGGACAGCAGTCAGGGACCTGGTTGGCCTGACAGACTGGATTAGAGTAGTTGGTCGTGGAGAAGGAGGTACGAGGGAGGAGAGAGAAGGGTGAGGATGTTCCTGCCTAACTGGATTAGGGGAGGGGGTGAAGGAAAGGTGTATGTAGAACAAGGGTCTGTGCCTGTCTTTATTAAGGGACAGAAGGTGTAGTAAGTAGTGGGCGTGGAGGCTTGTGTGCCTGTTCATATTAGACAGACAGGTGTTAGCTCTCCAGTCGCACTTTAGTTTGTGCTGAAGGACTCAGAGCTCACAGACAGAGCTAATGATGAGCCAGCAGCTAAAAACTTCACATGCCGAAACACAATCTTCTGATGAAACAGAGAGGAAGACAGACGGGCCGCCGGAGCACAAGGTCAAACGACTCGCTGCTGCTGTATCTCCCGTACTTTGTACACACAGCTGCACTAGTTGAGTTTATATTGATGCTCAGTGCGAGTCCTAAGCAAACGGTTTCAACCAAGTGATATATGATGTCTCCTATTTGGCAGACATTTTTATCCAAAGCCAACACCAGAGTGAAATGAAATGAAATAGTGTGACTGAGCAGAATTTATTAATCATTCAATTAACTAAATGTTCCTTCTTGTTATGGTTCAGATGAATGGACTGTCAGTCTTTAATGCAATCTAATTCTCAGCACACCTCAAGAGAGATGCTGAGAACTTAACTGCTCTACAACTCTTTCATTTCTCTCACCCTCCTTTCACCTGCATCACTCATTTCTCGGTACGCCTTTGTCACAATCTTCTTTCCTTTATTATTTCTCTGCATTTTACAATCTGAGTCCAGATTCACCACTCCTGTGGTGGCAGTATAAGTTGCCCTGCAGCCTCCTGTCTCCACCTCTCCCTCTGTCTCTCTTCCTTACCTTCTCTCCTCAGATAGAGTCTTCCTCTGTGTCTTTGGAGCCGGCTGGTAAAGACAGTCGGGGCAGTCGATCGTGTCAGACTATCAGGCCAGTTCAACCATAAATTACCTGCAGCCAACAAAGCGTGCTGCTGTAACTATTACACAGGCACTCAAAGTCACCCCGGCCCACACGGCTGTGCTAAACACTCACACACTGACTGATAGCAGACCAGAGAGAGTGTTTGTGTGAATCTGTTAGGTTGCACGCTGAGATATCAATATTTACAGCATGCAGCTTCAAACTTGGGTGATAAAAGTCCAGTGAGAGAGGCACGTGATGACTTAATATCTGCATGATAGTAATAAGCAGCAAAACTTTCATATGATTTTAGGATTGATATTAAAGCCAGACAGTTAATAGTTAATGTGTCAATTTTAATAATAATGCATTTTATTCATAATACCCAATCGCACTGTGCAGCTCAAATGCAAGTAAAACAAATGTGGTGTTAAAACCTGTGAAAAGACAAGAATAAACCATCTTAGTTGCTAAATAAATGTGTACAGCTTAAGAGGCAGGGCGTTTATCAATTAGGTTTGTCATTTAATGACGAACATCCAGTAGAGTAATTTTACACCACAATTTCTCTTTGAGACCTGCCTACTTAAAGAAATGAGGGTTGCTCCATTTACATTTTTTATTCAAACATTTTTGCTAATGGCTTATTTGTCTCAATCACTTCTCAGCACGACTGGTGGACCTGAAACTGCATAACCTCTGCTGTCATTAAGCAAAAACACACAACAATCAAACATCCATTGCGTATTTGAAATCCACAATTTATTTGTAAGGAAGTGTGTCCGTCTATGTTTAACTGTTTGTTGTGTGGAGTCCTCTCGCTCTCCCAGCTGTGTGCAGCTTTGTGTTATTGGCTAATTGAGAGCGTGTTCAGTGCTGCAGCTCTGCCCTGGAGGTTAGTGTTAGCACACACACACTCTGTAGCAGGACAAATGAGAATACACCTCACCATCTGCCCAAGAGAGACACTCCCTCGCCCTCTCCTTGTCCCTCTACATTTGTCCCCCTCCTCTCTTTTTACTCTTTTCATCTCATTTTTATTCCTTCCTTCTTTTTCACCCTCCCACACTTTTCCCCCTCCTCTCCACACACTTCCCATGCTTCCTCTCTGTTTTAACTGTTTTCTCTCTCTGTATGCCACCTCTTCATTTCCTCACTGCTGCTTCCCGTCTCTCTCCATCCTGAGTAAGTCAGTGGGAGGTGTGTGTGTTTTGATGTGGGGGGGACCAGGCCGTCGGGTTAAGGTGTTACCGTAGTCCGACCGCAGACTTTCAGAACGTTCCGTGGGCGCGATCCATAGGGGCTGACACCGAAGGTGACCCCCGGTCGGTAACCTTGGAGACCAACTTTATTAAAATGAATTTGAGTAGAGGGGCCGCACTGACAGCAGCATAATTACATCGCAGAGCATCAGCACTAATTTATGCAGCCTGCATTCAACCGGTCAGGAGTGCCGAGATGGGGTCAACGTGGACACACACGGAAACACACACACACACACAGGAGCATATTGGGACACACACTGATTCGCAAACACACAGACACACTCACACATGGATCAGCATACCAATAAAAATAGATAAATACATTGGTGGTGGTAATGTTTTCACTGCTTTTACACTCAGTGTGTGCTTAAATCTATATAAGCATGCATGTATGACCTGTGTGTGTGTGTGTGTGTGTGTGTGTGTGTGTGTGGCAGTGTTACAGAGACAGGTCATCTTTGTGTCATAGCCTGATAAGTGACTCAAATATAGACTGTAATTTTAAATATTGCAAAGTTTTACGTTTCATCAAAAAGCAACAGATGAACATGCACACATTTTCACTGTAGTTGCTTCTTTGTTGCTATTTTATAATTTCAGGCCATCTCATGCAGGGTGGTACAGTAACTACAATAAAGGCATTTAAAGGTACAGTGACATGGCTAGACTGTTCATAGGTAGGAATAACAACATTTATTATTATATATATGAGAACAGGCCAGAGGTTAACAGCCTTTTCCTTCTTTTCTTCCCTCTTGTTCTTTCAATTAATCGTTAATCTCGTTATCTCCTTTCAGCCTATGATTTCTCACTTGCACTGTACATTCATTCACTCTGATCCATTCAAATCTCAAAGCCAAGCTGGCGACATGGAGACATAACCAAACTTCTGCAGCAGATATGAACAAAAAGTTTCCAAAAAATATGCAGATGATACTGTGTAATCTATTAAAATTAAATGCTACAAACAGTAAAAAAAAAAAAGTAAAAGTAAATGAAAGCATTTTAGTGCAATATTGTTGAATGTGACAGCAAACACATCTGTCATCCTTTCCCTGATGTTCGCTCAACTTCTGTTGGGATGAAGCTTCCAGCATCCAGTGATAACCCTGGTGATTCTGCCCCATAGAGGCTGAAGCGGGAGACAGAATGAAATGTGAAGCTCATCAGGGAGAGAGGAAGACGGGGTCAGAGGAAGAGAATCAGGAGAAAGTGCTATAGAAGAGGGTAAGAAGGGGGTGAACGATGGGGACATGGATATAAGTCACAGCTCCAGTCACTCCATTGTAGCCGTTGTGACCAAGGGCACACTAATCTATCCCATTAGCAGATCTCTCCGACTCTCTCATAATGTTACCGCTAGCTGCTCTCCTGTGACATGTTCCTGGTTTCTGTGTGTGTGAGGGGGAGAGAGAGAGAGAGAGAGAGATTGTGTGTGAGTGTGTAAGAAGAGATAGTGTGAATGAGACAGGATGCTTTGCCTGTGCTTGTGTGAGAGAGTGTGTGTGTGTGTGTAATGACAGTTCAGCTAGTTGCTCTCCTGTGAAAATGACACGTTCCTGCCAAATTAATATCATTACTATCAGAGTTTAATGGGCCAGTGCTGCCTTCTTATTTAAAACAGAACATCCCTCTCTCGACCTCCACCACGAGGGAAGGAGGGGAGGAGGTAGGAGAATGGGTTATGAGCAGGATAGACGATCCTGAATAGACTTTTTTTTGTAATTTCCTACTACTGCCAAAGAGGAAGATGAACTTGGGGTTAAAAGTTAAAGTTGAAAGCAAACAAACAGAATATTTAGGATATATAAAAAAAACACAATTTAGCCATGGAGAAAATCTCTTAGAGGAAATGAGGACAGACATTTTGATTTGCTCATCTCTCTGTGCATTCAGTGGGACTAGACTACTTATCTTTCACAGTTTTTCTTTTCCAACCATGGCAGTCGTGCCTAAAAATACATTTCCCTTCATGCTTTGTGTGGTAGCTTTAAAATGTATCTCTGCTCTGTTGAACAATAGGGGTTTCCTTCCCAGTTGTAATGTTAAATTTTGGGATTGTATTCTCAGTAATTGTTACAGGCGGGTGCATGTCTGCTGCTGGAGTAACGGCTGCTATCACCACAGGTATTTAGCATAACAAAAAGCCAGATCATTTTTTACATTGCGTTTCTTGTGTTTGAGGGCTATGACTATTTTCTCTTGGAGGAGAAATAGTATTTTGAATTTGGAGGCAGTTTAGATATTTTTGATTCTTGGAGGTATTTTTCTTTCATAGCTCGTGTTTTACAGTACGCCTGTCTGGTCATTGGAGTTTTAGTTCTTGTTTCTTTTTTACATTGCTTTACAGTAGGTGTGTGTACAGTACGAGCAGTCTGTTAGGCTGTCATTCTTCACTTGGAGTCAGCACCGTGATAATGAGTTCATTTGGAAACACACTCTGCAGGCTGCCTGTGTATGTGTCTGCACTTATGGTTGTGTTTGCACTTGTGTGCATATTTGCACACTCTGTATACATGTGGATATAACTATTACATTGTGTGCGTGTGTGTGTCTTTTGGTATGTGCACACCTGAAAATGTGTGTGTGGGAAATTGTGTGAATATGTCAGGTTGCCGCAGGAGACCAATTAGCTGGTGCATCAGTGAGGAGGTGAGCATACACACACCTGTGTGTGGCCCTATTACACCAGCTCATCACACACTCACACACCGACACACAGACAGCATTGCTCTGCTCATAATAGAAACATACTGACACTTACAGTACATTGACCATATGGAATAATGACTTCACTGTGTCAAAACTGTCAGACTTGAGTCACCAGCATGCGTTATTTCAACCAGGTGTTACTAACTTGACCAACTTTTGTGAATTATGGGTTATCATACTGCAGCTGAATGGTTGTCGTCACCAATATGTACTTTACATTCAAGCTTTTCTTCGCTCGAAACTGCGCGCCTTGTTTTCAGCAGATGAGATCCTAGAGTGAGCCGGTCCGAACTTTGAGGTATAGTGCACTGACACAATCAGGTGAGAGTGAAAAAGCAGATCACAGCCAATAAAGCAGCCAGGCCTCTTCATGTATAATTCAGATCTTTTATGGTGGGCTATGCACCCAAATGGGCGTGCTAAAGGAAGGCTAAGGCCATTTCCAGCCAGAGAAAAGCCCTTTTAAAAGCTAATCCCTGTGCCAGAGTCCTGCTCTTTTTACTGCTCCTATTTAATGAATAGGTGTCCAATAAGGCCTTTTATTGTCTTAGCATATGTTGCTTTTATTAGGGGAAAATAATTAGGTTGTGCGGATCACTTCGGAAGTCCTCTCGCAAGATAAAAATGAGATAGTTTCACAGTCGTTGCGCAAGTCCTTCTGACTCCTCGTCGTTTTCCCCTTGGATGCCTTGCATCCTAGCTCCCTTACTTCCTCCTTTCCTTCGTTTCCTTCTCCCCTCTCCTTGTCCCTCCTCTCATCTTTATGCCTCCCCTCCTCCTCCACCTCTTGTCCTTTGCATTCCCTCCACCTCCTTCCTCACTTCCTCTTCTATTGTTCCCTCGAACACGCAGGCATTAAATGTATGCAGCGATGTCACATCGGACTGCACATTTGCGCGCGCACACACACACACACACACACACACAGACACACACAAAACAGATGAACAATCACGGTGTGACAGGAGGCTGTTGATGACTGACACTCGGTTGATCTTATCTGCCGCAAAAGGGGTAAAGGGAGGGCCGCAGAGAGAAAGAGAGAGGAATAGTGAGGGGGGTTTCTGCTGTGCTTTGTGTTGTGTTCCTGTCACTCCTACATAGTTTATTCCTCTGCTCCTTTCTCTCATCTTCTCCTACATCACTCGCTTATAGATAGAAAGAAAGAATGTCAACAGGGCTCTTCTGTGATCCAGGACTCCAGGGAAATAGATCCATTTACCTCAAAGAGGTCCTACTATGACCGTTAAACCCATGAGACCTCAGCCACAATATACCCAGGCCTGTAAGTTATGAGGCCAAAGGGGGATGGGGCTGCAGGGGAAAAGGGATCTGCAGAGGGTTGATGGAAGGAGCAGGGGGCAAGGCTGACACACTGAGAGATCGTGCGGGCATGATGAAGGAACGGAAAGAGAGTGAGGGAGGCTGGTCCTTCCATCCTGTCCTTAATGCCCCTCAGGGGAGCACACTGCCTGTAGGTGAGTATTAGTCATCCGACTGTGGGCTAATGGACGGTATGAAATAGAGTTTAGTACATACAGATGACCAGGAGTAGACTAATCACTGGGGAGACCCATAATGAGGAGAGCTGGTCATTCTCTGGGGATCTAAACAAGCTCTCAGATTATGGACACAGCTCGTATAAAGGCTTTAGCCTATAGTCAGCGCTGTTGAATGTATAGAAGTGAATAACTTGTAGAGCATTTGTGGATCATTTTATCATGCTAGAACTGGAAAAATGCACAGCACCTTCACTGGCTTGTCTACTGTGCCCTTTGGCCTGCCTCCATCAGGGTGACAGAGGTCATCACAGAGTGATGGCGGTGATGTCAGGCCACTTTCTGAAGAGTGCACTGAGGTGTTTGAGGTGCTAATCTCCTCTCCTCTTGGTTGAATGGTCAAGCTGAATGGAGGGACAGTTTGTTTATCTGAGGGGACCGCGTTACCCAGGATTCCCTCTACAGCTGGACCGGGCACGCTCAGCTGAGCTGTCGGCTCGCAGAGGTTACCATAGCTGAGGGCAAAGACACACACTCACATTCACACATTAACTACACATAGACGGTTTTGATTTCAATGGTTATTTATTAAATGTAAAATATCTTTAGCACAGATTAAAAATCAGACACCTCCATCTATTTGAAACATCACAGGCTGGGGAAAAAAACATTCCTGAAACTGAATCACAATCCCTTTGGAATCCCACTTTCAGGATAGCTAGTCCACGAGGCTGGGCAGAGGGCTGAGGCAAAAATCACACTCCTCCTGATCCCTTTACTGCAGCTAGGAGCCAGGAAATGCTTTCCAAATGCATGCTGTAGCCTTGTTACATTGGGTTGTAGGAAATTAGGTATTTAATCAGTACCTTTAGAATTTAGGTATTTCACCACTTAAGGTGAGGAAAACAAAATATGTAGTCTTTAAAATAGCATTTGCAAGAAATATTGAAAAACTGTCTTTCCTATAGAGCTGCACAGTGGGCAGGATGTCTGTGACTGACAGCTGACCAGACACCAAGCAGCCGACCAAAAGTGTCATTTTAATTCCAACCTAAACTGTTTTGTTGACCTGCTGCATATCCAGAGGACATTAACATGACAAGCATGGACATATGCTGTAATGATGCTGTGGTTCATGCCAGGAACTGAACTTTCTCAAATGGTGTCCCAGGCATGAAGAGCTTTGCCAGCATGTAGCACTGCTGGACTGGCATCACAGAGGTCAGCTGGTGAGCAGCTCCCCCTCTCTTTTCTGCTCTGCCTCAACCCTCGCTGCTGTATACAAATGCCAACTGACAACAACTGACACAGATGGTGAGCAGAAACACAGAAGGACAGGCAAAGGAAGAGAACCACCCACAGGAGTAAGAAAACAGGAAGACTCTACACACACTGTCCAAGAGAGGATATTGCCTGACAATATTTTCAACTCATTTTAAACTTTTTTTTTTGTTTTTCATCTTTTCTTTTTTCTACTTTTTTTTTAAATTATTATTTTTATTTTTCAGCACATGCCATATGAGAATTTGGGGATTATAAAAGTACCTGAAAGAATTGCTAGGTTTTCAGCATGCATAGCTGTTTGTATTTACAAGTTCATATGTACAGGGATGGGCCAAAAACAGACTGCTCTACAGTACTGGGTTTATTTACATCCAGGTCAGAGGGAGAGGTCGATGTCATAACTACAGATGTGGAGGTGAAGGGTCACATGCAAAGGGTCAGAGAAAGCTCATACTGTCGAGTACAACTTGGATGATGAAGACACAGAACAGAACACGGCAAAATAACATTACTGTTAATTCAACAACATCACATCTCCCCCGCATCCCCTTTTTGCTTTTGAATACGCTCAATACGGAGTTTTCAGCAATTGGTTATTGCGTAACACAATACAAGAACATTTCTATTGCAAGTCCATGAGGTCTATGGGTACTGAGTCGATACTGGAAGACTTGGATCTGATCCCAGAGCAGTTCCAGAGCCGTAGTAGTGGATCACAGGCTAAGCACACGCTCATTGCTGCTTGTCTACAGTCAGCTTATTGCAGGGTGTTTTGTGACTATTTGGGTGTTTTTTTTTGTTTTTGTTACCCACCAAAGCAGATATAAACAGAAGAACTACCCTGCTCCTTTGGTTTGTCATATTGCTGTGGTGCAGTGATCTTTACTCTTTTATTTTTAACATAGATGATCATTATAGATTTAGGGTTGTTTTTTTTGCACTTCATCTGTCCCCTCTTCTCCTCTGACTAAAATCAGTGTGGTGATAGCAGAGATGCTTTTGTTTAGGGGAATGTTTAAGTGAAGTCTTTCAGGTCTCTGAATGATCACTGTGCTAATTAATAACATGGCACAAGTCCGAACCTCTTAAAATAATTTTTTAGCATAGCTGAGACCATTTCTCGTCAGTGAAATTTATTAGATTTTTTAAAGCATAATAAGAAATAACTATAAATGTATGTTGGTGGATCGATGTGTGTGTCTTTCTGAATAGGCCAATTGCACAGCAATAGGCAGATCGTAAATTTAATTACAATGATTAAGTAAATGCACTTTATTTACGGTACTACAAAACATTACCAATAACCTGCAACATGGCACATTGAGACATATTATATAGTGTTAGCCCATCAGAACTGTTCAAGTTTTGGTTGTCAGGTCGAGCTGTCAGGCAAATCAAAGCCCACAACTCTGGGTAGTAGAGAAAAACCCAACACCACGGCTGTTTCTCTGAAAACTACTGTACACAGGTAATGATTCACATTTAGTTGCAGAAGATAGAAAGACACACAGCAAACTCCATCAGTTTGTAGACGGCTTAATTTACAGGCATAATCTACAATTTCACATGGGTTAGAAATGGCTGTTACGCCACAGATGTGTATGATGCACACTGGTTCAGTGATATTACCCCTCATGTAGATTGTCTCGAATGTTTATTTGCTATCAGTTCGTGCTCGTGTGCAGGCGCATGCTCGTGTTCAGGCATGCACAAGTGAATACTGCATGTGTTTTTGTCTAATTGTGTGATGCTGCAAGTGTATCAAGGTTGTCGCACACCCCCTCTTGTTTTCTCTCTCACTTGCTCACACACCCCTTGCTTACTATCTGCAGATGCACACACACACACAAACGCACACACAAACACACACACACACGATGATAGATGGCTGTGGTGGGTGGTTGAGCATGTTAATGCCTAATCTCATCAGCTTTATCTTCTACAGAGGTCATAGGGTCAAGTGGTGAAGGGGATGAGCTAAACACCAGTAAGATAGCACATTGCTGGATACACAGCATAGTCGATGGACTTGTCTATGCACTGCTAACTGGACTGTTGCAGTGTAGACAAACTGTGTTACAGATACTCTTTAAAAAAAAAAAAAAAAAAAGGAAAATATGGACATCATTATGAAGTCAGCCACATAAATCTGGATTATGAAAGTTATTTTATCAATATTTCACCTTGCAGCCAGACTAGCGTTTGGTAGCTGGACACAAACAAACTGCTTTGAAAGTCAGCCAAGTTCAAGGAGGGCGTCAGCGAGTCAGAGCATGCGGCACTGAAATCTTCAGTGGAGTTTAAAAGGCATTTAGCTTTCAGACGAGCTAAATCAGATGCCCTACGCGAGGGAGATGAGTTAAACTTAGAGCGTGTGAACCTGCAACTCGGAGACACTGCTTGGCATTTGTCTGTCTTTGATATGGCGACATGTGATGTGGATGAAGTTATCGCCCCACTGGCAGGTGAGACAGACAGCGGCACACAGAGAGATGCAGCCTTTTCATCTGCTGTTTACCAGCTCTCTCATCACACTGCACTTCAAACACACTCAATCTGCTGCTGCGACATTACACACCAGGGCTCCTCCTGGCGGAAGTTTACTTGCAGCTCAGAGGGGGTTGTGTGGAAGTGTGTGTGCGTGTGTGTTGATGAGAAAAACATTTCTTACAATCTGGTCGGTGTGCGTATTTCGTTCATTGCCTTTGCATTTATGTGTTTGTACTTGCATGTGAAAGTATAAATGCTTTAGACCTCGATGGATCTCTCCACTTCATGAGCCTTTGTCTCACAGCTGCTTTAGGAAGCTGTTCAAACAGTTGGCATGTAATGTGGCTCACATGAATGTGCATGTGTGTTTGTGTGTTTTGCCCATGTTTGACTGCTGCGTGTGTGGTGTCGTCTCACTGTGTGCCAGCGCTCTGTGCTGTACATTAGTCCTCGGCCCCCACATCAGTGTTCCCTCTCACTCTCTCTGCTCCCCGTCTCACTCTCGCTGCCTCTCATTGGGAGATAAAGAGGCGAGCCATTTCATGTGGCCGCATAGAAGTCGTCTCCAGCCCTGGAGTTTGCAGGGAAGCTGTCACAGCAGCTTTTAGCCCGAGCTGCAACATGAAAGATCCCTCTTTGAGCAGTCGGGTTATGTGTGTAATTCTCTCTGACGTGTTTATTCTGCTGCAGTTTCAACTTTCATTTTCAAATGTCACAGAAAGCTCCCTCCTCCTAGAATATCCCCACTAATTACTGACTGATGGGACAGGGGGTATCAGAGAACTTAGCAGGTTGCGTCTAAATGCTATTTTACTCTTACAGTGCGTCTCGGATTGAGACGACATGAAACAGAGTCAATTTCTGGGTTGAGACTTGAGTGACCCTCAAATTCAAACTTGCATAAAAAAAATGACAGAGGACTTAGTGAAGGGAAAGCCATGTGGTGTGTTTGTGTTTCTGTGTTTGTGTGTTACAGTATATGTGAAAATATTCATAACCAACCAACTTCTGATTTAAACACAAATAAGTACAGATTCCAATAGTTATTCTCAACTTTAAAGGTCTGGCTGAGCCTATGAACACATCATGTGAAAATGTACATATTCATAACCATTGGCATTAAAACCTGTTCACTTCGACATAAAAGCTGTGGTTTCCCTGGTGATTCCCATCCAGACAGGAGTCATTCTCATGGTCTCCACTGTGATTATACATCTGTGGCATTCTCATGGTCCCATATAGCCAGAGGTCCTGTACACGTCGAAATAAATAAATAAATAAATAACTATATGTATATAAATATATGTACAGAGAGGGGTTATGCTGTTCCCATGGTAATATGACCCAGTCATCATGTGTTTTCAGGAGCAGGGAGAGACAGCGCATGGATGTTTTTTTTTTGTTTTTTTTTTCATGTTGTCTCTTTATCTGTGTGTGCGTGTGTGTGTGTGTGTGTGTTTGTGTGTGTCACAGAGGACATTGCAGTATGGACGGTGTCCGCTGTTCGTCCTCTCTCTTTTCTCTGGACAGGACATGTCCTCATGTCTGAATCAGTAAATGGGCTGTCCTCCTGCAGGCTGACGCTGTCTCGTTGTCTCACTCTTATGAGTCACCCGCTGAACTTGGATCTCTTTCTGTGTGATTCTCTGTCCACAGCAACAAGGGGCGGCCACCACCGTCTACTGTGCCGTAGCTCCGGAGCTGGAGGGGTTAGGTGGCATGTACTTCAACAACTGCTTCCGCTGCTTGCCGTCCGTCCAGGCCCAGGATCTGGACCAGAGCAGCGCTGCCAGCTTGTGGGAGCTGAGCGAACGCCTGGTTTCAGAGAGGTCAGCAGGAATACAGGCCCTCTGATGGGAGGAGGAGGAGGAGGAGGAGGAGGAGGAGGAGGAGATGGTGGACTAGCCAAGCAGGAGTCAAAGAGGAAGGATGGTTGGTCACGGTGATGTCCAGGTGAATAAAAGGTAACTGTACTCTGACTTCACAATACAAGAGAGCTGCCAAACCACGGAAGTCCATCTGGATATGTCACGTCACTACGGGGGCTAAAAACACTCTACACACAGTATAGGAGGGGTTTCATATACACTCACTGAATAAATCAAAGTTTAAGGTGTGTTCAGCTCTGCTGTGGTACTTTACAATGAAAGGAAGGGGTGGGAGAAGATTCAGGACAAAGTCAGGGGTCTCTTAGAGTTTGGTCTTTCTCTGTTCATCTCTGTAGCTTTTTATAACTCTCTGTTGAAAAGAGCAAAGTTCAAATAAGCAAAACCTTACATTTTAAGCATAGCCGTTATGGCATATGCATCTGTTTCCAGCAATAGAGCATTATATGGCAAATATTGTGTCTTCCCAATGAAATTCAGTCTCCTGTTGTCTAGTTCTACATAGGTGTTTTCTACTGACATAGGGAGAGCATTGGTTATTCTTTGTGCTAAATCTTTTGGGGCATAGAAGAAATAAGGAGTAATGGGCATGTGGCATGGTTTATAAACACACTAGAGGTATGATTCTCATGGCTATATACATTATTCTGCAATAATTTTATTTCTTATCAATGTCCCTATTTGTGTTCTGTACAATATTTACAATATCCTGATTTCTGGACATGTGCTAAAGGGGTGTGGACATCATATTTTTTATGTTTGCTATTTCACTCAACCTACATATTAACAATCTATACTCTGGTAAATCTAAATTACAATTTGGAGGTATTCGTTGGATGATCCGTGTCCATTTGAATAGCAAACACAGATGATGGAGAATCTTATTTCCAGAGTCCAGGATCTTTAATTTCTGTGTGTCTTCCCTTGTATTTGGAGTAGTAGAATGTGAACAATTTCAGTCTCCTGTTATTATTTTATCATTGTTGTTTAAATATTGAACTGTGGCTTTGGGTTCGCTGTGGATTGGATGCCCTGAAGCCGCTGTCGGGACACTTTTGAGACTTTGTGCTTTATGGCAGTCGGGGTGCCGTTGGTTGCTCTTGAAACATCAACATTCCAGTGTCATGATATCTGTAAGACAAAACAAATGAGAAACAACATTTAATAAAAATACAGTTTACAAGAACACGTGGAAAACCTTTTTAGACACAAAGTGGAGGCCATGAAGGGGAGGTACTTGTGTCAACTATACAGAACTGTTCCTCCTCTGTCTTTTTTTCCTCTGTTTACTGTCCTGTCTCTTTTTACTGTCACTCCTGTGCAGACCTCCTCACAGAACACACACATTCAGTAAGAAACATGGTGTGCCTTTACACAGCCGCGGCCGGCCCAGAAACTGATATCGGTGTCCTGCCCTGTCATAATCTGTTCTGCAGCCAGAGTACAGGTGTCTTATCACTGTCCTTTCACAGCGCAGGACACACCTGGAACAGAGACTCAGCACAAACACACACACGCACACACACATATATACAGTACACAGTGTTTCTCATGTACCCATGTACCAGGAACTGAGTGAGAAACTAAGCAGACTTTATAAAACTGTCCAGTGGAGTAGACTGAAGTGACATTCATGAGTGATTTTGCTACACCCACACTAAATAGGAGGCAACAGCACTGTTAGCTAAAAATATGTACGATAAGAACGGATCCCCAGGCTGCTGTCCGTGGTGCTGATCGGGTTTCTGGCTCTTTCATGTCGCTTTACTTCTATCCATGAAACAATTTAGCTCACGTGATAATTTGCATACTTGTTTATCAATAAAACAGCATATTTTCACCACAACATGAGAGACAATGCTGTCCCCTTCTCTTGTGGCTCTGCCTGGTGCAGCTTTGCATTTCCTGCCTTTTCTGGGTCTGATCATGGAGTCGGACTCCTGCATCATGTCACACTCCACTGCTGTTGAAATATAATTTTATTCAAAGGATTTCCAGACGGAATAACTTCTTGAGATGGTTATTTTATTGCAGAGTCTCACAACCTGCCCCTGTGATGATCCTAAGGAGAGTAATTCCACACCTCAGCCTGCTGTAATGTTTTCCTCTCTCCTCCACCTCCCTGCTAAAGGAGGAAGTCTCAATCTGGGAATAAAATAACCACAAGAATGATGTTTGTGACTCTATTTGTTGGGAAACTGACGCTAATGGTGAAGGCATCATGCTCAGCTAAGCTTGCAGGTTTAGCTTATCAATGACAACTCTATGAAAGAGGAGCAAGCATTTGAGGAAGCCTTCGATCGGAGGGGCGGACACAAGACACAAAGGAGGATCTTAAGGAGAACAAACAAACAAGCAGACGTCTCTGCGGCTGAGCGCTGCAGTGGCCGATCCATGGGTGTGTGTCTGAGTGAAGAGGGAGGGTCCTGCCTGGCTTTCATACAAAGTCCTATCGATCAGGGCCTATCGGAATCATCTGATAGCTAATCAATGAGCTACACTTCCTCTCAGCGAGCAGGGAGGAGAGAGAAGCACGACTCCCACAAGAGGAGGACCTTGATCCCTTGTCCCCACAGCCCAGACCTCACACACACCCACACACACACACACACACACACTTTAATACTGCCTCTCTTTATTTCTCTGTCACTTTATCTTTCTCTTATAATAACAGTACAAGACAATATAATAACTGAACGCCTGTGTAAACCAAATAACCAATATACATTAGAATGTTATTTTAATTAGTTGGATTTACAGTAGATTTTTTTTCCCTTCACTGACTTTATTTCAATTTGGGCTGTAATTGTTTACGACTGACCATTTCATTTTCCATTATTGTTTTTATTTCTTCTTGTGATTAATTTCACCTCTCAAAGAATAATTATGAGAGGATTGATTTGATTATGCCTTTGTTCTACTCCTATTGGCTCCATTGACTGAGGGAATGCCATGTTGCCATTTCGAGCGGATATATTTAATGATCACAATCAATGTTAAAGCTCTCTCTAGACTCAACTAACTCAATAAATATCTGCCAGGAGGAAATTTACCATCTAACTACAGCAGGCAATAAAGCCTTGCTCTCTGCTCTCCTCCCTCCCCCGTGCTCTCTTTCCACCTCTCTCTTTTGAGGATGCTATTGTGATTAAAACTCTTGATCAATTTTCATAAAGTATAACTGCAGAGTCAATGGAAATAGTATTTCCTTGCCATATCTGCACATGTGCTTTGCTTGCATGCTGCTTATTTGAATTGAGCCAGGGAGTGTTATGTGTTTTGTTTTTTCATAAACATTGTTTTAATAATTGCAGGAACAAAAATTTGCTGATCATTCCCCTGGACTTCCTTTGTTTATTATCAGTACAAGTCTGCTTGTCAAAATAAAACCTCTTTATTTTACAAATCTTGTATCACAAGTTTTTGAAAGTTTATTATTAACTTTTAGGACGACAAAACCACTTCAGCTTTTCAGAAACAGAAGCTTGTTCAGAAACATGATGTTTTATATGACAGGAAGTACGGCTGCATTTTGAGTAGGTTCGTCTCTGCAAATGATGAAAGTTGTGTAACACGAAGATGCTCGATTAGTTGGCACATGAACGAAGCATGTTTCTCTCCACTTCTCTCTTTCTTGTTCTCTTTTATAAAGATTCTCAGAAGCAGCATTGGCAACATTTGGATCCAGATAGCTGTGATTCAGCGAGCCTGTTCACCATCAAACGCACTTATTTCCCTCCGTAGATCTGCTTGTGCAATCTATAACTTTCTCTGTTTTTATTGAAGTCTCGACACGGCACCTTTGAGGAAATCCTTCCAGCCCCAAATCCCCAGCGTGTCCTCACCGCTAGACAGCATGACCTTGTAAACCCTGAGTTATTTTACTCACCCATTGTGTGAGGATAGAAAGAAAAGAGAGAGGGGGAAAGAGGAGGGACGGGGTAGAGAAAAAAAAGAGCCCCTGCCTGTCACAGCTTTCAAACACAAAGAAAAATGAGCACTTGGGCTGAAGTACAATTATTAGCCCCTGTCTACAGATTCATCACACTATGGAGAGGGGAGGGAGAGATAGGGAGAGGAGTGGAGTGAGAGGTGGAGTACAGGGATGTGGAAAAAAAAAAAAGCGGTGTAGGTATGGGCAGAGCTGTATGGGAGATGGAAAGACAATAAGGTAAACCTGAGGAAACAGAAAATAAGGCTGACTGCGAGGGGAAAACTGAGAGCGAGCCAGGCGGGGTGCGGAGCTGGGAGGTCTGAGGGGAATAAAAGAGTGAGGAAAAAGAGAAAGAGCAAGGCAGAGGTAAAGGAAGGTAAAATGAAATAAGAGGATTTGTCAGGCCAGTGGTCGGTGGCAGTAATAAAGCCTGCTAATCTGAGGGGGAACGCTTGGCTGCTCTCACACTGACTCTCTTGACGCCCCACTTTACCAGTGGGCCAAGCCAAGGTCACACACACACACACACACACACACACACACACACACACACACACATACACACAGTCCATGCATGTTTTCACTCTTTTGTGAATCAAATTTGTGTTTGCATGTTTTCCACCTGAGCTTCCTCCATGCTCGTCATTCTTTCTGTCGCTCACCTTTTCTCTCTGTACGTCTCGTCATCTTCTTGTTAGACGTCTCATCTCCACCCCCCCATCTCACCCCTCCAGCCATGTTGATTTTGAAATCTCATTTTTCTCTGTTTCTTAACTGGCTCCGCCGTGTGAATCAATACCTATCAAAACCATTACATAAATACATCTGTCACAAGCGGATAGTAGAGTGGGGATGTAATGTGTCTGGTTAAGGCAACCATAGGGTGAAAGGAGATATGATGTGTGTGTATTCTCAGAGGACAGCCAGTGTCATTTTGTGTGACCAGGTGTGTCGGGCGGAGAGAAAGGTTGTTATTGAGCTGCGGTAAATGGCGCATAACCTGGTGCACCGCTTACTTAGCCCTGGACCTCTGCTTTCTGTCTCTTTCACGTGTGTTTTCAGTGTGTGTTCATGGGCACATCTGCGTGATTCCTGGAAGGCTGCAAGTCTGAAGTGAGTGCACGGTGCATGACAGCTGGATGTTAGGTGTGTTTACATCAGTCTTGCAGGAAGTGCACCAGACTCTGTGTCCGTCACATGAAGGCATTCGGCTCATAGACTGTAAGTCAGTGGAAATAGTTTTTTGAGATCCAAACCCTTATTTAAATCATTAGATCTTAAAAGTTGCACAAAATAAACAACAATAGCCAGGTCTGCTTTTGTGCTGCCATTAATAATTTTTCCACTTTTTAAAAGAGGAAGCCAAAATGTCTCTGATGGTAAATTCAAGAAAAGGAAACAGTATCACGATATGAACAGCCAGCTTTCACAGTGGTGTCACATAAATATTGTGATCAACACCTAAAAAGAAGTGATGAACCTGTCTTGTCATTCCACCTTACTTACAGTATACACAATACATCCATGAAGCTTGACTGCATGTAGAACATAAGTATGCACAGATATAGAGTGATATATTGTGACAGAGAGCTCAAGGAAGCCAAGGAGAGAGAGAGAAGGATGGAAGGGATGATTGATAGAGGGAACGAGTTCATGTCCTCTTCTGTCCCTAACTGGGACCATCTGGAATGATTAAGTTTGTTTTTTCTCAACAAAAACCCCAACATAATTGTTCTGTTATATCTCTCAAACACAAATATGAAGTCTGTGTCATTTTTTATGCAGCAGTTTCTGTTCTTTTCCTCTCATCACCCTTTAGTGTTGTCATTGACATTTTCACAGCTCACTTCTCTGACAGCAAAAACTGTGATTGACGGTGTGATGCAGATTTACATGTCATGCTGAAATAGCACAATAACCTGCACCTAGATAATCACCTCATTGAGAAACGCTCCGGCCTCTCTCCACTCACAATTACTATTGTGTATTTGATCATATAACCACCCTCCAACAATGCACTTAATGGGCTTATTGGCAGCGGACCAGAACTTGCTTGTAAATAAGCCTGATGGTGTTTGATTCTAATAAATTAGCCTCATATATGCAAACACGGTAAAATCATAACAATATCCAAATGTGTGTAGGCAGAGGTGGGGTGGTGACAGGCAGGGATTTATGCTGCTACCAATTGGCCAGCCTCATCACTCACTCTGCTATCTTCAACTTTTTTATTTGTTTAATTTCCAAATGCGATTGCTACACTCCCGCTCATGCTGATAAATGCAAAGGCTCATGGGTAGAGGAGGCCAAGATTAATACACATAATTTTTCATCTGGACCAATCCAAAAAAAGGAAAAAGAAAGGAATGTGCTAAGAGCTCTGAGGAGGAATAAAAGCCATTTCTTCTGGGACATGATGTAACCGAGGACTACAAGGTAAATAGATGTATTTTCTTTCTGTCTCTCTCCATAATTGGAGCTGTTTGGGTGGAAAAAAAACCTTTTAACCAAATAAAAAACCAAGCCAAAATACACGCCGAAAGAGCTCGATGACCTCATAGCTTCATATCTGTCATTTATTTACCTGCATAATGTGAGTTCCCACTGTTTTACTGTCTATTCAGTGAGATACAACTCCCCTGTGGCCACCGAAGGTAACACACACACACACACACATTGCATCCTTTTAAGTGCCTTTCCAAATCTTACATTCATTTACATGGTTCTCTCATTCAAACTTCAATAACTGTGAAGTACTTTGCTCTTCTTTGCACCTTGTTTACACAGGACAGTGACACCAGAGCTGCATTAAAAACAAGACAACACATGAAATGAGATCTGAAGTAAAGAATTAGGCTCAATAAATTAAGTTACAGTTAACAGCAATACACCTAATGAGCAATAAAGAAATTATGTACAGCAACAAGGGGCAGTAGCCTAATTACTCTGAGGCTGGAGCTGATTCAACTGAACAGTAACAACCTGCCTGATAAGAAGATACAGTATTTTTGTGAAGCATCATTGAGAAAGACAGGTTAGTGTGTGTGTGTGTGTGTGTGTGTGTGTGTGTGTGTGTGTGTGTGTGTGTGTGCTATAAATGGAAAGGAGAAGAGTCACCTCTCAAAAACACACTCGCACACCTACGAGATTAATTACAAGTACCGTGAATCACTGTGCAATTAATTAACTCATCCTTAGGAGTGTGTGTGTGTGTGTGTGTGTGTGTGTGTGTGTGTGTGTGTGTGTGTGTGTGTGTGTGTGTGTGTGTGTGAACTGAGCGTACTGTGTCACACAGACAGCCCCTCCATCTCTCCACCTCTCGCCCTGTCCCCCCTCTAATTGCTTCCCTCTCTATTAAAATGCAGTCTGCTGTGACATCACTCAACCCTCTGTGAAAGCAAGCTGGGGGAACCACACACACACACACACACACACGCACGCACATGTCCATGTACATGTCCATTCACAGTTTATCTAGTAGAGCATGGTTTGTGCTTTTTAAGGAAGATTTGGGAGACTTTGTCTCCTTGAAGGTGAACTGAGTCTCAGAGTCGTAGCAGCTGATTGTGGAAAATTCCTCTATACTTCTTTTTTTTAGATGTAATGCATACTGTAACTGTGAGACACAGAATTATTGGATTATCACTGAATTATTTTTGTTTTATTTAACCTCTCCCTTTAATATCTTTTAATTGGAAAATCATCATCAGAAAAACATATGTAAAACCACTTAAAACAAAAACAAAACTATTTGAAATGTCTAATTTTAAAAAATACACATCTTTCTCTATTATGAACTGACATTAAAACGAGGCAAAAACCTACGAATCCACCATTTCCATATCCTTATATAGATCCATATCAGAAGAATATTTGTGTTAATATGAAGGTGTTGATATTTCTGTATCTGACAGCCCTCTTGTGCTGTTTGTGCATACAACTGTTCAGTTGCGTCAACTGAAGTGATATTTATACATCTTTCGATTCTGATTCATCCAAATACAAGATGAAAAAAACACGACAATAAACCAGCAAGTAATGTCAAACACCCCCTCCCCACTTTCCTTCTCTCATTCTCTCTCTCAGAGCTAATCTGATTGGTGCATAAATCACGCTGACATCAGCACGGGTGGAAGTTGGCCCACTCTTACACACACACACACACACACACACACACACACAGACCGAGCTCCTCGATGAGGTGAGAGCAGCGGCGTGCTCTGTGGTGATCATGAGGACAGTGGATAACAGATCTCTCTTTTATCATTCCCTGACTTTCCCTGACATTTAAAAAGCCATTAACACCACTGAGATTCACCCTCGTGTACATTTCATATGGAAGCATCCCCCAACACACACACACACACACACACACACACACACACACACACATACACATGCGTACATGCTTGCCACTCACTCTCAGGCTTTCTACACACCCGTGTGCGTGGGAATGATCTCAGAGATAACATAAAGCCCAAATGACACAGACAGAGCAGTGAATTATCCCTTAATAAGCTTTTCACACCTGCCCTCCTTTTCTGTAAGATTAAAGAAAAGAGATCAGCCGCTGCTGGTGTATTTTAATAGTGGTGAGACACAGCTAGTGATGCACTTATTGATCCCTTGTTCAAATCAATGAGGATTTGATTTGAGGCATTGATATCCTTGATCAGAATGCAGACATGGTGAAAAATGGACAGTAAATGGCTGTTGTGTTAGACTGACTGCTTTTGTGAATGATAATTCTCCACCAATGCAGCCATATATATATATCTATATGTATATAGATATATATATATATATATATATATATATATACGTATATATGTATATAGATATATATATATGACATGGGTATACTGTAAACACTAACAGCATAATAGCATTTGTTGCTGAGGACTGTATTAATTTATGGCCCATTATTGTAAAGAACGTCATTACAATGCGAGAGAGCATTTATTGTAATCAGAGGACTGAGAATGGAAACACTGCTAATGTATGTAATGTACTCACAAGCAGTCTGCCTGACACAAGCGTACAGTCGCTAATGCAGCGAATGACATACAGCCTCACTCTTTGTTGTTAGCATTTATTAGCAGTGAGCTGAAGCCTGAGTGCGAAACAGCTATCAACTAATTACATTGCTTTGTGTTTGCGTTGAAAACATGATGCTAACATGCTCCGCAGCGATACAATGCTCACCCCGCCACTTAATCTGCAGCATATTAACATGAAAGTGAATCAGCCTGTCCCGCAGTATGACTCATGACTAGCAGTGATATGGTCTGTCATTTAAATACGTGTTATTGTAATTCTGCAGATGCGTGGAGGCACGATTGGTGATTATGGATAGGACCTTTTTAAACTCCTCTGAAATAAATCTAACGGCCCCGTGGGGCGAACGGAGACGTTTAGAAGACAGGCGACATGTTTGCATTCGGAAAATCATGAGAAGGGAAAAGAGAGGAGAGTCAAAGTCAGCGAGTGCTTTAGGGAAGGGTTGACTCTTGGTTTAAGGCACCAGAGGTCATGGGTGTGAAATAAATGGCATATTCAAAGATGAAAGGGTGAAATATTACATGAGGGAAGAGATGGGTCTTTTACATATTCAGACAGATCTACTGTCAGGAAGAAAGGCAAAAACAATGACTGGGAGAGAGAGAAAGGTCCTCTGTCTGTAAAACATACTCCTCCTCAAGCAGTGTATGTATTTTTTTCCGTGTGTATTTCCTCCTGAGAAGGTATTGCAGAATGAATTAAAGTTTATGGCAGCTAAGGCTTGAAGCATGTATTCGAAACAACTGCTGGATTCTGTGGAAATACTTTACGAGTGGAAGAGAATTTGAGGAGGAGGAGGAGGAGGAAAAGATCTAAACAAAGAGAGTCCCATTCTCTCTATCATCTCCTATGAAGGTCTGCTGAGCTGAAGATATGCCACTGACAGAGTTTGACTCGCTCTCAGCTGCACTTTTAATGCTGCGGGCCAAACAGCCTGCGACTCTAGATAGTAGGTGTACTTACTCACTTCTGTTTTCATCACGCATGAGAAAGTTTGGCATTAATTCTCCGCTGATACGAGGCTGCGTTTATCTCCGCTCATGAACATAATGAGCTCAAAGACTGAAGATGCACCCTGGGAGTGGTGCGTTGTTTATCCTTCCTTCTCCACTTGACTTTTTATTTTGTCTATCATCCTCCTCTGTGCATCATTTTGTATTCAGCGCAGTGTTATACAGTGTTGCCTGGTCTCTGCTGTGCCGTGTTGCAGAGGAGTGTAAATGCACTGGGTCTCACCCCTTGTCCATCACTCTGCCTGCTGTAAGTCAGGCAGGCAGCCAGACAACCTCCCACCAGAGAGAAATAGATGAATGGTGGGATTTAGAGGAGATGCACCACAAGAAGGAGAGGGCGCTGCTATGACTCAGAGCACTGGCGCTTCATCAAAAGTGGATTTGAAAATTGTTTCGAGAAGGAAAGAGAGACAGAAGCTGAAAGAGAGGAAGGGAGAGGTAAATAAAGGTAGAGAGGAAGAGGAGCGATGTGTTACATAGATATAATCATGAGTGGCTATGAGAGAGGAGTGACTGAGCAGGTTAGAGATGGAGAGAGAGGCAGTGAGTTATGAGAGAGCTAGAGTGAGTGAGGTGGTAGAGAGAGAGAGAGAGAGCAGCGAGACAGACAGGATGAGTTATAGACCCAGAGAGGGAGAGAGAGCTTTCACACATGGAGACAGCATGGTGATTTAGGGCTAAAGGACACCGAGACAAGCTCTGCTGCGAAAGGTGATAGACCTAAAGAGTAGCAACAGATCCGCTGCAACGTGTCAGCATCTGCGCCTCCTCTCTTATCTTATCTACGCAAGCACTCATGCAGCACATGTTATGATGACTAAAGCATCCATAGGAGAGCCCCGCCGTGCGAAAGAGACACTTTCAAATGAGAACAGTAAGCACATGTTTATCTTGGATATCAGGATGAAATGATAATGCACACATAAAGTTCTGAGGGAAAATTGCCACAAAAAATACCAATGAGACCTTCTACAATGTAACAAGTCTTGTGATCTGACCTTCCAAGGACAGAATAATGTTGGTTCTCCAGCATGTCTGGTTCTGTAGCATCAAACAACGATCTGCTATCTGAAGATCAAGTCGCTCTCCCTCTGTGTGTCTTGTAATCTGAGCTTTTCTGTGCTTTGTTGACATCATTGACTGACTCACGGTCGCTCTCTTCCACCAATCACAGCTGATAATGGTCTTGAATATTAGATGTTTTCCAGTTGACGACCAGCGTTTCCAGTGAGGACAGTCCCAAAAATATAGAGAATTTGTCAGTGATCTCATTGCAGTAACACTGTTAATCTATAAAAACTAGTACAGTGAACCAGTCATGTTGATAGCTGTACGTTGGTACTCTTTCATAGCTGCAGGTATTTGTATGGCAGCACGGTCATGTCCATATTTGGACGGCGTGAGGCGGTCACTAATCCGTCTGACCTTCTGGCTCATTTGCATGCGCCGCCCCCCCAACAGAGAGATGCCATGACCTTTATTAGCTAATTAAGAAACATAACAGAGTGGGAATGGACATGCACACCTACACACACGCACACACACACACACACAAACACACACACACACACACTCTCAGCGTGACAGAATGAGGATGGTGAGAAAAAGGAGCAGACAGGAGGCATAAAAAGAGAAAAGACATGAGTGGACAGAGAAGAGAGAAATTTGGCATTCATCAAATGGAAACAACCATTTCCACATATTAAACTGTGCTCAGTTCCCCTGTAATATTCCTGGGAACAGCGAGTCTCACTGCAGGAAATGTTACCTCACACACACCCTTAATCGTTACATTTGCCAGCAGACATTCAAGCATTATAGTATTATAGAAGCAGTTTCTCTTAATCACAGATTGAGCCCCTTTAAATCTCTGTGTGCTGGAATAAGAGAAGTAAATCTCTGTGTCTCTGCTGTCTGCTGCCACTTAAGTGTTTCCGGCCACTTGTTCTCTCCTCCTTTCCTACTAAGGTCTCATAATAAGCTGCTGGACCCCCAGGCTATAGCAGGAGGTGTGTGTGTGTGTGTGTGTGTTTTCCCTCACACCACAGACAGCAACAAGACAACCAAGAGCATATGAATATAGACACACATACAGTCTGCACACTTACAAATGTCTGCACACATTTTGCATTGACACAAATATTTTAGCACACATACGCAGTCGCACACACAGAGACGCATAAATCGTGGGTGTTATCTCCCACACCTACCCAGTGTTCATTGTGTGTTAATCTGAGCAGTAATCTGCAGAGTGGGCAGATTATCATCTGACAAGCACCATTTTGAGGTTTGCAGGATTACGCAATCAACGTCCCTCCAACAGCACATCACAGGGCTGAAGGCACAATGGAAACACACACACACACACACACATGCACTTAATGCTGACGCTACTAAAACAGTGCGGGGATTTCATGTGTAGTTTCTTTGTGCAATAAATTGTATAATACAATAAAATAGACTTAAACCTGATACATTTTAAAGATTAAAAATAGAGGAAAATCAAGCAACAAATTAATGTTTCTATGACAGTGTCACAGAAAAATGAGCGAAATGAAGGGAGGAAGGTGAGAATGAGAGAAAGCATGAATGGATGGATGGAAAAAGGAGAGAGATTGAAGGCTGCGACCTCTCAGTGCTGCAGTGTGTCAGTCTTTTCTCTGTCACCATGACAGACTGCAACAGTGGGGAAGGCTGAACAGCGCCGTCCACACTGCTGCACACTGGGGCTTCACAGGCTGACAGACAGAGCCAAGGGCTGTCCTGTCCACAGCATATCACGGTCTGACTGCCTATCTAACTCCAACAGCCCACGTCCTGTTTTCATCACCTACATGTACACAGGAAATACTCTGATACAGAATAAGTGTTGATATGACGGCCTGCACCAGTTCAGAGAAATCTGAAGATGAAAGCTTGTGGTAGTTTTGAGGATTTATTTTTTTTTTTTTTAACTCTCTCTCTCTTTCCTCTCTGGGACACCAGAGGGTCCTGGTGTGTCTGTAACTGACTGATTCCTCATTTTGGAAACATGAATGTGCCGAAGGTGTGCAGTGAAATCAATGCAGGAAAGCACAACAGTTTGTCCAATATCATATTGCCCCCCTTTACTCCAGCAGATTTTTCAAGGCTGCCAATTTTGTTGTCACTGAATTACATAGTTACCATTATATTAGGACACCTGTCAGATCTAATCTAATACAACAACTCTGCGGCACATTCTTCAAGTTATTGAACCATCTCTGATCATTCCTGAGTTGTTCATTGTTGTTGATGTTAATGTTCCATTGCAGCACCATCACCAGCTTCACACACAGTAAATGTATAGGATTATGCAAGCTTGTACATGGGCACCTAATACAGGTGTACATTATTTTCCTGTTGCCTTTCACTGAGTGTTAATCACTGAGTCTTGTTGAGGGCAAACATTGCTGACCTGTTTCCACCAGCAATTCCTGCTTTCTCAAATAGCAGAGGCGGCACAGAAGGTGACAAAGGCAAAGGTGAGGAAGAGGGAAGAAAGGCAGGCGGCCATGAAAGGGGAGCTGTTGTTTGTTAGCAGAAGGATTTGTCAAAATGTTTTGTTTTTTTTTTTTTTGCACAGGAAGAGCAGGATGGTAGGATTTATTCAGAAAATAAGTCATTTTCTTGCTCTCAAACGAGGCATGATAAGAAAAGATTTAGCACCAGGTGGTTTAAATGCTGTAAATTTGATTGATCGTGGAGGAAAAAACTGTGTCAGTGGAGTGGCACATGTACAGAAAATGTATAGTTTCAATAAATGCATTGCTTCTGTGTATTATACTGTATGTCTTCGTGCCGTATGCTCTGCTGCATCTCGTCGTCCGTCTCCTCATTTGTCTCTCTGTGTGGGCTTTCGGTGCGTTTGTATTTGCCACTCTGCCTCTGTAGTGTGATGTCTGAGGCTGTGAGTTTTATCCTCCCAACATTCCAGTAAATACTCAGACAAAACGCAGCGCGCTCTGAGGAGCCTCAGGCCAGGGCAATCAATCAGGGAGAAAACAACGCCGAGATCAGGCTGTTTCTGCTCCATAAAACAGGCTTCAGAAAAACAGCAGCCAGTCAGAGTTTGGGACGTTGAATTAATACTCTCTCGCTTTCTCTTTCCATATATTTCTGCCATCCTCCCTCTCAGTCACTGTATCAAAAAAACCTGTCGCAAATCCTGCATTGAGAGCTGTAAATAGCATCTTCTTTACTATGTAATTTACTCAGCGGGTTGTCGGCACAACCGCTCGAGTGTTCCTGAAGAAAACCTGGTGGTGGATGAAAGGCGAAGAATGCGTAACAGCTCCAACCCAGAGCTCGAATCCTGAACCGCTGTGATGTAATGAAAGTCAGCAGAGTGTTTTCTTTACTTACAGGCTATAGGATCAGGGATAATGTTGTATAAATATTTGATGGTTTCCTAGCAGGGTTTTATATGGCTGAGAGAGTGCAGCATTAAGCTTGATCATCAAGGAGAACTTCAAGACGTGCTTTCACACACACAATCACAGCACACACACACACACACAGACAGCAGTGCACGCATGCAATCAGGTATGGCCAACATACACACTGATGACGACGCACACAAAAATTTCCATACACACTGCTCTGCCCGTCTGTCTCTCTGCACTGCATTGGGTTTCACTTTCTGCGTGTGCTTGGTTTACAGATGTTGATCATGTCTCGCTGAGCTTGCATTGAAAAGACAGATTCTTTACATCTTTGAGACCACTGCTCCTCTCATACAGCAACTTGTTATGCTTTGATGGAAACTGTAGAACGGCTCTGAATATCTGCAGCTGCTAACATTACAATGTAAAGTTTTATTAACGTACGACTCCCGAGAAGAGAAGAAAGGAATTTTTGATTTAGCTCTGCGTGTTGGAAACACTGTTAACAACTGTCTCAAATATCACAATATAGTTTCTCTCGTTAGGAGAGAGATTAATGCTACCAGAGAGACTGTGTTAAATTGCTGAGCTGTTATGGCTGCCCCCTCTACACCTCTAAAAGAAAGTGTCCAAATTTTTCTCCATCTAGTGAGTGTGAAATGTCAGCCGGTGTATAATCTTACAGCAATCAAGCTGACTGAGAGCAGAGACAAAGAGTGTTTTTCTCCTTCAGAGATGTATGCAGATGGCAGCTGATGTATGATATTAACCTTTGCTATCCTAACTCCTGTCTGTACTACCCTCTCACTTTCATACACACACATACACACTCATGCATGGCATACTAATCATATTGATCCACCTTTAAAAAGACAGCCTTGTCTTTTTATCTCCCTCCTCCTGTGCGTGTGCACTTAGAAAATAATGCAAAATCATCTCATATTTTATTTTCCCGCACCTCAAGATATATTATAAGCATGTAATAACTTTTCCTGAGCATCTCAAAGTGAGCGGACCTGCCATATGTGCTGTAAATTTTACACAAATTAATTTGATAAATGTGCCAGTCCTCGAGTATTTTCCTTGGTTTGGATTGCTTGTCAGTGGCAACATTTTTTTTTTTTTTTTTAGACAAATGGCCTCTTTGGTTTTAGTGTTGCTCTTCTCTTTGTCTACTGAATCGTCAGTTTTAGCGAGGGGGAGGAAAAAAAAGAGCAGAGGGAGGATGAGAGAGGAGGCAAAGTATGGAAAACAAATTGGCGCAGAGGGATGAGAGTGAGATATCTAAAGGGTGGATGGTGAGGAATGAATGATATAGAGTATCAGACACGCTGCGGTCTCTGAGGTCAGGGTCTATATCATTCTCTGCTTCTGAAACAACAACCACCACAACGAGCACCGGGGAGCCAACCAATCTGGGCTAGTGCATTGTTCACTATCTACTGAAGAAAACAGCCTGGTCCTCTTCCTCTCTTTCTTACACACACACACACACACACACACACACACACACACACACACACACACACACAATCACTCCTCACTGTTCATATCTGGAGAGAGAGAGAGAGAATAGAGCGTGTTCCTTATTGTCCCCTTAGTGGTGATGTGGGGGTGTGTGTTAGGGCTTGATTGTTACTGGTTTACATAAGGGTATTAAACTCTCGCACAGCCCTATCTATCTGAGCCAGGCAGATATATTTGTGTTGTGGCTCCTTTATGCATTTGTTATTTCCAAAGAGGATTGGGATGCACCAGTGGAAGAGAGGATAGATAGCCTGCTGATATTACCCTCTTCCTCTCTCCTTCACTTCCTCCCTTTTCCTCTAAAAACCAAACTCTTGTGTGTGTGTGTGTGTGTGTGTGTGTGTGTGTGTGTGTGTGTGTGTGTGTTTGCGTGGTGGCCAGAAACAAAAGCGGGTAATTAATTAGAGAAGTGCACTTTGGCACTATTGTCCTGTTCAACTCGGACAGCGTTCAGCAAAACAGCATTCAGTGATATTATTTGTAATAATAGCTGCTGTTTCAATCTGAAACGGTCTGAAATTAGGGGTGCATTTGTGGACAAAAAGAGAACATTCTGCACAGTACATGAATTAAAGTGGTGAAATACATTTACGCAAGTAATGTAGCGCAAACACAGTGTTTTTTTCTTAACCTTCTGCTCCTTCTTCACTGCATCTAAGAGCAAGATGTCACACTCTTAACACTGCACTTTAGACACATTGAGATTTTACAAACGATCAGCTTTTAAAGTTTGATGAATTGTGACAGATTAAACAACCCAGCAGTATATTAAGAAGTTGATCAGGACTACAGTTAATCTGAAACAGTGCGCTCCATTTTTCTCTAGTTTCTTGGGCTTTAAGGTAGATTTCTTCTTGTTTGGTGGGTTTGTCAGAGCACTTTATAGTAACGTGCTGTGCATTCAATATAGTTAAATACAACTCTTTGTTACCTCCACAATCTTGATGGAGGATTTCAGGAAGTGTTAGCTTGTTGCAGTTGTTATAAACATGGAGAGGAGGAACGTGCCTCAGAATTGTCTTTTTTCTGTCTTGTTATGAGAGCATGTGTGAACCTACAGCTGTGAGGACGGGACTTAACTGCATACAGTCATCAGAGCTAAGCTGATGCTCAGTAAATACCATCAAAACGTAGACTGGCGTGGAGGCTTTGCAGTTGTTTTTAGGCACATCTGATGGGGCTGTGCTGAGTATAAGGAAACTGATGTACTACTTCTTCCACCTCTGATACACACAAATATAGCCTGATATACATTATGCCTTGCATCCTTAAGGTGCACATCCCTGAGAAGGAGGCTGTTATTTTGAGAATTCCCCAATCTGTATGTGTCTGTGTGCTTCTGAGGATCAGGCAGGAGAGGTTAAATCAAAGTGGAGTCAATAACTTCATCCCTCCCTCCTGGTCCGCTCTGCTATGCTGCTGGGAACGCCTGCTGCTCGCTCTCTGGCTCGTGAAAGAGGAGGACAGGATGGGGTTCAACACTTTCACAAACACTAAAGGAGGGAAGAGTCGTGCTGCTAATACAGAGGATGATCTAAGACTTTGGCACACAAATATAGAGACACACATTTTATCCACACACACTGCGAGAGAAAGGCTTCCTCACTGTGTCTGAGAATGATAATGAGCTAAATTCTCTTTTCTCCCAACCTGAGAGCCTGAGTCCAGTCATGGCCACAGCCCCGGCTAAATCAATATCATCATCCATAATCTTTACTGTGGGATGAAACACAGCATAAATCAGCACAAAGCCTTTCACACATCCCTCCCTTTAACCGCCTCCAATTGCATGCAGCACTCTCTTGGGCCGACGACGCTGTCTTTTCAGCACAGAAAGGTTGTCTCCTGCTGTCTCCAGTCGCCTGCTCATGCATCATATCAGATATTTGTTTTGTGGTTTTGATCGAGCTCTGTCTGCAGTGTGTGTGAAGGGTGAGCTAAGAGAGCGGTGCAGGTGTCTGTTGGCGAGGAATGAACTGTCCTCTACCTGCAGGCAACTGGTTGAGTGGGATGATGTTAAAGTTGTTAAATCTTCCTTTGAGAAGTGTGAGTTTAAGCAGGACTGTGTGTGTGTTGAGAAGTGTGTGTGTGTGTCCCCCAGCCCTACTCTCTTTGAGTGTGAGTGTGAGTAATGAGGTTTGGAGAAGAAAGCTTAGCCAAATCCTCTCATCAGTCTTCACTCCTTCAATACCCAATCAGCAGGCTAATTCAATACCCAATCCCAGGTCTAATAGCATCCAGCCGAGAGAAGAACCAATGAGAACTCTCCTAATGGACCTTGGGGAATAACTAGCTGGACAAAAAGTTAGTGCAAAAAGAAGGCAGAATTTCTTTTTCTGTAAAGAAAATGTACTGTCTAACGATCTCAGTCTGCTGTCCAATCGCCTGACACTGTAGATATGTGGCGCAGAGGAAAAATCTCTCATTAAACTGTTTCCGACATTTGTGTCTGCTCGAGCATGTCACAGGGATGAGTGTGATACAATCAAATCAGCAGCTAAAATTAAAAAGAAAAGATATTTTTACCAATTCCCCCAGTTTCTGAGTTTAGCACTTGTTGTATTATAGAATTATAGCCTTGTTTCAGCGTTATACTGCGCACAGCTCTATGACATTTAACATGCAAACAGATTCACATCTCCCTCACTCATTTTTCCCTGCGGAGCTGTGAATGCTGGGTGCATAAGTGCATGGGGGGCTGCAGGAGTGTCCCAGGCATTGTAGTGTCACAAATCCCCCCTTCCTGACATGCACTGAATAAACTGTCACAGGCGTTATATAGTGTCTCCATAAAGCCTGCCATCAAACAGTTACTACCTCCATCGCTTCAGTCCGCTGCACCAACAACACAAACAAATCACACTGCGGTGCGTCCCGGTGTTTTCAGGTGACTCTGTGTGTGTGTGTGTGTGTGTGCGTGTGCTGTAAAGTGGGGTGCATGACTGTGTTTTCTGATATGATCATACACCATATAACCTACTATATCTTGCTTGGTTGCGATCCATATTGACCTCCCTCTCTCAACCCTCCCTCGCTGTAGTTTTCTCATGCTGCATATAGAGTTTCCTGCTCTGATGCACAGTTTTGTGCTTGGTCATTAAAAGGGGACATCAGCATTCACCACATTTATTTTTGTTGCGTGATTCCAAAGCTGATTGAACGCAAGCACAAGTGTCCACCATAAGGACAGAATGGATTTACTTTAGGAGGAAATGTGAATGTTTTTTGGCCTTTTTGTTGTTGGCGTCTTTGCAAAGTCATCACGGGACTTCAGATATGAATAGCTACCATAGAGCTAATGATATTAACATGATATCCATGTCCCAGGTTTGCATTGCAAAGGGATTGGACTTTTGGGTTGACTCAAAATGCGACACGTTGTCACAGGATTATTGGATTGTGGGATATGTAGGAAATCAACACACATATTTGCACCGTGAAAACACACTAGAAAATAACCGTAACAACCTTTAAGGCATTGAATCTCACACACTAATGATATACTGCACAGCAGTGTTTGAGTATGGTAGGAGGAAATTTCCCTTTAATGTTCTTCACGGGTACATCATCTTTTATCGGTGGACAAAGTGAATCTCAGCCTCCAGCCTCGGCCCCGTAGAAATGACAATTGATTTGCAGGTTATTTCCTGCTTCCTGTGAGCTAATTGAAATAAAGTGGGACGGTAAACTGCGGCTCTGCAGCATCTATCAATACTGCAGCTGTACAGTAGAGAGAGCCTTGTGCCTACTGCTGAGCTTTAACCAGTCCCACACAATATTTCTTTCATTGTTTGCCTCATCACCATGCCTATATGCTGTGCTACCTGCTGTATAAGCCCCCTTATAATGACTGTAAATAAGACAAAATGTGTATGCTCTACGTGTGAGCTTGTGCTGGTTGTGTCCTGTAACGTCTATATAGTCATGGCCATGCAAGTGGACTTTAGCAGTACACTCTCCCTCATAGTTTAATACCAGAAACCTTATAGTATTGGGATTATATTAGATATAAAGAATTTCTTGTCTCAAATATCAACACACACACACATACACACACTGATTAGTGCGTAATGCCTTTTCCCATCAATTTAATTATGGTAAACACACTATAGATAAATATACAGTATCCAGCAGTGCACATCTGTCCAGGCGTATGTACAGCAGGAGAGAGGGAAGGAAAGGACTCGTTGCTCACGTATGGAAGGAACAGAAGAATAAGTGTTGGAGACGTGTGTGCATGCGTGTATGTGCAAGCTCAGGAGCTGCGTTTTATTTACTTATAATGTCCCAGCTGTTGTGAGCAGCTGGAATTTTACACAAATTAAACTGGTGAGTGTATGGTGTGTACATGTACAGTACAGTGTGCTCACTTTCAATGGAGGATTTTATCCTGAACAAAATCTTTGCCGCCCCAGGATTGGGATTTTTTTTTTTTTTTTTACATGATGCACATTACATTCATTTGCCGATGCTATTTTTTATTGGTTGTTAACACACAATATTATAGGGCAAAGCACGGATGTCTCTCAGTTAGACTTGAAATTACATTTTGAGAAATCTGATCTGTAATTTAAAAAAAAAAACAAAAAAAAAAACATATGTTTCATTTACCTCTAAATGTTCCTGTTTTTGCTGCTTTTCTCTCAAACCACAGTAATGATTTCAGCCAATGTCCAATGGTACAATCAAACTCTAGTTAGACTGCAAGATGCACTGAATCATCATTAAATCCATCTGCATATTACCTGTGCTGCTACAATTAGCTATGAATCTCATTTGAATCTCATTTAAAGTCCTCCTATGAATCTCAATTAAACACAGAGATTCAAACAAACAGGGAAAGCATTGGAAATGTATGTGCGCGCGCACACACACACACACACACACACACACACACGCCGCACCTGCTGTTATCATTGCTGTTGTTTTAAATGTGTTCAGTTTAATTAATTTGTTTTGATACTCAAGACAAATCCCTTACAAATCCTCATGTGGTAATTAACAATTATCGTGCATTTAATAAGCACACTGAGATAATGAAACAATTAGAGAGAAACAAGCTGTTTAAAGATTGAAGCAGTGCTTTGAACTGGTGTATATGCTTTAATTGTCTTTCAGTGGCTTCCGACTTCAATGAGCTAGCAGATCATAACAAATGTCCTCACAGCTTACAAATCAAACATCCTTCAAAGCAGAATTACAAACCAATAAATTATTACTTGTAGAAAATTTCTGTGGCGCTGTAATACCAAAACACAAACACACACTCATTCATCCACGCACACACACTGCCTTTTTTTTCTGGTGTTAACACAGGGGCCAATTAGCGGGGCCCAGCTTTCTGCTCAGGCATGCGTCAGGGGACCTATAGGGAGCCCGCGAGGCTGTGAGAGGCCTCGGGGCAGCAGGAGAATTATCACTCTTTTCATCTCGCCGTCTCTTAAGCATCCTTGCATACACATATCCACTATCTGCTCGGAGCGAAGCGTTCTCCGTCTTTCTTTCCTTCCCGCTCTATTTTCTGGCTACACCGGCCTCCAGAGCAGCGAACAAAGGATCCCAAACACTGCAGTATGCAAATACTTCAAGCTAATTTACTCAGGTGAGGTGGCCAAATTGGACAAGGTTCAATAAACATATGCATAACCCAGATGAATCAGTCGATGGAGTTTACTCCTAGCCTTTGATCTCTCTGAACTGTATGAGCAGGACAACTGCTTGTGTGTGTGTGTGTGTGTGTGTGTGTGTGTGTGTGTGTGTGTGTGCACTTTTAGGCAACAGAAAGGCCAAGTCATCACAATACTCCCTGATCACAATCTGCATCTATGTTGCACTCTGTGACTATTAGTGATGGAGTGTTCAGGGAGACCCAGCAGATTGTTGGAGCATGTGCTGTGTGTGTGTGTGTGTGTGTGTGTGTGTGTGTGTGTGTGTGTGTGTGTGTGTGTGTGTGTGTGTGTGTAGTTGCTTACTGTATGTGTGTGTTCTTGCCGAGAGTTTTAGACCCATCACGCTCCTTCCCACCCCCTCATCCTTCTTTCTTTCCTCTCATCCCTATGTGGCCCCCTGCTGAGTGCCTGGTAGGTGGCTCGTACTCACACTCACACACCCATAAACACACACACACACACACACACACACACATGAAGACAAAAACACATAGTAAGCCCTCCGCAGGCTGCAGATAGCTGTAGATCTCCACACCACAGGGAGGAGAGAGGAAGTGGATGACAGGAGAGGAAGGAGGAGCGACGGCAGAGCAGATGAGTGGACACCTGTCCTCTGTCAAGCCTCTGTCTACCTGTCTGTCTGCCACACTGCGGGCTCATCTTTATTTCTGGCATCTAGCTGAAGACTTTGAGTCGTTACAACAAGCTGAAATGTTGAACCAAAATCTTCCATCTTAGGGAAATGATTAGACACAGGAAGATAAAATAAAAAAAAATGCTCATGGTTTTGGACTGTAATGATAGTTATAATAATAACACATGCATATCTGTTAGTGTCTCTCAGTTAGGATTTGTCTTGGGATTTTTTTTTTTATTTTTTTTTTGCCGTGTGTGTATTTGTGTGTGACGTCGACGGGGGATCGAGACGGCAGAGTGGAGGCAGTAGATAAGATAAGTGCTCTTTATTTCTGACAGAGTCATTTAGCTGTGGATGAAGAGAAGAGAGGAGGAGAGGACAGGGAGGAGAGAGTTATAGTTATGGAGCTGTCGGAGGTTTGGGAGTGTTGAATGAAATGAGGTCTGGAGGAGCAGAGGGAAACAAAGGTAGAGAGAGAGAGAGAGAGAGAGAGAGAGAGAGAGCGAGAGAGAGAGCGAGAGAGACGTCTGCCTGACCTTGCAGTCACAGAAACAGACAGATGAGGGAGGAGAACCTGTTTCCTCTAAATCATGCGTTGTGCTGTTTTTTTTCTCTCACTGTAACTCAGTTAACATGTCAGCCTACAGGCCACTTGCTATCATCTCCCCTCTCCTCTGAACCACTGTCTTCCTCACTTTTATTCCCCACAGTGACTGAGGATGTAACTGTGTTTTAGCACTAAATTGTACCACCCACACACACACACACACCCACACACACAGTTATAAAAGTCATATATATGTCATATATTTGCTTGTATTGAGGCATCAAACTGTCACAGACCTCCTGTCTCTTATGCCATTTTCTTCTCCCCGTTCTGTTCCTTGTATGAGGAAAAAGTATTTATTTTCATTTATCAAAGCCTTTTACCCCTGAGAGAGAGACAAAATGCAATGTCTGCAAAACTCAGTGTGTGTGTGTGTGTGTGTGTGTGTGTGTGTGTGTGTGTGTGTGTGTGTGTGTGTGTGTGTGTCAGGGGGATGTGGAGCAACGCCGTAGGTTATTATGAAGAGACTGAGATGCGACAGGAGATTCCTCTGATTGGGAATAAAATACCATCTTATCTATTTAAATAATCCCCACTGCAACTTAATCAACACACACATGCGCGCACACACACACACACACGCACACACACATACACTATAAATATGAAGGCATATATATATAGAACAAAACAAGAAAGTAAAGACATTCACTGAATCACATAAAAAACTGCAGAATCTGGCAAATCTATGCGTGTAAACAAACACAAGAGCAAATTCACAAAGGGACTTGTAGTAATTAAATTGCAATGATCGCCCTATTTTAGCTTTCACTTTGAAGATGAAAAAATAGTGAGGAAAACAGTCCTAATAGAACATGAAAAGAACATGTAATTATTCAAAGGAGAGTAGTTACTGTTGGAATAAAAAAACTGAGGTAAACAAATAAAAAGGTTTCGTGTCGTCAGCAGAATAATTCAGAGGAATCATTCAAAGCCAAAACAAAATCATCCTGTATTACGTCTTCGAATCGACGTGGATTACTGGTGAGCCGTGATCATCACGGCCTCCAGCCCTGACCTGCTGACCTTTGACCTCTGCCCCACCAGAAGAGCGGAACCTGTACTTGACCTATGACCTTGTGGCATCTTTAATAACCAGCTCGCCTCCCGTGGCAGCAACACACAACTGCAGATATGTTAATGAGACATGCAAAAGATGAATACTGTGTGTGTGTGTGTGTGTGTGTGTGTGTGTGTGTGCGTGTGTGTGTGTGAGACAGTAAATAGTGAGAAGAGTAACAGTGATGTATGTTGTGTCCTGCAGTCTGAGTCTGCAGATGTTCACCCCAGGTGGTCTGACGCTAATAACGTCCCACTTTTTACAGGCCCTTTAATTCATTCGTGATAAAGTCACATAAAATACACAGATTGGAACAGTGGTGCATGTATTAGCACAGCACAATATTATTTTTAAAAGTGCTTTCTGCTTAATGAAATACTGATGTATTCCATTTAAAACATCTTCTGATTGATTATTTGTGATTTGGGAAAAAAAAATAGCAAAAGCACTGATTTTAAACTAAAGAACAGACATTACTGTGTAATTAGTGATTGCTCAGTTGATCAATAGTCTATTAATTTATTCATTATTTATTACTTTTGTAGTGCTTTAATTGATCTGTTTCTATGTATCTGGTGTATGAGCAATAGATGACGGACTTGACAAAGCCTGTGGCTAAACAATGCATGCAAGCATTCTTGTGTGTGATGATTTCTTATGATTTATTTAAAAAAAAAAAAATAAAAGTTATTTGACAATTATCATAAAGTTTCATGTACTGTACATCACATTCAGAAAAAAAAACATTTTGGAGAATGGTGGTAACTAAGGTAAATCAGAAAAAGAAATGAAATGATGAAAACAGAAATGATCAATAATGCCACTCTGGCTGTGGCCTTACTGACAGTAAAGTTACGAATGAAACGCCGAAACCCTCGAAAACATTCTTCACAGAGAGAAAAACATTACAAAACATTCAGCGCTGATGCTACTAGAAAGCAAGTAATCGGCAAAGATCACAGTTTGTCCTCTGCTGGAAAAAATTGTATTTTCCCATGCTAGACAGTCTTTGGTAATACTTCACCACACTGAACACACACTCACAGTGTTGACTTTGCATTTCTCTCCCCACAATAGCAGCTAATAGTTGCAGGCTTTCACTTTCATAATCACTGCACTGGTAGGACCGCAGACAGCAGGGTCCTGCCTCTGTTGAATACAACATTAATACAGCTATTAATTTAAAATAGACTAACTCTTTAAAACGCAAACACCCCCTCAAACATGAACAGAGTAACTGCTGACTCCTGATCTTTTGTTATCATATTCCCTCTGCAGCAGGAAACCTTCTTATTGTAAAGATACCTTTAGTCAGTTAGCGACTGCTGTTTTTTTTCAATGAGGGTTCAAACTCTCAAAAGAAACCTCAGCTTGTCTACTTCCCTCTCCTCTCCTCTTCCTCTTCCTCTCTCCCCGTATTCTTCCAGCCCATTAAAAGTGTGTTTTTTTTCCTTTTTTCTTTCTTTTCATCATGAATCTTTAATTAGTCTTTTTAAGTCTGAGACGCTGCAGAACGCTGAAACACATTCTGATGAAACTTATACAAACGCTGCACAGGTTAGACCCCTTCCTCATCCCAGGACCTCTAAGACCTGAGAGTCTGATCAGCGGCTAAATCCCACGGTTGTGCTTTGACTAAATGTCCATGTCAGCAGGTCAAAAAGACATGAAGAAATGAAGTCTGGTGGAGCTCTGCATTATAACGGTATTCTAGACTGTGACAAAAAGAAAGGATGCTGTTAATTAAATTCCAGCATTGTTTGGTATCTGGAATAACTGTGTGTTGCTCTTCTGTTTAGACTGAGAGGAAATCCATCAGCAGGAACCCGAGAGAGAGAGTGAGGTGACGGTTGTGTTTGAATGGTCTCTGCATCTCTTTGTCATGACACAAATGCATTTGCTTGTGCAGTAGTGCACTCAGCTGCACGTGCACGCACATGCACACACACACCAACAGTAAATAAAACAGTGCAGTCAGGTCACAATCACAGTAAACCACACAAACGACTACCATCTGTCTCTTTGTCTCTGCCTGTAGGAGTCAATAAGGCTCACTGGCAACAGTTCATACTACACTGCCCAAACACAATAACATTCAACATCATGCTTTTAAAAAATGAAAGAGTAAAATATCTGTGAAGGGGTACCGGCTATTCATTATTCTGCTCCCTCTCTCTTATCACTCTCTCGTTTCCTCTTTGCCCGACTCCGTCCCTCCTTCTCTTCCTGTAAATGAGTGATTTATCAGCCTTAATTGCTGGCAGTGGTTCATGTGGTCATGTGACCGCAACATGACAGCATGTGATAAATACACCCTGGAAGTTAAACCCTGCTTTGCAAACAGAAACGTGCATCGCTTGCATCGCATCTGCAGAGCGCATTCGGATGCTGACAAAAATAGAATCGGTCTAATAAAAGCATTGCTTTAAAAACAAAATCTGAGCTCACGATGTGCTCTAAAAGACAAAAGACATTTATTAAAGTGAGGCAAAGGGCGAAAAGGAAAAATGCACAATCAATAATGATAGACCAAAGAAATGTATTGTCATCAACGGTGCCCTAGAAGCACTGAATGGACACACACACACACACACAGCTTACAGTAGAATCTGTCACATGTGTTTCCTGGTCACAGCGCTCAGCAGCAGGATGCTGACTGAAGGGCCTGCACTGTTCAGTTCATGCATCTTATTGTTACATGGAGCCAGTTCTCAACCACTGACCTTTTTATTCACCGCGCCATACATTGTTAAAATAATGTATGAGGTGTCTCAGCCAAAGCCATTTCATTGTGTCGTGTTATACACCACAGAGGTGTGTGTGTGTGTGCGTGCAGCTTGCATGGATTTCTGGAAACAATACTGATTGTGAAGTCACAGGAGCAAATACATGTTTGATGTTAGAAAGCAACACATTTAAAAAATATACATTAACAGTGTTTTTGTGTGTTTTTAATTTAGCAAGTTGTGACTGATGAAAGTAGATTCACACCATCAGTAGTGCTGCGTATAGTCTGTCGACATCCTTGTGTTCCTTTTTTACAGACCAGCAGTAACACATACATATTACTGTGTTTTTGCTGCTGTCATGTCACAAATTAACTTTTCCTTAATGTAAAATAATTTGTGAATTTTTTGTGAGTTCAAAATGGGGGGAAAAAATGAGAAAGTAAATAAACTAAATAAAGAGAAAGGATAACATGTGCAGGCCACATGGTGAAAATAAATGTTATTCTTTTATATTGTGTCCCACAGCAGCTTGAATATTTACAAAAAGTAAAATGAAAGTAGCACAGCTGATGAGGCTTAGAGTCAGACTACACAAAGAGAGAATCTTTTTTTCTTCATGTTTATGAAAAACATGATGGCGAATAACACACCAACAGAAATGCAACATATTATAATTTAACTTTCGTCATCCGGTTTAAACACACTTAAATATCAGTGCTTTAGCTAGAAAACAACTTCTTTCTCATCTTTCCTGAAAAAATAATGAAGTTCTTCCCCACAAAACTGTTACTCTCAATATTTAAATTGCAATCCATTAATGAGCTACTTAGACTCAAACCTGATTTTGTTGTCTCTGTAAGCTCATATAAATGCAGTTTATCCATAGTACTAGCATAGCACTAATCTCTATTTGTGATGAGACAGAATGAGAGGGACAGACAGGAAGGATGGAGGCAGACAGCAGATGGAGAAGCATGGAGCCAATCTGACTGTCCACCTGTAGACTGTCTGTCTACCTGTTAAAACAGTTGACCTCTGCAGGACTTCTACTAATAATGGGACAAGATGATTTTACAGTTTGGACAACAACAGAAGCTTCTTTTGAGAAACTTAAGTGTGTGCTGGCGCTTGTGTGTATTGTATATTTTTTGCAGGTTTTGCATATTGCATATGTGAATGCTCGTGTATAAACAGGTAACGGGGGAGGGACAGCAGAGTGACTCCAGCACCTCTGCACCTTCCCTTCCTCCTTCTTATTTATTTGTCTGTATTAGTTAGCTCCTTCTCAGCACTTAAAATTAATGTCATCCAGCAGAAAATAGAGGCTGAAAGCTCAAATTCAGCACTTTCCCAGCAGCCCGGTTATTTATCAAGCTAACAAGGAGAAGATGCATCCCGTTTCAGCCGGGCCCAGGAAATATGTGCCATTAAAGCCCAGAGCTAGTGTTTGAGAGCCAGGGAATAAAAGTGAGGGTGTCAGGGAGAGGGGATGGACGGCGTCACCAGCAATATGGATGCAGAGAGACCAGCAGACACATTTATATACGGGACAATAGATCGAGTAGAAGCAGAAGAAACACGCACTCTCTACCCATGGTGCAGCGACAATACATATTCTGCATGTGTGTATATGAAGTGCTGATTCGTTCGTGGCTGTAAAAGACGCTCCTTTAGGGGATACAGAAGACATAGTTTGGAGCTTTGAATAAATCATGTGCTGCCAGAGTGAGCTTAGCACTAATTTTCTCTTTAGGAGCGACATGTTGAAACGCGTCCCCAGGACTGTTAATATTGTGCCGTGTTAACATCTCTATAGCATCAGGAGCTAATGGCGGAGTGTTGGAATTCAATTAGACACTGGGTGCAATGCTAAGCAGCTAGCATTGGGCAGTCACCGCAGGGAAGAGAGAGGAGGGGACGGTGAAGTGAGGAAGGAGTGTGTGTGTGTGTATGTGTGTGTGTGTGTGTGTGTGTTTGTGTGTAAGAGGAAGGAGGCTGCAGGCGAGAGGAAGGCCCTGGGCTGCTGGCTGCGGTGATTCAGGGGAATACATTATATCACACTAACCTCCGGCTGATCACAAGTTCCTCCCTCAATCATGCTGTGAACACACAGTCACAACCTGAGGACAACAGTGGCTCTGAGGCAGTGATAACAGCTTTACAGCTCATTATGTTTGAATAAAACAACACAATCCAGGCTTAAACAAGTGAAATATCGGGGAGAAAATTGTGTATTAACATAAGTTGAAAAGAAAAGTGCGTTGATGTTTAGAGGATTGGCTCGAGGGTGCAGCTTTCTCCTCAAGTATCATCTACTCTGTGGTTTAGCAGAAAGTGAAAACACATAACACATTTTTAAAAACTATCCACTTCTCTGTGCTCAGTTGGTGTATCTTTACAACTACACGGAGTGAAATCTTTTTCTTATCTTCTTGTTATCCAGACCCCAGCTCTACTCGCTTCCTCTCTTTTTTCACAGTGGGCCTAATAATGAGCATACATCCTGTTCATATCCTCCCTGTCATTTGGATTTTCTGGATTGAGGGATGACGTCTGTGTCGCTATCAAGACGGTAACAGTGTAACGAGTCTCACACTGAGCAGCTAGTAGTTATATATATCCCAGGCAGTAAATGGATAGTGAAGTGTGCCAGACTGTGGATGGAGAAAATCCTCTTCGCACAAAAAAGACCAACGCAGCTGTGTAGTTTTCAATGTTTGATTTAAAAGTCGACACAGTGCTGTTTATTGTTTATTATATATCAATATCAGTATGGTATACCAATGTCAATGTGATGAATTAACAAGCCTAAACAGATATAGTCTGCCTTATCAATATTTAGCTTCAATATTAACCACCATGGGGCGGCACGGTGGTGTGGTGGTTAGCACTGTCGCCTCACAGCAAGAAGGGTTTGGTTCCCGGCCCGGGGCCTTTCTGTGTGGAGTTTGCATGTTCTCCCTGTGTCTGCTTGGGTTCCCTCCAGGTACTCCGGCTTCCTCCCACCATCCAAAAACATGCATGGCGATTAGGTTAATGGTCTAATTTAAATTGACCGTAGGTGTGAATGTGAGTGGTTGTCTGTCTCTATGTGCCCTGTGATGAACTGCAGACTTGTCCAGGGTGTACCCTGCCTTCCGCCCTAAGACAGCTGGGATAGGCTCCAGCAGCCCCCCCCAACCCTATGAGGATAAGCAGTAGAAAATGCATGGATGGATTAACCACCATCTAACGGCTAAAGCTCTTTATGCAGCCATTGTTGCAACATTTAAACATGTACTGTCTTTCTTCCCTCCTATGACACACACCTTGATGTGTCTGCGTACATGTGCACGTGTCCTTCCTCCTCTGCAATGTCTACAAAAACCTGACCTGCCTGCTGTCAGCCGCACAGGCACTTTGCGTCCCTGCTCTCACCCCGTCATGGTGAGAGGAAGACGAGGAGGAGATGAGATGATGCGGAGGAAGAGGGAAAAGTAGGGGGTTGGAGGTGCTGGGGGGAAGATGGTGGAGCCGTGGTGGGTGGGTGGAGGCTCTGAAGATTCCTCTAATGTGCCCTCTCCACTCCCCTGCCTGTGACCTCAGAGCTCCTGACAGCCAGAAAGTGCTGAAGCATGCAGGTGTCCTAACGCTGCAGCCACACACACACACACACACACACACACACACACACACACACACACATAGACGCAGGTGTCCTACCTTAGCAGCATGCATTCTGTCATTTTTAACTCTTTCTCCACCTCTATCCTCACTGCAACAACACGTTGCATATAAAACTGTGCGTCCTGCTGTCTATTTATAATTGGTCAACAGTACAAAAACAGACAGTGATAGAGTGCAGTGCAAAGGCAAAACAAGCATGTGCTTCACAATGCTGAGCACATGAGGAAAGTACAGTATACTGTCTGCTGCACAGTAAAATTAGCCGATGCTGATGCTGTAGTTTCCTCTGTCCAGCCTCTCAACTGTACAGTGTAAAACCTGAGGTGTCCAGAGAGTGTCCTGTGTGTGTGTGTGTGTGTGTGTGTGTGTGTGTGTGTGTGTGTGTGTGTGTGAACAGGAGGGGGGTTAGGGTTAGAGAGTTGTATTACAGTGGTGATGAGTCGCCTGGCTGTGAGGCTGATACCTCAGCAGCACCCAGCATTGACCAGGCCTTTAAATAAAGCCTTCGATCCTCCAGCAGCAGAGAAGGTCACCGCCTGCCTCTGGTTACCCTGCCTGTCTGTCTGCATCCATGGCCAGGAGCCCTCCTGCCATCCCTTCCTCTCTTCCTTCCTTCCTCCTGTCCTCTCACCCTGATGTGCATGTTTGCGTTCACATCCAGGTGCCTTCCTGTCCTCAATTCCTTAACTCCTCCTCTAACTTTGCCTCGATTCCTTCCACCCATCCTTTCTCTTCAGCTATTTTTTGCGCCAGGCAACGTGAGTGTAAAAAAAAAAAAAAACCCTTACAAGCCCTCACTTTCTCCATCTCACTCCATCATCCATCCATCTGTGTGTCAGCCAGAAATAAAAAATAATGTACAGTGTGTGTCTCCATAGAGAGAGCTGAGAGAGTGAAGGAGGTCAAAGGGTCAAGACAAAAGTTTTGGCCTCCTCCCATGAGAGCCGCGCATGTCACCCTCCTGTCAATCAAGCAGCACTGTCAGAGAGCTGCCTAACATCGCACACACAAAGGTCGAGAGAGCGTTTGATTGCTGTAAAGCTAAATATGAAGTGAGAAAAAGATGTAATAATGAAACCCTCTCAGGTGTCTGCTGTCCCAAATGAGTGTTTGCTTATTAATGAGATCAATATACTGTAAACACGGGGCTTTAATTTCACTCAGAGGAAAGATACAGCAATCTGACTTCATGTCTGAGGTGTTACATAGACATTTGTCAAATTTACTCATGTTGAAAAAAAATCAAGATGTTATACAGAAAAAGATTAAAGGAATTGTTTGACCAATTAAATACTGATCATATTCAAATTGTTTGAGTGAAGAGCAGAAAGCAGATAACAGAAAATATATGTACTAATTATATTTCTACTTCACTGACAACAAAGGTAAATAATAGTCTTAAAGTTTAGTGCAGCAGTTATGTTAAGTTTTAACAGCACGCTGTCCACTTTATATGACAATACACCTCATGCTTTTTTAAATATAAACTGTTCTTAAACTTTAATCAAAGAGATCAATACTGAGTCATTTCGGTATAAATACAAAATTTTGTAAATGTAAATTAAAAACTTATATAAAGTACTTAAATTAAGTGTACATTAATTGTATGCTAATTTTAAGTATTTCAAGAATGGAAATTAAAAAATTATGTGAATTTGTGCCGTAAAGTAAATGAGTGTCGAAGAATAAAAAGAGAGCAGCAGAAGTCGTTACCTCAGACTCCAATGTGGTGGGACGGAGAAGTCACAGCTCTATCACAGATGGAGGAATTTTCTTGACGTCCTGCGAAGACAGGAAACAGAAATGTTTTATAAAAGTCATCATGATCCATCAATACAGGAAACTCTGCTGTAGACACAGCACACTTAGAACATTAAGTAATGACTGTTTGGTTCCAAAACGCACCATAGATTTAAAGAAAAGTGACGTGATGGAGAAAGTAGACATAAAGGAATAATGAATTACTGCAGGCAGACAGTAATATTAGTCCTTTTAGAAATTCAATACTACTTTAACTGAACAATTAGTTCAGCTGAATTTAAAAAAAAGCTATCAAGCTATTTGGAATTATCGACATCAAATATTAAAATTCAAGGTGAACAATTAAGATTAATTAGTCGGAAACAAGGCAGAATAATTATATATGAAGTTATGCATGTATAAAGAAACATTAAACACAGAAATAAAGTGAAATTTCAATTAAAAATTTAAAATCTCTGTCAAATAAAATCAGTCATTTCTGATCAGATCAGTCATTACATTGAATTGAAGGTTTAGATGTTGTAACTTAGCTATTTCTTATATTTTTTCATTCCCTCATTTTCCAGGACATGGATACAGATATACATGCATGCTTCCTGACACACACACACACACACACTGCACAGTATTTCAAAAGCACATCAATAGACACCAAAGGTATATCTGAAATAAATTTCAGGTTATAATATTATGTTAGAATAATGCTTGATTATACACTGTAATTCTATAACCATCCATCATTAAAAAAACATTGAAATTTAAGTGCATAACATGCAAAAGATTAAGTAATTAAACAAAAATATAGATTAAATATATTAGTTCATATATGACTGAAATTAAGAGGGCAGGTCAGTCAGCTTACGAGGACCATATCTCCATGTATTTCTGACCTCAGGTTATTCACACATCTGAATGAGAATATATGTATCACATAACATTTGCACATGTGAGTATGAACTGAATATAAACATGTCGCTGATGACCGAGAAAGCCTGCTTTAAAAACCAGGTGACGAATCCTGAAAAACTTTTCGCTGGGCTTCAGTGGAACGAAATGAGGCGAGAGGAGTGACAAAGTTTATTAATGCCCTCCAATCCATCTTTAAGCAACAATGAGAGCCATTCATTTCCCTGTAATCCGATTCACACTGGGGCCAAATGGACTCTGACCCATTCAGCTGGGTACATAGGAGCTCCCAGGGACAGACCTACAGCAGAGAGGTGCACCGAGAATGTACAGTTTCAGCCCTGTGGAAATCAATCTGCACATGATTACACACAGCTATAAGTGAAGACAAACAAAGAGCCTGATAAACTCACCGAGCCAAACATGGGCCAACATCCACACACACACACACTGGCTGCGCACACATATGATGCACACATGTCCACTCTGTGTGTGCTCTTACTAACTCAAACACACACACACGCACACACACACTGGGCTTGATACAGGGGAAGTGAGGCCCACGTGCAGAGGGCTACATGGCAGCAGTGTGTGGGGTCAAGGCCTTTCCCAGGTACAAATGAAAGGGAGAGGGGAGACTTTAGAAAAGCTGAACAACACTGTGGGTCACCTTGCCTGGCAAAGAGATCAATGTCTGTTTGACTGGCTGAGAGACAGAGAGAGAGAGAGAGAGAGAGAGAGAGAGAGAGAGGCTGACTGCAGTAGAAGGGTAAATCACCTCTCTCGCTTCATTGAGATGCAGGTAAAACACACAGGGGTCGGGCTCAGCTCCAGCTCCACCCTGCATAACACTAACTCATGCACACACACACACACAGTTGTATGAAGTCTGCGTTTAAAACCCACCACCACCAACATTGCGTCCGCTGCCGTCCAAAACACACCATTCCACTGACTCTGTGCCCTGCAACTCAACCCACCGTTGAAAACATCAACACAGCCTCAGCTCTGTTTATCTGTGAGTCGCAATATTGTGATCACATGTAATTAAATCATAATTAGCTTTCATCTATTGCCCTTTAGTGATGCGTTCCGAGGAGACGAGCAAATGCAAATGTTTGAATTCCACAGCAACACAACACAAAACACATTACATGTGCCTATATGCACATTCTTTCACAGCCGAGCATTTACAGTAATCTCGATTCAACACAAGACTATGGGATTGGATTCAGACAATCACATTACCTCCTTTCTGCCCAGGCTTCTATTTGCTGGAAAAAATCACCGTGTAAAGCCAATAAGATACATACAGAGGCAGCAGCACAAGCTTACAGCTGCTGCATTCGTACCACATGCACAGCCACGACAGGACGGGACAAGTTAAATTATTAGGGTTTCAAATAAATGACACATAACTCAGGACACTGCAAGACAGAGAGAGAGAGAGAGAGAGAGAGAGAGAGAAGCTCTGGCATTGCAGCTCTAGATGATGGACGGACCACAGAGGAACATAAATGCAGTTGATTTAAATCAATTTAAATGTAAATGTTTATCGTGTGGAGTGATGCAGATGCGGATTGAGTGGAAGAGATTGAAATTGTTTCCTCTTTTGAATGTGAATATGTTTTTAACCCTTTTGGAGTGAGCGCTCACAGAGACAGAAAGAAAATGAACTTGCACAAAAAAAACAGTTACTTGATGACAAAATATTTTTTAGTAATATAAAACAAGGTAGTGTTTTCAGAAATTGAAGGTTTGCTCAACTGATTATAAAAAGCAATTGGAGCTGCTTTTAAAATTAATAATAAATAAGAAAAATAGTGCAGCTTATTTTTTCTGCCTTTGGCTTTTTGAATATTTACGGAGATATTATTTCTTTTATATTTATTACTTAGATTTCCTTTTGATTGACGTAAAAAGCTACAAGCCCCACAATGTCATGATAGCATTCCTATAGATTTAATGCACTCAAGCACATAGAGACACCCTTCCTCCACAAGGTCAAATAAAAGACAAAGCTGGCTGGTTATTGAGCACTCACACAAATAGACACTAAAAAGTCTGCACCTCCTTTGTCCTATTAGTTCCAAGGCATTAAAGCAAAGTACATGATGATGATTCAAATGTCAATACTGATAAATTTCAAAGTGATTTCCCATAGTTGACCTGAAAGAGAGAGTCCAATATTGTGACACGAGACAACTACATTATCTTTAATAACCTAATCATTGGACAGACTGCAAATGATCACAGTGCAGAAGTCAATATGGTGGGCCGGAGAATAGAATTACAGTTCATACTGATAAGATTAATAATGTGCTGTGTCTTAGTGCGATATGTACACACAGCTTCATACTCTACAAATGAAAGAGAGGAAAGAAGCGACGAATCTGGTAGAGTGCTGAGAAAAGAGGAGGAAGTGCAGAAATATTGTTTCCTGTGTCTTCTGTCCTCCTTCAACACAGGAAGTGAATCAGTGCTACTGCATCCTCGGTGTGTCAAGAAGTCTAAACAGCAGAAAGCTAGCGTCCCACACAATTTCCACCCCTACGATGAGCAGCACTTTTCCACGTTGTCGTTCTTACATATTGAATAGCTGCACACAAACACTGGAAACCCATGAACCATTACACAAAGCAGACCTCCTGTCTGTCTCCTCACATTCCAGGTAAGACGAAATCCAGAGACTCTACAGCTATCTGAAGAGAGAGGGGTGCCGTGAAAGAAGTATAGCATCTCCAGTCCCAGGTTATAACACAAATGTAATTAAATAGCACACTATATTGACCTAATCAGATAGGAAGGCCATAAATTAGTGGACACATGCTCACTAAAAGGCCCTCTCCTCTCAGCTAGGACGCATCTCTGATCGTTTATCATCTGAAAGGAGCAGGAAGGTGGCCAGCATCTCCCTCTCTCTCTCTCTCTCTCTCTCTCTCTCTCTCTCTATTGCTCACTCACTTTTAATCACAGAGGAAATCATTCCTCCAGGCATGAGAGGATCATGCTCTCCCATCTTGTCCCTCACTCTGGGCTTTCATGGGAGCTGATGGAAGCCAAGTGACTGACTGTGTGTGTGTGTGTGTGTGTGTGTGTGTGTGTGTGTTATATAGGCCTACAGGTGAGACACTGTCTTTGTCTTTGGGTTCAGACATGCCATCGCTGGTGCATTTTAAAGTTTCCATGAGATAACACAAACTCCTCATGTTCATGCAAGCAGTTAAACTAACAAAGTTTTTTATCCCTCCTCCACACACACACACACACACACGCACACACACACACACACACACACACACACACAGTGATGACCTTGTATAGCAGTTTGACCCAGACCCTGTGCAGCTTTTCTCAGATGCACTGAGTTCACCAGGCTGTTCAGGAGCAGAAACTGTCTGCAGGCCACATTCAGACTCGTTTTAAGCTGCTGGAGCTGTTAGTCACTACACTTACTTAAACTTAGTTTCCTTTTTTTACTCTTATCAACATTTTTTTTTATGTCAGAGTCACATAAAGGATCTTTTCGCCTAAACACCTGGCAGGTCATCATTTGTAGGATAAATACTACTGTCAGCATTATTTAGTCTGATTAGAGATTTTTTACTATATCACCACGATGTTATTATAAAGTGCTTGACTACATTAATTTTTAGGCGCAATCATTTTCAGAAAGTCGAAATTCACAATTACAAAATTAGACATGTGATCATTTTGTCGCCTAGGCCGCTTCAATAGACAGTGTTCAACAAGTGGGCAGTGAAAAGTGCAAGTTTACTCTAAAATCAATCATTAACTCCGCCTTTTCTAGGACAGCTACAGCACAGTTATGAGGCCCAGAGGCAGAAAATAAACTGTATTAGAAATACTGAACACGGTGGTTTCATTTTCTCCACGTTTTTTGAAGAGAAATGAAAGAGTTGTAATTACGCAACAGGTGAAGAGCGTTTTATTTCTTGAGAAGCAAAAAAAGAAAATACTTTGAAATATGTCGCTGGGTATTTTCAGGGGAAAAGACTGAAAAAAAACTAGTCAAAGTATAAAATGACTTGAGTAGATTAGAGCTGGATTTGATCTTTGCGTTGTTATAATTACGCGTCTTGTGCGCAACATCTGCTGCGCGCTTGAACTAAACCCAGATGTCATCTCGGTGACATTTGTGACTGACATTTTATTCTGTTTATACTTCAGCTCAGATCAAGAGCAGATTTTAGGGCAGAGAGTGTGTGCTGTCTGCTGTCCCCTCAGAAGCAAAAAAAAAACCAACATGCAAAAAAATAAATAGAAGAAGAAGAACAAACAGTTTCAGGAGAATATATTTGTTTCCATTCAGGAAGGTTTATTAATGAATGGTGTATTATTAAATTCATTTTGAGAGCACGATATCTGATAGTTAACTGTACTGTCCAGACAATACATTTGACCGTTAAGAAATGATCACAAAATGCGCATGAAGCTCTGTTTAATTATTCTGCAGCACCGGGAGAACATGTAATTTTCATTTCTAACCAGTTCACAGTTTATTTAGCATTTAACACCCACAGGCTTCTGGGTAAACGTAATTAAGTTCCTTAAATGAAAGGAAAACACATTAACAACCAATTGCATAAAGGACAGCTCATTTGTTTTTAACAATTTTGCGTGACAGAGTGGTCTGTTTCTCATTTATTTCAGGACATGCATCATATTTTTTCTGTCCTGTTCAAAGCGTTTTTTTTTATCTCCAGCCCCACTTGTTGATCGCTGTCATCTATTTTATCTATTTGTCAAGAAAGAATTAAATTGTTTCTGTTAAATATCCCGATGCTCACCTTGATAGTGCGTTGTCTGTGGGTATAAATCAATTTAAGTTTATTGCATAATGCAAAATGTTGAATGTTCACAGGGAACTTTTTATGAGAGAAGGTGACGGATGGATGCTCCTGTTCCCGCTTTTTACACCCAACACATCCCAAACGATGATGAGGCTGAACAATGCAGTCGTGGTAGTATAATACAATCATCATACACAAGTTCACAAAAACAAGGGAAAATAATAATAAAAAAAAGTAATAAAAGCACAATCCGTACATGACCAGCATGCATGGCTTCACACTGTTACAGTCTGACATCCATTTCCCAAACTTCTGCAAACTGAGTTTGGACGTTTTTTTTTCCACACGACAAATAGGATGGATGATATGAAAATGAGATCATTTCTATAAAAATAAACTTTCAACAGAAAATTAAATTAAATTCACATCAAAACAAAGCAGTTGTGCTTGAGGATTGCTGAATTTCTTAGAAGCAGGCTACTTTTGGCTTAAAGGAGCAGGATGATGAGGCTGTAAAATCGGACCTATAGTGATATGGTGATGTGGACAAAAAACATTTAAAAATATTTTTGGAAACCTATTTCCTACCCAGTCATTTCGGCCTGTTTTTATCTGTATAGTTTAAAGGTGATAAAACACAAATCAAACAAGATCCTCACTCAGAAACAAAACACTTTAGAAACACAGAAAAGTGTCAAACTCTTTTGTCCTTAACTAACGCAGCTTCAACAAAACAAGGAGCTGTTTTTAGCTGCGTGCAAATTAAAAGTTTGGGTTTTTTTTATGTTTCTTTGTGAGGGTCGGTTATTAAAACTTTTCAGCGCCGAGACTCACATGAAAAACTCCGGGGATGAGGGGTTGTTGTCGCTGCTGGATCCTCCGTTTTCTCTGAAGCCGGTGCTGATCAGCTTCTCGTATTTCTCCTTGTAGGCGTCCCTCTCCCTGGCCAGCCGGGAGATCTCCTGCTTGAGGTGGTCCACCTGCTGAATGAGTTGCGTCTTCTCTCCCTCCAAGACGTGCCGCTGCTGGACCCGCTTGTACCGGCAGGACTGCGCATAGCCTCTGTTCTTTAGTGTCCTCCTCTTCTGTTTCAGACGGATCACCTCTTCCTTGCTGACCCCCCGGAGCTGCCGGTTCAATTCCCGCACCGACATGGTCACCAGCTGCTCGTCCGAGAAGCGGTCTTCCAAGCGCAGGTGCTGGTGGTTCCCCCCAACGCCGCCGCCGGACTGAGACCCGGAGGAGGGATGGTGTGCCCCTGTGTGGTGGTGGTGGTGATGGTGGTGGTGGTGGTGAGGATTCCCGTTCTGAGCTGCGGCTGCAGCGATAACCGCGGATACCACGGCGGCCGCTGATCCCATCTCCTCCCCGGCCATGGCGCCTCCTGTCCCGGCTGCGCCGCCGAACTGCTGCCCCCTGGCATAGCCATCGAAGGTCTGGAGCTGGTGACTGCTGCTGATCAGCGCCTCTACGGCGTCCTCCGGGCTAAAACCCAGAGCCTCGGGGTTCAACTGCTGTTGGTACCCGGTCATCCAGTAGAAATCCTCCAAGTGTGCCTTCTGTTCGCTCCCTGATCCCGGACTGGGCGCCGAGAAGCTTGGCGAGGGGGGAACCGAGCTGCAAGGCGTGCTCATCGGGGTGGAAGATAGGGATCCCCCGGCGACCAGGCGGCTGCACTGGCTGATGCTGCGATCGGGCTCCACCGGCTCCTTTTTCACTTCAAACTTCATCAGATCGAAGTCATTAACATATTCCATGGCCAGGGGACTGGTGGGCAGGTCGGAGTTGCTCATTGCCAGCTCTGATGCCATCCTCTTGCTGTTGACAGTCCTCCAAAGGGGGTGAGGAGCACCTGTCAAAGTGGGCTGCTGAGACACGCACTGAGCCAGCTTGATTTCTTTATTTATTTTCTTCAAAACCGGAGAAAAAGTGGATTTTCACGCACTAATTGCGCAGCGCAGCTTTTGGTTTTGTGAGTCGATAAGTGTTTTTTTTTTCTTCAGTCTGTGTTGCACAGACGCATTGGAGCAGCGCTGTTTCCTCCCTCTCTCCCAGCGTGCGGGTGTCTGAGCGCCGCTGTCTCTGTTTCTACCATTTAACACTTCATGGCTCCTTTTAGGATTAGTGCGCCAAATTGAGGAGGTTCACGCACGTGTCCCGGGCAAATAGTTGCTTTGTGGAGGAAAAAAAAAAACTCCACCCTAGGATTGATAGATTTTTTTTCCAAGGCATCAGTCAGCCGACGAGTTAAAAAGCATTGCTTAGTTTTATAGGCGCCCTGACGTCAGGACTGAAATATGAAATTGCCTGAGACTGAGCCAATGAGGAGCTCAGCCTGGGGACGCAATTTGCATAATAGTATAGAAACCAAAGTTTTGTGAGATGTCCAAGCCCATCAGCAGATTGACTCATGACACTTAATATTCATTTTTTGTCGCTTTGCATGGAAAAAAAACACACAAAAAGCAAGTAAAAAAAAAAACAGAATCCGAGGATTGGCGGAAGATATCAGATGGTAAATATGCGGACATGAGTGGCTTTTAGAGACTAACAAGTCGTTATGACTTCAACATGTTTATTTACATCATCATGGTTATCAACATATAATTCATACGTTTAATTTTTGAGCATATTGTCAAAAATATTGTTTCAGAAGTGTCTGTCTTCCGTCATGCAGCTCTCCTTTGGTGTGTTGATGTAGAAATACTCTTTCATAAACTATGTCGACAGGTTTTTAATTAACGAGTCAAATTAATCGCAAATTTTACAACCGTTTTAGTCATTTTACAGTACTGAACATTAAATTCCCACGATTGTCAGTGAGCCACAGATAAATAGTTTATATTGCACATATAATGGCAGAAACAGATTAGTCCAGATAGACAGGGTCGTTGTGTGAAGAAGGTGAAAGTGTTTGAAGAAAGAAAGGCATGGGTCTGATTAAATGACAGTGTTTGGAAACCCAACGTCGCCACCTTTCGGTATAAAAAAATACTTCATGTGGTCCGTATCAGTCCCATAGAGTGTGCAAATGGTTTTCTTCTGAAAATAAAACCCTTTAATTTCTGAATCACTTAGGCTACTGCTGGATATAAATATTATTTATCAGGACAAATATGTATGACTGGTTTCAAAACAAAAGGAAAAACAACATTTAAAAATATAAATATACCTGAAAATAGTATTGGTTTTGCTAAGGTGAACTTAAGGCTTTACATGCAAGTCCTACTCAGGGTAAAAAAAAACAACCTTTTTTTCTGTTTTGAATACTCCTTCTGGAGTCTATAGTGTGTATCCCATGTAATGATCACAGCCTCAGTGTTCCTCTCTCTCTCTGTGTCTCCTGGTGTCTCTCTTTCCTGGAGACATTCCTCCACAATGGTGGCACATAAGAACAAACAATAAGGAGGGCTATACACAGAGGACTGGAGAGTAAATAAGAGAACTCTCCCTGGAACATGTCACACGGGGAAGCTTCAGAAAACTACAAAGCCGCCAGCAGATAATCCAACTCCCCGGTGTCCCAGCGCAAGTAAATATTCTCTTGGTCCCTGTGACTGTTCATGGGGACTTAACGTTAAACAGGAAGGATAAACATCGTGTTTTATTCATTAGAACACACAACAGAGGGCCCTGTGATGCTTTTGAATAAATATTAAACACATGAGGTGTCCCATCTGATGTGTCGTAGTGTAAATTCAGACTGGTAGTAGGATAGACAGCAGGAAAAATACTTCAGAGATGTACATTTGTCATATTCATGTTGTATTCCTTTTAACCCCTTATCCCAGGAAAGTTATGTAATAACACAAGAGCTTGAGTTAAAGTCATCCTGCAAACTGACACCCCCCATAAATAATCAAAATTATATTATCACTCAGAGCAACTTGTTTGATACACAAGTCACATTGAAGTTGTTCATGTTAGTCCACACACACTGCTCCATATTTGAAGCAGCAGTGGACACTGTGAGCTCTGGGTTTGCCAGATCTCTTAAACCAGGATTTATCAGCCCGGGAGTCTCAAGGGTTAACAAGCAGAGTCCAGAGCCAATGCATCAGCTGTGTTCCTGAGCGCTAATAGTCCTGTATGCACCCTATTCTGTCTCCCTTTGGAGCCTCATGTAGGCAGCTCACTGCCACAAACTTTACTACTGTCTTTATTTTATCAGGGATGATTTCTTTCCCTGCACTTTACAGGGGTTTCACTCAGGCATATATCATAAAACAAGTGGAGCAGAACCACTTACACATTGTTAGCACAGAGGAAAGGTAAGAGCACTTGTGTACCAGCTCTATATGATTTGGAAATTAATGCCAGACAGCAACCAGATCAGCTTTTTTCTCTCCAAATATATTAAATTTGGATTAAACTTTTGCTCCAGGCGGATTGTCCTGTAACTCAAAATCAAGGCTGTGTTCACTAATCTAATATTTGTATTGTTTATGAACTTATAGCTGTCCAGTCAGGTGATTTGTGAATGAAAACAGTCAACCCTCTTAGGCCAGGTGACTCTTTTTGCCCCAGACTTACATGTACAAACTAGCTTTGTCTTAATAGTCTGGTGCCTATATGTTGAGTCCGGCTACAGTACGTGTTAACGAGACACCGTCTGACCTTTCAGAGTTCACCCCAGGAGATCACTGCTGCATCCTGGATAAAGGATAACCAGTGCTGCTGGACGTCTCTGTGATTTACTGGTACTGTGACTTAACTAATTGTTACATCTATTAAAAACATCCTCATTACACTGTGACTTATGTGCCACGTTGCAATAGACTTCACTTTTATTTTCTGCATGCTAACCTTTTGTTTGCCTCGAGGGGTTCCCTGAAGTCGTGCACTTATAGAGGATGTGCACAACTTGTTTGCTTTGTTACACACCTTTGTAGTGGAAATGTTTCGCTTGCAAGTGAAGCAACAGGAGCTGCTTGTGATGGCTGTAAAATAAATAACATGCAGAAATACAATTTCTTTAAGACAAATATGGCAGATGACACTCCACATTATGATCTTAAAGCTGTAAAAAATATCTCAAAGAAAGGAAAGGAGAGCATTGAGAAAAAAAAACTCATTAAATCTATCTTTATGCATCTGCAAGATATGGATTTTATTACCCCACTCACACTATTCAAAATATTAAGTGTGCCAAAAATAGCGAAAGACATTACCATATTTAACAGACAGTAACTTAAATAAAACGACAGAAACTAAACTAAAGGATTTCTGCATGACCAAGATTATGCCTTATAATCATTCATTACATTCCCGATGGGAGGTAGGCTTCATATTCATTCTCAATCCCTGTTTAATGACATATATTAAACTCTGGTGGCACCCCAAATGGGGGACAACCAGACGAGTGGGCTCAGTGGGCTCATCTGAGACACATTTAATTAGCAGGACAGAAAATGAAATGTTTCGTTGGGTCTTAACTAACTGTTGTATCTTCTGTAACAGAATGAAGAGCTGTGAGGAGCTATTACAAAGAGGAGCATGAAGACCGGTGCCATGCTTTCCTCTGCCAGTGTTTTAAAGGGGGAATAAAAGAATGCATGTTATTAAGATGATAAGCTTCCACATTGCAGAAACAAAGTGCCATATTTGCAAAGTGCTACGTTTGAGAGAACAGGCTGTGCCGCTCTCTCTCCCACACTGTCTCACTGTCTTGCTCTCCAATCCTGCATTAATCAGACGTTTACAACCTTTTCAGTTCATTTACTTGCTCAGGAGGCAGGTAGCAGCTCAGAGTTTGAACTGACTGTGTGCTTAAAAAACGTCTGCATGGCTAATGGAGAAGAAACAAGGCCCTCAACAAGTGATTACCTTGCAGTGTACCTGTGTTTTTTTGCTGCTTTTAAATTAGTGGCAGAAATATCCAAGTCACTAAAGTCAGAGTGAAACACCAGAGCAGGGTAAGATTGGGATTCAAATGATACCCTTGATTAGAAAAGCAGGCTGTGACACTCTCTTTCTCCCTCTCATGCTCTGAGTCTGCCAGAAGGATGCTTCAACCTGGTAATTGGCCACAATGAGCAGACTCGCATGTGTCAAACTCTCCTCTTCACATCTGGTTATTGTCTCTCACAGCAGGTGGACATCACAGACGTCGTCTGAGCAGTCTCATCTGCTCTCTGTCTCTGTGTAACAGGATGCACTGCTATTATACTTTAAAAACCAGCAAAACTGCACGTGTGGTTTAAAATATGACATCTGTAGTGGTAACAAGATAAAGACTTGTGGGTGATTCGCACTTCAGTCTGCGAGTTAATGATTTTTAAGGGCTTTACGAACACACAAATATGTGACAATGGATACTACTGCAAGAGGAAGCAGTGGATTCAGCAGTCCAGGTTCTTAATGTAATCATGTTTATATACAAACACGCTAAAATGAAGTGTGAATCATATGGAACCTGAGCTCATTGTCTCTAATTAGACACACACTGCTACATTATTGGCTTCATTAGCTATCCCCACCGTGCAGCATCCAGCATGTGGAGAGGCAGGTAGATGAAGTCAACACCCAAAACTCTATACGGAACACAAGCTATCTGCCAGCTAATGGTTTCTGGATAAATTTTAGCTTTTCATGGCTAAAGATTGGGATTTTCTATTTTTATCATACGTGACTTCCAGTGTACACATGGCATGATGATTCATGTTGTGGTTGGAGGTTATGAGTTGTTATTGATGTGGCCGGTATATGCACCCTGCTATATGCTCTCTGCAACTGTACACTGTTATTAATGTCCACGGTGTCCACTCTGTGCTGTTATTAATGTGACTCATATACATAAAGAGTTTCCCCATTAGTCAGAGTCAAACTGTGCCGTCACACAGAGAGGAGGTGCAAGGAGTCCTCTTCTTCTTTATCCTCTTTCACCTCCTCCGCATCATCCTCATCCTCATCCAAACAATAATATAGAGTAATATACACACATGCATGTAAATACAGCACTTAATGCACTCTCCTTCAGTCCATTGAGAACTCATGTCATCTGGTAGCGACTCAGGAGTTCAGGCAATATTGTAAACTAAAGAAATTCGGATGAAAACAGAAATGCACAATTTATGATAAAATTTATAAAGATATACTCAGATGGTTTCCATGGTTTAGCAAAGTTTAATGTTCACGTTTGCTGTTTATTGGGAGTTTTTATTCAAAACACTGTTTTTTTTTTCCATAGCCATGTCACAAATTCATATCTGCAGGCACATTAATGAGAAATGCTCAGTGCATTTTAAGGTAGCCACAGATTTGCCTCAACCAAACAAAAACAATGATGGTGTCATTGCATCTATAGTCACAAACAGCCAGAGCTCCCAGCAGTGCAAGTCACTCAAACTTGACTAAAATGGCTCCAACTCCTGCCTGACTTTTCGTAGAAACAAATGTGCTTTGTTTACGTATTTTTTGTCAAAGACATAAGACCGTAAAACGTTAAAGATTGACTGTTAACTGTGAAGTTATGTCCTTTACACTGAATATACATTTTTTAAAGTAATGATTGGACAAAATATGCAACATAACACTTCATTCTGGGCTCTTTTCATTATGTTTCCACAGTTTACAAACTAATTTACAAATGATTACTTGATTAATTGAAAAAAAAAAAAATGTTAATTTATAATGAAAGTAGTCTTAGTTACAGCATAAGGAGTTTGGTGAAGCTATGGTTTAAACAACTGTATTTATTGATCACATTTTAATTGAACTGTGCTAGAGGGATAGTATGGAACATTTTTGCATTAAAATGTCTAAATATCATTCTAGCAATACATGTTTTAGTGCTTACGTTTACAACAATGTTCAAATCCAGTGAAATCCTAAATTTTATTAATAGTAAAGGACTGTTTCATTTGGTTGCTGTCAGTTGTGTTTTCCCCTTTGTTCAATTTTAAGCCTTTTGTACACAGTTTTTATGACAGATTTCAGATCTTGGTTGTTTTTTTGTTTTTGTTTTAGATTTTAGTCATCAGATGAGAGAAACAAAGTGATCTTAAAAACTGGTGTAAAATGCAAAATAATAGAATTTGCCTCAAATGTGCAATTAAAGTGACTAATTGTGATTAAATAATGAAATTCAGCAATTGATTAAAAAATGTTTGACAGTCTTAGAGTTTGGACCAGTCAAAGCAATAAATAATAAACTGTAGAATATCGTAAACGATAACTAGTAGTTCATGTACTTTGCGGTTCGATCTCTGGGTCTCATTCAGACACACTCTCTCAATGAGTCCTTGTGTGTTTTTCCAGAGGGCTGAAGAGACCACTTGCTCTGTAGAGATCAGTGAGGTTGTGCCACATTACAGTTACAACACTCCATGTGACTCCTGCTGCTTCTCCTACCCCAGACCTCCTCTGAAGTCATCCCGTTAATGCTTTCATCCCTTTGGAGGCACTAAGAGATTCAGCCGAAAAGACAGATGAGACTGTAAACACCTCTGCATGCAGTGTGATTTAAGCTTATTGCAGATGAGCGTAAATATTAATTCTAACCTCCCCGTGATAATCCCCTCATCTGTTTCTTCAGAAATGGAAGAATCATTTGCCTATAGCTCTTAGTAAGCAGAGGAGTGTGCGAGGTAGCAAGCAAACTAAAGTCACATCTCTCTGCGTTATTCTGCACTCTGTCAGAGAGGAAAATGCAGAGACAATACAGCCCACAGGACACCACGGCCTCATACAACAATCCTTTATATCGCCACTAGATTAATGCCAGGAGACAAATGCACTTCCACTGGGATACTCACTTCTCTGGGGGAGAGCGAGGGAGGAGAACAGAGGAAAAGGTTGATCTTTTCTGGCCTGAGGGATGATTGAAGCAGGATGATGAACAGGCTTCATGTAACTGGTAGACTTTTGATTATGGCAATATTGAGTGTGGAAATGAAATCTTTATCAGATGTGATTTTGAAGGAGAGACGGGAGGAGCGAGGGAGCAAGGGGAGGGCTAGGATAAGCGTTAATCTGGCTGCTAAATGGAGGGTTTGACATGTTGTGTCTGTCTGGAGAAGCCAGCGGGACACGACTCCTCTTCATCTCCTCTCTGCACACTTTGATCAGACTCACAAGCACTCACAATTAACACCTCGTGATGCCGATAGAAATATCATGAGTGATATAAATATATTGGTATTTCTGATTCCAACTAAGAGAAAGAGTCCGGAGAACGACACGTTTTTTTGGGGAAAAAAAAGAGGTTATGACAGCAAGAGGAAGTGAGATGAAGAAGAGACGAAAGTATCTTTAAGCTTTTCCTAAAAACGCACAAACAGACTTAGTAAGAGTTAGTCATGGTTCTTTGCGCACTCACAGTAGATTTGGATGCTTACACAGGAGCAGAGACACCCTTCCTGTTGCTTATCCGCTTCCTGAGCCTCAATTTGTATTGAAATCCCTCACAGGCAATTATCCATATGCGAATGGTGTACTTACTCTGAGCTTATATAAGTTTCTTTCTCGGTAAGCCGCACCATTTTCATTTTAAAACTCTGATTAAAATTTCAGAGTTTATTGCTATGAGAAAATGGCAAAAATGGGTGCTCATAGTTAACACAGAGCATAAAATCCTGCACGACCTCTCGCTGGCTGTATAATTTGAAAGATTGAACATTTTTTTTTCCCCTGGCATGATGTCGAAAATCCCTTTGCAGGGAGAGAGAGAGAGATGTGTGGGCAGCAGTTGGCATCTATGTGGTCAGGAAGACATTTTGTAGAGTAAAGTGTTGGCAGGCAGGAGGAACCCCCCCCCCCCCACCAACACTCCACAACCACCTCCTCACCCACCTCTCAGGCTGTCAGGAGTGTCATATATCTGGGGGATATCTGAGGGCGAGGGAGATCGCAGCCCAATTACAGGCTGATAACTAATCAATAGGCCACTTATTCCTACAGCAGGAAGTAAAGGAATGGGCCCCTGGGATGCGTAGTTCAGATTACTCTCCGCTCAACATGGGACAGACACTAATGATGAGACAGAAAAAGAAGTGGAGAGAGGCAGACAGGGGGAAATTAAAGAGAAACTGGGCAGAGAGAAAATGGGGCAGAGTTTTTTTGACTGGTGTAAAGTAAACACAAACCTTCCCTTTAAATTTACTGGCAGCAAAAATGTGTTGGTTCACCCAACTCTCCACTTAACCTAGGGATCAAGCCATGCAAATATGTTTGGTTTTCAGTGCAGCTACGTATAAATAGTCATAGTGAAACTAATGAAATGTCCAAGTCGGCTAGAGCCATGCTTGAAATTCATGAATCAATGAAAATTATAAATAAACATCTCCTATCCAAGCAAAGCTATAGTATGGTCAGATGTCAGTCAAAGTAAGCCCGCACCATCCTGACAGAGCGTATGGTTAGAACGCTAACAACAACATAGCTCTGCTGCTTGTATCATGTATGTATGTGCTACGCAATACTTTATGTGAATAGTTACTGCTGGACAAAAGCGTTTCCACATGGAAAGAAACCACAGAAATGAAGGGAAAGTCAAATTTGAGTCTAACTAGATGAAATAAGAGAAAAACCTTGTAAAGTCTTTCTATATTTCTACTGTATGATAGAAATGTTTTCACACCTTAGTGAGCTCTGTCAAGCCGATGCAAATTACTTGAAGAATGTTCCTCCAAGAAACAAATCGTCATGATGGTAGGATGTCACAATTTAACAGCATTATTTTATGTTGGTAAACTTTTAAGCTTTTCTACTGCCTCCCGTATTAGTGGAGATCATCAACATATTCTTTTGGCCTCTACAGAGATTGAGGATTTACAGCAGTTAGCAGCCGTGCTAGCTGCAGACTTGGTCTCCCTCCAAACGAACCGCCCCTTGATGCTTGAAGGGTCCTCTTTCCATGGAACACAGGAACTATTCGTTCTCATTTGTTTTGACAGGCCATTCGTTTTGTCGCTCCTCTGTCACTGTCGCCCTCATGAAGAAATATGGCAGCAGTCTCTGCCCTTTTCCCCCCACACCTTGTGCCCTTAGCTGACAACCTGCCCAAACCCTGGTCAGGCCCCTGTGCATCCTGAGGCTCCTAATCCAAGGCCCTTGTCACTCCCACCACTCTTCCATAATACCAAGTAAATATTCAACAGTTTCTGGTTCAGAGAACTTGCCACGTCAGCAACCAGATTCATGACTATACAAGTATTTATGTGTTATGAAGTTTCTACATTATCTATCAGCACGGAAGTAAATTGTGATTTTTTTTCCCCTCAGACTATAGAGAAGGAATGGAAACGATGGGCATGACTAGTCCGTAGCTTCTGTTTCAGCACTATCTAATCAGTATAATGGTGCTTTTGGCTGTCAGGCAGAAGGCATCAGTGAAAGACGAAATCCTAAACCATCACCATTAACACTGATCAGGTTTCTCTCCAATCTGCTTGTTTATCCCCCTTTCTCCCGAGATCAGTACAAAGCTACTTTACAGCCTCTTAAACCCAACATGTTTCTCCGAGACAATACAGACAAACCACAAAACAGTCCTCGGTGACTTTAGTGATTAAACGCAAGCAGTAGTTTTGGATGAAACGAGACACAGGAGAGAGCAATAGAGACAGAGAGCGAGAGTCTCTCCTCCGCTCAACTTCCATCTCACAATCAGCTGCATTTGGCATCGTTGGCCAGATCCAAACTTTTCCACTCAGAAGAACAATGCCACGCTCCCTCCAAATCGATTGGTAATACGTCTCATCCCATTGATGCCATCTCTAATCCATTCTGGGCTCCTTTGCAAGATGGAGATGGAGAGGCAGAGGGAGAGGTATGGCAAAGATTGTGGAGAGAGAGAGGGAGAAAGCGTAAATACTGGCTGAGCGGCCATGTATTCTGAGGAATTTGTGTTGTGTCTTTTTTCTCTCTCCCTCCCTCTACTGCGATGGGGCTGTGTCGTTAAGCTCTTTAGTCCGCGTGGCTAATGAAATAGGGTTGGCAGGATTACACAGGGCTAAAGCACTGTGCCTGGTGAGCCTTGGAGAAACCGCTGTAGCTCCGCCAAGTGAAAGGGAAGGAAAAGAGGAGGGGGTTTGTAAAGCGGAAGAGGGCAAGAAAAGGTTTTTTTGGGGGGAAGGGATATGGTAGGTTAGTTGTAGAAAGGAAAACACCTATCAATAGACCATTATCACAACTGTCTGGTCTCATCCTGGATTATTTTTTAGATGTTTGTCACAATGATCCAGAGTCAGCTGACCCCTGAGTTTGTTGAACCCTATGCTCCCAAGAGGCTCTTAATTTTTAGGATGGTCAACTGCTGGTGGAGAGAGGAAACAGAGTGAAGTAGAAGATAGCTCACACTCGGCTTCTAATAGCCATAAAAGCAGCAGAAGGTTTTTAACTAGTCGTAAAATCAGTGGCAGGAACAGGAGGATATTAATTAGATTAGTGCATTCATGGTCCTGTGATCACCTCTTCTGCTTCCATGATCATTTCTGAGAGATGGAATTAGATCCGTTTATCATGTGATTGGCTGCAAGTGGTGAATATTATGACACATTGACAGAGTGATACTGACAAACACATTATAAATATATACAGTATATATATATATATGAGTTGGTTTTAAATATGTCATTGAAATATGTTTATAACATTTGCTTCTGTTTCAGAATGATGGAAAAAACACTTCTAAATACAATTTACAGTCTGCAATAAAGTACATCTTTAAAGGGATATTCCACCAATTTACACATAGAGTTCAGTTTACTCTTAACAAATGCCGGAGCTGGCCCTGACCAATTTGGTGCTGCTTAGCTTTATGTCTTAAATCCCACTTAAAATACAAAACTGGGTTTCTTGAAATTATCTTGCATATTATTACCCAAACACTTAAACAGTTCTGAATGAATTTAAAGTGCGAGTGACTGACATCTATTTATTAGCTGTTGATTCACCTGCTTATGTGGTAGTCTACATGTTGTTATGGGCTTTTTTTTGTAGTATTTTGAAACATTTTGAACTAACCCCTAATTTCCACTATATGTGGAATTATGCCGACATCCGTTGTCCGTCGATACACAGCAGATCCGCCTGCTGCGGCTCTGTCGGACAGCTGGAATCGCGAGAACAAGATCTCGCTGACTAACAAGGTCTCACTAATTGATGTATAATCGCGCAATATAGCAGGTTGTAGTGGAGCGTCAGTGAAAGAGAATCACCGTGTCCACTGAGTAGAAGGAAATCGATTATACTATCCTCCACAAACACGGATTATTTTATTTTGAAATGAACCGGATGCTTTATTTTGTGTCTGTACGTGACTTCCTGTCGACATCCGACAAAAATAGAAGCTCTGTCGATTTGTTTCGGCAGGGACTGTCACATCAGCGGCGTTCCGCGTTCAGTGGAAATTGACAGATTGCTTTGAATGGAAACGTATCGGTCCCACAAAACATCAGAGTTGTTCCACATCCGGTGGAAATCAGGGGTAAGAGTTTTCATAAATCAATGACAATACTGCTCAACTCTCTGCTATATCGCCACAATGCCTGATTTCATCAGCTTTCACCATTAGTTTTTTAATATGCTTCTTGTGTTTACACGAACTTTATGGAAGAGCAATTTGTAATAATTAAAGTAAAGTTGGTAAAGTTTAGTTTGAAGGGGCAGAATCTGTTTAATTCAGTTTAACCCTCAGTTTATCCCAGGGAGTCATCTCTCCTTTTATCTCCTTCCTCATCTCCCCTCCTCTTGTCACATTGCAGGAATAAATCTGTTTCCAAACATAATGGTGCCCTCCAGGGGGGAGGGGCCTCAGTTTAGTATGCCACTCTCTGATTGGCTGCCTTGGTTGTTGTCGTATATGATGATAAATCTGGCCCAGGTGTCACTTCCTCGCCAGCAGGTGAGGATTGATGGGATACAGGAGGACTATCCATCATCCTGGGCAGGTGGCACGCTATCGGAATTTGGGAAATCTGTTCCCAATCAGGGTCCCGCAGTGCTCGGCGGGGTTCGCAACTCTGTTTGGGAGGCGTTACTGGAAATCAATGGCAAGCACTCAAGGTCAATGTACTGTTAGAAAACTCCTTAAGCCCTGACGGATAGATCCTTCCACTCTTTCTCTGCCTCCTTCGTTCCCTCTCGCTTTCTCCATGGGTGAATGCGAGGAGACACTGACATGACTTCTATCCTCCACCACCCCGGCTCGCCTGTTAAGGGAACGGTGGTTTTTAGGTGGATGTCATAGTGGCTGTCTGGAGTAATTTGCGACATAGCCCTTCTCTAGGTGGAGCCAGCGAGTGCCAATCTGGGGCCGAGGCTGGGACTGGGGTTGGGGCCGGGGAGTATCGGAGATCTAATAAAAGCCCAGGGCGCCTGCCTGGCTCCTTATTCTTATAGATTACCTGTAAGTCACCTTGTCCCTGCTACTGTAAGGGTTGGGAGTTAAGCTGCATAAAGGCAGACATTCACCCTCACCTCCTTGGCTGGCTGAAAGTCAATTCAAACCACAGATCAGAGGAGGGAGAAACTTTGTTACAAGTCAGTGATTCAGCATTCAGTCCAGCTGTGTTTTCAGTCTCAGACTCCCCACCCTAATCATTGTTTTCTCTAGAAGCCCCTCTATTTGTCTTCAAAAGTGATTGGCACACAGTGATGTAGTTTAACCATCACTTGACAGCACAAAATGTGTTGCCAGGTGAGATGTGTCTTTTGCTTTTCACTTTAGCTGTTTCAGACATCCAGGAAAGATTAATTTAAGATAATACAGAGAAATAAAGAAATAAAGCATACCTTAATACCTTTTAATTAATAATTACTCAAAATATCAATGTTGTCTTTACTTTAAAACAGCTTTAATCAGTATGTGTATATTAACAATGGATGACATGTACATCCTTACTGCAGTCTGTTGTTCTCAGTCTATCTCAGTCCATATAAAGTGTAGCTGTGTCTACAAACACAACAGGTGTCACATATAGAGACAAACCCAGAGCGAAAGTTTTGATTCAGTCTCACATCTCTCATTTAAGAACTCAAAGGATTTCTTGGCCTGACTTCCAACATACACTTAACATACACTTTTTCATGAAACTGGCAGCATGTTAAGTATTTATAATTTTAAGTTTCCCCGCTAAATCTAACTTGCTGTCTTATACAATTCATAGTCATACTAACACACACTAGGGACCGACAGTGTAAGAATGTGGCACGAAACACGGAAAGAACCTAAATGCAAGACTCAAAAATAAAGTATCAAACAAGGATTTATTAACATGAATAATAAACACTACAGGGAAAAACATTCACCACCGGTGAGGACTAAACAATCTGGAAAAACACTACACAAACAGGTAAACATGGACAGGAATCAATGACGGAAAGTGGCCGGTAGCTTGGTAACATGGGACACAAGACATACTGGCACAGGACAATAGGAGACACGTTTATACACTAGGGAATGGGAAACAGCTGGAAAAAAATCACCACAGGAGGGCAGGAAGTAATGTGGCTGAAACGAGAGGAAGACAATTAATTTCAAAATAAAACAGGAAATGACAAGACAGAAATAATAAACGTGACCTGGCTTTACAGACAGCTCATAGACCATCAGCATTTATTTCTAGATGGGACATATAGTTCACACTGAACTTGGCATTTCTTACAATGTTGCCAATGTTTTTACGCCATTTGACTCTAGTTTCAATGTATTTTCAGTCAGTTAATCTCCTCTCATCATGTAAGGAAATAATATTGCAGATTAGTTATGTATTAAAATTAAATTTGTTGTACATTGCTGAAAGTGTATGTACGTGATGTGTTAAATAAGTGAATATTGACCAGAAAGGTCATTACTCGAGTACAGCACCACCCCCACCCCTCCACCCCTCCACACACACACACACACACACACACACACACACACACACACACACACACAGTAGCTATCTCTCTCTGTAGGTTGACCTCATTACCTGTCTGGAGGTCAGCTGCAGGGAGGGTCACAGACCTAACAGACTCTGTTTCTGTTCTTGGACACTCTAAGCTCATATCTTCTTCTCTCACCTTTTACCTTTCATGCTCTTTCTTCTTTCATCAACATTCAACTATGCAGTACAATACCGTATTTCATATGTCTGTCTTGTATGTCTAAGTCCATCTTAGTGTTACCTCTACTCGTCTTCACATTTGCCACCCTGCCCCTCTATTCCAAGGTGACCCTGCCTCCCAATCCCCACTATCAGTCAGACTCGGGCCCCTATTAATCCTACTTCATTTGTCCTGCCTCTTCCTTCCACTTTCGGAGGAATTTATGACAGTACCTTAAATGCTAATGGAGTCTAATCTGTGGAGAGCTTCGCTCTTTTCTAAAGACTCCTATCACTCTTTGTGCCACATGCATACAATGAATCCACACATACACGGACAGAGCCAGACTGGTATTAAGAGAAAGTTCCCTCAGTGAATAGACAGCACATGTTCATTCAAATGTATTTCCACCCAGGAAATCATGTCCTCTTTGTGGAATAGTGAAAATAATATTTTTTGTCAAAATGCCTTAGTCCAGTTTCAAAAGATGAATCCTCTATCAAAGTTCAATGGCTCAGGGTAAGAATCATTGCAGTGAGCTGGAGAGATTAATTTTGGGCTGGGTTAATTCACTTGGACTGTGCGTCTGTCCTGCTGTCTGTCTGGCTCCCTCTGTCTGTCTGTCACTGTGACAATTAATGTGGTAACTCCTCGAGAATGTTTAGCCTCACTCGAGGATAAAACCTGAAAAAAATAAGTGCTTCCTTTCGAAAATGTGTGTTTATAAGGGAGAGGATAAAACTGGACAATTTTCTGCCTCACTAGTTTATTCAATGCAGGGGTAAAATAATGCACATTTTAAATGGATGTAATTACTAGTTATCACTGGCAGTTACTCCAAGTCACTTTGTGCTGGGATAGAGTGAAGGGACCAGTGATTTCTCCTCAACACTGGGAGCTATATACAAAACACACAATGGTCCTGTGAGGGGAACAATTGTGACACTTCATTTCAGCACACAGATCCTCTCCATTTGACCAGAGGGAGACACACAGTGAAGGATGATATTTGTGAACAACAGACGAGGACAGAGAAACTGTTAAGATGCTGCGCTGGAGATGGACTCAGCCATAACTCATGTACGTGAACACATACAGTACACACACACACACACCATCATAGACCACAAGCCGTGATCGCTGATATAATGAAGCATTAATTAGTGAAGCATTAGTCTCTTCTATATATCTATATAATGTCCTAATCTGTTCTAATCCAAATGGCTTCATAATGAAGTGTCTGCCTGCAAAAACTCCACCTCTGCCAGGTGATATGTCAGGTAATGGAGAGAGTGCTTTGCATACACACACCTCATTATCACAGCAATACTATACGGCATACAATTCTATGTTAATTATGAAAGCCATAACCTTAATTGACTGGCAATATAAAGTGAAGACATAAAATAGATAATAGTTCTCACTTAAATTGACTGAAATTTTTCCATTCTTAAAACATTTCTTAACATGTTTGCAACTTCTTCTATAATAAAATCTGGTATGAAACGTGACTTACCTTGAATGTCACAAGCTAAACAATATTGTATATTTAGACATTTAGGAGGGATTCCACAGACGAATCAGCTTTAATAATCAACTCAGTATAATTACATCCATAATATCAATGGAGAAACGTCATATTGGAATGCACTGAGGCGTGTGTGCGGGATTGTGTTGGTGCAGGTGTGACTGTGTGTGTGTGTCTATGTGTGAGTGCACGCCCATGCACATGTTAATTCTGTGCTGGTCACTGGAGTAAGCCACGCTAGAGAAGGCAAAGCTGTGATTGCGTTGAGTGCTGTGCTGCGACCGACAGACTTAATACCAGCCCCACTGGGCTGAGATCAGCTATTAAGATAAACCAGGCCAACTTAGTTTAATTCCTGGGCAGAATTACGCTCAGACCTGGCCTGCATTTGCATTCATGGAAATTTCATTAAAAGACTAATTTTGGCAAAGATTTAGGTTCTCTTGTTATTTCTGAAGGCAGAACATTGTCATTTGCATGAATGCATTATGTATGAGAAGCACTGTGACATAAAGCAGTTTAGGAAAAGACACACCTTTTATTTCAAGCCCTTTTTATTTATAAGAGAGAGGAACGAGTGGGTGTATGATCCAGTATCATGGGCAGGCCACATCTATTACACACCTTGTCAGCTGTGCTCTCTTTGTGGTCGTGACCTCTTTGAAAATGCCTGTGTGTGGTACAATTGTTGGTTCATTTATCTGAATATAAATTGAAGCAGGTCATTGACTGATCTGGCAGTTCAGTGAAGCAACCAGAATAACGATGGCTGGTGAGACTTCAGTGAGACTTCAATAATCAGACTGTAATAAAGCTGGTCATCGTACGGTTAAAACACAGCCTGACAGTGAGCTATTGTTTCCTGGATCTGTGGCTACCCATAAGGCAGTTCTATTCTCATAATCACCACACATAATGGATGATATGGGTCAACGTGGAGGTGGGGTATTTTTCATGCTCACTTTTAGCCAGCCAGCCTATTCTTTTATAGAACCTCTTCATGAGCGAGTTGGAACATCGCTGAATCTCACACTGCATTTCTTCCTGTTTCACCCTTGGTTTGACTTGTTTACCTCAAAACGTCAGAGAGAGGTCACACTCCAGGCACTCTGGACTAAAAGAAACAACAGGGGTAGCATTTTAGGGGTAGTTTTACCACACTGTTTTCTCACCGCCCTCCACAGTACAGCACAATTGATTTGCCAAATTTAATTCAAAGGAAAAATAAAATTTATGTTTTTAAAGTACTCAAGACACATGAACATCACTTTTTTAAAGATACATTTATGCTGAGTGTGATTATGAATTCGGCGGCACACCTGAAGCTAAACCCTTGTTATAGTTTCATATATGTTTCCATATTAAGTCATGCATTTATAACTGAATATTAGATGTAAAACACAATAAACCATATGGTGATTTTATTTGTTTTTTAGTGCAGCTTTACAGCAACAATTAAAACAAATGTATAGGAGTTTTATGACAAAGGAAATTACACAAGACTTCACTGCACCCTGATGACTGAGGACAGTAAATGTGACAATCAGCAGCCTTTGCACACCACATCTACACATGTACTGTATGCATAATGTTCATGTTGGCCACTGGTTTCATTTAATTGTCATGCTAAGATAATAACAGGATCATATTCATGCAGAAATACATGCATTTATCAGACCCAGTGTCTTCTGCTCACATGCTGTATGTCTACAGAAGGAGCAACTGTAGCCTCTTGCTGCTCCCTAAATCCACACTGTAACACTGTCAGGGGCTTTAGTGAATGTGTTTACAGTGCTGTACGGCCAGTGATCATGAAGTAGCCTCTTTTCCCCCCAGCTCCATCTCAACCGCCTTAAACTTTAATAGTGGACAGTTAAATATTAATAACTGATATCAGTGGGGGCTGCTTTACTGTTTTGGCAGCAGTACAACATTAACCCGCCTGAGCTCTGTAACTGCTGCGCTGGTGCTGCTCCAAAAAACAAACACACACACACACACACACACACACACAAACTACAGGCATAGGCATACTCAAAACAATTCATGGAAGCATAGTATTACTATAGTTATTATTGTGAATAGTGCAACTGCTTCTACTAATAAAATTAATATTACTAGCAGAAAATACAACAAAGAAATCATGCCCCAAATTATGCAAGTAAAATAAAATTAGCAAGGATAGTGAAAACTAGGGCAGACTGTATAGGGATGCACTGCAGTGCACTTTACATTAGTGTGAGTTTCTTATTTCGGAATATAGCAAAAAGTATGATTCTTTTTCCTGAGCCTGAAATAAAATATAAATAGGGCCCGGGTTTGTTCTGGGGGGGATTCCTGATTCTGCCAATGTAACACAAACAAAGGAGCATCTCAGTAGAAACATCTGATTTACACTACAGCAATAGTGGTTACGTTTAAGTAAACTGCTCCCTTTGAGTGGAGAACATAACAGAATATTTGCTTCACGTTGCATTATATTTGGCCTCGTCCTTACAAAGTGCACCGTCCTTTATGTCTTTGTTTTTAAGCTAAGTCTAGTCTCTAAAAATGCTTACAGGTCCTGTCGTGTCCCATCTTCACCTCTAACATTCAGGTACGCAGGTTTGTCAACACAGATGTCTCAGTGTGTCTCTGTATGTCTTCACCTAAACATGCAGGGTCTCCTCAGGTCAGCAGACATCACATACACTGTCTGCTGGTGCCTGCAGGGTCTCAGGTTTGACTACAGCCCAACTAGCTCTGCAAAAACAACCTTTTCTGCCTCAAGGCTACACCGAAACAGGCCACACTTCAATCACAATTACCTTAATTAAGAGAGAAACTAAAGCTCAGCAATCGTACAGCGCAGGAGATAGTCAACAGAGGTTTAAATCAAAAATTCAGCTGTATGCCCAAACTTGTGGTGCATGACTCCATCAGCAAAAACAAAGTAGTTAACAAGACCTTGTTGTGAGTTCTGCCTCTGTGGGGTCCGTTCCCTCGTGAAGCTTTAAATCATGTGGTCAACCTTTATGAGGCCGTATCGCAGAAACTAAATCAGCATGTAATATCTGAAAAGTGTCCTAGAGTAATATTTCACAAATTTCAAAGTAAAAGTAAAGAAAAAACATGAATAAATGTTTCTTATTTTAACATTTATTCCCGATGAGTATTTGCCTATTTATGTTTTATCTCAGGAAAGGACTCATCCAGCCGGCTCAGAAGAGCGTCTGTCAGCAGTTTTGGCTCGTTCTCCCTGTTCTTGTTTTCTCTGTTTCTTTCCGTCTCTCACCGTCTCGTCTAATGTTGTGCTTTGCATTTCCCAGATGAATCAGATGGGTTAAGGAGTGAAGTGAGCATATACACGTTAATCCTTTATTTGCTTGACGAACATATTTGTTTACTCCAGGGTGCTCACTCTTAGAGGTAATTACATCCCCTATCTCAACCTTTAATTACAGGTTTTGTAGTACAATCAAGGTCTTCAATGTCAAGTGCACTGAAACACCTTTCAGCTTTCTTTTATTTAATTCCCTGCTTATCACATACTATATTTGTGTAACTTGTAATTTTAAATATGACAAAGACACTTTAAGACATTTCTTTTTTAACCTCACAATGAAATTTCACAAAATTTCAAGTCAACCAAGAAATGTCCTCTGTCCCACCTGCCTCCATGTCCCGTGAATGTGAAACTTTGTTGACTAGCTGCTGCTGTGTTGAAGCTCAGGCTTGCAGCTTGTAAGCCAGTTCTCATCCAGAGGTCATTGTGGAGGAGAGCTCAATGGGCCGGCGCCGGCCCCTACCGCTCTGCCAAGACGAGAGCAGGAGCGCTGCTAATCTGAGAATTGGGGGGATTAGGCTGCACTGTTATTGTCTGTTTGATGAGGGATTAAATTTGGTTAATCCAGACCTTCATATGGGATTCCTCATTTAAGATAGCAGCGCAGTTCCATCACACAGCTTAACCAAGCCTTTCTCTCTCACTGGCTCTCTCTGTCTCTTGCCCTTCTTTCTTTTAACAATCAATATTTATTTCTCTCCTTCCCCTTGTGTCTTTCTCTGTCTACATCTCCACTCCCCATTTACCTGTGATTGTGATCACTTATGATAAGATCTGAAAATAATTAACAGTGCTATTTAAATGGTTTAGTTGTTAAACACAGTTTATTGTCTGGAAAGTAAAGTATTAGTGTGAAGCAAGCTGAAAATTAGTATGTGTAGTTTGCTCTTAAGAACATCACAAGGAAATATATCACAGATTAATTTTGAATACAGGTATGTATAGGAAAAAATCATTACTGCAGCCCCTACATCGATCCAGCATCCTTCAGCCAACAAGTTATTTATTTACTATTATTTTTATTTATTTAGAAAGAGGTCAGAGGGTCTAGTATTTTTAAGTAAGTTACATCAAACCTGCTTAAAAGATGTCCAAATCATCCAAGTATTGCAGCGCAGTCCTGTCATTCTCCTCCAAAGATAAGAGTCAAAATCATGAGCTCACTTTTTATTTTTATTTTTTTATTAATTTAAGAACAATATCCAGATTACAAACATCCAGATCCAACATTAATAAATATGTTTTTGCAGAATTTCGCAGAGACATAATATTGACATTTTATATTTATAACGCAGATTGATGCATGTGAATAAATTATTTCTCACCTTGAAATATTCATGATTTGAATGTGATTTCTGCAGGTATAGCTGCTCTCAGGGAACACATAAAAGGACAATAACAATATTCTAAGTGCCATTTTGCTGCATCATCACTGCCCCCGCTGATGTATTCACTTTTATTGTACTTTTCATTCAGTCAATACAAAAAGAAAGTGGCTTTTAGATAGCTTGCCACTTGCCAATACAAAGGCACAACCATAAAAGTATATGATCTAATTGATTCGTAGTGAAAATATATTCCAGAGTTTTATGCATCCGAGTCGACCCTGCACAGGAAACAGATGTAGATATATTTCTTAATCTCCCAAAATATGCTTACTTGTGACAGGCAAATAAAGCTACATATGTACATTTAAACAGTTAATAAAACAAAACCTGTTTAACAATCTGAGCGTGTGGGAGGGTAGAAGAGGGAGATGGGTGAAAGTCAGTATATCATCCATTTATATCTGCACAGCAGCTTGTAAAATCCAGAGCATTGTCATTGCCACACGTGCGCCGCTTCCCTCTCGCTGACATTTCCCCCTCCTCCTTCGTTCTCTCAGCCACACCATTTAGAACAGTTGGCATCATTAATGGGAGGGATTGGCTCTAAATTGGCAACAATGAAAAGACAAATTATGAGTGGCAGAGTGCTGAAAGTAAGAGGGGGCGGGTGGGAAGGAAGAAGGGAAGAATTAGGGTATTTGAATAATTTAGCCCCCCGTGGCTGGGATGACAGGAGTGTTATTCTGAAGGAAGGCCCCGCTGCTAGAGAAATGAGTGGATGTAATGAAACGTGTGTGTGTGTGTGTGTGTGTGTGTGTGTGTGTGTGTGTGTGGCTCTTCCTCAGCGGCTCAGTACATTTGATTTGACACATATTTTCTCACTTAGCAATCAGGCTGGTTATAGAGAGGGCTGGCGTGACATGAGCCCTGTGTGTTTTTCTTTTTGTCAGAAAAATTGAGGCACTTCGGCATGTCAGCAGTGAGCTTTTTGTTTTGTAAGCTCTGTGTACACTTTCTCCAAGCCATTACTCTATTTACCCCTGCAACAATACATACAGCCGACCAGAGCTTTCAGAACTTTACTGTAACTTTTCTAAAATAATAATGGAAAAAAAAAACTGTTACCCCTAAAATGTGGTGCAGTCCATGAAGCATTTGTACTGGACCAGTCAAACAGTCTCTGTCTTCTAAATGTGTGTGAATTTGGGCCCAGTGACAGCTCCGTCCTTCACCTGTCCCCTACAGCGCTATCTAGGGACCCCCTCCCAGGCCTTCTCTTCAGGGAAGAGGGGAGACACCCCAGACACCTCCCCACACTCAACTCCACTTCTGCCTTTGAACACTTCCTCTACTTCAATGGCATGTTGTCTAAAAAAGCTCCTGCACTCCATTCCTCACACAGCCACTTATAAGAAAGAATTCTCTCTTTCTCTCCTCTCTCTCTCACTAGCTCTCCCTCTCTCTGCCATCGCTCTCTTTCTCTGCTGGCACTTGTAATTATCTTATGCCTGGGAGACAGGTTTTAAGCAGAGGTGTCAGGCCAGGTGCTTCCTGACAGCTGGGGATGATTAGGAGAATTCTGGAGTTCTGTCACTGGTCTCCATGGTGCTCCCCACGGCGACCGGGATGCCTTGTTGTCACAGCAACAATAGCAGTTCTTAATTTGTTGACGGGGAGAAATTCATCAAGGCCTAGGTGGCTCTGCAACCCTAAACAACAGGCCCTCTGGGGGGTAGGAAGGCGCACCGAGGGACCAGGGACTTGGGCGACTGATGGAGAGACAAAACTTCTGCAGCGCCTCCTCACTTTGCTCATCACCTATTTTATACACTGCTACTTCTCAGTTTTTATTCATTACCTTCTCTAGCTCCATCTGTCTGTCTCCTGATGCTCTCTTACTGCTATTTGTAAAGCTGTAAAACTATCCGTCCCACAAATTGATCGTCACCCATGTATTTCTCTGTCTGTAGTCCTGACACACAAACAGGCTCACACACAGGCCGACACACTGAACTTGCATAGCTCGTTGGAGCTCAGCTCACTGTCCTTGGCATTTTGTCCGCTTCTATTTGTTTGCTCATGTGAACGTTGCGATGCATGCCAGGTAATGTGCTGCCAAGAGTACAAACAACACTGTGTTATAACTTCACGACTACAAGAGGCCAGAGACTTACACACAGACACACAGGCCTCATAAATGTTGGATTGGAGTCCCTCTGCTGTGACACACATACACTCTCAGTGATTGAACCACAGGGCTGCTGGGGTACGTTACAGCCCCAAACCACACATGAACAGTCTGCACAGGTAAAGAATGTGGCCTGCAATAGCTTCCAACAGAGCTACCATGACAATAATACAAATTATGCAGTAATATTTTGCATTCTTATCCCTAAAGATGTCGACCATAGAACCAGACACATAATGTATGATGCAGGTCTGAAGCCCCAAATATATACTTCTCCAACTGCGTAATACGTTATCCAACTCTGTAACCACAGAGACCCCTCGAGCCCTCGCAGTTCTCCGGCGTGGTGCCAGTGTTGTGCCATAGAAAGCACCCCTGCCGTGAAATGCACCCCCTCAGAAAATGAAGCCTTAATATCGCAGACAAATGCAGTATAAATACTATTTTACGATTTAATTAATTTGTGAGGGAGATAGAAGAGAAGAACGTTGGTTGCTTACAGTCTTTAAAGCTCCTCTAAAGAGCTCAAATAACAGATGTTCTTCTCGGATAATAGCGAACGCAAACCAACACCTTTCGGTATGTTCTGTGGAAATATACCCCAGCCATAATTACTAAATGAATTAAATGGATTTTTTTAGCAAGCTGAATGTAATTGACTTGCGTTTCATATAATCCAGTTTTCCTTGCAATTCCTAGGTTTAAAAGTATGTGCTTTTAATTGGATTGACCTGGATATAAGCTACTCATGTAGGTTGAAACAATAGCCTTCTGATACCGAATATCACCTAAAATGAAAATTTTAAAAAAGTAATATGCTCTATATGCCTATAGACTTGTGAGGGGGCGCGTTTCACGGCAGGAGTACTTACTGTGGCATGAAAAGTAATTCCGGAAGTGATATTTTTAGAGGACCAATCGCAGCCCTTGCTGTCTCCATTTTCTCTTGATGGAGTAACGGACAGTAAAAAAATATTTCATGCGCCCGGAGAGAAAGGAGAGGCTCTCCGGCGAAGTAGATTGCTCTCTGTGTCCACGTACAGTAATTTACGGAGTACTATAAATTACCCTTCACTTGTACTTTTTTTGTATTATTGCAAATGTAAGTGAGGACATGAAGGGACAGACTTAGCTAAAATCATTGACTTAAAAATAATGTAAACTTTAGCTGTGGTGAAGTTGGTGGTCTGCAGGTCTGAGAGGCTACTGGCATCAAAACTGCACAGAAAATAAAGAGATGGGGAGGAGTCACAGGCTGAGTGTGAGAGGGAAATCAAGACAGAAACCCGACCAGTCTGGGCTTTTCTTCACCTGTCGGTTGCACTGCTGCCCTATGCAACCTCAGCTCTGTGTATGTGTCAAACAAACCCTTTAAATAGCTGCATATCACTGCTCATTGGATGTGTATGCACATACATGGATGAAAAAAGAGGGAGAAATAGCCTGTCCAATTATGTCTAAGTGATCAGTGAGAGAGATTTTCAGTGGGAACACTCCTCAGTTTCCTGTATGATGAACTCAGCAGGGTGAAAGCGAATAGAAACACACACACATATATACACGCATGCTTTGTGGAGGCCCAGGGTGGTGAAGCGAGAGGGTCTAATTGAGGGGAGATAATGAGTGAGTTTGGGCCTCCCCGCTGGCACCACCATGGATGCTCTCTCACCTCTCATCACGTCTCCATTCACTGGCAGAGACAAGGTGCTCAACATGCAAAGGAGCCTCTTAATGTTGCTGCTATTGATCTGTCATTATGAAAGACCTGAAATTAATATTGATTCAAAAACATACCCATGATGAATTTATCATGTGCTTGGTTTGTTGGATTTAAAGCCATAAAGAGAGTGAATGAGATGAGATGGACGTGGAGGAAGCAGATATGAGCTCCTCTTTTCTGTTCTCATATACGTGGTGACACTTTGAGGGAGCGAGGGTACACTTTGAGAAGTAAAGAGGAAAAAAAAAACAAGTTAAGAGGGAAAGTTAAGTAAAATGCTGATATCGGCAAAAGGGTCTTCGTTGTGAGCATTGTTCATACGCTTTCTTGCAAATACAGAAAAGAGGAATACTAGAGGGGAATAGGAGCTAATTAAAACTAAGATCAAAGCCTCCCTCTAAGTGTTTTTCCTCGACACATCCGGGAAAACTCAAAACACTGCTTTTATTTTTCTGCCACCTCAGATATTTCATTTTGGGAAAAAAAAGACAAATACAGTGAACTTTCTTTGAGTACATATTGTTAACTAATTATCCCCATTCAGTTTGCTAACATGACCTGCTAACAAAAACAGAGGGTGGTGGTCGTGGTTTGTTCGCTGGGACAATCAGCGCTCATTTATGACCTTCCCGCATACGCCTGGAGCCTTTTTACAACCAAGATCGCCCCGGATCCTGATTTAATTTCTCTTCATAAACGATCTTGTCTTAATCCAGCACCAAGCAATTAAGAATGGAGTCTTTGCCTCCATTAACATTTCAATTAATTTCCAGCATGTGTGTGTGTGTGTGTGTGTGTGTGTGTGTGTGTGTCTGGAGCACAGGGTACTGATAGATCCCCTGTAGCTCTGCGAGGATTACACCCCTAATCTACACTGTCACTCTGAATGAGCCCATAGACACACAGTGCACTGAGGGGTGTGGGAGCTGTCAGGTTCTGTTATTGTAGATGCTATAGCTTCACACACACACAAACACCTGTGCACATACACACAGAACCCTCACCAACGATGGATTTTGACGCAGGTTTCATACTGTACGTTTGGCTCCTATAAGGTTTCCTCTCCTCAGAGAGTTTTTACCTCATCAGTAACTGCTGGTTACTGGCCCAGATTTGGGATTTTGGTTATTTGTCTTGCTAACAGTATCAGGAGAGAAAATGAGGCTATGAGCCCATATGTGTTATGAAATGATATATGAGTGAGAATGACATGAGTGGCGTTCTTCACTCTTTAGGACTCACGGCATCCAGAAGGTTTTATGTTGGATCTAAGTGACTGAACAGGTGTGCACAGCATGCTGCATGTGTTTCACTACTATTATCTGGAGCAGCAACTTATTAATACTATTTGTTTATCATCTAATATCTTTTCTATCGATTGATGGATTTTTGTCTGGTCAAAAGTCTAAAACCTCAAGACATAATTTGTAATGAAATAAAACTGAGCAGATAAAGCTTAAAAATACTTCAGCAATTTGATTTTGCAAAATAACTAAAAAACTTTTTGAGGTATTTTGCAAACCGACAAACCAACAAACAAACAAATAAACAAGCCCCGGTGAAAATATAACCTCTTTGGTGGCGGGGGTAACTTTAAATAAAAAAGTCGCCGCTGCCGCGGTGGTCTGCGATCTCTGAGTGCTTTTCTAGTTTACCTAATTAATCAGCCAATGTACTGTCTCAGGACAAAAAAATAAATAAAATTAAGGCTACAGTCAAATATAAATACATAACCCAGTATTGAAATAAAATATAGCAATAAACATGAATCATTTAATGACAATTTGTTTCTTCCTGAAATTGTAAATGACATCTTGATTGCACAAAAAGCCCCCAAACTCCTTTTTCTTTGTCCTGCCTTGAAAGGATTTTACATAATACAGCAGATTGGACATCATTTCTCTACACAGAAACACTATATCTGTGCTCTGTCCCTGCTGCCATAATACTGTATTCCAAACTGCTTCACCGTACAGGTTCAGAATAACAAATCCAGGTAACACAAACAGGTCCTGAAAGTAAAAGTCAGAACCTTGGGTCCCTCTGTGAGTGAAAGCAGTGGACCACATGTCCAGAATCCAGGTGGGACCGTAACATCGCTATCACTCTTGTGGAGGTCACATTCATCTTGTGATGCTCTCTGGTCCAATAGGAAGCGGCATTATTACCTGGTCCACTCAGGATTGTAAGTGATTGAGCTGTGCTGTAATGTGACACTGTATTGAGTTAGACCCAGACAGGTCACACCAACCCTTCCCTCCTCATCAACGTCACCAGGCCTTAAAAACGGCCTACTCACCCCAATCAATGATCCTAATATACATACATTTGCATATAAACCTAATGGATCTTTACCTTGATCAGACCTGACTAGCACATGGATATTAATGCTGTGTATTAAGCACTTAGTTTGTCACAGACAGCAGCAGCAGGTTATATGCTGGCATGCATGCAGGCCAAGTAAAAGCTGCTGTTTCCCTTTAAGCTGGACAGACACTGTGCCATATTATCAATATGGCATTTCTCTGCAGAGAAATGGGTCGTGGCTCAGCTTCAACAGTGCGATGCCCTCACAAGGGGCAACCGGGTTTGATTTTCTTGCGATAGTTGCTCTTGAGCTGGTCGTGAGGTATTAATCGCTTATGGTTACTCCATGTATACTACATAATGCATGACACACGATTAAGCCAAGACTCGACCCAATCCCAAAAATAGTCGCACAAGTGAAAAATCAGCTCAAAATCAGCCAAAAATCGCACAATGGGTGCCCACTTTTAGTGAAACCAAGATGAACCAAATTGACAGTACTTATACTTTATTTACAAAAAGTAAAACCTAAGAAATAAATCCAGTTAATATGACGTCAGCATCTGAGGTTACGTGGACATGCTGGCTAACTCAGACAATCTGCTCCATACACGTGTGGTGTAAGTGTGATGACAAGCTTGTCTAATGAGTTGAACACATACATTATATGAACCATTTTGTTTTAACTCTTTATTCATTTATAAGGGACATGTTTCTAATAATACTTTAATGCAACAAAACATTTGGCCACTGGAAAATTTGAGATGAAATGGGATAATTTCACCCTAAAGCTCCACCCCCTCCTCCCCCTCCCATAAGTGATATAAAGGCATCTGATTGGTTCTTTCCATTCAGACCGAAAGGCAGGGATTGGTCAGAGTTTTTACAGTCCTGCAGCTGCCACAGAAGTCTGATTCTTTTCCTTCCTTTTTCTGAACACATAATGTATTGACCATTTCACCCCTTACAACAAAAAGTGCTTCTGAACATGATCACCAACTATAGCTTTAAACAGCTAGATTATATGATGTTCTGTCCAACCTTGTTGGAAGGTAAAAGTGATTACAGCTTTTTGAATGGTCAAACTTGAAGGCAGATAGAATAGCTGGTCATCCCAGAGAATAGAGATGCTGTATTGTTTAAATATGTGAATAATGGGCATATTCTCCGACAGTGTCAGTGTCTTCTTAAAGGTTTTACACACAAAATGTTGTCGAAATAGTTGTGTAAATTATGAAAAAAATGAGTTCACGGAAGTACTTCCTCACCTCCACACACCTGTCCAGAGTTTCAGTTACAGAGTCACAGAAATCACAGGTTTCTACCAAGTAGTTCAGATGGGGCGTACCAGTGCTTTTACCGTTTTGCAGTTAAAAAAGAATCCAGATTTAGATTTTCATCCATCAATCCATTTTCTATACTTGTTTACTTGTAACCCTCTGAAAATTGTCTCTGCTTTTTGGCCCATATATTCATGTTGGGTTTATTGTTCCTGAAAAAATGTAATGCTTTCTGAGATTGTTTTCACATACACCCCGGATTTTATCTTTACTTCTCCATATTTCTCAATATCCCTCTGTCTTTCTCTGATCTCTAACAAAATCACTATCACAGGAGAGAAGGAGCGAGAAAGACGGCCAGCTGTATAAACTCCTGCCAAGTATCCTCCTCAGGGCAGGCTTAAACGGGTCCATGGCAGTCCATTTATTTATCAGTGGCTAAATTCAATAAAACGGCCCATATATGAAAGAGGGGAAATAGCAGCGCTGTCTGACCGGAGGATTTATCATAGCTGGGAAACATGTTGTTGCTCTTATCTGTCCAACACTGCTCCATTCTTTCACTGCTGATGACGTATAGCTCTCCCCACGTCCACCCACAGTGACAGGCTGGATGGCAGACTATTCTCTGAATACTGTACAACTGATATCTGCACAACAGATGCTGGATTGGAGGTTTATAACAGCTTGTGTTTATTTTTATTATCCTTTATTCATCCTGTGAAGGTCCCCTGAAAATTTTGTTTTTTTGCAGAGAGTTACAATACATATCCTGATGTTATACAATAACTATTAAGTCAGCTTAGCTGAGTATGAATACTGCAAACAAGGAGAAACAGCTCGCCAGACTCTGTCCAAAGGTAAAATTCACCTACTTCAAACCATATTTATGTAATCCATTCATAATTCCAAAAGTAAACTGTACAATTTTACACTTTTATTTATGCAATTTAAAAACCTAGAAAATATTTCTGAGTGTGTCGTGGAGATGCATGTGATTTTGGGTGGAGTCTTGGTAGCTGATTTGTTTACATTTTCTTATGCTACACTGATATCTAATTATCTGCAAAAAGCAAAAAGATTGGAAATGTCCAAAACTCTCACACTATTCTGTTTTCAAATTAAAATAAAGGGGGAAAGGGACTGTTTTAGATTGATGAGGCAGATAAATCTGCAAAATACAGGTAAGGCTACATTGTTTAGTTTTTTTTCTTGGTTTTAATATGATGGAAACTTAAAATTAGAGCCATTATAAATTATTTCCTGGAGCACACACACACACACACACACGCCCACTGAGTGAAAAACTGGAGATGTTTACAGCTAACTATGTGGGAAGCCTCATTGGACACTTGGTGATTAAATGAGCAGGTCAGGGCAACAGCACATTCCCCTGTCACTCAGCTGATGGCAGATTAGTGGTCTGAGTGGCAGCCATCAACTGCCATTTTTGCAGGTGTGTGCTTGTACACACACACACACACACACACACACACACACACTCGCTCACAAATGTCAGCAGGTCTATGTCTGCTGACAGGTCTGGCCACAGGTCTGCTTTTCCCATTGCCTGTCCAGTCCCGTCTCTCCATCCATCTGTCTTCAGGTCCTATGTCAACCACGTCACACACCAAATCCTGAGTCCTGGTTGCCTGTATGGTTACTGGTACACACACACCATTTCTCCTCTTGCCTCAGACAGACAAATGGACAGACTGACAGACACTTGGACAGATCCATGCACATCCCCAAGGGCAGTTGCAGTCAGTCTGATTAGGGACACTCATCGTCCCCATGCAGCCACTTAAACAAACAAACATATTTACACTCAGAGATACACGCACACACACGCACACGTGCGCCTCAGTGCATTCTAATATGACATTTCTCTATTGATAATATGGGATGCAATTATAGAAAGTTGATTATGATTAAGGCCAATTCATCTGTGGAATTCCTCCTGTCTAAATATACAGTATTGTAAAGCATGTGATACTTAATGTAAGGCACATTTCATACCAGCATTTGTTATAGAATAAATCAAAAATGTGTTAATGAATGTTTTAATGGGGAAGTGCTGTTTTTTTAACAATTGGACCTTATTTCTGGGATAAAATACTGCCATTTACTCACCCATATCACTTTCTGACAATTTTGGATTTGATGATATCCATTTAACAGGAGTGAAGGGGGCACTGAAATGCAGCTAGTAAATGACACAAACTTGAACTCACTGAACTAAAACAAAGCATGCATGGTGTATGTGACATTTTAGTTCAGGCACTGTGAAGGCCACATAGGGCACTAGGGGTCCTTAGTAAACTATAATAGCAGTCTGTTTACAGATTGAATTTTCTCATTACGGACAATTCCTGACTTAAATGAGAATATTAATAGTGTAGCACATCTTATTTAACATCTGTTATTTGAGAAATGGTTAAGTTTGTGTCATTTACTGGCTGCATTTCAGTGCCCCCTTCACTCCTGTTAAATGGATATCATCAAATCCAAAATCGTCAGAAATACTCCAAATGTCTCCAAAGTGAAATGGGTGAGTAAATGGCAGAATTTTATCCCAGAAATAAGGTCCAATTTGCAAAAAATGGCACTTCCCCTTTAAGAGGGGCAAAGTCCCATTTCCCAATATAAGTGAGACCTATATTTGGTGTCTTTTAGCTCTTTATTTTATATTGTATAAAATAGGTCTTACCAGACAATTACGGTAATAAATTTTATGTTTAACTTATAATTGTATTTATGCTATATAGTTTCCATTTAAATTGAGACATTAAATAGATATGTAGAACATGCTTCACCAATTAATGCATCAGTATATCAAGATCATGTTTGTAGTCTATGATTGTCATATATGTGCATATCCACTTTTATATTTTATATATATCTATATGTGTGAAGACCACCTCCAGTGCAGCATCTTAACAGTTTTTCTGTCCTTGTCCTTGTTCACACACACTCAGTGTTACCCTAAATCTGGCTTAATTTTGCCCAGCAACTGTTAGAAAACTAAAGAAATCCACACCACAGACATGCTGTGACCTCACACACAGTTTTCATTTTGTCAAACCAGACTTCTCCATTACAACAGCATTTCATAAAAAGGACCATTAGGATGAAACAGCCAAAGCCAGGAACAGCCTGGTGCTAGCCGTCACGTTGTCTGTGTCAATTCACCAGATATTAGTTCAGCTGAGAGCTGTTACAGACATCAAAGTGTGCTTTTTTTGTCCTTAAATGTTTCAGTTTACAGTTGATCTATGGCAAATGAGGTGAGTTATATGAGGTAATGGGATGGAACTGTCTGTATGTCTGGAGATGAGTCTGGTGAATGTTTATTGATTGACAGTTAACCCACGTTAAGGTTACTTCCTGCTCAAATAATTCACCTTATTAGCTTAAAGACTCCAGGATGTGTCAGTGAGTTCAAAGTTCTTTCTCAGTCAGACGACTAACGATACACAGGATACCTTTTTACAAAGTTCAGTAAGCAAAATATACTAATTTATAGTGCAAAAATTCAACAGTGCAACAAGTGCCGGTTACGCACAGCTTTGTTGAATGTGAGCTTAAAAAAATGTGTTCATCACAAAGAGCTTACTTCATTGTTTTACAGCCGTTTTGTAAAATTACAAATGGTTTTTGGTCATTATTTAAAAAACAATAATATAGTTATTAAGCATGTTTATACCTCGAGGGTGGAGAATCTGTGATATGGCCGTCAAGTAGCCTTGGGATTTAAATGTGACTGTCTTCTATACATTTTTGTTGTTCACACATCTTCACAGACTTGTGTAGGCCTAAATGTGTGTTTTCATATTTAACATGCTGCAGCATACAACAGGCTGCATTCCCATGGTAGTTTGTACAAAACCCTCAGGCAAAGCTTTATCCCCGAGCTAACATGCAGGAAAGCCTCTGAGTACCCCAATGATCAAAGTCGCCCATTTGTTTGAACACACCCAGACAGAGTCATTAGAAATGCATATTACACGACAGCTATTGCATATTAACACAGTGAGGCAGCCAATTAATCATTAGCTCATCAATATCTCATTTGCATGAAATTATTCTCTTTTAAGAGCTTGTGTCTGAGGTGACGGGGTGAGCTCATCGATAATGCTAATGTCCCTGTGGGCCTGGGAGAGAAAGGGGAAGGGGGAGACGGGGGAGAGATTGAAAGGGGGAGACCTTGTTCAAGTGTTTGGCTTCCACTTTAAATAACATATGAGAATTAGCATGTACAGCAGATAGAGGAGTTTTATATGAAACGGTGTAGGAGAGTTTCTGCGAATACGCTAAAGTGAAATGAACGTATGCAGACAAGACCTACACACACATATAAAAACATGCACACAGACTTATGCTATTGGCAAGGCCAGACTAAGTGGAGAGTTTCAAGGTCGCCTAAGGCTCAGGGCTCTTATAGATCGCAGCTATGGAGCGTGTGTGCCCCGGCCACACCTTTGTGCGTGTCAGGCTGCGTGTTGCAGGGCTCGTAGATGGAAATGGCAGCACTGGGAGTGATTCTGTCACCCTTCCCTAAAGAGGAAGGTGAGATGTGCCATGCTTGTTATCCATCAAGACATTGATTCCTCGGATGGAATATAGGAAAAGGGAGAGAGGTGGAAATGCAACAAGAAAAGACATCAGACTTACTTGTTAGCCAATTTGTATAACGATGAAGCCGACAGTAATTTTAATGAACGTCTTTATCATAAAGTCAGTACTTGCAGTTTTATACTGAGTCAGATGAATTTCAGTATTAATGAATACACACTGAGGAATTCACAAATGTATTTTGGGATTTATATTTAAACTACTCACTCCACAAAAATATTTGAAATATTTACTAAATATTTACTAAATAAATGAAATGATGTCTTTCCATACCATGTCAATAGAAACTGACTTTTAATAATTTCATGTTCAAATCCCAAAAAAATGTTCGACTTGAATGCATTGAAAAACTGAAACTGACTAGCATCATTTTAAATTATTATAAACTATAAGAAACTAATATGGAGGTATATGTGGTTAAATTTTCAATTTGAGGTGAGGATCAAATACAGTTTTACAGCAACTGCGAAACAAGTTGATATTTCATTCATTTTCCACTTTGCCTCACAAATGAAATTATAGTACTTTTCATACAATTACTTACAGTAACATGAAGCACAATAAGGACGGGAAAGTGACCTGCCTCTGATTTGCATGATATCTATGCTAACCCGTACCAATTTCACTCCTACTGCCTAAACCTAACCAATCTAAATTACAAGGTAGAGGGTACCAGTCAGTCAGAGGCAGAGTAGGGCTCCTTATTCAATCAACACATAAATACATAGATTCATTATACCCTGTATTTATTCACACTGATCTTGTATTAGTGAAACCTTTGCATGTTTTAAGAAGTTAAATCTCATCTGTGTAATTTTTTCCTCCTTGTTTTTCCTTTCCATCCTTGTGTCCTCTCGAGCTCAAAGAGGTGATTCAGGTACTCTTAGCTGATTACCAAACATGAAAAGGTTTTCCTAAGTTCATGACTTTCATTGATTACCGCCCCCTCCACCCTCTGCTCACTCTCTGCCTCCCCTTTCCTCCTCATTGTCACTCCTCCCAACATCACTGCTGTCTCCACTCTTTCCCCTTTTCACCAGCTTCACAACCTGCCCATGTCACCCATGTTAAAAGCATCGCATAACACAACTCTACTATTTGCTATAATTGCGCACGTGTGTGTGCCTGTGTGTGAACACAATATCTGTGCCTGTCTATTCAAGTGTTTGTGTTTGAGGATACACTTGAGGCCTAATTAGAACCGTTATAGCAGCAAAGGGAGTGGTATAATGGCACATAATGAAAAATGACAAATTTCCACTCCAATAAAAGCGAAATTGATTAATGAAAAGCACTTTGAGATAGAAGAGGTAAAGCGTTGTTGGATATAAAAGATGATGTATTAATCCTCCGCCGTTACAGATGGTTCAACCCTCCTGACAACTGCTATTCTGTCGAGACACTGTTAGCATGCATAATTATGCTAATTAAGACCTAATTAAGTGCTAATTCTTCAGAGAGTCTCTTTCTTTGGTTGTAATTTAACACGACTCAGCATTTAACACTTCTTAAAGAATTCCACACCCCCTGTGATTCATTTATAGTCCTCATTTCGTTTGTTGTGTACACATGTAGCCCTCTGCACTGGTCAAACAATGATGTAAAAAAGACCATGGTTGAGAAAGAAATGGGCCTGGAGCAGGAAAGAGAGATAATTTGGTGCACCAGTATGGACTCACAGATAATGGAAATTTAACTATGATAGTCTGTATTAGAAACTGAGATATATTAGAAAGGTTGCAGAACTTTGACATCGTTCCTTAGTGAAAAGTTGCATCACTCATTTTTTTTATTTTTTCAAATTGAGCTCTGACAGGGGATCAGTATTAACTGAGAGGTGTGTTCACGTCATTAATGGTCCCAATGTGCAGCAGTTACACACTGAGTAGTTTTACTGTGTTTGTGTTTTCACTGGTTCATGCAGGAATTAGTTCTCCAACACGCTGACAGTACATTGTTATGTTGAGTGACAGAATGATCACAAGTTGTTACAGTATATTGCGTCAGAGAAGAATGAAAATTGTGTGACAGTGATCTTGTATGTGTTCAACAGTGACCCTGCGTACACACGAGTGGTGACTCGCTGTCATTAAAACAAACCCATTACAAAGCTGACATGACATCTGTCAACCCGGCCATCATCACAAGTCAGGACTCTTGACCTTTCCCTGTCACAGAGCATGTAGCGATCAGACGTAACGCAACTCACTGATTGGCTGCGGAGTGAAAGCTGTTTCATAATGCTGTCTGTGTCAGACTGTGAGGACTTTTTCAGTTGCTGCAAATTGGCTGATGTGGTTTTCTTCAAGAATAAACCTAAAGTCAAGTTTTTTCGAACCGTCGTCTGCAGTTTCAGCACATCTCCTCTTGTTGAATCTCACAAAAAAACTCGTTGACTTTATGTTTCATTAGTTGTATATGGTACTGCATACAAGATTACATCCTAAAGTTTAGATGGTCAAATAAGTCCTAAATTTTATCTTTAAATTCAAACCAAACATATCTCAGACTGAAAAATGTTTAAAGAGAAGAAACAGATGCAATGTAGCGTGGAGGTTTTCTACATTACCTTAAATCAACGATGGGCCTGTAGCATTGGAGCAGGAGTATGTGCAGATAATGAAGTGTGGCACTAAGTAACTGTGGAGTCCCTGCCAAAGCTTAATTAGAGATTCATCCACTGGTATATATCACTGTTAGTGTGTGTCAACAGGGTGCCGTGCATCAGCCACTGGCAGAAAAGGGTTTATGGCTCAAACTGTGTGTGTGTGTGTGTGTGTGTGTGTGTGTGTGTCAGCCACATAGGCGTGGGAAATTAAAGACCAATAATTAATGAGAGGTGTGAAGTTTAACACCTGTTTCAGTCTATTGTTAATGGAGATCTTACAGGAAGTCCACTGTAGGGCCGGTGGTTGACTTTAAGATGAACAATAGGTCTGAATGTTAACCTCTGTTGTTATCTGTTTTTTTTTTACTTGTACAGGGAGCTCCTACATTGTCTGATTGTTTTAATTCAAAATATAGCTTAGTAGATTAACTTTAAGGATATAAAATAGTATTAAAATAGTATTAAAATACTGTCAGTCACTCAATTCATTCGAAGCTATTCCAAAAAACAAGAAAATCACCTTGTTCGCCTTGCAGCACACAGTATTGCACTGTTTGGCGTTTGACGATTGACTCTTCATTAATGAGCCAGCAGGCATTGTTAAAATCTTTACATCAGACAGTCCCTTTTGTTATTCTACACAGATTACAGTCTCATCTCAGTTCAAACGACATAATATGCCACAATGTAATTTAATTGTGTGAACCAAAGTAATTTTGCAGCCAGTTAAACCTCCACAGCTGAATCATTTGTTCACAAATGCTTGTGTTCATGTCTATACATAAATACAGAGGAATGCTGTACATACAGCATGGCACGTGTGACCTTTTATTGCATTTTTTGAGTGTGTGTGTGTGTGTGTGTGTGTGTGTGTGTGTGCGCAGTGTATTGTACATGTGGAGAGGACCCCTGAGATTTGATTATGAGCCGGTGACCATAGTGCCCAGAATATTTGGAGGAGGAGGAAGCAGAGAGATGCAGGTCCAGTGACACAGTAACACAGCCTCTGGGACTCGAGCTTACACAAGCTCTGTGATGTTGCTGGCTGAGGCTGCAGCGGGACTCACACACACACACACGCACACACACACACACACACACACACACACACACACACACATACACAGGATAATGACGAGGTCCCACTGCAGACAGCACACTGCTCAGACAACACTGAGGACTTGTAAGAGGCTGACAATTGAAGGCTTCACCACTCCAGAAGCTGTAGGATTTTATTTCAACTGTGACCAAAGGAAATAGACTATCTCTGTGTGGCATTAAAATGTAACTTCCTTTTTGTAGTGTACCATAGGCTCTCAATTACTTTTTGTAATTTTTGTAGGTAGATAAGCCACTAGACAGCTTACAAAACAGGGCTGGAGGTGAGTATAGGAAGTCAGGAAAATGAGAGAAAAAGAAAGCTGAATAATAGAAACGGACATAGAGACAGCTCTGTATTAGCAACATGTTTCTCCACTGTGTCATTTAATCTGGCTAATTGAATGCCGTAATAATTCTAAAGAGATTATTGTCCGACAGCGTCACACTCGGGTCAGAGGTAAAGTAGGCCAATGATCTGTTTGTCAAATACATCAAGCGCTCCTCTAATTTCCTTTAATTGAAATTGATCATTTTGTAAATGCAGTCCAGATGGCTGATAAGATTTATCCCCTTTGTGTTGGGGGAGGTTGTGCTAATATTATGTAAAGGAAGTGCAGATAACTCTGGATTAACTAAAGATCCACATGAAGAAAGCTGGTTTTAAGGCTCTATCTGCCACAAGCTGGTGATTCCATGTAAAGCTATCATGGTTTTATTTAAGCCGGTTCTTTACTGAAAAAGGATATAGCATATAACCGTCACCCGTTTTACTAATCTATTTATTGCCTAACAGATGCTATTTGATGAAATGATCACTATTGGTACAACATTTGATATGAGCAGTGATTTCTAAATGCCTGACAATGATTTGCTGAAAAGTGATGGTTTAAAATGCAAACTGATTTCACATAGTCTTCTTCAGGATTATAAAAAAAACAGAAGAGGTATATCTTTTTGTTTTCATAAATGCCCAGCTTATGAAGACCATGTGAAACATTAACCTAATTTTATTTCCTTCTAATCAAACACTGTTATACATCTTTCCTATTTGGTCTACCTAAGAGACGCCTATGCACAGACCAGCACACATACAGGAAAACAATGTTTCACAAGGAAAACTGATCCAGTGAGACAGAGATGGAGCGAAAGAGTAAGACAGATGACAGTTTGAACTGCACAAATGTTGAGATTGACCTGTCATTTCTGATGGTTTGTATACAACTTTATAGTGCCGTTATGAACTGCTGAAGTGCATTTCTCTTCTGACATTCCACAATATGAGGAGGAGGGTCCAGATTATTCCAAAGTCATTCCAAGTTTACTAAAGCAGTTTGTTTCTCCCCTAAAAAGTCACAGTCTATGTTACTCAACGTGATCCCAACTCAGCATTTCGAAGAGTTTTCTGTCAGCCTTGCAAAATAAACAGCTCTCTCTAATGCCCCCTTCTTTCGCCCCTCCTCCCCTCTTCCTTTTCTGTCTCCTTCTGTCTCTCTCTCTCCCTGTCACAGTTGCTCATTCGCAGGTTGATGGGAGGCATCAGAAGGGATGAGTAAGAGGCATTTGAGACAAGTGTGTGAGAGACACAGCGTGATATCGGTGGAGAGGGACGTCTCTCTCGGAGCTTGTCTCTGGTCATATCCACAACCAGGAGGCAACAGATGATGCAGAAGAAAGGGTAACCCAGGCAATCACCCAGGGGCAGTATAGCAACGTGAAGAGGTCACCGTAGAGCGAGGGAACACACAGAGCAGAGGGGTCACCAGGTCAAGTGTTAGCCGCTTCTCCTGCTTGATGTCCCATCATTTAAACTGTGTTTTTGTCTGCATGATGCCGTCCTTTCCGTCCCTCACTTGCCATTCTCTCCCTCCCCAATCCTTCTCTACATGTAGAGCCTCATCAGCTAGATCTGCACTGACAGGCCCTAGCTGCATGCTCTGACCGACTGCTCTTTTTGACTTTGTGTTTGTGTGTGCGTGAGAGGCAGGGGAGTGAGTCTCTTTTCTTGTCTGATTTTTGTGGCAGGGCTGTCAGATCTCTGTTCCCTCCACGCCAGATCAATGCCAGCACCAGGCAAGTGGCAGCGCCTGATGAGAGCCACCCACCCCTCTGACGGGTGCCCACTACGACAGGGAATATGTTCGTTCAAATAGCAAGCTGGTAGCAACCAAGTGACGCACACACAGAGTGGCACTACACTACACACCAGAGGGATAGAGGCTCCTTCACTGCACAGGAGTGCTTTTTGGAAAATAATGGGTACGGGATCCTTGTTTTTGTGTTGCCAATTACATGAAAAAAAAATAGATTTTTTAATCTGTATTCAGTAACCCTCTAATATATTTATTTATCCCTTTTTTTAAAAAAAGAAATATTATTTCCAATTTAGAAAAAAAATTAAATGAACTTAAAAATGTTTTTTTCTTTAAAAAGAAAAAAAAAACAATCACCTAAAGTAGGTATCAGCTAACTAATTAGTGTTTTTGACAAATCAGCCATACATCGGCGCAAATTCACTGCTGCACTTACTGATACAATTTATGTCTTCCAACCCAATATGCTAGCAGTGACTTAATTTTACAGTGCATTATTTCCAAACAATTCAGGAAGTACAGTACTGATTAATTGTCAGTAATAAAAGTCTTTTGTGACATATTGTGATGGAGATGAGCAAACTCTGGGCCCAGTCCAGTCTGTTGAATGATGAATTTGTCAAATATTTGCCGTGCGGCTGCTCAGAAAAAAACACTGTAAACATGCTCATAGAACAGCACAGTTCAGTTTCAGAGGAGTGACACTTTCTCCTTAACAGTAGCGCAGTCTGATGGAGTGAATAAACTTCAACAAACACATTCTTCACCAAAAACCAGATGCAGAAGACAGAGTGAAGGACACCAACAGAGCGATGCATTTAATGCATGACACCAAAGCCATAACACTAAATAGATGCTGCCCACTTAAATCTTTACATTCTTCATTCACTTTAGCTCACCAAACACGACAGTCCCCATAGGCAAGTAATGAATAATCATTAGCAAAAGGTCCACAAATTATTGGTGTAAAATAAGCAATGATTCTTTTTTTGTTTCGCAATTTATTGCCATTAACAAGTAACTTGCAATCCAATAAATGTCAGCATGGCTTTCAGTTAATTAAAGGGAAAGATATTATACAGTAATGCAGGGTGGCGTTTATATCTCGATTTCCACAGACTGCAATTTACTGCTGAGCCTTTATTTGAAGGGACCCACAAATAATGGCTATTAAGCCGTCAGAGGATGGACAGGGGATCACATTAATGAAATTAGATAAGGTGGAATGGAGATCTACACAGCCTGGGCTTTGGAGACACACACGTATGCACAAATCCACACAGACATGTATGTACACCGCACACAAGCATGACACATTCGGACTGGGTGCTGTTAAGTTTCCTCTTTCCACCTCTTTTTATTTCCCTGACCTGCTTGTCTTGTATTTTCATATCCTTCTTTCTTGCTGTCACCTCCTCTGCACTTTGTCCAAGCACCGACCGGAGCCCTGTTAGGTGTTCAACATGAGGGCCTGTCAGCTCATCAGGGAAAGTTTCCATGTTTGTCCTGAGCACTGTAGGCAGCCAGTCAGTCCATCAACCCTGCTATCAACATTGCCAACACACACACACACACACACACACACACACACACACAAACGTCCACATCTCCCCCACTAACAGGGAGGTGTCACTTGGGGAGGCAGCTGCAGTCGCTGGTGTGACTGCTCTCCTCAAATCAGAGACCCTCGTCCCTGTCAACAGCAACCTGTCCCTGAGGCTACCACTGTCACACAGTGTGCTTCCTCCTGAACACACACACACACACACACACACACACACACACACACACACATGGGAGGAGGAGGAGAGTTCTATCTGGAGAGCTGATTTCCACTGTATCAGAACAGGGTGATGGAGATGGGAAGAAGGGAGGGAGAGGAAAAAGGGGGAGAAGGAAGGATAAAGGGAGGGCTGAGGGATGTGTGTTTTAGTTAGAACAACGGGCCTGATTTCCTTCCTGACAGAGAGGCCCAATTATTAGCTGTGACAGTTTAGGGAAATTGGGTGTGAGTGTGATGGGACAGATAGGAGCCGCACAGATAGAGGAACTGATAATTGTTCGACAGACGTCCAAGTCAGGTAGAAATCCAGCAGCAGGATTCCCCTTGCTCTGTTTCATGTATACAGATGAAAAAAAAAAAGATTTTACCAATAAAACATAAGGTGAATAAATTTACCTAACACACAAAAAACGTCTTGATATTTGATTTTTTCTGGCTTTACTCTCATCCTCTCGCTCTTTCTCTTTCTGTGTGTGTGTGTGTGTGTGTGTGTGTATGAATGACTTGGCCTGCATTCGTGCTGGCAGCATACATAAGAGGCCCTCTGTGCAATCGGACAAGGTGCCAATATCTCAGTCATGTGACAGTGACTTCCTGTCTGTATGTCAGACAGCAGCTGAAGGCTTGTCAATACAAGCTCGTGCTCACATCCTTTCCCATCTCCTCAAACACAAACTCACACGGCCAGCAGAGAACAGTGGAAAAAAAAAAACCTCTTTCTTCTTCGTGCTGTTTGTCAAGCTTCTCCTATCAGAACTTTAGACAATGACATTTTGCTATTTTTATATATGCAAAACAATAACTCAGCTTATAGTATAAAAGTTTAAACCAGCAGTAGGGAGAGAATAGTTGGGTGACCACCATAAATTGCTGTAATTGTTTGCTTCAAATTCATTTACTTATTATATGACCTGTTTGCACAGTCTACCTATTTTTATTGTATATATTGAATTTTTTATTTGCCTTAAAACTGCCTTTATTTATCTTTATCTTTTTAGCTATTTTTATACGTTATTGCTCAGCATTCATTGTGGATAGCAAAGGAAGTATTTCATTGTACAGGGAAACATGTTTCCTCACTGTTTATGTGATAATAAACACTTTGAATCTTGAATCTCTCTCAACAGGACATATCTGCTGTGGGGTCACTATGCATCTTAGGTACAATCCTTCTAACATCTCCTCCAGATTTGTCTTTTAGCTCTGCAGCCTCCTAAAGTCAGAGTGAGTCTGGAGGCTATTTCAAAGGACAACACTGCCCTCGTATGACTCAATGTTGCTATTAAAATAAGCACTCTCAAATTACAATGGGTTGTACAGTATTTCGGTACAATTCATCGTTCACTCAGTCATCCAACAAAGCTGTGAAATGCACCTTATGATCAGTGGCCTGCATGCAAATATTCTGCAACTGTCTTTTAATTAGTGCAAAATGAAAAGTATGATTTGACAGACTGTCAAAGCTGAGCAGTAATCCAGCTAAATCTCAGTCTATGAATTATTAGCATTAAATATTCCTGTTTGGACTCACCGCTGTTACTAGAACCCATCCACTTTGTGCTTAACATTTGTCATTGATCGCAGACAAGCCCTCATTGGCAGGTCTAATTCATTTACGAACTTGTCATTCCACATTATTGATTAAATTGTCCTTCAACCCAGTTTTAATTATATGCAAAGATAAAAGATTTTCTCATTATTGTGTTTAATCTAATGAAGGGCCATGTGCTACAGCAGGGGGCGGTTCAGAGGTCCAGACTATTGACCTTGGAGGGCACAGCTAGCGGATGACTGTTTTTAATTAGACAGAGCAAACTGATTTGGGAGGGAGAGCCTTAAGTTGCCTGTTAAGGTGGAGGCTGGGACAGGTTGGCACAGAGCAGTTTAATAGATCTCAGCAGGTCACTGTCTCTCACCTTTGTTGTCTCCAGTCAAGACATATCACTGTTTAGCACACTGCAAAGTTATCTGTCCTAAAAAATAAATTCAATTTAACACGATGACTATCAGAAGTTAGGAAGCCTCTTGGATGAGAGATGTATTTTTCTACAAATTACACTTACTCAATTCAAAGGACGCAAGAACATTTTTGATATTTGAAAAGTCAAGTTTTTCAACATTACATGACATTTTTATTTTTTATTTTTTGTCAAAAAAAGCCTTCATTTAACATTCTGGAATGTTACATTTTTGCTAATTTTACACATGACTTTTCTTTTTTTTTGTTTTACATTTTTTCAGTATGCTATACCATGACTTTTTCATTGATTAATTTTTGGTGGTGTTCGGATCTGATTCAACAGCACCAACTTTTTTTTTTTTACAACAAATTATTATATGACTGCATTCAACAAACTATAACATGATCTTTTAACTACTTTTTGAGATTTCATGTTTCTATCACATCATCAGACTATAATATGGCTTTTCAATATTTTTTTAAATTTTACATTTTGATGTTTTTTGACATACTATACTATGACTTTTTTTTAAACATACTGTAATTTTTTCCCATGACTAATACTAAGACTTCATTAAACATACTATAATATGGCTTTTCAATATTTTTGGGAAATTTTACATTTTGATGTTTTTTGACATATTATACTATGACTTTTTTTAAACATACTGTAATTTTTTCCCATGAATAATACTAAGACTTCATAAAACATACTATAATCTGACTTTTCAATATTTTTTTTAAATTTTACATTTTGATGTTTTTTGACATACTATACTATGACTTTTTAAACATGCTGTAATTTTTTTTCCCATGAATAATACTAAGACTTCATAAAACATACTATAATATGGCTTTTTTCTTTTCTTTGTTATAGCTTTTTTCAAGAAATGATACTTTGACATCAATTTTAAAAAAAAATCACATTTTGGCTGTTTCCAACTTATTTTAGAGATAGTATTCTATGACTTTTTGATGACTTTTTCAAATGGTATTTTACTGTTTTTTTTACTTTTTTTTTCAAAAAAAAAAATTATATCTTTATTAAACATCCTATAATATCACTTTTTGTAACTTTTTTAATGTGCTATACTATGACTTTTTCGTTACATTTTTCAATGTTTTTTTTGCAGGTTTTGTCAACAAATAGCACTGTGACAATTTTTGACATTTAAAAAAAGTTTTCATTTTTTGACTATTTTGACACGCTTAAACTTTCTACAAAGTCTCAAGAGTCTTAAGATTAAGGATGGAAACACACTCTAAAAATCCATTTATTGGGTGAACATAAAAAAAATATGGAAAGTGTTTCCACCCAATTATAATACACTAATTTAGCAAGGAACAGTTTTGTTGAGTGAAATTAATGAAAATACGTTGAATCAACATAAGATGTTGGCATTACTATTATTCACTTAGGAATCCAACATAATAATCATTTGTTGGGTGAACATACAAAAAATTTGGCAATTCTACCCAATTACAATACCCTCATTTAGCAAGAGATATAAATGCTAAGTAGCTAACCATAGCAACTAATGCTGCTATGGTTAGCTGCTAATGCTACTATGATTAGTCAGCCTATCCCAGTCTCCAGTTCAGGGCACATAGAGACAGACAACCACTCACATGGTCAATTTAATTTAGCCAATTAACCTAATCCCCATGCATGTTTTTGGATGGTGGGAGGAAGCAGGAGTACCCGCAGAGAACCCACAGGTCAAACATGCAAACTCCACACAGAAAGGCCCCGGGCCAGGAATCAAACCTAGTACCTTCTTGCTGTGAGGCAACAATGCTAACCACTACACTACCATGCCGCTCCGCAAAAAAAGACAGAGAGATGTTAATGTTGTAACCTGGGCAGATGCAACAGAAAGGCTGCACCACTAGAGGACAGCACTGCCACATAACAGCCATTATAGTCACAGTATTTAATACTACTTTCTGCACAAGGTGCAGCTCACAAATATATATATATATCATGTTTTTCAGATGTCACATTTTAAAATTGTTTCAAGAAATTAGAAGAGCACAACAGATAAGTTTGTGAAGTTTATTGAATAGCATTAAACCACTACATACATATAAGTTTTATGTAATGATAATCTGTATCATTTTTGCCATATCACCATCTTTATTGGCACTTGAACAGGAGCAGAACATTAACAACATACTCTTGTCAGTATTTTTAGATCACCTGGAGCAAAATGTAAAATGTACAGTGAAAATGTGACAATAGTTAAATGTATTTGTGATATCACAGTTGGCCCATATGGTTGTATCATAAGGTTACACTTTTGAAATAAGCCAAAAATCTGAATTTACATGGCAGGACACAAAAATAGGCCTCTCTAGCAAATACTATAGAACGTCATCACCATAATTATCACCATATTGTCTCACAAACACAAAGACAAAAGGCTTTGGATATCACCTGATTCTGCTTCCTCTGTTGAGTCATGGACATAAACAGTTTTATACATTATTCAGCTCTAGTTAATGATGCCATAGCAACAGTCTCCTTTCCTCTCACGCCATTGATGTTGGCTAGAATTTGGAAATCAAGTTAATTCTTTACCAATAAAAGGAGAAGACGACAGTGAAGAACATTATCAGGATCAGAGTTTTTATTTATTCCAACTAATCCTAATCCTAATCTCTTCCCTTGTTCTCACACCTTAAAGAGATGCAGTGCAGTGCATTAGTCGTCAAAGTCTTGTTTCATTGCAGCGATAAAAGATTAATCTTTATCTCACTCTGCCACTGTTTGCTGTATCAACAAGTTTTGCAACCTGAGAACAGGTTCAGATGTGTTGGCCTTTACTGTCCTCGCTCCATGCAATAGAGATAGATCCACCCAGTCTATGTCACAAAGACTTTATCCACTATCAATCTGTCCACAGCTCCACAGAATGAAACCATTAGTGGCCCATTTCAACATCAGACGTATGATTCATTTGTAAACACAAATAATCTACGACCACTTTCCACTAGGTGGCATTATGCATTCACCAGGTTGTCGTGGGTTTCATTCATACATTGATTGAGCCAGGCCTGTCTGTTTGAAGGTCTCAGCCACCTGTCTGGAGTGCTGCATCTTAGCCGACAGTGCCTCTAGAATATCATTCTGGTCCACAGCGGTGGCCGTTTGGTAAATGAACGTCCCCATCGACTCCAAACCCTGCATACCGAGATTCACCCCACAACCTGTAGGATAAAGAGAAGAGGAAAGGAAAAAGGAAAGGAAAGGAGGGGAAGTATACTGTTCCTCATTTCGCAGAGAAATACTAATCTGTAACCTTGACATCATAGATATGGCTTAAATGAAAAGAAAACAGCACATAAATAAACACAGAGCAGCATGGAGACAAAACCAGATAAGCATGAGCTGAAAGGCCATCGAGAGCACTAATGAGTCACACACATGAAAAAATGATTGATCCTCTCCTTACATCCATCTCACTCTCTTTCATTTGCTCAAAGGGCTCTGTGTTGTGCTTAATTTTATGTCTCACCTCCAGTAATATGTTGAGGATAGAAATAACAGCACACATATTGTTCTGTGTTTAGATCCCAGCCTTCCCTTCTCAGCAGTGCGTACCTACTGATGTGTACCTGTGTCAAAGTTGAGGACTCGTGCTGCCTCCCCTTCCACAGTGACCGCTACGTTGTCTCCCTCTATGTAGGCAGCGCTGATGCGTCTGTGTGATAACTGAATCTCAAAAAGACGGCGGCTGCACTGCATGTGGTGGAGCGTCACGTCATTGAGACGAGGCTCGATGTCCGTCTTATAGACATTGAAGGACTGGTGGAAAATGTTCTTCATGATCTGGACAGCAAAACAGAGAGAGATAATTAAAGGTCCACTTAACTCATCTTCTTTTAAGACTGGTTTATGAACACCATTACAGACAGACAGATAGATAGATAGATAGATAGACAGATAGATAGATAGACAGATAGATAGATAGATAGATAGATAGATAGATAGATAGAGAGAACATATTTAGTGAGCACTAATGATGGAGGAATTGGTCACTTTACGAATAAAGTTTTATATAATAGGGTGACAGAAACATAAAAAAAAGCATGAATTGATTTGTTGATTACTCTGAAATTATTGTGATCATCAAATGTATTAATTTTCCAAGCAAAGGAGAAAATCATCTGTTATATATTATATTTGATTGCATATATTTTGATTTTGAACAGTTGTTTGAATAACTCAAGCAGCCTGAAGACATCATTTTGGACATGATTGATCGTGAGAGGCATCTTAATAAAATTTGCAGATTTAAAATCAGTTCAGATTTGCGGCTCTAATTCATTCAAATGTTGTTGTTTCACAGTGTGCTGTGGCTCCAGATCAAATCACTATTCTAAAGTAACTGGTTTTGTTGCATCCTTTCTTTTTTCTTTCTCTATAAAAACAACTGTGACTCATAAAAGCACTTGTACTTGATGCATGACCACTGAAGGAGAAAAGGTGCTTTGTCTCCACCTCTGTCGCTCTCTCTTCTAAACTCTCCTCTTCTTCGACCCATACTTGCACAGTCATCTGTTACCAAGTAACAGTGCATCTGAATGACCACCCACATAGCAACAAGCACTTCTCAGATGGTCTTGCTACGTACCTGTGCGTACCACACGCTGTGGCTACAGGCTACACATGACAGAAAAAACTAGAGTCTGAATGAAACACTGACTGCCCATTGGCTGCCTGTTGTTCAGCAGAGGAAGAAAAAAAAATCACTGATGTGTAAAAGCAGAGTGCAGATGGCCTCTTCTCTCTCACACACACTAGTCTCACACACACACACTGTTATTACTCTCATTGTGGGGACGTTACATTGACTTACATTCATTTCCTAGGCACTTCCCTTGACCCTAACCATAACCAGTACCCTAACCAAAGTCTAACCGTACACTAACATTATCTTCTCCAAGTCTTCAGCCTGAAAATATTATGGGGACATGCATTTTGTCCCCAGACGGAAGGTGAGTCCCCACAATGTGACTGTGTGAACAGATGTATGTCCCCATAACGTGTATATACACACACACACACACACACACACACACACACACACACACACACACACACACACAGGTGTGGTGTATTTTCTCCTCTCCCTCTTTGACCAGTTCTTCATCTCTCTCTATGGCTCACTCACACTCAAAAAACACTCACACTCAAAAATGCATCCACAGCCTTAAACACTCATTCACACAAACACACACCCACACTAATGGACAAATGAGTGAAAGGTGAGTAATAAGTAGACGGGGCATTAGTGCCCTGTGGTCAGCTCTTGTTATCGTTCTTGCATTAACATGGAAATACAGGTATTTATCAGACCTTGAGTCTTTATCATCAACAACAAAAAGGAGCAAACAAAGCTCAGGAAAGAACAACAGTCTTACAGAGGAGTTAGCCGTATGTCTGAGGAAGCGAACCATCTTGGTGTCAGAGGCGGGGCAAACGAGGGCCATGTAGCGGTTTCTGAAGGTGCCGTAGATCTTCAGGTGGAAGCCAGGTTTGGCTGAGGAACTGCGGTGCTCTCGGAGGGCTTCCACTCCGTAAGCAGACAGGTCGAAGTAGAGGCTGTGAGCGCGGATCTCAGGAGTTGGTACCTGACAGAGGGAAAAACAGAGGACACTCTAGATCAAATGATTTTAGATGTAATAAAGCACAGAATTAGTGGAGCGATTTCATGTTGCCATAACTCAGATTTACATAGCATTTTTTTAAATCCAAGGACGCTTTACGTAGGGATTTAACAACACATCTGCTAAATCTAATTCTTAAAATACATGCATCCTGTGACTCTTATGACCTTGTCTGTCTGTGGGTTGTTGTGACTTGAGTGTAGATTAAGGATACCTTGATTTCTATTCAGTGGTTCAATCTGCCAGTGAATCCCCATTTACCCTGGAGCCAGAATTGATCAATTTTCTATTCAGTGACATAAACCAGCCAAGAGGGATCAAACAGCAACTGATGGAGATGGCGAGGGAAGAGAAGAGCAACTGGGAGAAGATGGCAGGGATGGTGGGGACGACGAGGTCATATCCTGAGAGGTAAATTCAATCACTACAGGAAACAGCGAGGAAGAAAAGGGGCCAATAAAAGGCAGCCACACAGCCAGTAGACAGAACGTGATATGAATGGTTATGGTGGTATAAAATAGCAGGGGAGACTATGCTTGTGTTCAGATGTTAGACAATAATGGCCAGGAAGCTTTTCACTACAACTTGTTTATTTGTTTCTCCAAAATAATCATCTCTTTTGTACAAACTGTCACAGCTTATAATCACCAGAGCATCCTTTTGTCTATACAAGTCAGTCTATATGAACAATATGATTATCAACTACAAATCTGGTGATGTGCACGGCCTGAGGAGCAGATTATTGCTGTTAATATCATTAGTCCCCAGCTCAGTGGAGAAGCAAGGACGCCACATTTGTCTGTCTGAACACTTCAGACACATCTTATTTCCTGTTTATTTCTTTATCTGCAGCGTACTGTTGCACAGCCAACGGATAAATTAAATAGTTTTTATTCTATTCATGATTTTCTGGGCATCTTGGTAACATCACTGAACTATCTGCTTCCATAGTGACAAGTGACCTTCGGTGCACTATGTGAAAAACATTGCAGCTGATGTTTTCATATCATGATTCATATTCACCCAGCACAGAACAGATTATGAGTCTGGCCAGGGGGGCGTAATGAATCGCAAGCTTTATCATCACTGTCACCTGGTGCTCTTATCAAATTCAGTGAGTAAATCAAAATAGGGCCAGTGTTGATGCTGCCGAAATCCAAATGTCTGCTGTAATCTGGCTGTTTATATGGCAGTCAGCTACTGTGCTCATCTGCTATTGGCAGCTCAACATCACTGTTTGCTCAACTCGGCTTTATGAGGACAAATAAAGTCGCTTTCACTGTAATATCCTGCAATATCCTGTTTCTACTGCCTTCATTCTTTACACAAACAGCAACCTGTTGGTTATTGCCTCAGTGTGTGCACAAGAGTGAATGTCTATATATGCATATACAGATGGTGGGTGTACCCTGACCTGTCTCTGGTCTAGTCTTTCTATAGTTGCATTAGCTCCATAGGCATGGCAGGACTCCACAGTGTAGTCAGAGCTGATGCCCAGCACCGAGCAGGAGTCACCACACGACCCATCAGCCACCACAATCACACGTGGCCACTCATTCTGTGGGATCCGTCGCAGGTATTCCTCCGTAAACTGAAACAACAAGAGATAAAAACAAAAGGACCTAGTTTAGAGTTAAATTTACATTTTAACATACTTTAAACTCATGGCTTCAGCACATGAGCTCAAGCATAAATATTGTACTTTTCAGGCTATAGTTATTAAGAAATTAAAAATGAGGATTTACTTGAAATCATCCAAGAGTCATTAAAATAAAGACTGTTATGCATATTTTTATGCTATTGTCACTGAGTCATCTGTAGATAACTGAGGGTGACAAATAACAGAAACATAGTACACTTACTCAATACTCAATAATTAAACATTATGATGAACATGATCACATTCTACTCGGGCCAATTTTGCATTATTAACATTATTTACTGAACCAAAGCCTCTTCCACTGTCTAGAAATCTGAGAAACAGGACAGTTATGATGTCACTTACACTTAAAACTCATTGAAAGGGGCTCCAGAGGTTGTGCTTGTCTTTGCAGCAGTGCATCTCTCAGAGAGATTTATCATTACACCTGTGTAATATGTATGCATCACTGCCTCTCAGTAATGTGCCTGAGCAGAGGAGGAGACAGAGCAGGATAAAAGGGAGAATAAAAGGGGTCTTAAAGGGGCTATAATGGCCCAGAGCCTAGGAGATCTATGTTAAATCAATTTTGACTATAAAGAATGGGTTATTTCAAAGAGTCCTTCTGCACACTCAGACCTTTGAACCACTGACAGGCAGCGAGAGTGAAAAAAAATCATTCATCAAACACATTGTCTTGTCTAATCAAGAAGAAATGGCAAATGATTGTGAACAGAGCTGAAGTTTGTTGTAATTAAGGACCCTCTTGACCTTGTCTTCTATCTTCTAAAGGTTGGTGAGTCACTGGATAGCAGGGAGGACAGCAGCAGCCAACAGGAATGACACTGGAGCTGAGGAGGAAAGACGCTGCTGGTCACAGCAATAACATATTTCCCACTGTCACAACATCCACTGTGACACAAGGTCGACTTTAACGGTGCAGTCTTGTCTCTGGTTTCCAGCCATGACACAAATATTCACTGAACACTTCATAATTGTTTACCCACTCTTGCTGCTCCTCTGTGAGGGTCCCCTTTGAGGTTTTTGTGTTAGTAGGTTATTCCTTTGTCTAAGTTTAGGTTTGGCTGGGAGGTTTTCATCTCTTGTTATTGTTCTCTTGCTGTGGGTGTTATGAAGCCCACAGTGAGTGCTTTACAAATAAACAACTTTTTTCCAGTAAAACTGGAAAAATTTGTGATTTTATCATTATGAAAAGTATGCTCATGTGCCAGAACACACAGTGACATTTCACTGAATATACATTTGGCTTGGGGATACCCTGAAATACATGTTGTAGAAATTTGTATTTGCAATCCAAATAGGATTACATTTTATTTTGATGATATAATATGTTTGGCTTGAAATCTGTTGACTATATTTTATTAGTCTTTTCCTCTCCACTGGCCTACAAAACTGTACGGAGGATTCTCCTCGGGTTTGAGGTCAGCTTACATAACAGGTTGCTTCAACTGATGAACCCGCTTTAGGTCTGACATCATACAATGTTGTGTTATGAGTGGCTTTGGAAAAATTATAGAGTAGTCTATCCACAGTATGTTTTGTGTAAATGAAGTCAAATGTAAGGATGATGTCTGCATCAGCAATGTCATGTCAGGAGGAGTGAGCTACAGTACCAGACAACAACATTGTTCAGAGGCTTCAGAGGATCACTGCTGAGGCAGAGGCTCTTTCTCTTCTTGGATCAGGTTTGGCAGACTAAGAGGGCTCTATGTTTTATTGATAAACATGCATGACAGAGGAAATTTAAATTGTAGCAGTTTTTTTATAGAGGCACATGAGGCTTATTATGCCACTGTAATGTTCCACACAGACTGAATGAGAATGGTTAAAGTGTAGACATCATTGCGGAGGATTTACCTTGGTTCCCAGCTGCACCTTGACATCCACCTTGTGTTTCTTCCGCTCCAGGATGCTAAGCAGGTACTCCTGAAACACGCCTATCCTGGTGAAGAAATGCTCGTTGTGCCAACATCCCTCCATGTTATCAAAGTCCACCCCGAGTCCCAGCAGAAACTTCACACTGCGGGGATCCAGGGCGATCTGCTGGGGCCGGCACAGCAATGATGAACGGGACCTCTCATCCAGCACGGTCAGTTTCAGCACCTTACCGGAGCGGACAGCGACCAGCGCGGCCGTCAGCCCCACGGGTCCAGAGCCCACGATGAGCACGGAGATCCTGGCCCGCCACTGTCTGATGCCGTCCAGGCTCACTTTGACCACCACGTACACGGCCACAGCCACCAGAGTGCTCAGCGCGGTGTCCAAAGCCAGAGCGCGGTACCTCTCCTCTGCGTTTTCCCCGACGGAGCCAACTCCTGCATTTTCTGCCTGCAACCCTTCCATTCCGATATGATGTGTGCCAGCAGCTGTGTCCTTCCTTATCAGTTAGCCTCTCATCTAAGTCATCTATGAAGCCACTGTAACACAGAGAGGCAGGTTTTATATCCAGAGACAGACCGAGCCAGCAGGGAGTCTCCACATGCGTCCTTTGCGCTTCATCCGCTGCAAGTTGAGCTGTTGCAGCCTGCTCTCTCTCTCTCTCTCTCTCTCTCTCTCTCTCTCTCTCTCTGTGTGTATCTCTCTCTCTTTCTCTCGCCTAAAGCATGCCTAGAAAGCGTCAGCACAAGTGGGTTGTTTAATGTATCAGCAGAAAGGTTTTTTTTTTTCAATCGGTCATATTTCTGTAAGTGCCAGGACATAAAGTCAAGCTATTTTCATGTTTGTCCCCTCCTAGAAATCCAATAGATGCTTAACAGCAACCTGCAGGGACTGGACGGAGTGCTTTGGTTTGACTCTGAAAAACTATTGATTTACTGTTGCTAAAACAAGAGAGGTCTCTGTCTCTATCTCTCTCTGTACACAAACACACCACAAGGCTATGGCAGCACAACAAACCTAGTGTATAATCCCAAAGGGCAGATTACAGCATGTAGAGACATCTACCTTTAATGTCCAACAACAATGCTCAAAGCTAGGAATAGAGCTGTAAGAAGCAGATAACAAAGTTTGAAGTTGCTGGTGAAAGAAAAAAAGAGGTGTGCACATCCTCTGCTCCCTCCTGCACCTGTTCTCATGCATTGTCATTTTATTTGACTGTAAATCGCATGAAAGTTCTGTGTGTTTCAATTTTTACTTTTGTTTCCTTTTCTTTTGTCCTTCTCCCTCCTGTTCGTCCCTGAATTGAAGGAAGCAGAGGTCACAAACACACTTCACCATGGTGACGGCTCCTTGGAGGACAAGGCCAGGCAATTTATATGAAAAGATCCATTTATGTGCTGCTGCTCCTGCTGCTGCTAAAAATGGGTTGTAATGGTGGATTGGAAAGTAGCAGGAAAGAGATGATGATGATGTAGCATTGCTCTTTTGATTTTAATTCAGTTTATTTCTGCACTGTAATGGGGCTCGTCCAGATGTCTCTGATCGGTTTCATTCCCTTCATCCTTCTATTCTATGCACATCTTTACATGCATGACAGCACTGTTCACTGTATTTGTACTTATTTTTGTTCCTTTGAGTGCTTTAGTCAAGACAATTTCCTTCGCCTGTGTGCTGCATATTGCAAAATGGAGAATATGACAATGAATTCTACCTTGTGCCTTCCTATACCTCAGAGATCTAACAAAGATTTCTGATTGTACAAGACAACATTCGGTGTCAGAATTGTCCATAATTTTTCTCCTCTGCGACCCCAATTCATCACATTCATCTGAAGGTTTAACATTTTAAATAAGGCTCTGACCTTTAAGCCCTGCTAATAGAATTAGCACTTTGAATGTGGTAATGACTCGTGTTATAAGTCACAGCTTTAACAGGGGGCTGATGGGGAGTATCATATTTGTCTCAGTGTTTATCACTGTGACAGGAAAGTGAATAAATTAATTTAAATATCCGGAGAACCAGAGAGAAAGTGAGGGGAGAAAAGCAAACACACACTTACAGAGACAGAGGCATACTGGTGTGATACACCATGCCTCCACCGGTGAGTGGTTTCCATCTCCGCAGGTGCCTGGCAACGATCACGCTGTTCAGCCTGTCCAGATGAAAAGAGACATGAAGCTCAGTTAAGACCAGGCAACAACATACATCTGTCCATCTGCAAATGAATGGAGACTGGTCACCTGGAAACAAAATGAAGAGCTGAAATATTCTATAATGAAGCGCAGAACTAAACGGCTGTTTTGATCTTAATGTAGAATTAGCTGAAAGGATGACAAATCTAAAGCTAAAGCAAAATATTTTAAAGATCTAAAGATTTCTGTACGCTCTGAAAACGTATAACTGGGGTAAATAATGCATGTTTGTTTCTTCATAGATTCTTTACTTAAAGGGAGATTAGTTGAGGAGTATCTCATCAGTATTTTGCAGGAGATAATACACTGGAAAACAATTAAGCAGCAGCACTTTTGCTTTGCTTTTCACTTTGTCATGCTAATATATGCGGAAACACAGGGGCGATGGAGATAATTCTTCCACGAATCCTGGGGATTTGAATGTGATAATGACAGAGTGGTTCCCCCACACATCCTGCTTTGACACAGAACCATACGTCTGAACAAAACGTTCAGCTTGCTCACATCTTACAGCAAGTAACAGGGCCATGCATAGATCTGAGGTCATTAGAGGGGAAAAAAATTGTTAGGCCCCCCACATAATGAATACAAACCATCATTGTTGTCAGGAGTTCAGGTCGTATTAAATCAGCATATTCACTGACAAGAGAATGGGATGGGGCCACCTATTAGTCTGCGGTCTTTACAACATCTTTGAATAGTGAAACGAGGGGGGATGATCAAGAGGCAGAGAATTATCATGAATCAGAGAATTGAGATTCAAACATTATTCACACTGGATAGTGTATCCACGACGACATGCCTTTTTAGTCCTGTTTCCTTCTCAAGGACCTATTTCACAAACACACACATACTGTGCTCTGAACCAGACATGTCCTTCAGTCCACCATCACTACACTGGGTTTCTGATGGTACAACTGAGCTGACAGCACTCGCAGAAGTTCAATTGAAGTTACAAGATTAAAAAAAAATGTTGTCTACAGTTATGAAGAGTCCCTTCAGAAGAAAAAATACATAACGCATCCAGCATCATGAAGATGTCTAATTCATACTCTTCTCTACACTCCACCATTTTGAACAAAAGTGAGGAATTTCACTCAATTCACCTTTTTATACCCAAATTTGCATTTGAAATTAATCAAGAATAACATACAACCACTAAAATATTTATTTTCTTGTTCAGGAATACAATAACTGTAATTTGGCATCTCTATCAAAAAAATAATAATCTTGCCTTTTCCTGCTTTAACTATAATTATATTTTAGCATCAAAGATATAATTTTGATTAAAGTGCTTGCACGTAACCATTACAGAAAGATACGAAAATATTTCATCAATGCTGTTTATTTCAGACAGTGATGGTAAACGCTTTACACTGGGTGGTGGTCTAATAAATTTCTTAAGCACTGTATGGAACAAAGATTATAGTGTTTGTAGAGATACATTGATATAATGTGATGACTTCTAGTAACTTTTGTGTATGTGTACCAGCCATTAACCTCAAACCTGAACTCTAGTGGGCGATATAATGTCCCAGAAATAACTGCTATAAACACTATAAACTGTGTTTGACCTACAGAGAAATAAAAAAAAAATTCTTTACCTTTTATGCGATCCGGTCCATTATTAGGTGTCTCAATAAATCTTGCATTGGATCCACATCATCATCCTTATCAATCTGACCTCTGACACAAGTAGCACAGTGGGGTTTCTACTGCCTAATACAAGAAACTTGTAATGATATTATGTTTAGAAATTTAATTTAGCTCCTTTCCCTGTAAAATGAATTATTTCCTGTGCTCACACAAACACAGATATGATATGTTATGATAACACGCAGAGGTCTCTTGTTCATGTACAATGAACTGCAAATACTTTCCACCAGACCGTCACTTCAAGGTCTTGGCTAAGCAAACGCTGCAGCTGACAGTGACACAACACATTTAATTGGACAAAAGCCAACTATTTTGGCTTAGTTTAGCTCAAGGACAGTCAGATAAACCATGGGTGGATAATTGTGATGACTCCTTGCTGCATTATTTCATACTCAAATGTTCCTGCACTGTATGTGTTAGAAGAAAAAAAAAAATCTTTGCTGTGGGTTGGATGTGGGGTATTTCAAAGGAAAACTCAGCACTAAATCACAGTATTTTTATTACCATCTGTCAGCCTGTCCAGCTGAGTCTCAAGCAATGACGCATTCAGAGCTGACAGACTGAAACTGTAGTGACGTGAGTTCAGGCAGCCATGACCACAAGGAACACATCAGATCACCATGGTTACGCAGTATAATAAGGTCAATGTGTGACGCTGCATGCTACTATCTTAGCAAACCACTGGAAGGTTTCCACCACCAACCCAAGCTGTTCCAAATCCAGTTGTTTTTCTTGCTGTGGACTGCAGAGGAGCACAGTGATTCCTTAACTGCATATTTTCGTCTGACTATTACGTCACACAAAACAATCCAAGGTTTTACTGAAGCATGTCACTGCACAGTTACAGAGAACTCTTTATTAGAAACCATTTCACTGCAGACACATTTTCTAATGACCGAAAAAACACATGGTGGCTAAAAATAGTCTCATTCAGTCCAGCTGCAGAAGACAAGAGCAAATCATGACTATTAAAGAACAACATTTATCTTGAAGAGGGAAAATTAACTTGTCACACTGCACAAAAACTAACAATCACAGCAGCTGGTATAAGAAAACCACACTTTATTTTCTCACCAAGATGGTACAGGGACACAGTGATTGGCTTTATTATCTGCTGAAAACTCAAATATGTACATAGAATTGAATTAGCATTGACTTCAGCAGGTCACTAACGATTTAGAACAATTTCTCAGGTGTAATAAAACTTACACTACTGGATCTTCCTTGGCTTTGTTTCCTGACATCATGTAAATAAATCTTTGAAACTGTGAAGCCAGTATTATAACCCTTTTACTGTTTTGCTTTTCATGCAACAATGATGTGGAACTCCTCAGAGCACAAATAAACATGCTCTCAACTAGTCTTAACCTGTAGTCTTAAAAAAATTCAAGGTTTTCTGAGTGTTCCCAACCTCAATCTGAGATATTTTAATTTTCACTTGTGAGATGGAGCACAATTCTGACTGTATACAAGTCTGTCTAAATTATGCATTTTCTCATAGTGTGATACCCCACAAAATGCAGATGTACTTAAAGGCCCTTGATATGAAATATGCTCAGAAATTTCTGCCAAATACCACTGACCTGACAGCGCTGGCACAAGTTACACAGAGGTTGTAAGTTAAAGAGCGTTGTACTCGACACACTTTGATGGATCAGTGATGAAGTGTTTCTGGCAGATCGTCATCAGCCTCTTCAGTCCCTGCAGAACAAAAACAGAAAACAGAACGCAGTTAAACTACCTGCTACATGATTTTCTCGAATTCTCATAAACCACTTTTGTTTGACAAAATATTTCTCAGAAATAACTGTGATAAATTATATTCTTAAAGTAATCTTTTATTACTGATATGATAACAGCATAATAAAGCAAGCACAGCATTTCAAAGAGCAATGAAACAAACACAAACAATCACAACAATACTTAACATTAAAGGTCTGACAACATTATAGAAAGGATCCTACATATAATAAAACATCTCTCTTTCTCTTAATCCGGTCTGTTGCTTTGTGTGTCATGCTCAGAGAAGTCTTGATATTTTATTTCACTGTGAATCATTGGTACATGACATCAAACCAGACATGAGTTAACCTAGTTGATACAATCAAGCTGATGATAAATTCCTACACCGTCAGGGACCTCTCAAGATCTTCCAATGATTATTAGCTTATATTTGAGGGTCACTGTGCTACAGATAGATCTAAACCTAATTTAGAGATTCAGACACTCTCCATAGAGGATAACCTGAAGGTCTCACCTGGATGTATTTTCTCTGTGTCTCATCGTTGAGAACGTGGGCCACATGTTTGGAGAAGATTTTCTCTCGCCCAGTACGAGCATGGATACCGACCATGGTCACACCGATAGGCCAGGGAGCATTACCGATGGCCATCTGCAGGTAGGCATCATTTGCCTGGCCAAGAAGTTGAATAAAGTTGATCCGTTCGTAAATGAATAAAAGGGGCTGACATGGTCAAAACCAGTGATAATAATAATAATAACAACAAGATACCTTGACATATTCTCTCTCCAGCATGAATTTAATGATGTCTGTGATTGATTCCTTGATGTCAGCTGGTAAACTCTAAAAGAGATTATAACTATTAGAAATGAAAATAATCACACACCTTATCAACAAGCCTCTCAGTAGCTTGTTTAAATTTCTCCACAAACATTACCTTCTTTTTGAGCTTCCTGAAGAGAGGTTTGAGGTAAGACTCAGTCTGCGAGTGAGTGGCACTGGCCAGCTTGCCCTGAACACTTCTCTTCACGTGGTCCTCACGGCTGTTCAGGTCTTTGGCCCAAACACCAAGAAGGAACTAGAGGACAACAAGAGAGAGGAGAAACACTCGCCAGTGTTGGAGAGATACTGACCGTGTTGAAAATACAGATGAAGTGAAGAAAAATTGCCACACACTCCAGACAATGATGTTAAAAAAAATGTAATAACTTATACATTTTTGATCATGACAGATATCTTCAGGGTATTGAGGAACAAAATGAGTGTGCTCTGTCATACTACAATATAACAAAAAATGTCTTTCTCAATATCAGAATATTAAATGTCACAATTACAGCCTTAACACATTAAGAGAGACATAACAGCTACCGTCGTAAGCTAAAAACCTGGCTCCAGCTAGGGTCTAATGGGAGACCCCAAGGGACAAACATAGTATCTCAAGTAGAGTCAGAAAGAACATATTTGGGAAATTTTATAAACTATTAAATATAAAAAATAGTGAGTATAGAAAATATAGTATACAGAAACACCAAAGAAATAGAAGAGGTTAAGGACAGACATCGGGAGGAAATGTGTGTCAGTATCTGTGTCTATTTGATTCTAAACAAATGTCAAAGTCAAATGAAGGGTTTTAAATCAAAGTCAACATTTTGGCCATTTGGGGCAATAGATCAAAAACACATCTCTTTTCAACACACTCTCAATACCCTGACTAAGACTGCCATGTCAAAATGTTGTTCAACGATCAAATATTTAGCTTTGTGTGTTTCCTTCATACCTGTGTTGACAAAATATTGTCAAGAAATGAAATGCACACAAAGTTCTTTTTTGTTTTAACACATCATATATAACATTAAAAAGTAATATCTCTTCATCTCTTTAAGAACAATGAAAATCAAGATGGTAAATGAATGAAGATCAGCAACATGACTAGCAGCCACTGTGGTAGAAAACATGTTTTTAATCCAACAGCTCCCTCTAGATCAAAAGGTAGAGCATCATCTTTTGGCCTTACCCTCAAAAACTTGTGGATGACGTCCTGATCTCCATCATCATCTCCTGTTCCCAAAGTTTTACCAAGAACCTGAAGCAGAGTTTCAGTGGTAGAAAAACTAATCTTAACCAGCTTCCAACAGCATTCTTGACAATATATAATCAGTATCGATGAAATCAATGTCGCTTGTAACAACAAGATAAATTGCATATAACTTGATATAACAGAAAAAAATCTGACCATGTTAACTATTCAATGTACCTCTAACTCCTCTATAGTGGTGTTTTCTTCGTGCACTTTGAGGTCGTGCTGTGTGTCCACTTCTCCTGGTTCTGTTCCTCCAACAATCTCATTCAGGTATTGCTGGTCAATCTTGTCCATGGCCGCTTTAAGGTCATTCCTCAAGCCCTAGATGCAGCGACAGTGTTAAACAGGGTCAGTCAGCATACTGAAATTAGGATAACACCACTAAAAGAATCACTTATACCAGTGTCTTTCCACCTTTCTTTTCTAGTAATCAATAAAAATGAACCATCCATCCATCATCTACCGCTTATCCTCATAGGGTCGCAGAGGGGCTGGAGCCTATCCCAGCTGTCTTAGGGCGAGAGACAGGGGACACCCTGGACAAGTCTCCAGTTCATCACAGGGCACATAGAGACAGACAACCACTCACACTCACACCTACGGACAATTTAAATTAGCCAATTAACCTAATCCCCATGCATGTTTTTGGATAGTGGGAGGAAGCCCATAATAATACACATTATATATAAAATTAACGTTTATTTGCAACATAATACAGCAGACTATTACATGGTCAATTTATTAATATTAGCAAAAAATGTCTCCCTTTTGAATGTCGACACATTCACATGTCGACAAGACACATTCAGTCCTACCTTGTTTACTTCTGGGGCCAGAATCTCAATCTTCCTGAGTCTCTGGAAGGCATCATAATCGGACTCTCCAAACAGTCGGATTGGTTCCCCTCGTTCTCTGAGCCGTCGAATTACCTATACAAACAGAGCCATGCAAAAGATGCATAAACGTTTAATGTTGAGAGGAAATGTACTTTGAGGGAAGGTGTTAATATTTTATACTGACTCACCTCCTGCCTTGACAGTGTCATTGGCAGCTTTTCTTCTGTTAGTTCCAGTTCTAACACTGGATTAGCTGAGGTGGATGGCTCATCTTCTTCTTTCTTATCAATCTTCCGGACAACATGGAGGGAACAGAAATGTACTTATTATGGATGAGATTATTAAAGGCCTAGAATTTTATAGTATTAAAAGTTTACTCTTTCTGGGCAATTGTGAATGAAACAAATACAACTGGAATATGTGAAAAGCATCAGCAATGGCTTATTGACATGAGTCCTCTTGAATGAAGAGGATGTGTGCCACTATGATGCACTGGATACAGACAAGAAGACAAGTCACCCTGCTTACCAATAAAAGCAAGTGTTTATTATATTATTCTCATTTACTTGAATACTGGCTGCACCTAAAGCCAAATCACAGGCAAAGCATACTCAGTCATTTTTATTTTCAAAAAGGAAACTCAAAATATGCTATCAGATCATGCTTTCATGGGCACATGCATCCCAGCACTCTTAGATTGTGATGTAAGGAGCACAATCTAAAAGAACAAAAGAAATTGATTACAAAAAGCCTTCAAATCAAACAATGGCTCTTGCTCAAATAAACACAGCATAATGCATGTGTGCAAAGAGCATAGCTTAATGCATTTCACATTTTAAGCCTTGCACAAAGTAGAACAGAAATGCAGTTTTCCATAGCGCAACACAAAACCAGGGGAAACTGCAGCTTAACACAGTTATCTTTTATTTCAGTTCAGTAAACCATGCTGAAATCCACACCATGTCTGTGTCCCACTTTGACTTTGTGGATTCCTTTCCTTGTTCCCTTGCTTTCAAGTGACTGTTGAGTTTGTAGATTTAACACATAACTGGTTCCACAAATAGTCTAGTCACCATTGTGGATGCAAACAAAGCCATCATTTCGAATGTTTCTATAATTGACTTTGGTACAAAACAACTTGTTTGAGCTATAAAAGAAGAAATTTACTAAACTGACTAAATTAATTACACACAACAATAAAAGAAGACCTGGATAAATTTCCAGACAATATTAAATTAGTATATGTTCACTGGTTGACTAGATATTTAATTCATCTCATTATCTTGCACCAAAACAGCCAGCCCTCATGGGAGTTATTTCTAACAAGCCACTGGAAAATAAATCTCCACAGTGTTATTTCTGCTTTTATCTTCTCTGGCTTTGGAGAGTGAAAAGGTGCCAAGGAAGTGGAAGCCTTTGGGACACAGTGTGTTCGATCCTTTTATCATGCATCTTGTCAGCTACTTTCACTGTGCAGTCCCATACCTGGCTCTCAGGAGTCTCTCTCTGAACCTACAGATGCAGGCATCAGAGGCAGGTTGGGGGAAAAACAGCAAACACAAATACTAATGTACAGCTGAGCATCAAAGCCTGAACTTATTTTCTGTCCTGGCAAAAAAGTTTAATCTCAATATTAAGAGTGTCATACTAAACATGAGCTCAAACTGACCCTAAAAAGGTAGTGGTTTATATGTGTATGTGAGACATTAAGAGAAAGAGAGTGATCTTGGCAACTACCTTATATCCACATCTTCTGAAGTAATCTTCTTGTTCCCTGTGTGCAAGTTCAGATCTTTTGAAGAATTTTTTGGAGTCCTGGAGGCAGAAAAATAATTCACTTGCTTTTAACTTCTGATCAACGTCGAAGTACAACACAATGTAAAGACCACTGGTGGGTGGCCAAAGAATTTCCTTTAACCTACAATTACTGGACATATCTTTAATGCTGTTGCATTTTGTACTATTCAGAGGTAAATATATGATCGTATTAAATAAAAAAAGCAATTTGAGTGTGAGTGTGTGTGTGTGTGTGTGTGTTTTTGTAAATGTTATCATAATATTAAAGTGCCTATTCGAAAAGACTACACGATGGATAACTAGCGTTAACACTACGGTAGGTAATGAAAGCTATTTTCTTTAAAGTTGCTTTCAACTAATTGCTACTCTTACTATGTTTTACATGGAGTTAAGTTCTATATCAATACATGTAAAACATTGATGACTGATCTGAGAAGATAGCGTTGTCTGGGTTAGCGAGCTATGCTAAGTTAACATAGCAAAGCTAACAAGCTAACAAAAACAAACAACTTCGTCAGCTACTCACGTCAACAAGCTGCTTGTCTTCGATGAGTTTTCTTTTCCTTGCGATCTCAGCTTTCAATATATCCATTTTAATAAAGTAATTGTGGTCGTTACTCGTTTATTTCAGCAAATAACCACACATGCAGGACGTGTGTGACAATGCTAGCATCGCCGACGCTTCAACCGGAAGCTAACTTTAAAAGCGCTCATTGAATTTCAGTATAAGAGTCCGAATTTTGTTCTGTTGGTTGTGTTTCAAAATAAAATGTAATTTGGGTTCACTGATCTTTTTAAGTCAGTGAAGTATTTCGTATTGAGAGTTTATTAATATAAATACTACAAATAATGATAATGTAATCGTTGTGTAATCTTCTTACTACAATAAAACAGCTAAAATACTGCTTTACAAAAGCTATTTGTGCCTCTTTTTTTCAGAACATTTTAAATTTGTCTGATCTAATATTTTGTTACATACTCTAAAACATAAATTGCTAAATCACATGATGTTCCACTTCTTTTAAATCAATAAGGTTATTTCCACGCCAGTTTAAATGGTATAACATTGTGAGAGGTGATCCGTCTCTTCCACCAAGAAGGGGAGCTGAAAATGATCAGTTTTTTTAAAATCATTTTAGGTTGAAAAAAAAGAGGTTCAAAGAAATGATTGGAAAGGTAAAACCAACTTAACTGACCTGCACTCATGTGTGACTCAACACTTCCTACTTTCAGTGACTCAGAAGCCTGCAGCAAGGTCATGACTGAAGAGAGGAAAATTTCACCCATTGATGCACACCACAGGCTTCAGATAAATATGCCTCGTTCCAATATGCCTAAAAAGAGCGCTTCAACTGAGTCATGTCTGCTGTTAGAAATAATAGCAAATTATTCTGCAATAAATATAAGATTAACTGAACAATAGTATCAATGATCTGTTACTCAGTCAAACAGTATCTGTTCCTCAGATTGTTTCATATAAAAGACTCGTCCTGACCATAAAAATGCACTAACAACAGCTAATTTCTTAATAATTTGAATATCCTGAATGAAGTTCATATTTGCAGTCTGTTCTCTTTATTGGTCTTGTTCAAATACCCCACTGTTTGAATGGCAAACGTGTGACTCGACCTTTTAGATGAGAACATACCATAAGGTGGCGCAAAGGGATATGTGACGATTTTTTAATATTAAAGTCATTAATTTATTTACGTGGCGAAAGGGAAGAGCCAGCATCCTTGTTGGGAACGGGGATATATGATACAGTAGCAATTATAAGATCCGTTTAAGCTTAACGGGATGCAAATATGCCCGATGACAGGATGTGAAGAGCAGTCTGAGGAGAAATTTAACTGATTAATAAGGCAAGCGGAGTGTATCATCTCTGATTTGGTCTCTCTGAAGAGCGATTTTCGACCGCACGACTTGCTGTGGACTGTCTCCCTCCTGAAGATGGAGTTTGGGGAAAGGAAGAGGAGAAGGAAGTCACAGAGCTTTAAACTGGTCACGGATGAAGGTAGGCTGCTGAACGAATATGCAAGACCATGCAAGACGCGCGTCTGTGTCTGGGTGTTTGTCTGGCGCTGTGTGCCAGCACAGACGACTCTGTAAACAAAAGCGATGGCCACGACAATGCCCATAGTCTGTGGCTGCCTCTGTTATCAGCGACAGCTGACTCTAATGAAGTCTTGCCCGTGAAAAACCTCCTTGCACATCAGTTTCCACATAGATTCAAGAATGAATTAATTATAATTAGGCTTAACGAATTAGTGCAAAACATGTTGCGCATTCTGAACACACAGCATGCAGCAGAAATTGTTCACTTTCTGCTTTAGCTATACATATTCATACCACCTACAGGTGGTGGTTTCTGCATGGGATGGGATGGGGAGGGGAGGTCTGCTTTCGTTGACATCACAGTCTCTGTCAGGCTGTACAAGCTTCATCATTGCAATGTAAAAGGCCAACATCTTTCTGCAAATAAATGCATCACATGGATTAATTAAGTTAATTTTTTCATTAAATTTCATCACAGCTATAATATAACTAATTCATAACAAAACCTTGCTGTTTTCCTTGCAGATTTTGCACCTTCCAGTATGATGAATTCCAACTGCAAAGATGTCAATGGAGAGCCAAAGGATGCTGCTATGTCTGATGGTATGCACCACTGTAAGGATTAAGTTCTATGATATTTCATGACAAATCTCACTTATTATGTCAACACCCTTCTTTCTCGATATAGTTTGGCTTGGAGACGAGGGCATGGAGATCAAGAGGCAAATCACAGGAATGATGAGGCTTCTGAGTGACAAGACCAGCAAGGTTTATCAGCGGGTGGTAACAGAGCAGGACAGCTTAACAAAGGGGCCCCAGGAGAGGCATCTGACCTGGGTACACCAGCCTGCACTCTCATCACTGGTATCAGAGGACCTCCAGAACAACACCTGGAACTCTGCAGGGGACCCAGGGCCTTCACCTTCATCCATATCCACCCCCACAACCAGCAGTCCAGGCTGTGGCCAGTACAGCACCCGCTCCAAAGCCCTGAGGATCCTCAACATTACCAAGGATCTGGCTAAAGTGAATGAACCTCATGGTAGGATAGCACAACAGGTTTGAAGAGCAGAAAATCAACTTTAATTTCCTCAAGAAAAACATGCTGATAATAGAGTGGAGAACGTGTGCTGAACACCAGACATGTTTTTGTTGTAGAGGTATAAAAATATACAGAGGTATTTGTGTGTAAGTCAGACACTTTTGTGCAAGACGGTCAAACACTCCTTCACCCACATAAACATGTGACATGACAAGAAAGCACATTTTTCCTGTATGAGTATGCATGTTTAAGTAGACAGCCACTCAGCAGCACAATACTGTCTTTCCAGCAGATGTAGTCCCTCCTGCTGCGCCAGAAGCTCCCTGCTGTATGTGTAACTGTAAGGGCACCTTGCAGGCTATTTTGCAGGAACTGCGTGCCATGAGGAGGCTGATGCAAACTCAAAAAGGTCAGTAGATGAATACAAACACTCACACACTGTGAGAAAGTGTGAAAAATAAGTTATAATATGCTGCCATCCATTTCTTTAGCATCCTTGGAAAGACAGGATGAGACACCATCACCATGCCAACCTCGTCTCGGTCCAGGTCTGACTCCTCGCTGTCGGCCCCACAAGAGGAGGCCGATCTATAAAGTGGCCCCGCTGTCTGCGTCTAGCTTTAGAAGAGCTGCTGCTGCCCCTCTGGAGGCATCAACTCTTCTAGTGGCACCAGCAGAATCTGGAAAGAGGGAGGAATGTGAGAAAGATCAAGGTTCATCTTCACCCAACAGTCAGCCTGTTTCCTCTGAGGTTTCTGTGCTGCCACCTCAGAACAATCCTGCTAGACACAGCCCTCTCCTAAACCAGCTAAGCGGACCTCAATCCTTAGAGGTAATCTGCACGTGAAAGTACACATGACCATGTGTGTTTTCTGTACTTAATTGATAGCTCCAATTTTGTGATGGGAGTGTACTGCCCACCCACAGAAACCATTGTTATTCATTTAAACTGGCATGGTGGAAATATATTTGTTAAATTCATCCAACTTCATAACGTTGACCCAATTTTCTTCCCGATTTAAAATACAGAAATAAGGCAATTGTTTGTTTTACTATCAGAAAATTAGATAATATATTTAAACTCCATCAACTTCATGTGTATATAAGCCGTTGCTAAGTGAAATGCTTTGTTGCTAAGGAAGACCCCCGACTGCTTTGGGTTTGAGATATTACTGTAAGTTTTGCATGATTATCCTCATGCTCATACTACTCATGACAAAGACTTGTTTGTGTGTTTTTTGTCCTTGTAAAGGCTGAATATATCCTTTGTTTTAACTGACTGTTTTTCCAGTACTTCACAATTCACAGCATGTGCTATTTGATTCGTTCTCAGTCTGAGGTGCGTCTGGCAGAGGATCATGATGTGTACATCTCTAAGGCTCAGCTAGACTCCATTCTGGTCAACTATACACGCTCTGGCAGCCTGCTGTTCCGGAAACTGGTGTGCATCAATATATTTCTTTGAGCCCATTCACTGGCCCTTTGATTGACAACAACGAACATCTGATAATTTACTCACTAATAAGCTGCATCCACAAAAAGGCCAACAGTGTTTTAACTCGGAGCTGCTTTGCGTTTAGGTGTGTGCCTTCTTTGACGATACTACGCTGGCTAACTCCTTGCCAAATGGTAAAAGGAAGAGAGGGCTCAATGATAACCGTAAGGGCTTGGACCAGAACATTGTGGGTGCCATTAAGGGTAAGACAGAGTACAACAATTATGAAGCACTAAAAAAAAACAATTAATGAAATATTAAATGGTGAACCGTGTCCAGTGTTTACAGAGAAATACTGCACTGAACACAGAATAGAGAAGTTGCCAGGACCACGAGACTGGGTTCAGATCCTTCAAGATCAGATCAAACTTGCCAGGAGGAGGCTGAAAAGAGGTACTGCTGCACATCCCCTTTATTTTCTCTTTTTTAAATAGTCTATCTATCTATCTATTGTGTATATTTATATGTTGTCTACTATCCTTCTTTACTCCTGTTTTTATTATAATGCAAACAGTATTTTGGAGCATGGTCAAATGCACTCATGATTATTAAAGCTATAGTTGATTATCCTGTATTATGTATTTAGAAAAAGGAACAAAAAGAATCAGACCTCTGTGGCAGCTGCAGGCCTATAAAAACTCTGACCAATCCCTGCCTTTTGGGCCGAATGGAAAGAACCAATCAGATGCCTCCATGTCTTGTCCTTTCCACGCCCCCTCTGTCCCTCCCTCCTCCCTACTGTTGCCGATAATATCCTGCACGCTCCTCTGCAGAAATAAAGAGTTATCAGGAGAATGTGTTCTGTAGGGAACAATGGCAGAGAAAATGCAGCCAAAAACATCACTTTCAGCATTTTTTTCTGACGGCTCCCCCTGCTAAACAGGCAAAGAGAAGAAAATAAGCTCTCCTCTCTCTGTTGAAGAGGTGCCACTTTCCAATCTTGCTAGTTCTCCAACATCACCAATTATCACTTTACATCAGTGTGTTTACTTGTATGAGTCAGTTACAAAGTTACCGGTCTAAGAGGAGGCCTTATTTGAATGTGTCAGGTAAACGTCCTTGTCCTTCCATTGACCCCCCAGATGCTGCAGAAGAAGTTGTGAATGGACCTTCCACAAGTATGAACCTCTTATTAAAATGTACACATACAGGCAACTGTGCCTCTAACCCATTTATTCAGCTGTTTACTGGTGTCTGCAGGCCTCATATCAGTAATATCAATGTCTCCTCCATCTTTCCATCGATCCCCCTCTGAGCCCACCATGTATTTAACCGTGCAAAACTTCACTGTCACAACACACACACACACACACACACACACACAAACTAGTGCTGCTGGTTCATTCATTGGCTCATATGTCTTTGTCACGCTGTTGCTGTGACATTTGACATTCTCACACAGCGTCCCAAAATGTCAGCTAATTAACTTCCCACCATGCACCTTATCCCCTCTTTCACCTCTCTATTTCCCTCGCTGCCACAATAGTACAGTTATCTTTACATGCATCCACAAATGCCCTGAGTCCATTGCAGTAATATTTGATATCTTAACATTATGTCCTTCCTTCCCTTATAGGCTGCAACTACAACAAGCCTGCAAGTGTGGAGGGGACAGTGTTGAACATGACGGGTTGATTCGAGAGCTGCCACGATGGCCTTACAGCAGATTTGTTGATTGTCTTCATTACTTGAGTCATTTGAAGCTACCTTAGATATTTTTCCTTTGCAGCTGCAGTCTGCTTCGTATTGTATGGAAACAATAGGATCAAATGAAGAAGAATCCTGCTTAATGATAATCCTTTCTCTGTTTTTCACACACATACACCCTTGTGGTGAGCAGCATCTGGGATTTTTTACCAGGAGGCACTGAACTACGTCGCGGTTTAACAATGTCTGATAATTTTAATGTTTAGAAGTCACTTACTGTTTACATTATAGGCTATAGCTTTAACTTGCCTTGTTCTCATGTGTTATTGCTAGGAGTCACATGTCTTAAACAAGACAAAGCATTGTAACAGTATAGGCTATTTTGCACAAATTACTTTTTCAGAAAGTTTTCCATCGTGGATTGTGCCTTTTAAGTGACCAGTATTTCAGTGGGTGTAATGTGCAGTGCGGCGTCAACCTTAATTACAAGCATTATATCCATAAGTAAATATCTGATGTATATTTGGACAATTTTTGCAAATTAAAATATGTTGATATGCTACAACTGACTAAAAATATGAGATATACAGTATTCTATGAATATTTTCTTTTCGTAATTATAATGTCTAGGCTATGCATATATTGTGCTACTGTTGTTAATATTGTGACAGAGTTACAGTTTTCTTTAAATTTTCGCTCACTGTGCATATGAAATGAATAGCTGTTTCCACTATTAAATATTGTTGTCAGGTCATTTGTCTTTGTGTAATCATTACATGCAAGACTGAAATTCACAACAGAAGAAATAATAAAACACTGCTGGATTTCTTCCTGAAACAACTTGATGGCTGAACAAAACATGAACATAAATATAACATAACATAAACACTGAAACCAAGTTTGTTAAACATTAACATGATTCTATTTAAACAGCCTTTGTTAAGAACACATACTTCCATCCAGGCAATGTAGTGTTATTGTTGGTGCAATTGGAGGGAAAACAGTAAATTAAAGGTACACTCCATTGTAGAGTATTTGTTGCCAGACTTCACTGCTCATTAAAGGGGATGTTAAAGCCGCCACTGGTCAGGCAGAGGACCCTTTGAGATCTCGCGAGTTTCCTTGTTGTATTGTCAGCTATGTACTGTTTTATGAAGACTAATCATGGTGTAATAGTTAAATTAATTAAAATATATTAAATAATACACGTAACATGTATTTTTTGGTCGACTAGTTCTGCGCTAAAAAAAAAAAACGGTGTCATTTTTCGTCAGGCTTTCTCATAGGTCGCCCGATTCTCGCCCCAGTGCATGCTGGTGCCGTCCCCGCTCTTCTGTCGGGATCCACCGCTAACCTGAAGCTGGTAAGGATAAACTGGACGAAGCAATTAAAGGGGAAATGTTGCAAGAATATAACTCCGCTTTTGTCCTAAAATCGCATTTAGGACAATTGTAAACACTTCTATTGCACCATATACGTACAAACTTTTCACAAGTAGCATGTTTAGTGCTCTTTTACCGGTACGAAGTCTGATGTTGCACACATCGCATGGCGAGGGACAGGAAAGGGTTAATTTTTTCCGCCGCCGACATTTTTATTCGGCGCTCTACGGCAACTTTTTTTTTTAAACTTACATGTGCAACTAGCTGCCACTATGTTTGACAGCAGTGCATCCCGTTGTTTAGGTTGTGGTGTGTGCAGTGTGTGTTTTTAAATGTGGTGCAGCTCGCCCACTCGGGCAGTCTCAGCTCTTTGTTGCTCATAGCTGCTGATTAGCGTTTTGCAAGCGAGAGCTAGCATGGAAACGGAAACAGGATTTTCTGCAAAGCAAACACAAACGTGAAAGATGTAGCTGTCAGCAGCGGCTAGCATGTGTTACAGTTGAGGGCAGTAGTTTATAACGTGGTGTAGTTTCACTTTACCTCTGGTCAGCAGAGGTATTGTTAGTCATTGCCTCAGGGTTGAATGAACTTGGCAGCATTTTGTGTCTTGAACACTCCCACTGTGTACAGACTGAGGCCCCTTCAGCAACTTAAAGCAGTTTCAACAACAGACCGGGCTAATAAGTAAACAGAAACTCGTCGGGTAGCCAAGTGTTTCCCATTTTCATGTAATCGCAGGTCATTTAACACAGCAGCTCGATCAGCAGTAGTTTTCTATTTCCAGTTGTGTGTGTGTGACACAGAGTTGTATTGATCAGACTGTGCTGCTTTGCAATATTAAAAGTCAATCAGTGTGCACTTTAGACTGTAGCAACCTGAACATTTGTCTTCTTTCTAAACTGATGTAATCAATATTGTGCCTGAACATGAAAGTACACCCGTAATTAACCAGTATCAATGTAATTCAGCCTGATTGTGCATCTGGGAAATAACTGCAGCTTTGAATTGCTCTTTTTACCTTTTAAGTCAAGAGAGATGCTGATTTACTGCTGGTCTGGTTGGTAGCTGTAATGTGCTCATTAATCCATAGACAATTAATATGTAATTATTTAGTTAATTGATTAGATGTTTAAATTATTCCAGATTCTCATTTATGAGAATTTACAGCTGTTCTTTACTCTGTTATATTGTAAACTGAATATCTTTTAGATTTTGGGATGTTTGTCACAGAAAAAAAGAAATATTTAAAGGTCTTACTTTAGCAGGGGATTTTATTAAATTTGTTTCAGTATTTTATGACACTTTTTATTCAAATAAATGGTTATTGTTAGACGCTCTAAATATAACTGCAATTAAATCAACAGCTCTCTGACACAGTCATAATATTAAGAGTTACACAAAGGCAGTGTTGTTTCAGATTGTACATAAGATAATTTGTCTTGATTATCTTCAGATGCACAACATCTGGAGATAATCTGAGATAAAACTCCAGAGTTTTGATATTGTCTTGTAGGCCCTTGGGACATTCACACTGGTTTTCTAATTGCCAGTTGTGTTTGTGATTCTAGTGGTGAAGACCCAGAGTTTCTTCAGACATGTCGGTGAGGGAGTCCTTTAACCCTGAAAGCTATGAGCTGGACAAGAACTTCAGACTCACGCGTTTTGCTGAGCTCAAGGGCACAGGTTGCAAGGTTTGTGCTCCTCATCAAAATCTGTCTTGGATGGATTGTTGTCTTTGTATATCTATACAAAGGAATAAACGCTCAACCAGATGATGCTATGCTATAAAACGATAATGGTTATTATCTGCGGTCACAGGTGCCCCAAGATGTGTTGCAGAAGCTGCTGGAAACCCTACAGGAGAACCACTATCAAGAGGATGAACAGTTCCTGGGGGCAGTTATGCCCCGATTAGGTAATCCTCATATAACATGTAAATGTAACAACTAATAACTGAAGTTACAAAGTGCAAACCACAACAGGGCCTATGTGGCATTGAAGACACGTTGCTTCATAAAGAACTCTGAAATCATGAGTTGTCTCCCTGTCCGTCTTCAGGATATGGCAAGAAACACATCAGGGTACAAATCATTTAACTGCTATAAAATTGTTGAGTAAATCTTGGCCCCGAGATCTGAAATGGACAGGCTACCAGTGTAGAGGCACTAAAGTGAGAGTCATTTCATAATTTCCCTCTCCATAAAGCCTAACATTATGTTCCTGCAACAGAGGAGGCTTCAGTTTTAGGACCGTGGTTAGAAATAGCCTCCCTGAAATGACCGCAGCCTCTTAAAACGTCAGTATTTAATGTGTTAGATTATTTAAGCAATGAAACTAATCAGATTTAGGAAAGAAAAGATTGTGGTTTGGGTTAAAAATAAACAACATTACGTTTCCGTAACTGTCTGCTTGTTTGTACAGCATAGAATGAGGAATTTGAAAGGTCTTAACAACTAGAACTGAATAGAAATAACATGTTTTTAACATTTGATGGGCTGATGACACATACAGTATGATGGGGGTAAACAGGCAGTCAGCACAGTTTAATTCAAATAAAAGCAATGAGTATTAAACAGGCATTTACACTGAAGACAGTGGGCTTTGCATAAAGCCAGAGTCCTGCACAGGACTTCAGCTCTCTACTCCATTAAAGCCCAGCAGTCAAATTCTGTTCTTTAGTTCATATTTTAGGTGTATAGTTGCAGAATGTAAGCCTCTTCAAAGTATGATATACAGAGCTTCTTGTCTTTTTCAAGGCATAGGAATGGACACATGTGTGATCCCCCTCAGACATGGAGGCCTTTCTCTGGTCCAAACAACAGATTACATCTACCCCATTGTGGACGACCCCTACATGATGGTATGGATCTCCTCTTTTATTACTTTTGCCCCTCTGTGAGCTTATTAGTTATACATACATATGACAGTTGAATGGATGCCTCTGTTATAATTCTTTGTCCCTGCTGTTGGATTTGACGTAGACCTACTTTATACACCAACCACTGATGTACTTAACTTTTCAGTATTTCTATATTTTTAGGGAAGAATTGCTTGTGCCAATGTTCTAAGTGACCTGTACGCCATGGGAGTGACGGAGTGTGACAACATGTTGATGCTTCTAGGAGTCAGCAACAAAATGTCAGAGAAGGTAAGAGTGATCATAACAAATAACTGCAAAGTTAACACAGTTATTAAAGGAAACAATGCTAAGAAATGTAGTGTTGTTATTGCTCTGAATGACTGCTGTGATTTTTCTTTCTTTTCTTGTAGGAGAGAGACAAAGTTATGCCACTGGTCATCCAGGGATTCAAGGATGCATCAGAAGAGGCAGGCACATCTGTAACAGGAGGACAGACGGTGCTCAACCCCTGGGTGGTGATGGGAGGAGTTGCTACAACAGTCTGCCAACCCAACGAATTTATCATGTAGGAATGCGTTCCATACTGCATACTCCCCTGTTTATAATTTCTCATTTATAATGCAAATCAATCTTGATGATGCCATGTTTTCTCAGGCCAGACAACGCTGTGCCAGGAGACGTACTGGTGTTGACCAAGCCGCTCGGAACACAGGTGGCCGTTGCTGTTCACCAGTGGCTAGATATTGTGAGTCTGCCTGCTTAACTGTTTTACACTCACTGTTTAACTTTTTGGATGCACACTAACACACACTAATTTGCTTTCAATGACTTTTTTATCAGCCTGAGAAGTGGAACAAAATCAAGCTGGTGGTAACGCAGGAAGACGTAGAGCTGGCCTACCATGAAGCCATGATGAACATGGCTCGGCTCAACAGGACAGGTAAAAGCCCTACTGCTGTGAATTTGCAGTCATGACTGCCTTTAAAAAAAAAATGAATCAGCTAGCCAGCATGTTCAGGTTCTAAATGAGCTGTTGGGCTGAGAGAATGTTGAAAGGAGGACCATTATTTTCTGAACAGCAGTCTCGCTGTCTCTCTTGTAGCGGCTGGTCTCATGCACACCTTCAACGCTCACGCAGCCACTGACATCACAGGGTTCGGCATCCTTGGCCACGCTCAGACATTGGCACGGCAACAACGAAGTGAGGTGTCATTTGTCATCCACAACCTCCCAGTGCTCGCCAAGATGGCCGCCGTGTCCAAGGCCTGTGGGAACATGTTTGGACTCATGCATGGGACCTGCCCTGAAACATCAGGTGTGATGCATGGCTCTGTTTTTTTTCTATTATTATATTTTGAATGTTAAGTTTATTTCAGTTTATGGCACGTTTGTGGTGCGACTCTCACTGCTTTACAAATAATAATAAACAAAATGCCCAACATAATGCCAATAAGGCTGATGCATCTTCTGAAGCATTCTGAATCAGCTGCAGTCTCTCCAGTGATAATTTGTTTTAATGACATGGAGAAAGACAACAGACCATAATGTTAAGTAATGTAAGGAAGAGTAATTTTCAGTAGGAAAATTAAAAAAAAATGTCATAGTCATTTACCAATTAAAAATTATCTGAATATGCTGATTATGGACTGAAGGTAATTTGTACTTTTTGAAGCTACACTCATCCAATTCCTGATGTACAATTATAGTAATGATTTTGGTTTGAGGGAAAAGCACAAACTGATTGTCATTTATGCAACAATGGAAAGAAAAAAAAAGACCTAATTATGTGTCCATATCTAAACAAATGAAAGAGCCTGAATAAATCCTTTTACTTTTCAACATCTGTCAGAAAGACCGGATGAAACCCGCTAAAGTTTAGCGGCTAAACCACCTACTCTTGCCGGGGCGATGAGCTCCAGGACTACAGCAAAGGCAGCATTGTATCATAGGCACATTTACAGCATCCTTCGACGCCCTTGTGACTGACTGAAATCTCCTTTTCTTTACAGGAGGCCTGCTCATCTGTCTGCCTCGAGAGCAGGCTGCTCGCTTCTGTGCCGAGATCAAATCCCCAAAATACGGCGAGGGCCACCAAGCGTGGATCATCGGAATTGTAGAGAAAGGAAACCGCACTGCTCGCATAATCGACAAACCACGGATCATAGAGGTGGCACCTCAAGCAGCCACGCAGAATGTCAACCCAACTCCTGGTGCAACCTCTTAATCCTCCTCTGCTGCATCATAGACCAGAACCCGGGAGCTCTGCTGAGTGTTTTTAGACACATAAACTACAAAACCATCCTAGAGTGTTGAAATATATACACAAAGTAGTATGTACACAGAAAAAAAAGACTGGGTTGGCGTGTATCTACCTGAAAAACAGCTCCACACAGTGGCCCAAGGCGCATGCCATCACCCAGTGGACTCCACCTGCAGTATCCCCATGATAAGAATTGGTAAAATTAGAGCATACTTAAAATCCATTTGCCTTTCGTGTCTGTTGTATTCTGTTACGTTAAATCTGTGTGACTGGCGGACAGCTTCTGATAAGAGGGATGACGATGACTATAATGTGATACTGTTGATTCATTTTGAATCTTAGGAAGTGTCTGTTGCCTCTGTCGGTCTTTTAAAGTTGCTCTCATCAAGCAAGTGGACAGCGTGAAGGTGTCTTTGTTCGTCCATTCACCTTGTACAGTTATAAAGCCTAGTTTTAGTTCATTGCTGTAACCGATGCCTTGAAAGAAGTGTGTCCAGAATGGTTTGTTTTTTATTCCTTTGACTTTTTGTATTTCCCCCACCTAAACTAATAAATATTCAAATAGAAGATCAAATCAAATGTGATATTATCCAATTGCATCGTAAAACTGCTGAATTTTTACATCCAACAATTAATGTTGCCTCACTGTACTTTTACCTGAAGTCATAGATAAGTTGAAATCTGGACACCCATCAGGAGAATTCCCAATAATTCATCCAGACCATGATGTATACAGAGTTTGCATTATTTGTTAACACCAATGTGCAACTTTTAAACACAGTCTGGGTTGTCTACAGTAAACCCTCTGCAATGATTTTGTTGCCTTTTTTCAGTTTTGTTCTCAATGTTGCTGCAAGCGTTCTGACTTCCTGTTATGAAGCGTCCACCTGATCGAAGTCCAGATTGGTTTTGTTTATCCTAACAGCCTGGATGAGTCTGGAAGTAAATGGTCATATGGAACAAAATATGACCTCCACCCCACCTCTTAAAAATAAACTTCTCTTATTATTATTTTTCTGCATCTTTCTTTTCAGTGCATTAAAACATTTAAAACAAAGCATAATTAATAATCTATAACTAGTGATTTGTTTGATTATGTTTTAATTTTTAAAAAATACATTTATAGTGATGTTAAATATTTTAATCAAAAATAAAAAGTCAACAGCAGTTCATAAATACTGGCATTTAACAAAAGCACATATATTTACAAGTTTCATAAGCACAAACCATAAACCATATATGAATGTTATATTTAGATTGATAACATTACAAGTGCTTTATATACAGTCTGTGGCATGAGAACAACCACTGCAAAAAAAAAAAAAAATCCCAAAAATCAAAACAATGCAGCTCAGAAAGGTATAATAATACAAAAGAGAAATAAATAAGAGAAGTAACCATTATTCCTTTAGTCCTAACCAAGTGGAATGACCAGCTCCCATAATATAACAGAGAAGAGCGTAAATGCAACCTGTCACCAGAACTTTTTGTTTTTGTGAATAAGGCGTGACAAAGACACTCACAGGCTGCACGTGAGCCAAATCCAGCATACAGTCTGTCATATGTGCTTCTTCCCATTTTCCAGCTGTACATGCTTTGCGTGCTCCACTGTCCTCTTGTTGTTTTCAGGCTTGAAAAGTGCTTGGATATCCAGCATGGCCTTACAAATGTGCTGACTAAACCTACATGAGTCCTGCAGGTCACACAAAAAGGCAGGGAAAGAGAGACAGAATGAGTGTAGAGTGTTGAAACACTGCACAAAGGGTATACAGATGGATCTTTAGTATGCATTGCTCTTGTTTTGTGCTCTTACTGTGTCAGGGCTGGAGAATTTGCAGGAGATGTGGAATGTGATGAGGTTTTCCCCAACGATTATATAAGACACGCCATAACCGTCATCAGCCACCTGGTGGTAGACAAGAGATGCTCTCACACTCTGCGACTGCACAAAATGCTTCTAGATGAGGACACAGGGTGAAACACTGTGACATCTCTAATATGAACCACTTTAACTCACTGGGCCAAATCCACCACCAGCACTAACATATTTGGGGAACTTGTTGATGTCGACTAAACTGAGCTGCTGCTGCGGAGTCTGGCTGGTCGACAACTTCCATGGCTCTGCAAGCACCTGGAAGCAAAGATGTTGAGCGTTAAGGAGAAAGGTTGTGATAGGTAGGTTGAGAGGAAAATATCTCTGGAACCAATAAAATTATAGAAGATAATACCTTGTTGAGGAATGGCGAGTCGATACCAAAGTATTTGGACATAATGTAGAGGCAGAAGAGGTGACGGTCGATACCAGAACCAGTCATGGCCAAACGATACATGTTCTGATGCTTATCTGCTGCCTTCCGAAACAGGGCAAGTCTCTGGGCATTCTGATCACAAAAACAACTGGCATAAACTAATCGTATCCAAGCATGCTTATGTGACATTAACATCATACAGAATTTACATTATTTCTTTTCATGTAAGTGTGAATTTAACGCTGCTGGAACATCAGAGAGCTCAGAGTCCAGGGTAGTGGCGTCCCAGGCACTGACATGCAGAGACACATTGCCTCTAGGTCCTGGTGACCAAGTCCTAATCAGCACAATGTGACCTCTCACAGTGTGTCCTCTAACATGTGACCTTTCATTCTTAAAGCAGGTGTGTAGAAATACACCATGTCACAGTTTGCAAATTTGTGAACCTGATAACACAGTAAGACACCAGATATCTGGTATCAAAGTCTTCTTATATTTGCAAAGTATTCACTCCAATAAAGGACTTTTAAGGGTTTTTTTTTTTTAATCCTGCAGGACTCACCTGTGAATGTGAGTGTTTCTGGTTTATGTGTTGAGTGTTTCTGTGTGTGGTTCTGTTCTACTCACTGTTGCACCTCCATCCTCCATGGCTCTGACGAATGCTACAGCCTCAGAAGTGCAGGACCGTACCGTCTCCGTCCGGCCGTCTCTGAACATACGAGTCATCGAGGACTCGTACGTCAGACAAAACTCTCCCTGGTCCTAAAAAGCAGATGGATCAAAGTCATTAAATGAATGATACAGTGAAGGTTATCATGTCAGTGACATGGTGATGATGGCGGCCCTACCCTGAACTGTGCCAGCTGCAGGGCCATTTGAATAAAAGCATCAGGACTGGTCCTGCACTTCTTGATGAGCCCTTTTCCAAACTCAGTAAAGAGATATCCATGGAAGTCCACGTCATCAGCTATTTGCTTGGCTGACAGGTATGATTTCTCAATTATGTCTTGGCACTAAAAAATGGTAAAACAGAAAGATGGGCTTCATTTTGTGATGAAAAAGGTCAACGGCAATTTCACCCTCTGCTGTACCTCCTTTGGAATCTGCCACTGTAGTCGGGTGGGATAAGGCAGGCCTTTGTTCACATCCCCCTTACAGTGTCCCTCCTCTGTGTAGCCAAGATGGAAGCAGTCTGTTGCGAGAACAAACTGAACAGACAGAAAATACTGGCTGAAGACATCGGCAAACTTTGAATCGTTGTTTTGAAAAACAGCATCAGCATATGTTTTATACCTCCCACATATGTCCCACAATTGGTGCGTCAGCCCACGAGTGTTCAGCATTTATGCCCATTTTTCCATTTGGATAGGAAATCAAGGTGAAAGACTTGTCAAACCACCTGTGGAAAAAAGAAGGCAGAGGGTTTTTTTATGGAAACAAACCAATAAAAATCTACTCAGCACTGCAGCCAAGAGCAGAGTGCATCCATTGACTTCTCTGTCTACCTGTCGAAACATTTTCCATGAAGCAGGGACTTGGCATAGCTGTCAAGTGAATCTGTCTGTGCAGGGTCATAACCCTGTGACTCATCATCTAGAGTCAGGAAGAAGGCAGCGGACTCAATGGCGTCCAGGGACATTTTGTTTCCTCCCTGGCTGAAATATTTAATCCGAGCCCGAGCCCATGGAACTCTAGAGAGGGGATTTTAGAGTAAGACAACACAATCTTATTTGTGTGTATATATGCATATATGTTGTGATTGTTGACCTGTTTCCTGCAGTCAAGGCAGCTAATTTAAGTTCTCCTGGCTGTGGTTCTGACGTATCATTGAGAATTCTTTGACACTGTGTCTCAAGTTCACTGGGTAGAAGGTGGCGCCCTCCAGTGTACAGCCACACTTTGAAGAAACGGCCCTTGTGGTAAACAACCAGGTGCTTACGGTCAGTCAGGTGCTGCACAATATCTGCAGCAAAGGGGCAAAAATGAAAGCATGTGTGGACACAGAACAAAATAAAAGTGAAGTTGCAGATAGTTAATCCCAAAGACAAAATGTAGAATATTAGGAACAGGCAGTAGCCTTTAGTGATTCAGTTGTTAGAGGGTAAATCAGCACTAGAGCACATTAGACTGGAAACTTTCAAGCCATTTGCCCGTCTGGTCATCTGTTAACTTTTAACATCTGATGGAAAACATGTGCTGTGATAGGTTTCTACCCAGGCCTGCCCTATGAGTGTTGACTTAACCTTTAAACCGTACAGAGTATTTGTTTACCTGTTTCAATCCCAGGGATGCGGGTGGTGTTAAACATCCTTTCCATCTGAGTGGAACACATAGGAACAGTCCCCAAAGCCATCAGCTGAGAAGAAGAAGGGAAAAGGAATCAACACAGAGAACAATGAAGGGTGTAGTTTTTTCAAAATAATTGGAGGATTATGTTAGATTGATGGTATTAAAGTGATGGCGAGCATTACCGGCGCATGTTCACCACGCTCCAGTTTTCGTCTGTACTGCAGCATGGCATGAACCACGTTCCCTGCCCGTGCAGCCTGCCGATGTGTTGGTGTCACGTACAAGAGGTCCTTATGCATTCACAAAGTAGACACATCTAGTCAACACATATTATATATGTTATATTATTTAATAATTAGGATTTATAATTATTTTGGTTGCTAGCATTTAGGAAGGTGATGCTTCCAGGACTAAAATAATATTTGTCTTTCTTTTTTTTTGTCTTTCCCAAATTCTAGAGCATAATTTCTGTATTGACATGATCAAAAACAGAACAACATTAATACACAGGCTGACCCAGTGAAAGTCCATCTTACCATTATATAGAAATTACTGTTCACCATGATGGGACTCCTGCCTCTGAGGTAGATATACTCCTCCCACCAGTCACTTACCTGATGAGGATAACACTTTATTATTGAACAATATTACAATTCAATTTAATTTAAGTTTGAATGTCGTTTCACAGGTAAACACTACTCACATAATTTGTCCCCCACCAAGATTTTAGGATAAGGTATCTCTGTAGCTGGGCTGCTTTAGAGTCTTTAAAGTCATTGGCCAACATCTCCATGTGGTTGTACTGTTCGCTGCCCAGCAGAGGACGGACTGACTCCAGGTACTGTGGAGGAAACATGGTGTGTTGTCAGGACAAAGGAACAATGTTATGGAGAAACACAGCTGATACGGGGCAGTTTGAGGTACACAAACAGAAACGCTGGAGGACATCCAGCGTATGTGCAGCTAGAAGGACAGATTTTTATCTTCTACTGTACTACTGCAGCTTTCACAGGGTGCAGGAAGGGGCCTCGGACGGTAGATGGAGGCACAGTTGAGGGATATCTGTATGGTCTAGCATGCTACATGCATCAAAAGGTTGGCAAAGGCTTCACTGTGTAGGTTTTTGTACTAGATTTGGCTGTAGGTGTGAGCTCACCAAGAAATAACATAACAAGTGGTGTAATTAGGTTAATAAAATGCATGCATTGAGTGTGTTTTCATGACACTCATTTCAAGAAGCCACATTCACATGTGTCTTTGTGTTCATGGGAGGTCAGTCCTATGTAATTTGACCCACCCTGCGAATCGTATCTTCCACACTGGGTACAGGGAGCCTCGGTAAGGAGGCCTGGAAACTGTAGAGCAGTGGCCGGCGTCCAGAGAACATCCTCACCAGGCTCTGGAAACAAACACACAACACTTTGAACATTATACACACAGTATACTGCATGATTTCATTTCTTATAACCAGTGAGGGGTGTGACGGATCAATAGACTGGTGTAATGGTAGTTGAAGAATTCAATGACACACACAGGACAATCACAGATTGAGAGTGAGTGGAAAAAAAGAAGGACATACATACCAGCCACACTTTAGTGGATGTGCTCATCTTTCCATGGGATTCAAAAATCCATCCATGGTAGGAGAGCAGAGCTTTGAGAGTGTATCTCAAGAGGTAGATGAGGAAGAGCCACAGTCCCGTGGCAAACAGGATGGCACTCAGAACCGCTTGGGTCTGCACTGATATATAGTCTCTGCTCAGAAAAGGCACAACACTGCCTCTGTCAGCACTGGGGTTTGAAATCACAGACAGGCTCAGGATAACTTTGCTTTTAAAAAGCTGACTAATTGCATCTAAGCAAACCTAAAGGTCCAGTAGAACAAAACTGAAGCACAACAAGGGAAGACATACTGGCTGGAGGATATTTCTGACCTGTATGGTAGGCTTTCCTTCACTGCGTCAATTATTCCTAGAGAGGGGTCTATACGGGTATACAAGGAGCTCATCATGGCGATCACAACTATCAGCCAGCTGGACGGACTGGCGGGATAGACTCCAGCCAAAACACCATTCTGTGAACGAAACATCATGATGAAAATACCTTTACAGATCTTAACATCTGCAGACCTTAGCACTGATAATCAAAGTGTTGTACCTTGAATTGAATGGCTTTCTTCTTCCATGCTGTGACTCCAGACAGGTAGATGTTTCTGATGACCTCCTCACTCAGTTTAAGGTCCACACCATCTGGACGCACAGTGAACTGGAAGCCCACCGCCTGATGCGCCTCAGCCATCTCTGCATAGGACTGATATGGATTTCAAAATGAAGCTTTAGAATTCATCAGATTTCTTGAAATAATGAATTATATTGAAAAAAAAATAAAAAGTGAAGTTTGTACCATCGATACACATTTCAGGTGATTACATTGTAAATAACAAGATATGTTAGGCTAATTTTAATGTCACCTTAAATTGTGATTTCATCTTGCTATTGTTTCAGCTTTAAATGCTGGTTCTCTATGTCTATATTCAATAATATCTCTAACTTTAGACCAAATAGCACATTCTTCTTCTTATTATTATTATTAATATTATAACCATGAGTAGAGTGACCCAAGCTCTGTGTTTTTTCTTTTTTACTAGTTATAACTATAATTATAAGAATAAAAAAAAAAACTGGTAGACTTTCAAATATGTGTGTCACAGTCAAAAATAATACACATAGGAACATTTTATATTGTAAAGTTGAAAGGGCTCATTAATTGTCTTTCAAATGCAATGCCCTGTGGAATTATGTGCCAAAATATTTGGAGCTCATAAACCACCCCATGTAATGGCCAGGGCGACGTGTCTAGGATTTCTTTTTCCATGTCATATGACTGAGCAGTCACCAAGTGGGACAAAGTTCAACGGCCAGATATAGCAGTATGCCGGCTGAGCATGCGTCTGACCTCAGATGGGCATGAAAATATAAACACAGAGCAAAAGCAGCAGATAAATGCTGAAGTCTTTACAGAAAACTGTGAGAATCTGTCAGACAGTGTGAAGGTCGGCTTTTGGTTTGTTTGAACTTCTCACTGTCATTCAACTTCTCCATCACCTTCACTTGTTTTTTTGTTTTTTTTACACACATGCCTTCACACATCAACAACATCACACTTATTCATCATGACATTTTGACTTCATACTCTTATGTAATTAAACATGAGTTTATACTGTAAAACAGGAAAAAAATCTCTCAGCAGCAAACACACTGTACACATGCAGAACTGAATAAGGACTACATACTGTACCTGTCAGAACAGACTCAGTGTAATCCAGTCAGGCAGAGGAAAGCAGTGACTTTGGTTTGTCTCAGTGAGGCAGTGAATTTCTTCTGTTCTCAGGCTGGTGTGCTCTGTGTGACTCTGGTGCCCTTGGTGTGGCTTTCCTCAGGTATCTCCTGTGCTTTGAAACCCTCCCTCTCTCTCCACCTCCCTGCTTATTCCTCTCTCTCCCATGACATGCTTCTTTTTTGTAACCAGACACCAAACACAGACAGTGAAGAGCTCATGAGGTCTCTGCTATGTAACTGAATCTGCTGCAGTGCTATGTTAGGATGTGACTGAGAGCAATATAATGTTCCCTTTTCAGTGACTGAGATAGTAGGCAGTATGCAACAGCGATAGTACAAATGATAATGGTGTGATAAAAATAACAGCATGAAAATCTCAGATTATCTCAGTAGCTTCAGGCTTTGTGATTTTGCCCAGATACGAAGATTACAAAATGGGACCTAATTTCCTTATTGTGAACAGCAAATAATAAAAGAAAGGGAGGTATTATGGCCTTGGACTGGGTCTTACATGTTAAGATAAGCGTGGGTCGGTAAACAACAATGTACTTTATGTATACAGCATACAACACAATGTCTGTTTTCCTAAAAAGCAGTCCAATAAGTACCGAAGTCCAAACAGAATCAGGGTTAAAAGCAGCTATGATTTACAATGAAGTTCTGACTGGATGTTTTAGTGTTTGAGGTGTAAGTCTAAATGTGATCTGCCCTCACAAGTCAACTTTAAACTAAAGGACTGAGACTTAAAAGACAAGAGATCATGATAATCCATCTGGGGATTTTATCTCCTTATGTTTGACAAAGACGAGCAGTCACAAAAACAACCACACCATATGAAAAAAAAGCTGACTAGGACATTAAAAATGAAGATAAAAGACAGCTTCATAGCGGGCTGAGATGGGAAGAGGAGGAAGAACTTTGAGCGAGAGAGTTTGGAGATCCATCCTTGCGACAGTGTTGTACGCTATACTTGGCATCAGGACATGGTCACCTACAACGGTCCCCTGTCCTGCAAATGCCACTTTCTCAGCCCTGTGCACCTAAAGAGCATAAAACAAACATTTACTTCAAAATACATGCATGAATATGAAAGACCGTCTTTGTTCATGTGAGGATGTCGCAATATTTGTTTGGTTTATCATCACAGTCTCCGTCGTACCCGTCCCCATCTCTGTGACTGCACACAGAATGACGTCACCACATTCTCTGAGTTGTTCCCACCAATCACAAGCAGCCTGTCGGTGGCACCCAGGAAGTAAAGAGTAGGGAGGTCTACATCTGCTCTGGTGAGCGTGGGAAGCAGTTCAGACCAGGAGTCTAACAGACAGAGAGAATAAGAAGTACAGTTTTTTATTCATCCAGATCAGCATGTTACATAATGTTGTAAATTGTATGTACAGTACAAGCTGTCTAGGGTGCAGCAAACATTTTCCTCTTGCTGTGAAGCCTTACCTTGCCTTGTGTTGTACTGCAGCAGCAGTTTCTCCCCAGTCCTCTGGATGCTCCCCAGCACATAGAGACAGTGCCCAAGGCTGGTGGCAAGAGGTACATCATGGGACAAGGACATGGTGAACTGGAAGTCAGTGAGCGGCAGTGAGGAGACAAACCTGAGCCAGAGGTTATATATTCAGTCACTAATGCACCAGCAAAAAAAACGAAGGATGCTTTTCTGAAGTGGGAACATATGAATTAGATTTTCTTTTTTAAATCTACTTGCATTAAAGAAAGATTCAAACCTCCATGCATCCTCCCACGGATCATAGCATTCTACAGCTGTATAAAGAGCTGTGCTAGAGTCCGGGGTCACCAGTGAGTCCAAGTACCAGCCTCCCACGGCGTAAATACAGCCATCGCAGGCCACTGCACTGAAGTGCCTTCTGTGCTGTGGAAGCAACAGGTGGTGACAGTTTTCATTAGTGTTACAGAAATGACTGCAGAAGCCAGTTTTATTTCAGGTAAGACAGACTGCACACTGTCTCACCTTAATAAGAGGAGCTACAGTGGCCCATGTATGTGTAAATGGATTATACCTAAAGGACGCCATCTTGAACTCCCAGCCTCTCCTCACAGGATGCCGGTAGCCTCCTATTATGTACAGGTAGTTATACAGGACCACAGTGGTGAAGCACCACTTATCAGCCCTGAAAGGAAGCTCTGTAACAGGACACCAGTCTCCACTGTCCTCTGACCCTTTCAAGGTGAAAATATGGCGGGCACGTTCTGTTTCTGGGTCTTTCCAGGAAGTCAGGTTTTCTTTCCTGAGGCTGCAGAAGCGTCTGTCTCCTTGTGTCCTCAGTTGGACAACTGTGTTCTTCTCTGCATCGTTCAGACGCCTGAGGGGTGGATTAGTTTTAAGGGACAATAAATAAAGATGTATCCTGATTTCATATGTAATTATAGCGTTGCATACTTGATGAGGTGAGGCAGCTCCAGCAGGTTTCTGCTCAGGTAGGTGAACACTGTCATCTTCAGCTCCATGCAGCAGATCTCCTGAGCCAGACTCAGGTAAGACAAACAGTCTGCTGGACTGAGTTCATCTGAGAGGACTGATAGGCACTTTGAGAGGAAGGCCTCAGCCAGGAGATAACTGCTGACCTCCAGGGTTGGAAAGGGTGAAAAAAGAGAAGGAGGGTTGGTGACAGGGAGAATTAGACACATTAATATGAAGTCTGCATACCTGGATGTGTGCGCCCAACTCCTCCCGAGGGACTGCAAACTTATTGTGGAAGGAGAACTCAAGGAGATTGTGGAAGACAGAGGAGGACACATGGTCCAGGTGGATGAGGCTCTCTGAGGTCTCTCTCATTCTGGACTGAGACAAGGCTCGGAAATACTCACTACACCCTGAGAGTATCTCAAGGTCCACCTTAAAAAAAATAATTATTAAACCAAAACCTCAGCAGCATCCAGTTTCTGATTAACCTGGTGATTGGAAGAGTTGTGTTTCATCTTATACTTACATGGAATGCACATGTGCTGGTTTGGACTGTAACCACAGTTTCAGCTCCGTCTCCAGAGTGATATGTACGGAGTTCCTCATTGGTTTTCCACTCCTCTGAGTCTGCTTTGCATGATCCTGTATGTGTGATACCTGTGGATGCTATCTCACTTTTGACTGCTGGAAAAGCTCCCCAAAGTCTTGTGACAACATATTTCAGCCAAAAGCTTATCCATTCAAATAGTATCAGAAAATGTTGCCTGACAGGATTCATCTCACTGACACTGCTTTGTTTAGGATAGAAATGTAGCCCATATAAGTATATAGGTTTTAATACTACCTGTGTCACATTATTTTTTAAAACTCTAAAGGTCTAAAGATACAACGCACTTCTCATACAACCACTGCTCCAATCACACACTCACACACTGCTCCAAGTGCTCCAAATAAGGAAAACAAGTCCCCTGAAGAATGCCAAGCAGCCAAAAGCAATGGAAAAATAGAAGACAGAACAATCAGTTTAGCCCACATTCCTCTGGATCGCCTCCTTTCCCCAGCTGCAGCTCTCACTGTCACATGTTCTCTGACAGCACAAAGATTTAAGACCGCTTGGCAAAAAGGAACAGCTTGAAAATAGTGCAGAGCGCCGCAAGGCAAAATTTTTCAGAATTTCTGTTTGTTCCTGCGACAGATCGAGTGGATTCAGAAGTGTCCCTCGATCTTTGAGCAGTGTAGTTTGTTTTTTTCCAGATGGACTATTCTGGGCACATGGAGGTGGGACACCAGTCAACCCTCTGGGATGAAACATGGCCTCCTTCACGCTTGACGTCGCTGTAAACAAGTTACCTAGCAGTTATGAGAGTAATTTAATGTATCACAAAATGTCTCAAAACGTTTGTTAAAATAAGTGATAATATAAGAAAAAGACGTGCACTGACACAGCTTATAAGTGCACATGTTTATTTGTTTTTAAATTATATTCCATTAGTGCAAAGAGGACCAACATAATACAGAGAAGGTTTAAGGAAAAGAAAATCTATTGAAACCTTGTTGATTAAAAAAAAAACAAAAAAAAAAACACGCAGCTACAGACATAGTTAAGCTTCAAGTTTCTTCTCATTAGTTAACTTCTTTACCTACAGTATGTGTAAAACAAGGATATCATGACAGAAATAGATGGCAGAGTGTTTTGTCAAATACAGGAGGCCAAATAAATAAGAATCATAAATTCATTTTAAAAAGGAAATTAAAAAGCTTACAGAAAACGTCAATACGCCACTTCATTTTCAAATAAGCTTAAGTCTTGATTTGACTTTACGATAACGATTTAATTATTGTTAAGAAATTCAGATTGATGTGGCTACTTGCATGTGCACAGATGAACATTTTTGTTAACCTAATAGAATAGGTAAGGATGACAAATGTTTTGATATTCCCAGTTATGATTCAAAGATAAAAAGAAAAAGTAGAAAAAGCTCTGAATAACATTAGCGCAAAGAATGATACATAATGGAAAGGTAGCCTAATACAAGCTAAAGAGTACCGTAAATAGATCCAATAATACTGACTTAGCTGCCTTACTCCAACCGTTTCATGGTTAAACTGACAGGTCTGCTGACTACAGTGACACTGTATGAAATAGCCCTCACACAAGAATTTGCTGAAAGTAGATAAACTCACCTTCACTGGACATGGAAAGAATATGCCCAACACAGAACATTAGGAGACAGTGAGGTAGAAAGACGACAACAAAAGATCTCCACATAAACCTACTGGATTAGTACATCAATACGACTAAAACATAATGACATTCAGTGCTATTGGGCTCTACCTGCCCTGACAGAATTTTCCTCTATGGAGAAAGGTGCTTCAATAAAACCGATTGCCTGCATTGTGCTAAAATGTAAATGTCTATCTTTCACCCAACACTGCTCGTCACAAGCAGAGCTGCATAGGACTGGAGTTTCAATAGTTGGAAAAAAAAACAAAAAAAAAGAGACATCACATTCTGATTAACATGGTGGAAATCAGGAGAAGAGCTTCTTTTGCTTGGAGTAGGCATCAAAACGACACAGGGCATAGTCCTGCAAAACAACACGGCTCACTAAAGCGTACTGAAATAAATATAATGTGATGACGGAAGAAAAAAAATGCTCCTTACCATGTAACCAAACTCAATCTTGGATATCTTTGCTTGAATGATGGACCACAGCCCCCAAAGGAAATGTGACGCTAATGCATACCTACAAATCAAAACAAAAATGATGATGCTCTGATGATTCGGCTAGAACATATAATAATGCATACTGCTGTAAATCTGCAGAACTCTGTGTTACCTGTTAGCTTCAATTATCATGTCCTCTTCGATCTGCGTCTGGTCCATGGTGACGTCAGAATTTCTCCTCTGCTCTGCCAAATAACTTCTGATGAAATGAAGCTGAAATAAAAAGCAAAATGATTAATAATAATAAAGTTACCATCTATTGATGTATTACATTCTTATTGTTTACACTTTTCATATCCCCTTTGACAACTAAATATATAAAATGTCCCTTATATTTGGTTTAGTTTTGTTCAATTTAATGGATTAAAAGTCTAAAGTTAACCAAATTTTTTTCAAATTTGGTTATCTTTAGAAGGTAGCGATTTTAGCTTTAGTAATAGGTAAAAAAAAAAGCTCCAACAGCTAATCTGAAATGAATTCAGGACACTGTATCCAACAAGCAGACAATGCATTGTGTGTGTTGCAGTGAAATATCTGAGGGCAGGAGGGTGAAACAAAAAAACCATAATCTAAATTAATGTTTTTCCTCTTGTGCTACAGCTCTCTCTTGAACTCAAATTGCACTAACAACCCACTAGATGGCACTGTGTGAGCACTTCGATCCATCCATTTTCCACCGCTTATTCACCCTGGACAAGTCGCCACCTCATAGCAGGACACATAGAGACAGGCCGGGAATTGAAGCCAGTACCTTCTTGCTGTGAGGCGACGGCTAACCACTACACCACTGTGCCGCCCCTGTGTGAGCACTTGTTCCTCTATTCCCAGAGGAGATTACCTGCGTGCTCCAGATGGTCAGTGATCACTTTCACACCGGCCAAAAAAAGAATCACTAAGAACTCAGGCTTCAACATCAGCACTGTAGTATATAATATATGTCCCCAGTGATTAGAAAATCACTGCTGCATCCAAACAGTAATTTACAAAGTGATAGTGATATTGGGAATATTTGTATGTTGTTTTAACAGTTGAAATAGTTGATGCTGCCTGATTGGGTCTAAAAATCGAGGACAAACCCAATCCAATAAATTATTCAAGTATTGTGTTTATTTCTTACAATATGAGTCTTAGTCTAAGAAAGAGTTTAGACTGACCTGCTGCTCTCTGCTGGGATAGTTCTCTGGTCTGGCTTTATAGAAGGGCCATTGGTTATAGGTGTAGTCGTACATCCACTCACAGAAATGATTCCCAAAGTCAAAACCTCTGTACAAAAGAAAACATTACACATTTGAATACACAAAATACAAGAAACTGCTCATTTCTCAACAAAAGATATCAATATGGTTGATGCATAACTCCTTTACCTGTAATTGTAACTGCTGTACTCAAAGTCGATCAGCATGAGTCTGTCTGTTGAGTTGTGGTCCTTGTCATCCAGTATCAGGATGTTACCTGCAAAGCGGCAAAGCTACTGTCAACTTCTGTTATACTGCAGAGTATTTCTGTCTGAGACTGTGGGCACTTGTCAAAACAAATGTCTTTAGCTACCACTTTAGCTACCTCAGGAGTCACAATTCTTTGTACAATTAAAACAAGTTTAAAGAAGAATACATAGTATATACACTGCATGCTGAATAATTTTATTCTAAATGGGCCAAAGTAGTAGTAAAGTTTTGCCTTGACTTGACAGAGAACAAGTCGGAAAGCTCCCACAATGCTGCACATTATTTAAATATTTACTGTATACATGTTAAGCTTACGAGCTGGATTAATCTGTGAGAAAGTCCAATTCATTCAGAAACCTAAATGTCTGACTGCCACCTCACCTCTTCAGAGGCTATTTTCAATCACAGTATGATGCATATGAATGTGAACCGTTGCTATTAATAAGTACACACAATGTGCCAATGTGAAGCCAGAGGGTTGATCGATCGGCTAAGGTGTGAGGATATTACTGGAGCGATGACACACAGGGTACATCTTTACCTTCCTGGACGTCGTTGTGGCAGAACACCACTGGTGATGGCGTCGCTGCCAGTAAGGCACTGTTGTTGATAGAAGACCAAGATGAACAATGATGATGATAGAAAAGGGGAGCGGAGAGAAAAGTGTTTTAGTGTTGCATTCACATGCCAAAAGACAAAACATTCTATTGGGTATGAAATATAAACTATTTTACTGTAGGTGTGGCAGGTTTCTTTACATCACATTCATTCCAATGTCACTCTTAATGCTGGACAAGAGAAAGCCTCTGCATACCAGATGGAGCCAGCCAGATTACCCAAAAAAATTGTCCTTGGTGTTTATGACTGAGGAAGTTCCCACACTGCATACATGTGTCAATAATTGTGTTCTACCTAAGAAGTTAAAAAAAAACAAGAAACCTTCAATCTGCCTAGAAGTGTCACGTCTGTGTAACCACAAGAACAAGGACAGCTGTTATCAAATCAGATAAGTCTGAGGACTTGCTCTTTAACTGCAGGAGACACTGCGACATAAACGAGATAACCAAAGTGCTCATAGATAAATACTGACAAGAAATTCAACGAGACAAGACTGCCTGGCGGACACAGCAGTGAAGTCGTGGAGGCACTGGGACAAAGGTCAGCCATTAGACTGAGGAGAGAGAGGGGAGGAAAACAAACAAAAAACAAAACAAAAAACAGCTCGTCCTGTCCCAGAGATAAAATTCTTTGCAACAAATCTCAAACTATAACTCTTCATTCACGCAACATATAATCTGTTTATATCAGTATAAATCACTTTCAGGTCCCACATAATACATATGATTTATGCCGTAAGATAACATTTTGTTTGTATACAACAAAAGGGAATCCATCCTTCTGCCAAAAGTCTACATGGAAATTAGTTTAGAGTGCAAACACTGAGAAAACAAAATGCAGATTATGACAACATAAGAACCAGAAGTGCAAAAATAAATCACACTGAACATACACAGTAGGAGCAGTTTGAACAGCGAGGAAATTACAATAGGAGATGTGATGACTCAGACCAAATACCATCTTGTTGCCACTTGTTGGATGAAGCAGGTGAATGCATCATCCTTCTGCTACTCGCCTTCAAAGTGAACTGACAGGAAAACTCTGATCCTCCTGTTAGGTGTGAATTATTATCTAAGACAAAAATATGATATGTATTGATGTTTTTCTACTTGCACAGACCGCGCGTGCGTGTGAATATACAGTCATGGAAAAAATTATTAGACCACCCTTGTTTTCTTCAATTTCTTGTTAACTTTAATGCCTGGCTCAACTAAAGGTACATTTGTTTGGACAATTATAATGATAACAACAAAAATAGCTCATGAGAGTTTAATTTAAGAACTAAGGATTATTCATTTTCCATGGTTTTCTTGATAATAACCAAAATTACTTAAATTCTTACATCAATAGCTATGGCATTGTACCGCCAAAAACACTACTTTTAAGCATTCCATGTTTTCTTTTCTGTTTGCTTTAAACACATGATACACACAAGAGTTAATACTTGATTGCATAACCATTGTTTTTGATGACTGCAGCCATGCGTCTTGGCATGCTCTCCACCAGCTTCTGACATTGTTCTGCTGTCACAGCAGCCCATTCCTGTTGGACAAATTCAAACAAATTTTCTTTGTTTTTGGGCTTGTGGTTCTCCATTTTGAGTTTGATGATTTTCCACAGGTTTTCAATTGGATTAAGATCTGGTGATTGAGCAGGCCAAGGCATGGTGCGAATGTTGTGGTTCTCCATCCAGGCTTTAACTGACCTTGCCGTGTGGCAAGGGGCATTGTCTTGTTGGAAAATCCAGTCATTTGAGGCAGGAAAGAGTTTTCCAGCTGATGGAAGAAGACTGTTTTCAAGGGTAGTCCTGTACTTGACCTGGTTCATTCGGCCTTCACACAATTGCATTTGCCCTGTTCCACTCAGACTGAAACAACCCCAGATCATGACTGATCCACCCCATGTTTTACTGTAGGGGCAAGACAGTCTGGGTTGTAAGCTTCTCCAGGCTTCCTCCTAACCAGTAAGTTGGCTGGAGTGGGCATCAATTCAAAATTGGATTCATCACTGAAGAGAACCTTAGCCCAATCATCAACAGTCCAATCCTTGTGGTCTCGAGCAAAGAGTAACCGGGCCTTCCTCTGCCTTTCATTGATGAAGGGCTTCTTGCGTGCTCTGTGTGACTTCAAACCAGCTTCAACAAGTCGGTTTCGAACTGTCCTTGCCGAGCAAGTCACATTTCTCGACAGTGCCCACTCATTTTTAAGGTCCCTGGAGGTCTGACGACGATTCCTGACACAGGAACGGATGAGTGCACGGTCATCTCGTGGGGTAGAAAGACGCTTCCTGCCACGGCCAGGTAGCAATTTGGTAGTGCCATGTTCAGCTTGTTTTTTTTTGTTGGAATGAATGGCTGTCTTGGAGATCTTCAGGTTTTTCGCTACCTGTCTCTCACTCATGCCAATTTCCAGCAGTGCCAAGATGGCTGCCTTTGTTGCTTCACATAATTCTTTTGTTTTAGGCATTATGTGAGAGCTGACAACTTCTGAGTTGTGCTACGGCTTGAATGTAAGCAGGAAACCACTCTAGGCCTTTGCATGTGCAGTGCTGCTTGTGACATGAAATGGCCTCTTATATACCCTGGTAATCAATTAAGCTTAAGAATGTCAAATAGGACATAAAGTATTATGTGACCAGCTGCATTTTTTGTTGTGTTCATTGTATTATACGTTTAGTGGTACCAGATATTAGAATGAACAAGAAATTGAAGAAAACAAGGGTGGTCTAATAATTTTTTCCATGACTGTACGTACGCTTGTGCATGGATATATTTATTGTGTGTATCTATTTTTTTTTTAATTATTTTTATTGGTATAAGGTATAAGCACTGACTTGAATTTATCAATTAGGATGTAAGGTCTTTGAAGACCAAAACTGCAACACAAACCTTACGTATCATTTATTTTTTCTCTCACTGACACTGGTATGTATGGTATGGAAGGCCATAGCTCAGCCATAAGGCTTTATTTTTTTTTTTTTAAACCACATGCATTAAGTCACTCAATGCAATATTCAACATTTGAGGCGTGTGCTGCAACTCACCGGAGGCTGTCCAGCTCGGCGGGCAGGTCTAACTTCATTAGCTTGTTGTACTTCTTCACATGTGCTTCACGCACAAACTTAAGCTTCATCACTTGATCCATGTATCTGAAGGGAAAATGTCTGATTATTCATAACACAGTTCCAGAAAAAGAAAATGAGAGATATCAAGGTCTCTTTACTTGTCAATGGTCCCAAACAGCCACTTTGGCTCTTTGTTAAAGGGCATGCTCATTTCATGGAAACGTGCCAACTTGGAGGCGATCTCAGACGATATGGATGAATCTGACAGCTGATCTGTGCGCATGCGGGTATTCTGGGAAAACAGAGAAGTACAGATGATAAAAATTATTTTTCTACATTAGAAACTATATAAATACACTCCATGAATGTAATGCTGTTACATATAGGCAACTACAGAGCATTGTTTGATGGCAAGAAAGCACAAAATCCAATAGAATTTACAGATCATAGTTTTAGGGCTGTGAAATAAATAATTTTTAATTAGCATACAAAGTTATTCGGTCTTCCAACAATGATGATATTTTTTTGTCTTGTGTTATAAAACCAGCACAATTACAGCGTGCGCTTCAGCCGCCCATCTCACTCCTTTTGGTTATCATGTTTTGTGGGTGTGTCATCTTCCTATCTATACAACTAATCTGATTAAATTATTCACAAGAGCACAAAGTTCTTCATAGATTGAACCTGTTAATTCGCTCTCAAAGTGCATTTAACTTTATTATGTGGACACTTTCCAAATACATGATGTCAATGTGTAATTATATCAAATAACTTCAATATAGACTAAAATAAGCATTATTATGATTTTGTAGCCCTACTTTACACTACTTAAAAACAAAGCTTTTTTATCCGCTGATAGTCAAGGATATGTTTCATTATGTCTACGCACTCAAAGGATGTGTATGGGTGAAGCGGGACAGGAAATTCACACAGTGTGTGTCTGTGTGCAAAATACCGGAAGGTACTGCTCCAAGCGTCCTTCAGGGAAGACGCCGTAAAGTTTTGGTCCTAGAGTTCGTTCCGCAAGGATGGCGAACATCACACTCTCCAACACCAGGGAGTCCACTCCCTGCATCACAGAAAGACACAGTTTGGTTTAATTCATACTTCCATTTGAAGGAACACAATTTCCTCCACATGATAATCAAAAATTTACAGCCACACAGTCATGGACAAATAACTTCTCATGCGCCCCAACTGGTCGGACCAACCTGTAAGATGGCACCATAGATTCTGAGGAGCACCTGGCGAGGTTCCTCTCCCACTGAGGGCACGTGGTCAGGCAAACAGCACAGGTAGAGCAGATTACTCAGTCCACCACTGCAAAACAAGAACACAGCTGGAACCAAGATAATGTGACCCCATAGGATTCAGTCAGAAACCTCAGTCTGAAAACACCAGTCGAGTCATCCTGGCAAGCCGTAATATCTGCTGTGGTAAAGTCTACTCATACTGGCTCACACTCATTATTCCCATTACTGTGCATGCTCTTACAACCCGTGTGTGTATGTATATATAGTATATATGGTTCATATGGTATACTATCATACCTACTCATTACTATTGACTATTATTGAATATTTACCATCTTCTTTAAGGTTGTAAAAACATTTTAAAATCAAAAATTCTGAACATCATGTCCACATTAAGGACATAATAGTGATGACCAGTGGTGTTTTACTTTAAAGCAACCCAAGCCAATGTAGAAGGGCGTGAGCTAAGTAAATAATGTGCATTAGGAAGTCATTATTTGAGCACATGGACACAATAACTTACTTAAATTAAAGGCTATTATTTACCTGATGATGCTAATTTGGAACTCATCTTCTTGTATAGTCTTCCATGACCCTGACAGAAAGTCTCGGCACCAGGCAAACGCCCTGCCCCTGGTATCCCGGTCGACCTCCTCTGTTCTCCCGTCCCGAAAGGCCTCTGCCTCTGAGTCGTCATCACCGCATCCGGCCCCAAACAGAGGACTCGGGGTCCTCAAGTTTCTCTCGTTAACTACAAGCGTGTTTCCCACGCGTTTCCTCTCTGCCGGAGGACCAACGTCTTCTGTTGTGACAGGGGTGATGTTGGTGAACAGCCCCGGCCCTGTCTTCTCTGCTCTGTCAACGCCATCCTCCCTGCTGCTGCTGCTGGTCACATTTTGACTCGACTGCATCGTGAGTTTCCGGGAGAAGAGTAAAGGAAGACCGGTGCGAAATGTCGGTCTGAGACGGGGAGGGTGAGTCGCTGACAACCGCTGTTCACCGGTGAGGGTGAGGCGACTTAACCGGAAGAGCCAAATATAGCGGGTTGATGTGAACCGCATGGGGGCGGTTTATAAGGACTATTACGGTACCATATACTCAGATTAGTCACACGAATGGCGGTCCCCCTCGCACGCGCAGAACGGGTGATTTGCAATCTGGCATATTAAACGTCCAATCACAATTCACTTCCTGTTTCTTACCCTAAATTCATTGGTCGTTGGTATATGGTGACTTTTTACGTCAGCTTCCTGTAAACTGAGGGTTTCTGGGTAATGCAGTGCGGCTGTGGTATTGAGTACACATACTAACACCTTCCTGATTTCAATAAAATAAAAGAGTGTAAACCCAAAATAAATTTATGGCTCCAAAGAGACATATCAATACTAGGAAAAATTAACTTGACAAGGAATGTTTATCAAGCTGTATTTACCCAACCTATTCCAATGCCATTCCAAATAAATTAATAAAATATATTAACCAAATTAATTTCAATTTCATTTTGGAGAAATATTTTTTTTAAAAAAGGTAGCATGTTGAAAGATATAAAGGATGGAGGTTTAAAAGTTATTGATTTTGATTGCCTTAATCAACCATTAAAATACATTGGTTAAAATCTTGGTTGAGACATAATGACTCCTTTTGGTATTGTATCCCTAATCTACTTATTTAGCAAACTTGGAGGACTAAACTTTCTTCTAAGGATGGATTTCAACATTGATAAACTGCCTATATTACTGTCTGAGTTCCACAAGCAGATATTGTTGTACTGGAAATTGTTTTATGTACATAATTGAATAATTTGAAATATTAAACAAATTCCCCATAGACACCAATACAGGAATTTCCACCTTTTTTCTTTCTTTTTTCTCTTTTTCTGTTTTCTCATACTCTGTTCCCAGTGTATACCAAGTTAACACATTGAATGTATATTTGCCAAACTTGTTATGTACAAAGCCAATGTTGTTACATAAAGTTAAAAAAAAATAAATTGTCTCTCGTGTTGCAGTCTAAACACACTGAAGTATCTGATCTGCATTCTATAGTATTAGTATTCACAGTTATGCACTTCGTGTGAGGTCACAGGGCAATTTATGTATTGGAATGAGACAACACAATTCAGCAATTTGAAGATTTATTTGTTTATTTATTCTTCAGCAAGTATCTGGAGCCAATTTCATAAGGTTCCACCTGCATGTTGTTACTGAACACTCTGGTTTTGATCAATAATGACAATCTCCTTGCTGCTCACCAGAGTGGTCTCAGGTCTGTTGCCACCCAGGCTTGCAGCAGCAACATCTCTCCCTGTGTACAATACACGACAATGGTCAGTTGCTGTCAAACTTCAAATCAAACACAAGAACATCATTTACTCTTTTGATGAAAACATGTTCTGAATTTTAAACCACAAACCAAGCTGTTCCCATACAATACCTGATCAGTTTTGCTTAATTTAAAAAAATGGTACTTACTCTTTCTGAAGCATCTAGGTTCACAATTATTTCCAATAGTGGGTTGGCACACAGCTGCGTCACAGTGGATATACACCTGGGTAAAAACAAATATATTGTTGGAAAACATGTAGATAAGATAATATTAAAAGTAATATAAAAACTACGCTGAAACCATTTTCTTATAGTTGGATCCTATACCTTTTCCTTGAGAGGAGTCATAACTCCTTGATCTGAAACCCCTCCTTTGCCAGGATTGGCACCTCCAGCAGCTACAAAAGTGAACATCTTGAAAACAAAACGCCTGTAGTGGGATGCAAACATGAGTCCTGAGGAGGCATCCACATTGATCAGGGAGGTCAGGTAGCGGTCATCACGGTATGGGCAGCTATGGGGAGAACAGAGAGTGTGGAATAGGGACTGAGTACAGTGTCACAAAATGTATTATAAAAGCATATTTCCAAGTTGAACTAACACATACTCTTACCCATCAATCAGCAAGTCCCACTGAGGAAGACTGTGAGGGTAGGGGTTCGAAGTCGCCCAGCATCTTCCAAGAGTCAACACAATGCCGGGATCAGTCCTCTCCAGAATTCGGACTTCGACGTATACGGGATCCCTGAGCACCTTTGTGACAGGGTAGTCAGAGTCCATGTAGAAGGAGCTGTAGGCCACCTCCTCTGCTCAAGCAGAAAGACCATTTGGTGACAGTCCCTACAAAAGTAGACTAACTGCACAAAATATCTGCCTCACACTAACCTTCCACACAACCCTTTGAGGCACACTCTCCGTTGGCCAGCCTCAGCTCCACGCGCAGAGGTCCAGGAGCTGCAACTGGGGGTGGTGGAGGAACCAGTCCAACCTCAATGACCAGAGCCTCCACCGAAGTGCCGATGTATCTACACTGGACAAGCAGCCTGTGACAACAAACAAGGACTAAGTCAGTCAGTCAGTCAGTCAGTCAGTCAGAAAACCAGTAGAGTTTGGCTTATAAAATATGAATCATCCATGGAAGAAAATTCATGATCAGCTCACTATATTGTTTTGGTACCACTGAACTGAACTGAGTCCAATACTAGTGGTAATCTTTTATGGTGTGACCACTGAGTGTTAACGAAAGAGCAACACCTACTCATAGTGACTGTCTCTGGTAATTACTCCTCTGGGTCCAATTGCGACTTCATATGAGGAGGACATCCTGTTCTCATAGATTATAACTCCAGGCTCCTCCTACAGTAAATTGACAGCAATTAAATCTTTATTACAATCTGAAAAAAACTCAACACTGATCAAACTGAACAGTCAAATGATTTACAACCCTCACCGTCATGACAGTGCCGCAGGCAGTGACGGGGAACTGGTAGATGGCAAAAGCAGATGTGGTGCCAACAGGATTGCAGTTTTGATCCTCCCCAAGAAAAGCAATTGTCTCCAAATCAAGGTTGGGTAAGGTGGCATCTCTGGCCACCACCACGATCATCTGGGCATCCTTGGTGCACTGAAGAGTCACTATGAACAAAGCAAAGACAAGTGCTCTTTCAACACATGTGAGTGCCAGAGTAGGATATCTGTGAGTAATAGAAAAAAGACTTACCAGCTTTGCCATAATAGCACATGCGTCCGTCAAAGCAGCAGTTTATAGACTCGCAGTCTGAAGCAGAGGTGCCAGGAACTCCACACTGTATCTTGTAGTTCTCAGCCACTTCACAAGAGTGAAATGGTTCTGAGTACTGCTGGGGCTGCTTGGTATGCTGATATGTCTGAGGCTGCTGAGGCTGCTGAGGCTGCTGAGGAGGGGTGTACCTTGGGGGTGACGTCTGGGGCCTCTGAGGCTGTTGGGAATATTGAGCATCAGCCAGACAGCCGAGCAGGACAACTGCCAGAAGACAACCACAAACTAACTTCATTGTCATGGCTTCACAGCACAGTACGCAGTGAACACCAGATGCTGTGAAAAATATAGTGCAAATATGCTGACTTTTATAAGGTACTGGTAATGTTGACTTGCTGATGACTCACATTGTATTTGGTGCTCACAGCTGCCAATCAAATACTGCAACTACTGATTGGTTGGGTCTGTGGTGATGCACTGAAGAGATTAGAGGTGATACCAAGCAAATAAACTCAAAGAGCAAATTACAGGAATTTTAGAGATATTCATTAACAGATTCTAACAAAAATATAGTATGAATTGATTATCTGATCTATGCTTGCTACATAGAGTTCACTGATTTTTATTGATCCTGAATGGAAGAAATCCCTGCATGTCACAGGGTCTTGTTTGACCTACAACGTGCAGGTCACACTGTATTGGCAACAGGACTGAGCAAAACAAGTACCCTTTCTTATCTCTAAGTGTATTTGTCATTGCTTATCATTTAGATCATGACGAGAAAATTGAATTAAATGACAGGCACCAGAACAACCCTGAGTGTCACCCCATTGTGCCCAGTTTGAAGAGCAAGTAAAGTGGTTAGAGTGAGCAAGTAGTCTGTGGGTGTGTTACTTTTATTATATTGTCTCAAGTTTAGAATTTGACATGTATCTATGTATTTTATGATATTGAAACAGATTGCCTTTTGACTCTTTGCTGAACCAAATAAAAAATTTCTTAATTATCTTAATCTTATTGATCCTTTTTTGAACATTTAAAGCTATGCTATTAGTCAGAATTCATGTAGATATTTTTAACTGACAGTCCTTACACACATTATATTTGATATGTGTAATGTATTTTCTTCTGGTGAAATATTGTGATTTGCATTTTTGAGATGTATACTTTGTGGTTAAAATGGTCTGCCTCAGAATTGTGCACAGCAAACAAATATCATGGTGGATTTTTTTGGGTTGACATATTTTGAAAGTCACAGGCCCTGGATCTAGCAAAAACTAAGTGTCTCGCTCTAGGACACAATGACTTGTCGACAGTAGGAGCAGTATGACCCTGAGGTTGAAAGGTGTCCCCTCTACCCACTGAGCTACAGCTGCACTGTTAAGTGTTATAATGGTCTGTCTCTCTTCCATTGTTGACTGCCTGTTCCTCGTCATTTTTGTAGCAACACACATGCAGATGCAGACAGAGTAGATAATCAGGAAATACACTGAACAAAATACATGTTTTTAATTGACAATTACCCTCATATCACTTTGCAAAACAGCACAGTTTCTTCGCTGTATGCACTTTTTCCATCTGAAAGTAATTACTAAATTTACTGCAGGGGAAACTGACTGACGCCTGGCATCTGTATTTTAAAATAAATTGGGGTTAATCTCTGTTGGTTCTAGAGCCATATTGATTTGTGCCCTTCCACAAAATGTACTTTGGCAAACAATACATTTGACATGTCATGTTGAGGTTAGGTAGACCTGACCCAGGGTCGTCATAACTCTTTGTGACCGCTTTGTGTACTTATTTGCTAGTACATGTTTGCTATCTCGTTATATATTTTCTGACTTGCTTGAAGACAACAAAATGTTAACTTTGAAATGACCCCAGTGATGCTACATTGCATTTGGTATACTACAGTAACAATAACTTGTGTCAATACATGTACGGTTTTGTGTTTCAAAGACTTTTTCTGGACTTGTATTCTGTATTTGTTTTTGAATGAATAACCTAAACCCAGCAACGTTGTTGGGCATCACCTCTTGTCAACAGTTGCCATCATTTGATTGGCTGAGGTTTAAGCTCATCAGGTCTGATGGGGAATGGCCAACAGAAGGGGCGGGAATGTAATGGAGGTAAACATGCTCACTGTATTATAAAAGTGGGTGCACATTTGTGTCTTCCTTACGGCACCCAGTGAACAGATCACTTCTTGTTGTGAAGATATGCTGATGAAGTGTACAGCTGTGTGCCTTTTGGCACTGGCCTTGCTTGGCAGCTACTGTGATGCTCAGTGGGGAGGTATTCACAAGCCCGCAAAACCTGCATACCAGAAGCCATCACCACCTGTGAAACAGGAGCCCGTCAAACAGACGCCTCAAGTGCCCCAACAAGAACGGCAGTCATTCGAGAAACCTCTGCTGTGGAAATACCCTACAGATCCACAGCCTGAGCCCGCAGTTGAAGTGCCTTTCGAGCTGAGACATCCTGTTCCTGCTGCAACTGTTGCTGTCGAGTGCAGAGAGAGTGAAGCCTATGTTCAAGTCAAGAAGGACATGTTTGGAATAGGCCAGGACATCAATCCTGCTGACCTTACTCTGGGAAACTGTGCTGCTGTCGCAGAGGACAATGCTGCTCAAGCATACATTTATTTGGCGGAGCTGCACAATTGTCTCAGCACATTAACGGTATGCAGTCACTGAAAAGTAAATAATAAACTGTAAGGAATATTAGTTAATACTATGGTAATAAAATATTCTAATACATGACACTGTTTGTTTGTACTAATATTTATTTCTCAACCAGATGACAGAAGATTCCCTCATCTACACCTTCACTCTGAACTATAATCCTCAACCTGTGGGTACTGCTCCTGTGGTGAGGACCAGCCAAGCTGCTGTGATTGTGGAATGCCACTACCCAAGGTATGTCGACTAGCATATTTTTCGTACAAATCAGTACGAAAAATATTGCACTAAAATTCGTACATAACCCACGTAATTCAGACATCATGTGACGTTCGATGCAGGCTACACCGTCTGTGAAAACATGTCGGACATTCCTTACATTTTCAGCGGACATTCATTACGTTTTCAGTGGAGTAGTTTACGAGTTCAGGTGCGTTTTGATCACATTTCTAGCGGTAAATATGTATTTTATTTCCATAAGCCTAACCCTTTAATCCTATCCCTAAACCTAACCATCACCGGAAGAGTTGTTGGGTTTATTTCAATGTGTATTGTATTGTAATGTTATGGTTCCAGCTGACAGTGAAAGGAATGTCCGGCATTTTTAAGGCTGTCGCTTCCGGGTTCTCTTTGGGGCTCGCACATGCGCTGATTGGTCATGTTGCCGGTCATTCGTAAGATATGCACGAAAATGTGTGCCTTACTTTTCGTATGATATCATACGACTATTTCATGAGACCAGGTTGAGAGATAACATAAAGTGACATGATTGGCATAGTTTATTCCAAATTCAGTGGGGAGGTATTTCAAATTCATGTTAATATTACCATTCTTCTAGTCCTCATTATAAGGAAACGTGTTTAATCCTTTAGGAAGCACAATGTGAGCAGCCTTCCCCTTGACCCCCTCTGGATCCCATTCTCTGCAGTAAAGGTGGCTGAGGAGTTCTTATACTTCACCCTGAAACTCATGACAGGTGAGTTCAAGAACAGCTCGTCTGCATGTTCACACATTTATGGCACTGTCATTTACAGTAAAATACATATTTGCGTTTTAATATTTGCATTGCAACATCTCTAACATGTCCACATCTCATGGCACAGATGACTGGCAATATGAGAGGCCGAGCTACCAGTATTTCCTGGGAGACATCATAAATATTGAGGCTGTTGTCAGGCAGTTCTTCCATGTGCCCCTCCGTGTTTATGTGGATAATTGTGTAGCTACTCTTTCACCTGATGTGTCCTCCAGCCCTCGATATGCCTTCATTGATAACCATGGGTGAGTTTGTTAGTTCAGCAGAGTTAAATGAAGTTATTCTATATAATGAAGATAGATTATCACAAACAACTTTGCCTCTAATGTTAAACTGGATGTTTTTCTGCATGCAGGTGTATGCTTGATGGTAGGCTCACAGGCTCTGACTCGAAATTCATCGCTCGCTCTGCGGACTACAGGCTCCAGTTCCAGTTGGAGGCCTTCAGGTTCCAGGGCGCTGACAGTGGACTGGTTAGCATTGCCACAGTTTTCTGTTGTACATCAACTACATCTAAAACACATCTGATAACTTTTATCATTCCTTTTATCATTCCAACAGCTGTACATTACCTGCCACTTGAAAGCAACCTCTGCTTCCCATGCCATCGATAGTGAATGCAGAGCTTGTTCCTACATGAATGGGTGAGTCAGCATGTCTGTATAAAAGGTGTGACTGGGGGATTGACACAGTTTTGACTAATTTCATCTCTGTCGTTCCTAGATGGAAGGAGGCCAGTGGAGTTGATGCAGCTTGTGGCAACTGTGAATCTGCTGGATTAGGACCTCTACCTGACACTAAATCTAGCGGATTAGGACCTTTACCCTCCAATCCATCTGGAGGAGCCGGATCTGGCACCTCAACTGGTACCTGGGGTGCTGGCGGCTCTTTGTCTAAGCCTGGAAGAAAGATACGTGGTTTGTCCGAAGGTGAGAGTATGTTTATAAAAATGAATTGTTTCAGGATCTGATATTATATGAGGACAACTGAACAGTCAACAACTTTCACACCATTACTGATGAGTTGCAAACTGTCTCTTCTCTCTTTCTCTCTAGTTTTCGAATTGGAAGGTGATGTCACCCTGGGTCCCATCCACATTGAAGAGAAGGTGGTTGCTTAAATAAATTTTCTGGCATGGCCAAGGCCATTAAAAATAAACAGTCTCATTGGATCATAACTGTCTTTATGTTACTCACTTGCCTCTTGTTAATAGCTCAGTTCAAACAAGGAAAGAAACCACATTTACTCCATTAAATGTCATCGACATTTGACACATTAAAAACACAATAAAAGTGTACGAATCAGAAAAAGATGGTGTAACTAGCTTTGATGCTGAATATTCGGCCACATGTGTACCACTTCAGACAGTAAATCCCTTTAATGTGTGAGAGGCTTTGTGTCACTCACTGGATAGAACTATCACAGAGACAGCAAACAGCAAACTTTTGTCTTTTATGCTGGGCACAAATAAATTAACTATGCTTTCATTTCAGTAAATATCAACAATTAAATAAAAAAAAAAACTTGTCTTGTTCTGTCAAAGGCTTCTTGCGATGAACATTTATCGCCCCCGTGTGCCACAGTTTATAAACTGCAACATACACTTCAGCACCACAGGCAGTGAACAGCTCCCCACTGCGCCTGCGCATTACATTGGATTCACAGATTGATTGGTTATATGTAATACTGCAGTAAATAAAGTGGAAAGAAAACTGCAGCCTCATCTTACAGCAATATTAATATTAACAAAAGATATGTATTTTTCTCTGAAGACATGGCTATATTGTGTATGGCTTATTATGATGATTATAAAAATGAAGCATTTGAAATACACTATATTGCCAAAAGTATTCGCTCACCTGCCTTGACTCACATATGAACTTAAGTGACATCCCATTCCTAATCCATAGGGTTCAATATGACGTCGGTCCACCCTTTACCGCTATAACAGCTTCAACTCTTCTGGGAAGGCTGTCCACAAGGTTTAGGAGTGTGTTTATTGGAATTTTTGACCATTCTTCCAGAAGCATATTTGTGAGGTCACACACTGATGACGAGAAGGCCTGGCTCTCAGTCTCTGCTCTAATTCATCCGAAAGGTGTTCTATCGGGTTGAGGTCAGGACTCTGTGCAGGCCAGTCAAGTTCATCCACACCAGACTCTGTCATCCATGTCTTTATGGACCTTGCTTTGTGCACTGGTGCACAGTCATGTTGGAAGAGGAAGGGGCCAGCTCCAAACTGTTCCCACAAAGTTGGGAGCATGGAATTGTCCAAAATGTCTTGGTATGCTGAAGCATTCAGAGTTCCTTTCACTGGAACTAAGGGGCCAAGCCCAGCTCCTGAAAAACAACCCCACACCATAATCCCCCCTCCACCAAACTTTACACTTGGCACAATGCAGTCCAACAAGTATCGTTCTCCTGGCAACCGCCAAACCCAGACTCATCCATCAGATTGCCAGATGGAGAAGTGTGATTCGTCACTCCAGAGAACGCATCTCCACTGCTCTAGAGTCCAGTGGCGGCGTGCTTTACACCACTGCATCTGACGCTTTGCATTGCACTTGGTGATGTATGGCTTGGATGCAGCTGCTAGGCCATGGAAACCCATTCCATGAAGCTCTCTGCACACTGTTCTTGAGCTAATCTGAATGCCACATGAAGTTTGGAGGTCTGCAGTGATTGACTCTGTAGAAAGTTGGCGACCTCTTCGCCTCAGCATCCACTGACCCCGCTCCATCAGTTTATGTGGCCTACCACTTTGTGGCTGAGTTGCTGTCGTTCCCAAACACTTCCACGTTCTTATAATACAGCTGACAGTTGACTGTGGAGTATTTAGGAGTGAGGAAATTTCACAACTGGATTCTTTGTAGCGACCCATTCTTTCACAAATGATTGTAAAAGCAGTCTGCATGCCTAGGTGATTGATTTTATACACCTGTGGCCATGGAAGTGATTGGAACACCTGATTCTGATCATTTGGATGGGTGAGCAAATACTTTTGGCAATATAGTGTACATGCTGGACAAATATGCTGGAAATTATATGCACAAAATGAAAAATTAAAGCCAGATATACCTAGATTTGAATACACTTTTAGACCTCCCATCACATAGAAATGCATTGGAGGTATCCACTGTATAGTGGCCTATAACATATGTGCACATGCAGTGAAAGTAAAACACAACAGCTGTTTTTATGTGGCACCCAGTTCATTTTGTATTTTACCTTACAGGGGATTTCCATTTTGCATTGTATTCTGTAGCACTTTTGTGCCTTGGGAATTCACCACTGAAGCTATTTTTCATCCTGTCTCTATGTATTAATCTGGTTTTGGTTACTTTTGTGATGCTCTCCTGCTGGCAACATTTTCTCTGTTTAGGGACACCAGGATGAAGATGACTGACACAAGCAGGATGGGGTCCAAATAAACAAAAGCTTAAAATAATAATGGCTTGAATCAGTTTGTCTTTTATGGGGAACCCCTGGACCCCCCCCTCTAAGCACCTCTGGTGGTCTCTGGACCAAACTTTTTCTTTTGCTTTGCTTTGCTTTGGTTGCTTATTTGCAAACATTTGTTTCCTGCGCCAGTTTTGCTGTTTGTGGAGCCTGTAGGCTTTATCTCTGCTTGGCTCATACGGTAACAGCACTGACGTCTCTGATCCACACCCCTCCTCCTCCTCCTCCCCCCTCTGTCTCTGCCTGTCTCCGCACTGCTGGCTCGTATCCGTTGTGTCACAGGCAGCATCAGCACCAGACATTTGGCAGAAGAAAAAAAAAACACGGACTGCGGTCGCACACTGCGCGCTTCTGCTTGGACGCACCGAGGGAGCGTAAAACAGGATTGTATTGTGATTTCTGCGGTGTTGCGCGCAGTGTCTGACGATCATTTCTGCCCTGACATCCCCTCCTTCCCTGCTTGTGTGGATGGTTGACTGCAGATTTGATGGTGCTGAGCAGGCTCGTCTGATTGAAGGCTTGCGGCCAGGGGGGCATCTGTGGGGCCGCGGAGAGAGAAACCGTCCGTCCTCCGCCTAGTGATTGTGAATGGACTGCGTTCCTTCCGTGATTTTCTGCAGTGTCTCTGAGTCATTTGTGGAAGAAGATGGCGGACAGGGCTGAGATGTTTTCCCTATCCACTTTCCATTCTCTTTCTCCTCCTGGTTGCAGGTAAGAGCTTAGTTTACATGGCATGATTGGATCCGATGCGCACGGTTGATGCGAGGAGGAAAAGGCATGAAAAATGATTGACCATCCGTTTTGTTTTGATGGCTGCAATAAAACGCACATCCCCTTTACCATGGGTAGTAATAGGATATTTTGAATAACCTGCCAGGCCTGCTAGAGGTGCTGCAGCTGATCCAGGCCGCATGTTTGTGTTTTGGAGCTGATGCGTTCTTATAAAGACAACTGTGTTTTTCAGAAAGACAACCTTTGTTGTTATTATTATTAGTTATTATAATCATTGTGTGTGAATAGGGGTACATGATAAAATAGATGACAAGCTGTCGCGAGAGGCACCCGCCTTGCGCATTCTCTGTGTGAGGCCCACGCCCTGTTGAGTCCAACCCAGGCAAGGGCATGATGCTGAGCAATGATTTACGGAAGTCCTACTGATACTGGTGTTTCAAACACATCTGATGTGACCTCTGCAAAACACAGCATGACAAACCTGCTTGGGTTTTCTTCTCGCCTATAAGCACAGCTGTGAATGAGCTTCAGGTGGCCCTCAGACTGCTAACTACCGCTGGTATTCTCTACATCCAAGGTTGTCTGTGTCTTAATCAGAATCAGGATTCTTTAGTGTGGATAAACACCAGGTCTGGTAAGATGTTACGAAACCTTTGATGTGATTTAGGATGAAATTCTGTGCAGTATTCTGATCTGCTTTTGCTCTGATGTTTCTAGGAATATATGACACAAACATGACAGTCACAGCCACAGTTACAGTCACATGTGGCAGATGGAGGGTTTTCCCCTCTTTTACCAAAAACAGGAAAACAAATGTACTTAACACAAACACTTATTGTAATTGTCTTGCTTTTGATTTTTTTTTTATCTCAGAGCAACAGAAAGCTCCAGGATAGTGGGGAGCTCTCTGCACTAATGCATATACAGTGATGCCACAGCATTTCATTGTCCCTGTGTCTGCCTCCACATGTCCTTACAGAATGCAATCACATTAGCAAACCAGGTCCCAGTGGATTTTATATCCACAGCATGCACTCATGTGGGGAGATTTAGTTACATAGGCCTAATGCTGCTTCATGGATGGATCATATCGGATCAATAGACCTGATGTTTTGCATGGCTACCAATGACCTTAGCTCAGAGCACAGAGCCAAGCTTCAGTCAATAATTTAAATTCACGGCCTTGGCAAACAGCTGGAGTGAGCTCTTATTTATCTTTTATTTATCAGAGGAATAAATGTGAACAACTCTGTCTTTTATTCAGTCTTTTGACCCGCTTATACTTTGTGTCACTGATTCCAAATCTATACTTTTCTTTCCGGTTTACTAAGAACCTTTAACTGAATGTTGCGCTCCTTATTGGTTCCACTATGGATTATTGATTTCAGATGGTGAAATATCAATAATTCACTTTGATGAACTGTTAGTATTTTGAGCACGAGAGGTCTGTTAAAGTGCATTGTACAGGGGCAGGGTGTTGTCCTTCCAGTATGTTTGTGTGTCTTTGCATCTGACTGATGAAACCAGTGGTGGTGTGATGGTGCGGTACAGTAATCTGCCTTACATAACCCTAACACTGTTTGAAATGGCCAACATAATCTGTAAGAGAGCGACTCCTGCTATTCCGGAGCACCAGAGGTTGATGGCAGACTATAATTTCTCCTGCACTGAGGGATCACTCTCCCCATTGAAAATACAAACCATAAAGATATACATCTGTCTGTACAGAGAACATATGGTGCACTTTTTAATAGATGTATGATTTAATTTCTGTTGATAAGAGGATATATGAGTGGGGATATTAACTTTCTATGACAAAAATGGCTGCTTTTACCCAGGTGTGCAAAAAAATTGATCATAAATTAGAAGCATTTAGCCATAAGCAGAGGTATTGCCCCCTAAACATCATCAAAAGGGTTTGTTAATTGTCCAGAGTGGTTCACCAATGTGAAAAAGGATTGAGCAAGGCATTTAACAGATGAATACACAAATTTAATAATCCTATAGATATAATTTCTCAAAAACATATATTTGTTGGATTATCTAGAGTTTAGACATGTTTCCTTGTATTGTCATAAAGAAACTATATGAGGACTGTGATATCAAGATGTTTTCCTTGTCTCCTTGGAAAGTATGCTTTTGACCACTCATAAAATATTCCCTCACCTAAGAGCAAAATAAGTTTTTAAAAACTGCCAGCTTTTATGAAAAGCCACTTATTTTTAGAATCTTAACTTAAATTGTTTCAGTGAGACCATATCATTGGTCAATTCAATCAATTTGTTGACAACACAAGATGGCATTATGTAATTGACTCATCTGTCATTAAAATATATTTTTTTTATGCAAAACTGGCAAAAATATCACTGGTTACAGCCTCTAAAATGTGAATCATTTTATTGTCCTCTATGACAATAAATTAAATGAACAGATTTTCTGTTATCAAACAAAACTACATTTGAGACTTTCGTTTCTCTCTGATGATTCAAGAAAATATTCAGCAGATTAGTCAATAATGGAAATAATCTCTAGTTACAGCCCTATAACAGTTACAGCACTGAAAGGCTTTGCACGTGAGAAGATAATTTGTCAAACCCCAGTTGTTTCCCATCACATATCAATATTTTAACTAGGTTACTATAGCATTTCTAGTAAGTGTCCTTCTGATTTCCCTCCCTGTGAATATATGTTTAGTTTAGCAGCTGATGTTCCACTTTTGCCTTCTGACTCTTTGAAGGCTTTTGAGAAGGCAGGAAGGGGAGTGAGTGGTGGGTATGGCTATCATGGGGTAAGAAGCTTAAATCAAATACAGATTCATTTTAGCTTAATCTCTCTATCCCTGTCTCCCCCTTCTGTCTTTCCATCTCTTTCCTTTGTATTTTTATATCATTCTCATACATTTTGTGTTCAACCAACCAACAATTGCTGTGTTTTTCCTTGTCAATCTGTTGCTCTATCTTTGGCTTTCCATTCAACAATAATTAGATGACTCTTATTTATGCAGTCCATGACATTTGTTTCCTGTCCATATGACGCCAGTGAATGTTTCCCATCTAACAGTAGGGTTTGCTGTCTATTTGATGACTTCATTAATACAAATACAACCAAATCAACATGAAGTCATCAGCTCCGAGCAAAGCCATGCATCATCTCTGCCTTTGGTTCAAAGATGGTGTAATCTTCAGTTTTGGATATGACACAGGCAACAGAGCTTCAGAGGTTAAATGTGTGACTCGTGTGTGCAACTGACGATGGGTGAAAAGCCTGGGAAATCGATCTTGTTGATGACTCAGAAACAGCCACACCAAATGTCCTTGTCTGAAGATGATGGTTGATTGGCAACTTAATTACAGAAGGCCCCTCCAAAAAGGAACAAAAATCAGCTTAACCAATCCAAAGACAGACCTGTTGGTAGAGCAGCCAGCAGTGATAGTGCTAGAGCTGCAGCGTAAAATGGCAACACTTGGACCAGGCGTTCCAGATTACATTTTGTCAATTGGTCTATAGAACATCACAAAATAAGTCCAAGGTGACATCTTCAAATATTTGAGAGTCAAAACCCAGTTTACAAAATGATATATAATGTGTGGAAAAACAAGCAAATTGCACCTTTCAGAAACAATTAAGGGACAAATTAATGGGTTTTAAAAAATGCCTGTAGACATCCATCCATTTTCTACGGCTTATCCTCACATAGAGTCGCGGAGGGGCTGGAGTCTATCCCAGCTATCTTAGGGCGAAAGGCAGGGTACACCCTGGACAAGTATCGAGTTCATCACAGGACACATAGAGACAGACAACCATTCACACTCACATTCACACCTACGGTCACTTTAAATTAGCCAGTTAACCTAATCCCCATGCATGTTTTTGGATGGTGGGAGGAAGCAGGAGTACCCAGAGGGAACCCACGCAGACACGGGGAGAACATGCAAACTTCACACAGAAAGGCCCCGGGCTGTGAGGCGACAGTGCTAACCACTACACCACCGTGCTTCCATCTATGTAGATAGTCTTGACAAAATACAGCACAACATGTAAATCTTTGAATTATGTTAGGAAAAAAAAGTTATGCGACAACAAAACTCAGTGAGACAGCTGAGCTCAGATATTTGGACAGAAAAGGACACCCAGGGTTGGCTGTAACTTGAGAAAATTCAGGCTGTACACAGACGCTACTTCCTGTGTATTATAGTTTACTAAAGACCCCTAGTGCCTACACAGTGCCTGAACTCAAACAAAGCAACATCACAAATAAGCATTTTAGTTCAGGCGCTGTGAAGGACACATAGGTGGACACTAGGGGTCCTTAGTAAACTGTGATACACAGGAAGTAGAGTCTGTTCACAGATTGAATTTTCTCAAGTTACGGACAACTCTAGACTCAAATGAGAATAGTAATAGTGTAGCCCATCTTATTAAACATCTGTTATTTGAGAAATGGTCAAGTTTGTGTCATTTACTGGCTGCATTTCAGTGCCCCATTGACTCCTGTTAAATGGATATCATCAAATCCAAAATTGTTGGAAATACTCCAGATGACTCCAAAGTGAAATGGGTGAGTAAATGACAGTATTTTATCCCAGAAATAAGGTCCAATCTGTAAAAAACAGCACTTCTCCTATAACTATAAAGAGTATTTATAGCCTACTAGTCTTCATACAGTTATGATAATCATTGACAGCATGTTCTGTTCGTCTGATTATCCAGAGTAACAGACACTGTTTGCTGACATTACAGAGGCTGATTGATTTAAATGCAATTTCCAGTGCAGTGAGCACCACAAAGGACTTTAAGCAGGGAGGCAAAACCTGTGCTAAAGTAGCTGTAAATTATAATAATAATTTCCCATAACTGCATTTCTCCTCGTGACACATCTATAGTCTGTCTAATCAGGGTTTGAACTAAAATCTGAGCTTTATGGGGGACTCTAAAATTACTAAGAAAACATAATGCTCATTACATTGAAAAATGCATTTGTGATTAAAATAATAATTGTTGATCAAGACCTCTACAGATGTAGGATTTTACTGTCTTCATGGGAGCTCATACCCTCCTAATTTGTCTTGTGTCATGAAAGGGTTCGTATGATATATGAAAAGTTAGGCACAGATTTTCGTGCATTTTTCTATAAATGACCGGCAATATGAGCGGTCAGCACGCATGTGCTAGAGTCTTAAAAATGGCAGATTCGTTCTCTGAGGAAACTGCAATATTTTAATAAAGTTTATGCATTGAAATGCGCCATGTTAGGGTTAGGGATAGGGTTACAGGGTTAGGGTTATGGAAATAAAATGCATATTTCCTGCTAGAAATGCATTTGAAGTCATAAGCTATCTTAAAATGCTGCATTTTCCACTGAGAATGTAAGGAATGTCCACCATGTTTTCACAGAAAGAGCAGCCTGCATCGAACGTCACGTGATCACAACTCTGGCTCCCAACTACGAATTATAGTGCAATACTTTTTGTAGTAATTTGTACGAATATTGGATGAGAATAGCCTGTCTAATGAGAGCTCAGCTCTCACTGCCTCCCATGTAATTTGAACAGTGTGTCTGATCTAAAATCTATATAAATTAACAAACTGCAAAGGCCCTAAAACTCTCCCTTTATGTGGACTTTCAGTTGAAATTTCCAATAAGAACTGTCTTGTAAACATAATTTCTTTCTGAGCTCATTCTGATGGAGAGCTGAAGTTTTAAAAGTAGGACCATCACAGACACCTGTCACCATGAAGCAAACAAAACTTTTTATTTGTCATTGCTCTGTTTCTGTCCTTCACTTTCTAAACAGAACATGGCACTTTATTCCACTTGTGGTGACAGCTGCCTTGGAAACAGCTGCACCGATGTGGTGTTTTTCCATCCACCCACCCACATAGACACCTAAACCTCCAAACAGGGCTTCCCTGAAGACTTGGATGGGTGAGGCGCTCATTAGTGACATCATTTCTCCAGGTTAGGTTAAGACTCTAGTTTACCTGTCATGAATATGAATGAATAAGATGCTTTCGCACCGTGTCTGGAACAAATATTAATGCTGCAATGGACATAGTGTCTTATGGCAACTCAAGTCCACTGTGGCCATCTATAAATAGATAAATAGGAGAACAAACAAAACAATGCAAATCCTTAATCAGATTTGATGTGAAAAAATAAGAGCTCTAAAGCACAGAGCATGCATATACGCTTGTTGGATTCTCTAGAGTTTTAGTTGTATGTCATGATGAGTCCCAGACATATAAAATGGCCCCTAGTTGTGGGAATTAATAAGACACACACACAAGCTCAAGGCTAATTATAAAAGGGGAAACCGCCCTTGATGTCACTCAGCTCAGGACCCTATGCTGTTATGAGTGAGATAATGAGTGTACATTGAGAAACATGAACTATTTATTTTAAACACAGAGTGAGCATTTTTAGTTTTATTCTGCATCAGAATTATACATTCTTATGGTCATGTGTACCTATTAACTGTTTTGAATAGACAAATCCAATTAAATCTGCACACACCCATTGGAAGATGCACAATGAAAGACAGCCGTGTTATATAATGATATATATCAGAGCAGACGTATGAACAGCCGACACTGACTTAATCATTAATATGTGAACAGGCTTAAGGTCAAGGTAGGTTACACTGACACTCAGACAGCTGAAGCAAAGCCGACACGGTTGTAGGTGCGGTCGTAGACGGAGTAGTACTCTCTGAGGAACACGTCTCCAAAGATCCACAGGGGCTGGCCATCACGAGAGGGCAGGTAGGTGGGGGTGATGCCCACTGAGCAGAACTGGTATCCATTCTGGTAGTGCTGGAAGTAGGAGAAATATTTCATAACACTGCACACATGCCAACAAATACAAAAGTATGGCATGTGCATAAAGAGACACGCACAAATTCATGCTTGTGCCATGTATGCCTATAGTGACTTACCTGAATGATGTAAGCAGAAGGCGACAGAGGGAGGGAAACACCACTAATAACGAAGCTGAGAGTTGGCAGGTTGTTGATCTGGCTGCAGTCTACCATGTACTGGAGATCAAGACAACAAAGAGATACTGGTTGAGAGGGACAGAAGCTCAGACCGAAACCATCTGGCCTAATTTGTACTTGTAATTTGTAATTGTTGTGACCTTGACCTCCATGACTCATGACTTTTAAACGGTACAACGTACAGACAGAGCTGGATCTCTATGACAAATTATAAGCGCGGCTTCCCTGTTCTGCTTCAGTGTGAGAGTGTGGTTATCTGTCCATTACCATTCCATACTGGCTCTGTTGGGCTCCGATGGCCTGCATGATGTAACCCAGAAGCTGGCCTGGGGCAGTCAGCGTGGATGTTCCAGTGTCCACAATGGACTGGCACCCCTGAGAGCACCAGCCGGTCTCTCGACCGTTGATCTCAAATCTGCGAGGCACCACACATGCCAAACATTTATTTTTCTTGCAGACATATTAGAACACAGAATAACCACTAGTCAGTCAGTGGAAAATCATAAGGCCATTTGACATTTCATGTTGATAAAATGCTGAAAGCACCGACCCTTGAACACCGATCTGCCAGTAGGTCCCAGAGGTGACAGGGGTCCAGTTGATCTGGCCTTGGTACAAGCTGTTGTCCACTCCTCCAAAAGTGAGCACACTGCCCTGCTGTCCTTCCCTAAACCAGATGACAAACCAACAGTTGTATGCAAGCTCTCGATGTGGATGTGTATAATAATATCTGAGGCAGTATGTCCTATCTGTGATACTGTATGCTTCACAGTACTTAATAGAAGGTCTTGGGTCAGTCATACCTGGACAGGTAGAAAGCGAACATGTTGGCGTCAAGGAGGTTCATCTTCATCATGTTGTCCATGACGGGAGTCTCTCCTCCAGCTGAGATGCTTGGGTAGGACAGGCCGAGGATGCCGTCAAATCTGGCCACAACGAAGGTCTCACCGGGCTCGTTTGTGCTCAGACCGATCTCCTGGTTATTGATCTCAATGCCGCCGACCTACGACTCCAAAAACAAAAGACAGGATGAATAAGATGTCAAGTCATGGACTGTAGATGGCAATACATGAATGAGATAGAGCTTTCTTGATTCTATAAATCACAATATGTATTCTTCTAGGTCTACACTTTTGTAATATTAAATGTTTCTTGTGTGTATATTTCATTGTCTTTTTAGCTTATTCATTACTTAATAAACACATCAGACTGTTCCATTGATCTTTGTATAGTGACAGTTTCTCAATCCGCATCCACAATACTGAAATTGTCTTCTTTCTGGTAGTGCTCTGTTCAAAAAGTCTCCAGTCCAGTGTAAACTGATGTACTTGGTTTATTTGGGTTGTTTGACTCACATTGACGGTGTCATATCCAAAGACTCCATAGAGGCTTCCGGCTCCGTAGGGCAGATAGAAGGATTGTCCCTTGTAAGAGTACGTAGAGGACTCCCGGGGGTTGAACTTTGTGTGTGTGTCTGTGAATTGCACAGAACAGGATTATCTCTGGAGCCATTTCTACAATCAGATTTTCATGCCTTGCAGAGCCTTTTGACACAGTCATTATTCACTTGATTATAAAAATTGTGTGCCCAATTTACTGACACAGTTGCCGATGCTTCTCAAAGTCCACAAATGCTTAGTGGCATGCCTGCAAACACACCAGAACTCTAAATCCCATGTATGTACAATATGTAATCTCTCAGAGACAAGACGACTGGCCTATATCAGCTTTAAGTTCTCTGAAAAAGTTCTTCACATGTAAAAATGTACTGAAGACCTCAACAGATGAGGGATATTTTTGTCGTGTAAAGCCTGTTGCTTTGTACTCACTGCAGGCCTGAGTGTTACAGTAGATGGAGTCCACCCACAGGTTGGCAGATCCAGTGTCAAACAGTACTTGGAAGGACTGGGGGGGTGTTCCAATACTGATGGCACCGTAGTAGGTGGTCTGGGGAACAAATTGGTAAAAGAAAGAAAGAGAGTAACAGAATAAAAGAAAGTACAAACCCATTTGTCCGTTAATGCTTTCATAAAAATACTGTGTACTGTGTGGATTTCTTACATCAGCGTAGTTATTGATGTACATGTTGGCCGAGCCGGCGAACTCATCAGTCTGGTACTTGAGAGCCGGATCCTGGTAAGGCAGTTCGAGCCCTTTCTCTCTCAGGGACTCGCGTATGGACTTCTGCCTCTGCAGAGGGATCCTGAGGAAGGACGAAGCAAAAACACTTCTGTCACGCTCCAACCAAATGTGAATCATGTCATTTTAAACATTTACACTTGGTGTTGCTGATTTTCTCTGTAACTATAGTGCATAAATGCAGAGCTGTATTTAACATTTTTCTGCATATGAGGCTATACAGTATGTGATGCAACCTAGTTTGTAATATGATCTGATCCACCTGGTCCACGATCAACCAATCTAATTAATATATTCTCTCCTCTTGGCACAAAACATTGTTATTAAATATTTCTGGCTGCAAGTGAAGAGGAAAGTGTGCCCAAGACGTTTTGCTCTATAGCAGTGGGTCTTCAAAGATACCATAAATTCGTCAAAAGAGGTGCAGAATAGAGAAATACAGAGTGTTTCCTTACTTGACGATTCCCTCTGCGAGCACCACACAGACCAAAACAGCAACAAGACACTTCATGATCCCTCCTGGACACACAGCACTCCTGGATGGATCTGAACAGGCTTTATATACAACATGTTTAGGCCCATATCAGCTAGCGTTATCAAAACTTCAGTCATATCAGGTCAGGCAGGGTGACCCTCAGAGCCATACTCTTAGAGGCTATGCTTAATTTGCACATCTAACATTAATTTGATATGCAACACCTCCTGTGATAGCCACACTCCACAAACACAGCTAAAATCCTCCTAATTAGACAATAATTAAGGACATAATAAAGTGGTGACATTGAATAACTCATCTGGGTATTTCAATTTGGCAGTTTAAATACTTTCTTAACTCTTATTTAATATACTATAATCCTAAATATGACATAGATAAGTATTTCTATATGAAAATCAATATGATTTAATTAATTTCTAGTATTTTATATCATGAGCTTTCTGTTGGTTCCCCCTGAAACTTGTCTTAAAGCTGTTTGAAATCCTCAAGTTGCAGCTTTAGTACAATGTTATCCAATTAGATGTATCATCAACAGCAAGGTCATGCTTAATAGTTTGTGTGGAACAATAATTTTCCACAAATGGAGTGTTGCTATCAGCATTAACACCTTAACCACACAGCTTTATCAAAACCTTTCGTGCTGTTCAGCTTATCATAACTTTTAATGTTGTTTAAATTTGATAACCTTTGATAAGTTTGAGGACATGCAATGGAAATGTGTTAAGGCCCATTCATTGATTTTGTTCTTTGTGTTGTGACAGAAGAGGCTTAAAACAGGCAACATTCATTTCATATCACTTTAAAGGAACAATGTGAAATGTATGTGTAAAATCACCTGAGAATAAGAATTTTGTTTTTGTTTCCATCTACATATGGAGCTGGTCGCCATGTTTCCCAGAACAGATAAACCACGCTTTAGAGTGGGCTGTTCACTTTTTTACTTTTTCACATTTTCACGCTTTGCATTGGCCACCATAGTTCTCTTACGCACTTGGGAAAAGCTGCAGTTGGTTACGATCTGCATGATTAGATGAATACATGAGTTAATTTTTCCTGGCTGTCGTTAGCGCCAGTTGTACTTTAAAGCAGCCTAGTATGGGGTCTCTCTGATTACAGTGACTTTTTCATGACCCTTTTGTTATACATTTAGATGCATCGGCATGTCTTCATTTTCTCTATGGGAGCAGTGACATTGTGTACATATGAGTGTATGATGTAAGCTTGCATATACGTAATATGTGGAGTGTCCTCTTCTAAGTAGGAAAGCTGCAATGCAGCATTTTCTTCAATACATAGCAAGCTAGCTGCTGCAGAAGTTAGACCCTGCTGAAATTAATGGAGCAAAGATGAGATGGTGCCTAATCACTTCCCTGCTATCATGTGCTGGTGCTGTAAATTGAAGTTCAGAAACTCTAGTGGTGACTGCCACTAATTCACTTCAGCCAGCTTTATTTGAGATTTTGGCATTTAATTGCAGTATTTCCTGTCTTGTTAGTGTGGATTGTTAGAAGAGAATACAGAGGGTGTGTGACAGGTTTCAGTTATTGGATATAAAGGGGCGCTCAATGATGAAACAGGATTATTGAATACTTCTTCTTCACAACATCTCGTGAATATACCGTCTCTCCTGTGTTTCCAGGCCAGCCCACGACATCAGCCTGGAGGAGTTTGATGATGAAGATCTCTCTGAAATCACAGATGACTGTGGGATTGGACTCAACTATGACTCTGATCCATATGAGAAGGTGGGGCACTCATTTAGTGTTTTTTTTTTTTTTTTTATTGAAATCTCACCTTTCCTTGCATCTTTCTTGTTTCTTGATTACTATGAACAGTGCAAGTACTTTCACAGTGAATAGTGTATTAAATGTAAATTTCTTGGAATGATGTATATTTTTCAGTTTTCTACCAAATTTTGTAGAGATACAATAGCCAAACCGTGCCTCAGATGTCAATATTATAATACCAAGGACAGAATAAGAAACATGCGTGGTGATCAGAGTGAGGTGTTTACTTGCTGATAATCACACAGATCACCATACATATTGGACCTGAGCACACAGAGTGCATACTGTACATTCACCAACCTCCTCAGCATATAATAGGAATTCAGAGGAGCACTTCCAGTAAGCTTCCTATTCAAGTGACTGTTGACTGTTGTGTATGCAAAGAATCGAGTCATTAGTTGTATCAACCCACTTGTCTGACCAGCTTAGACCTTAATTACACAATTTCTAAGAACTATTATCTCATATCCTCCCTCTCTCTTTCGGTCTTTCTTGCTCTCTCCATCCTGTGGGATGTAAATGTTTTATGCTTGTGGCGTTGAGCCATGGCTGCAGCAGAGGGCGGGTGACCCAGTGCAGTTTGCTGCTATGCAGAGACAAACTCCTTCCCTCCTTCCCTCCCTCCCATGTGTCTTCCCTTCCCTCCCTGCTATGCAGAGCGTTGCTCGGAGACAGAGCTCAGATTCCCTCCCCCCTTCTCTACCACCTCTCTACTCCCTTCCCCTCTTTGCTTCCTTCACTTTCTCTCTCTTTCTCTCACTCTCTCTCACTCCCTCTCTCTCTCTCTCTCTCTCTCTCTCTCTCTCTCTCTCTCTGTTGAGGTGACTGGGAAAGGGGATTTAGCTCAGGGATGGTTGGTCCTGAGGGTTAAGCTCTGTGCTAGATATTTTGCATCATCCACTTTAATCCAACGCAACATATTATAGATAGCAGGAGAAGCCCTTCTGCAACAAAGCTGTGTTTGTGTAGCATGTGAGGAGACCTCCAGAGAAAGATACTTTTTTTTCTCTCATACCAGAGAGGTCATACAGTAGTAAAAATTACATCAGTGGCCTCTTCCTCCTCCCTCCTTCACACATGCCTTCACGCACACACCAGATACACATCAGCAGAGGCCCTGGCTGGTCGCTTCACAAACAAGAAAGTGCCAGGCAGAGATAGTGTCAGTCCTTGTTATGTCACACCGTTGCCCAAAGCAAGTAATTGCACTGACATGGGAAGGATAGGACACACGCAGTTGCCCTCTGAGTGTGTGTGTGTGTGTGTGTGTTTAAATAACAGAGAATGATAGGCGAGACTGAGAATTTCGTGCACATGGTATTTGATTTTGCCTGCATCAGTAGGGTGGGTGACACTCTGTCAGCTCATCATCATCATCTTCAGCAGCAGTAGCCCTCCGTCTGGTTTTTACGTCAGTTTGATTCAACCATATTGAGCAACATGCCTTTGATGTTTAGGATGAACAGCCAAACTAAACAGTGAGATTATCCTCCAGCCCCAATCCCCAGCTCTGATTAATTCCAATTCGTTATGGGGTTCAGGTCTTAATCTGCATAACCCCTTAGATCAGTACTTAGCCTTTGTGACAGGAACACACATAATGCCTTAGAAAAGCTTTTTCTGTCATCCGGAGCAGAAGACAAGGCAATTAAAGCTCATCACATGGGTTTGTTATCGATGTCTGATTTTAAATATCTTAGGAAATAGTAATTGTGGGCGAAATGCCAAAATGCTATAGCATTTCTGGCTCAGGCTATATCCAGAGGAGATTAGGTTTGACAATGTGTTTCCAACCGTGTAATTTGTTTTTTATCCCTTGACCTTTATTTTTTTTACCTAGTATATCAACATTACACACAGAGGGACCAAAACAGAGGGCACCCTCCCTTTTTTGTCTCGGAATCTTTCCCCCAAGTCACACAAACGTTCCTCTGCTTTCAACCACATCTACTGATTCTTCACTTCCTGTCCCTCTGACATCCATCTCTGTCTCTGCAGAGCCTTGATTGAACACCATGAACGCATGCATAATTCAGTGGTGTCAGTGTCTCAGCTGTGGTGCTAGTTTGAATGTGGAAATTGAGAGATACACTGATAGATGGAGGCCGTCACTCACTAGGCGGTCTCCATTAATGGGAGGCTAATCAACATCTGTCAAACACTCAGACTGCGTAAAATCCATCCAGATTACAAGCCACATTTTGTATATGTGCACAAAGATGCAATTTATACTGCCATCGCACACACACAATAGACCGACTGTGACATGGCGTGAACCCAAATGTACGACCTAGCTCGCATCAAAATAAAACAATCTTTAATGATAAAGCAAATAGGCGAGGGCAGAGCTCACAATCTCACTGACTAAAAGCCAAAATTCAGTACAGGAAAAATATAATCACAAGACTAACCAAATCTACAAAGTAGCAAACAAAAAATCAAGGCAAAATACTCAGCATCAGGGTGGACTCTCGTAATTACAACAGTGGGAATGCAAAAAGTGACTTGAAACAAGAGGGGAAGTGTTACTTCAAAATAAAGGAGGATAAGACAAAAACTGAGAACTTAACGTGAGCGATGAGACATGACACAAAGCAGATGTGAGAGATTTATTTTGGATGACCGGATCAGGACATGAGCTTAGATGTATTTAATAGTAAATCATCTCCCTTTGAATGCAGGAGTGACCCAAGACTAATGGCTTTGCAGGTGTGCATGGAGCCAATTGTGCCCCAGTGAACATATAGCCAGGAGTTTGTACACTGAAAAGAACACACCGAGCCAAATTACTGACTGTGACGTGATCCCAGCCAACATATAACACAGCTGCAGTCATTGTGCAGAGCTGCATTCAGTCAACAGTTGTACATCGGCCTTTGTAGGTGCTGTTTTCTGTTACTCTTACAGTAAAAGACCCCTTCATCATCAGCCTTTCTTCCACATTATTCACAAAGCCATGCAGTCACTGTTCACCTGATGATGTCCTCAGTTTGTTTCTCTCATCTGTCCAGCACTTTCCTCTGTTAGCTGGTTTGCTCAGCTAAAGCAAGATGACCCCACAGTTCAAACTGAAGCCTCTCCCCACCACTGAGGACAGTGGTCTATAGCGGAGCTGCCATCTCACTCTCTGCTGATATGCAGCAGCAGTATACTGTAATATTACCCATGTTGAACAAGCCCCTGCCCTGCTAATTAGAAATCAAAAGCTGCTGTGCTTTCATAGGTTTCAAAAGAACATAACACATGTCTTTGTGACTGTGGAGCAGCACAGTTTCTATGTACTTGGCCATGTCTGTGTGTGATTTGAGGAATAGACCGAACATTTTAACTTTATACCAATGTCATTTCCATTGATTGTGGTCTCAAATGCTTCTCATTCACAACACCTCCCTCGCCAGCAGAAGAGTACACCAGCTGGGTGACACAGGAGGGACAGTTACAGGGCTGGATGGGATGTCCTTGAGAACTGGAGGATCGATTCTCGCCGACACACAACTCTTATTTATATTTCTGTCTTTTTCTTTAAGTCAGTCTGCCTGTGTGTGCAGAGTGTTCCACCAGGCAGTTATGGCATTTTCACAACCCCACTGATAGATGTTTTGGCTTTCTGCACTGTCGTGGAGTTATAGGTCATATATCCACAGTGATGGATTATAATGGGTCACTGTGAGGAAATGGCATTATGAATCTTGACGGCATGTAATGATTGAATGAAAGCTCAACACACATCCATACACAATTCCTATTGAAACAAAAATACATCTGTTAATTATATCTAAGGCATTTCTGTGTGTCCTATCTCTGTAATAGACAGAGTGTTGATTTCCGTTGCTGTGGCATAAAGTGTATGCAGCAGACGTCAGCACAATCACACTGGACAGGAGGGCGAGCTTTGATTCCTCCATTAAAGAGGCAGAGAAGCTGCTGCGCTGTTCAAACTGCAAATCAGATAAATCAGTCACTGTGTTTGCATGGTCAAATTCAAAGTATGAAAGAGGTGATTAAAAACAACAAGCCACAAATGCTTGTGCTAGTGTCTGCACTAACAATGAGGTAGTAGCTTTTATTGATATCAGCATGAGCAACACTTAATGCTTTTACGCTCATCAGGGAGAGATGATGCTGGTATGATGTCACATTTGTGTGCTCTGTAAGGTTAATTAGCAAACAGTGTGGTGTGGCAATTAGCTTTATGGACGTCGCACCATCAATAATCCTTGTGTCTGGCAAACATAAAAGCTACACACACATGCTCATGGAGGTGTGGTCTATTAACTCTCCGCTGCTTTCCGGTAAACCATGCTGAAACCTGAGAGACTTCTGATTGATCCACTCTCATTTCTTGGCCCGTCCTGTTTTTCTTTGTCTTTCTGCGCTCTCTCTCTTTCTCTTTTTTCTTCAAAACAGTCCATCCTCAAAGATTACTCAATTGTTCTCTCTGTCGGGGGCTCTGCGGGCTGACTTTGTATTTAGTGACGTAATTGGTTCGACCTTTTCACCTCTATCTTTTCACAGGGAGGTGGTTACCCTGTTAATGTTGAAGGCCGAAATTAGCTTCTCTGTCTTATGTACACACACGTTCATGTGTTCATGGGTCCACACACTCAGAAGCCCTGAGGCTGCAGCAAAAAAACTGTCAGCAAAATGTACTGTGGCTGTTTATGTGGACTCTGTTGCAAAGTTGCCCACTACAGTGCTTTTATGTGTGTTTTACAATTGTCCTCTATGTAATCAAAGAACATTGTGTTGCATGCTGTCCATCTGCGCTCTCCTTGTTCTATTCATCTCTCAGACGGGCCTGTTCTTGGCAAAGCTTTAGATTGTAAAAGGAAATAATGTGCAGTGGATATGGGGTTGCAGCCTTTGTGTTTCCTTTGTGTTGGCTCACTATATAATAGTTTCCCCTCTGCTGTCAGGACAGGAGATGCTCTAATTATTCTAACTGAATTACGCTAAAGCTGTGAAAACATAAAGCAGCCTTCATTTTATCTCCATTAGGACTCCCTCATTCTGGAGAAGAGCGACATGCACCACCCAGTCTGCTCCTTCCAGGATGACTTCCAAGAGTTTGAGATGATTGACGACGAAGATGAGGATGATGATGATGAGGAGGAGGAGGAGGAAGAAAATGAAGAGGTTGACCCTGATGCACCCCCATCACCCTCTGCCTCCCCTCCTCTCTCTCCTACGCTTGGCACTCTAAAGAGCCGACCCACCACACTGAACCTCACCACTGCTGTGTCACAAGTAAGCAGCCTGAAGCTCTGGTCCAAAAAACACAATAAATGCATGTATTTACTAGTCTTTATAATAGTACTAACTTTGTTTAATATCTCTCTCTCCTCTCTCTTAAGGATTCACTGAACAACAACAGCAGTCTGTCCCCAAAGAAAGGAAGCTGGCAGGACTCTGTACGCAAGACCTCACAAGGTAAATACATGAGTCATGATGGATTGATGTGTTTTTGTTCATTTGTTGGTCTACCACAAATGCCCTGTCTCACAAAAGAAGAGGCAGTCAGAATCATAATTATTTCACATGTTGTAATTAACTCATTGAGTGCCAGCCCTTTTTAAAAATCCAAAGTGCCTAATGCCAGCGTTTTTGGCCATTTTCAGTCATATTTCATGATGCACAGAATATTTTGTACTCTGAAAAATACTGAATAGCTCAAATGAAAGAAGAGGCTCTATTTCATCATGAAATAAACCTCACTTTTTCCTCCAGACTGTGTTTGTTTTTCTCTCTAATCGTGATCATCTCCACTTCCTGCTTTGATCTCTGTGGCGTATACCGTCTCTTTATGTCCCGACTACAAATTCCAGATGCCCGAAAATTACTCACAGGCTGCGGGAGACCGCGGTTGGCGATCGCTGCCAAAAAAAAGGAAAAATGTCTATATACATTTATGGCACTCAATCGTTCTATTTTAAAGAACGTAAATATATTAAATTGACCACATTGAGTCAGCTATGCTTTCAGCTTTCTTCAAATGCTTTTCTATAATGTGATATAATTTACAGAATAGTGTCTTGACACGAAATAACATAGCTCTAAATTCAGCACCTTTAAAATCGTGTTGTGTGTATTATTAGAATTACATGGATGGGCTTATGTAAGCCTGTTAGAAGTAAACAATTAAAAAGAAATAAAAGAAATAACTTCAACCACAACCATAAATGCACAGAACATTTGATTTTACAGTGCTATAGGTTTTTATTTATAAAATGATCATCCCAGAGGTGTCTTGTTATAAAGGGTCCTTTATAACATTAAATAAATAAATATCTTCTCTACCTCCAGGTCGTCTGTCTCCGACCCACTCATGTCTGGAGGATGGGAGCCATGTGACAGGCCAGTGTCCAGACTCTCCAGTTTCCCAGGCTCCGGTGTCTCAGAGCAAAGGTACTCCACCAAAACAGGCAGGGGAGGGTAGGAACCCCCAGTCCCCTCACAGGCCCCTCCTCTGCGACATGGAGGGCAACAGGCGAGAAAGGCCTGAATACGGTAACAAAACGGCCAGCCCGGCAAGCGTAGAGCTAATTCCATTATCATCAGTGTCGTGTAGTGCCGTGATGTGAAGTGATGTCATGTGTCAGCAGTTTTTGTTCAGCAGAACACAGTCATGTTGATTCGTACAAATCCATTTGTACTAGTCTACTTTAGGGAATCAAATCAGTGTATTTCTAAAGATTTTGCTCAACTCACATCCTCTTTCTTTGTTAAGAAAGTGCCTCTTTCATTCATTACTATTTCTTTTTCTCTATATTCTGTGTTGAATTGTCCAAATCTTGTCTCCGTCATACATCTCTGTTTGCATTCTCTACATCTCCTTCTTCATAATCATCTATGCTTCATTCTTTTATGGCCTTTCTTGTTTCCCCACACCCTTTTTTTATCTTCACAGGCTCGTTTGGTCAACACAAGTCCCAACCTTGCTCTGGAGATGTCACTGAGCCAAAGGCAGACCCTTCAATCCAGACAACCAGAGTACCTTCTGTAGACGAGCACTCTCAGTGTTCAGACACAGAGGTGGACCACGACCTCAACAGCTGCCACAACCACAAACACTCGAATCGGCGTGCCACCGACACTTACACGATCACCAGTGAGTCAGGTGTGGAGCCGGAGAACGACCTAGACCTGGATGGAACCAGTCACTGCCTGTCATCCACTGCCCCCATGGGAGCCAATGATGGCGCAGATACACCCTTGTCTGACGAGGAGCTGGAGAAGGACTTTGAGGTGGAGTTCATGTGTAAGGAGACCTACGACATGGTGTGTAAGGAGAATCAGTCATCGTACGTTGAATTTCCCTCTATTGAACCCGCCTCCTTCTCCAGCTATGTGTCCTCCAGCCGCTCAGATGCTCCTGACACTTCCAACAGTTCTGATGCAGCAGTTTCTGCCACGGAGGCAGCAGCCAACGACTCCACCTCTCCGTCCTCTGACCCAGGGATAGCAGATATGAACCAGCAGGGTTACATGACTTCAGACCAGGACAAGGACCTCAGCTCTCCAGGCTCTGACTCTGACATTGAAGGAGAGCTGGAGGCAGCGTTCGCCTGTGGGGGTCCAGTGGTTTCTAACATGATCTCCTCTATCTCGGAGACGGAGCTTGACCTGACCAGTGATGACAGCAGCAGTGGGCGCTCGTCTCACCTCACCAATTCCATTGAGGAGGCCAGCTCGCCCACATCAGACCAGGAATTGGACCTGGATACAGAGTTAGAGCAGGACAGTGGCATTGTGGGACTAAAAGCATCTCTACTTCTGGGCCAGCCTGATCCAATCAAAGAAGGTTCTGCTCTTCCGTCCCCTTCTCCTCTACCCTCACCTACTATTGCTACACCATCCCCTGTTGACTCACCCATCTTACCTCCTGAATCCTACGATGATGGGCAAGCTCTGATGGGCCTGCAGAATGTGGATGATGAGCTGTCCTTTGAGCACCAGGCTGATCCAGATGAGACTTTGCCTCCAGCCCAACTGTGTGAAGACAGTCTGTCCAGACAGATGGTGCTTCAGATAGAACCAGACCACAGTCTAGAGAGCTTCAAACGCTCCTTCTACCTGCCAGTGGGACCCAGACTAATGCCCAGTTCAGATGAGTATGATGGAACCAGTGAGGGAGACTCTGAATCAGAAAGTGAAGATGACCTGAGTGAGAACTCAGACTCACCGTGGCTCCTCAGCAACCTGGTCAACAGGATGATCTCAGAGGGCTCGTACCCAATCAGTTGTCCTGAGGACTGCTTCAAGAGGAAGGTGTCTGTGTCAGACACCATCTCACCATCGTCAGACATGGGAGACGGAGATGGTTTCAATGATGAAGACCAAGAAAAGAAAGCAGAGATAGATGGATCAGAGGAAGAAGACAAGAAAGGTACAGGTTACAGAAAGGATGTGCTGGAGCCAGGACAGAGGAGGAAGAGTGAGGAGTCTTCAAAAGAAGGAGCAGTTATAAGTCCCTGTCTGTATATGAACAATCCTACTTGTGACACCATAACCCCTCTGGTCTTGGAGCACTGTGCAAACAACGGGAGGGGAACCACAGATTTCAACTCCAAGTATACCAGCAAAGACTCTGAGAAGAACTTCACAGACAAACCATCCAAGAACACCAGGAGACAGGAGGAAGATGAAGAGCCCAATAATGACTTGACAATGCTGAAGGGGAGGAAGGATCTGGACTCACCAAGCCTCAGTGAGAGTGTGGTCAGTGACAAGGACGAAGGGCGAGAGACTGAGCCCAGGCCAACGGGCCGTTCCTCAGCTTCTCTTGAGCGTATTACTGAGGTTAAGCACAGCCTGACACTGGACATACCCACTGCCCAGACTAATCGCTGCTTCAGCCTCACCTACTCCACAGACAATGATGAGGAGGAGGATGATGGAGACTCTTACCCATTCCTGGGTGGTTTGAGAAAGCAGTCCTACCGGGGTAGTGACTCAGAGCTTGACAGTTCACCACCCATTGATCCTAGTGTGCAAGACCATCCTTTATCTGACCATGACCTCCCACTGTGTGAGAAAGATCTGAGGCAGCCGAATGAAGATGATGGACTGGCCTATGACTCTATGAAGTACACGCTAGTAGTGGATGAGAACACAACGCTGGAACTAGTCAGCCTCAGAAGGTATGCTGGGAGTGTGATGGGTGTAAAAATGGAGAATCAAATGGAGTATGTGTATCTGTTTGAATTGTGCAGAATGAATATAATACTCATGGATTTCTATCCGTCTGTCCTCTCAGGTGCACCTCTGTTCTGAGCGATGACAGTGAGCTGTCCACGTTATGCGAAGAAGAGCCTTTGGGAACAGGAGAGGTGGGCTATGAACGTGATGATGAGGAGGTGAGGCCAGAACTTCTCAGTTCTTCTGAGGACTCCTCTCCTGAGGCAGACCTCCCATTCTCCAAGAAGTTCCTCAATGTGTTTGTCAACAGCACTTCCCGTTCCTCCAGTGAGTTATGCACAAGATTCAGAAATTCAGGCACTTTTGACTTCTAGGTATTGTTTGACATTTTTGGTGAAATACATGTATTCACTGTCTTATATCTTGCTTGTAATTCAAAATGATTCAGCATATAAAACCAAAACTTTTTTTCCCGTTTCCAGTCTGTATGCTAAGCTAAGCTAAATTAAACTGTCTCCTGGTTTTAGCTTCATATTTATCATGTTGCTCTTCTAACTCTCTGCAACAAAGTAAATAAATGTAAACTGTGGAAGTATTCCTTTAACTTCATGTATATTATATATTCTACAGGTTATGGCCCAGCAGCATTATTACTTTGTCCACTCATATACTGCATTAGTGTTTAACTCATCTCTGTCAGCATGATCTATTAACATGTGATCTAAATTTGGCAGGGAGCCCCCACATGACCTATGAGAGGGCTCCCAGTATATCCATCATTGATCAGTGCTCTCACTTCAGGATTCATATCACTAATGAAGGGTGATTTGCATAATGAATGGCTCATTAAAAGGGATTTAGTTTCTTTTTTGACAAATCCAGTTAACTCCCCTTCCACATAATAACAAGAGCAAGTTAGAGGAAAAAAATAATTGTGTGTATTTTCTTTTGGACATGTAGCTTGGTGTTGTATTTGAAAAGGTCGTTTTCAGGACATTAAAAAAGTCTAACTGGAGTCTGTCACGTAGGCACAGAGTCGTTTGGACTTTTCTCCTGTACCATCAATGGAGAGGAGAGGGACCAGACACACAGGGCAGTCTACAGGTAAGACAATCTACAGTGCACTCACTTCTTATTGTGGGACATCAGCGGCAGCAATGTGAATTATAGTAAAAGGCACATTCATGATAAATGAATGCATAATAATAATAATAGTTGTTTGTATTGTTTGAATGTGATTAGCTCCTGTTTTCAAATGTCATCTTGTGTCTGAGAGGAAAAACTCTCTGTGTAGACAAACAAAACAATATTTCTTAGGGTTTCGCTAATTATGTTAGGGAGGAAGGCAGGCGCCATGTTGCAGCTGAGCCCAAGAGCTGCAGGGTGACCAGTAATAATTACACCAGCCTCTACCTGTGTCTGTGCTTCTTTGTGTGCAAGAGAGAGAGGGAAAGCTACACGCACTTCCCTTGTGTACAAGTACACATTGTGCATGTATAATTATACATTTGCTTTGCCATCCTTCCAGTTAGAGCCCATTGTCTCCCTCCTCCACCCACCCCTCCATCTTTCCCCGTCAGCTGTTTCATCCCTCTTCTCTCCCTGCTCCTCAATGGGAGTCATTTGAGACCCTAACAGATGCTTCCTGATCAAATTAGCTCCAGTCTTTTGGACACCATGTAACAACACGACATTTAACAAAGATTTTCTGTTTTTTTGTGTGTTTTCCACCTCTCTGCTGCTCTCTGCAGGTTTATTCCCAGACATGCCGATGAGCTGGAGCTGGATGTGGACGATCCTTTATATGTGGAGGAAGAAGAGGACGACTACTGGTATCGAGGCTATAACATGCGGACAGGGGAGAGGGGCATCTTTCCTGCCTTCTATGCCCATGAGGTCATCGGCCAGTCTAAGGAGCTGTTAGGTGAGTAGAGCGATGCATCCACTGTTATTACATTTGTGTCACTGTGACGGTCAGAGGAATCACAGGTGTTGTTTGTGTGCGTCCACATTGCACCCTGTAGGAATGAAAAGAAATCCAGCATGGATTGAGACTTTCAACGTTCAGTTTTTGGGGTCTGTTGAAGTACCTTATCACCAAGGCAACGGTATACTCTGCGCTGCCATGCAGAAGGTAAGCTAAGTGCAATCACACAACGTGCTATTATACTGTAAGCTTTTTTTTTAATCACGAAAATGTTAAAATGCCCGTCAGATCGCAATATCGAGGAAACGGACGGTACATGTGAGGCCTCCTTCTCTGTGTGAGCTGGAGATTAGCTTGCAAGGAGTGAAACTGATCATGAGTCTGGAGGATGAATATGATACCCTCGATGAGGTATGGACAAAAATGAATTACAGACATTCAGTCAGTCATCCCTTGTCCATGGAATATGACGTTGCATTGATGCCTTTTTCCTGTTTCTGCATTGCTCTCCATCCATAGTACGACAGGTGTAGTCACTTCTTCCAGATGAAGAACATTTCGTTCTGTGGATGCCATCCGAGGAACAACTGGTGAACAGACATTTTCACTTTTCAGCCCTCATGTCGCCAGCGTATGGGGTGACATGATGATGACTGATTTCATCATATTGTTTTCATCTCTCTGCAGCTACTTTGGCTTCATCACTAAGCACCCGATGCTGAACAGATTTGCTTGCCACGTGTTTGTATCCCAGGAGTCCATGCGACCTGTAGCAGAGTGTGTTGGGTAAGTCCAGATCACATTATTATCCAATTAACTGCATTAAACATAAAACAAAGTATACGCCAGCAGTCCTAAAAAAGGAAATTGTTAAGCTATTTATTGCTCCTAGATGGTTTACTTTAATATCTGATCTCAAAGATTAAAGTGCATCTTGACAACTATTCACTCTCATCAGTAGCTGATAATTATTTTGCTCTGTAGCCCTCTATATGTGTGCCTGTGTGGAAGATTAGTCATGTCGGATTCAGCTGTAATGGGTTTGAATAATTAATGACACAGAGCCATTTAATCTGTCAGCTACACATCATGTTCTCTCTGAGGAGTGGACGCTACAATGAGAATGAGAGTTGTTCTGTCATTTCCACTAGAATGATTTTAATCATTAAATATTCTTTGTGCTGACACCAACCAGCTATTTCTTAGTAAATATTCAGAGCATGACTGTAAAATCTATGGAAATCTATGTATGTCTTCTGTGCAGACGAGCCTTCCAGGAGTACTACCAGGAGCACCTGGAGTACGCCTGCCCCACTGAGGACATCTACCTGGAGTAAGAAGTGTTGCCATAGCGACTGCCTTCTTTCTCCACAGCTTGCGTATGCTCATTGGCTTTGCCACTAGAGGGCACTATCAGTGGGGTCTTCTCTCCATTGTAATCTACTCTTTGGGATCGTCATCTCGACAGTATGCTAGGCATCTGACTGATTTCATTCATCCCTCACTCTTTGTTATTCCCATCATGTCGATGGATTGATTGCCTGTTTCTTTTATCTTTTTCTATGATACAAACTTAAGATGCTGAGCACCTGTTTTATTTAAAGGTTCCTCTTTTGAAATGAGAATAGTATACCTACTGCTGTTTCACTTTTCAATGCATGGCTAGTAGGGTTACTGCACACAGACACACCAAGAAATACTCGTATCCAAGTGAATGGCAAGCAGCTCAACAATCAGTACAGGAATGTGTAGAGTCAAGAGGTTGACGTTTAATTAACTGTAAATATGTATTTGTTCAATATTGACAAACTGCTAGTTTGATTTCTACCAATAGTGACATTGGAGCAAAGTAGAGAGAGTACAGTGAACTGTCCTTGGTCCGAGCTTACCCCTGTATCGCGTACAAGATGTAGTGTGTGTTGTAAATACATGTATAGAAAGTAGACATACAGGCGCCTCATCCAGACTAATTAAGAAACACTCACAGGTGAGACAGACAGAGGGGATTTAGTTCTGTTGTGGGTACTAATGACTCACTCTGACTGCAGGTGTAAGATTTTACAGTACGGACTTGGGAAGAGACTTTGAATGTCATTAACCCTGCAGATATTTTATTCAGCTTGGATTAGGTGCAGTAATTGTCAGCACATTTGGATGATGTGACAGAACTATTTAGTTTTTGTGAAGTTTCATTGACTTGCTGACCTTCACCGTGGGGCACTTTCATAGGAAATCATTCAGCTGCTCTAATTGGAAATCATAGATCACTGTATGCTTTGCTATGATTGTTGTGACTTTCAGGTCAGAGAAAGCGACGGCCCTCTGAAAAGCCATATTCTCACACCTCCGACTGTTTAACTCTAGTTGTCAGTGACATCCTAGTCTCCATTTTCTTTTGACTTGGCAGTTTCAATGAGGGAAAGGAACGACTAGAGTGACCAGTAGCCATGTGTCCGTCATTCTGTATTGTAGTGAACCTACTCTACAATGAGAGCATCCTGCTAATTATTGGTCCTGATATCACATTGTAAAGAAACCTTTAATAAAGCATTCAAGGGGAGGTTTTGAAGTCAGGTAAATGGTTAGACTTTGATCTTATTTTTTCTTAAGTATGATGGATAAAAGGGATGGCCACATGTTCCCACATGCATTTATTGCTCTTAGTCTGGTTCAAAGGATGAATCATTACACAATAACCTACTTTGAGGTTGTTGTAGCATAACATAACTTAGCACCTTATTTAGGGGAGGGGGTACATTTAAGAAAGAAATTCCACGAAAAATCATCTGATATGTTCGGGCTTCACCATTCCTGTCCATGCCCATTGTTCTTTCAGACACTGTTTAGCATCTTGTTCTGCTGCTTTCAGTCACAGTCCACGAGAACAAACACCTCAGTTCACTGTTACCATGGCAGGTGGGAGGCAGAGTGTTATCAATGTGCAACGCTGTCAGTTAGATCATGTATATATACAATAGCGACTCTAAGATAGTGCTGTGTCCTTTATGTTGAGTATGTTATGAAATTAATATGTACATTTATTAAAAAGAAATTTAAAAAAGAAAGCTCACAACCAGACAAAAACCCCTGAATGAAAAGAAAAACATAAATATTTGTGAACTGCAATAATTTTATTTCAGTGTCTTATGTTTCTTCACAAGATGTTAACTCAGTATCTGTCACACATGTGGCATTTGGGTTCCTGCCAACCCCATGACTCTTTAAAGACAGGCTTCAGCAGCACATTTACAGGGCACATTTGTGAGATGTGACATCACTAGTGTGTGACACACACCCACCAGACTACCAACCACTGGAAAACTATTATTGCATCCGCCTTCAAGCTCCAACAGCGTGACACATCTCTGGTCTGTATCTATTTGCCTCTGATTCTGTTTCTATCTTGTTAAAACCCTTACTTCCACACAGCTAAAGAAAAACATGATCTAGTCCTGTATAGCCACTGAGACATACACTAACAGTTAAACCAAACTTTTGACTTTATTACATTAACAAGATTCTTCACTGTATACCTAGAGCAAAACAGTATGTGACAGAACAAACATATCCTATCTTGTATCTGTAAAAACAAGGACTTGTAAAATTGATTAAAATTCCAGGGAAAAACAAAAAAAATGAATGAAAAAAAATCACTCTGCCTTGTCATGGGTTTGGTCTTACAAATAAAATATATGCTTGATGTCCAAAACCCTTATTGTCGTCTTTATTGTTCAGATGTGCACACTTGTTTTCACATAAAATCCACACATTTGAAATGTGAAGAATGTTGAGCTGAATGTTGAATAATAAATCAAAAGTCAACAGTTTGTTAAATGTTCAAAAAAAAAGCAATATTAAAGGAACCGTATGTAGGATTGTGGCCAAAACTGGTACTGCAATCACTTTCAAATTACTGTAGAGCAGTGTGCCCCCTCTCCCTCTCCCCTGACTCGAGGTTGCCAGCTTGGCTGCAGGATCCAACAGGAACGGAAAGTGTTATGTGAATGAAAAGCAGCCACCTTGGGCATCACCATGGACACTTAGAAGGAGTGACATGGGGTGGAGGAGAGCTGTGGAGGGACGGGGTAAAGTGAGTGCAGGTAGCACTGGAGGTTCGCCTGGAGGTCCATCTTTCAAAGGCATCTCCTATACAAATCCTTGTTTTATTTCAGACTTTGTCACAATGTATTTCGGATTCATAACGAGGTCTTTTAAGTTTCGTAAAGTTAGACATTATTTATCCGACACGTTCGTAGCTGCAGCTGTGGTAACTAGAGCAGAGCTGGCAACCCGGATGCTGAAACACTACTGACTTGGTGATTGGGAGATAGGTGGAGGGTGGCGCATCAGACCAAAACACAGCATGACAACATCAACATCAGTTGAGGGCTTCAGCTTTTTAAATGAGAATATCCTGGCTGGACTACTATAGTCAGTGAAATAAGTATTTGAAATTAACATGATTTGTTAATGTCTGGTGACATATCAGGGCCATTTTATGATTAATTTAAATACATTTCTTACATATTGTGCCTTTAAGAAAACCGTGCTGTTGAGTGAACAGATTTTTTTTTGACCTTTTTTGCTTTATGAACGGTAATTAAATTATATAGTAGCTGTCCAGTAGTGCTGTTAACATGTGCAGCAGCTGGGCTTGGGGCTACAGTGAGGATTGCAGCAAGGCTCCAGGTTTGGATCCGTTCCTTTCGATATCTGGCTTTCTCCAAACACCATGTGGGCTTCAAACTGCTCTTTGACTTTCTTGATCCTCTCCAGGAGGGCTTGGAGGTCAGGTCTTCCCATCAGGGGTAGAGGGTAGTTCTCTGAGGGGTCAGCCTCAAGGTCAAAAATAAGAGGGGGGTCGTGGGCCTTCAAGACTGCAAATACTTGGCAGTCTGGGTCTGAGGTAGTACCGCTGTGAGCATCACCTGAATGCACAAACATGGACAAGAAGCTGTAAAAAATAGCTCAAATCTGACTATCATTATTTCAACTCCTTGCGAATATGAAACCTGCTGTACCTCGTGTATAGAAGTGGGCCTTGTACTTCCCTAGCCTGAGCGCAAACAGGCCGTACTTCTCACTGGGATTTATGGGATAGAACATCATGCTCTCCCTTTTACTCTGCAAAGAATTTGAGAACAAAATGACCACATCACCTTGGTTCGCACATTATTCCAATCTCTGCAGAGAGTGAGGTATGATGCCTCTACCTTCCCTTGGTTGACAAGGATTTCGGTCATATCAACCCCATCCAGCATGACTTGGGGTAGTTTGGCTCCCGCTAGATTTGCAATGGTGGGGAGGATATCGATAGTGCTGGCCATCTCGTGAGTCACACCTAAAAGGATTCATACAGAAGCAGAGCAAGCAGCAATCACTAAAAGGGCATGTATAATGTGTTTGCAAACATTATATTATGGAAATTATTTTCATACTGGAATTGTAGAAGACTGGTTGCAATGTTGGAATGTATGAAATCAGTGTAAAGACGTGTGGTATGGTTTTGTTTACATGCCTAAAACTTTGAAAGGGAAATATACATACTAAATGGTCTGTGAGGAAAAATTTGCTATAGTGCAACGTTTTGTTTCCCTGGAAGCATCACTCAGTGTCAACTTTTAAGTGCAGACGACTGATGAGTCTTGACCTGGCCTGATTGTTCCTGGCCAGAAGGCGATGGCTGGCTCTCTCATGCCACCCTCATAAGTGGTGCCTTTTCCACATTTCAGAGGGCCGGCGTTACCTCCGTGGGACATACGCATCAATGAAGGCCTATACACAGAAACAGGAGGGCAAAGATGATGCAGTTTGACCTTCAAACATAAAACACACCACTGTGCCACAACTATTATGGAGGGAGATTTAAAATATCTGCATAAGAAAGTGTTTAAAAAAGTAATACAAAACAGCCTGTAGATTAATTTGCACATAAACAAACCAGGGACAAAAACCAACCCATTGTCTGCAGTGAAGAAGACGAGTGTGTTGTTGATCACTCCAGTCTTCTCCAGGGTTGTCAGGAGGTTTCCTATTGTGCCGTCAAACTCAAACAGAGCATCTCCAAATGGACCCCTTAAAGTGCGCCCAGCTGCCTTTGGACCTGCATACTGGGGGTAGTGGGTGTGCTGTAGGAGAGTACAAGAAGGTTTTCACTGTCTCTCTGGATTGAAAACATTAACTGGTGCTACGAATTAAAAAAAAAATGTTTTAGGCCTTTCAAGAGTTTAACTGAGCATGACAGAGCTCTGATTGTGCAGTGATGTTAAGTGTTGTTTTGCTCACTTGAGGGGCAAACTATCCCACATTTTAGTGGCTTACATGGGAAGGATAGTAAAGGAAGAATGGCTGTTGATTCCTGGCTGATGTGGTGATGAAATTGGTTGCAAAATCACTGTAGGCCCTTTCCAGATTGACAAAGTTGGCTGGCTGCTGCTTGATGACCTCATTGTGTATTAGTGGAACAGTTACAACACCGACATCACACACTCCAAAACACTTAACATCTGGAGGGAAACAAGTCAGGTTCTCACAGGGACCCTGGCAAAGAAACAGGGAGACAGAAGAAGGAAATATATTCCATTACGCTTATTTTTAACAAAGATTACTTTTTAATTTGGAGGTAAATTCCAAAGCACTGACCTGATCGTGGGAGTAGGGGATCCCCAAGTAGTGGTCAAATCCCTGATTGGTAGGAAGAAACATCCCGTTGGCCCCAACTCCTAAGTGCCACTTCCCCATGGCAGCGGTTGCATAGCCGACAGATTTCAACACCTCAGCAATGGTGGTCTCATTCAGAGGAAGGCCGCCTCTGGAACCTGGGTAAAACACTCCTGGGTAGATACCCGATCGAGTCTGATAGCGCCCCGTCAACAACGACGCCCTGGAAAAAGATCAAAACAAAGCAAAACCGTTATTTTAGTTTAACTATATAATATGTGTGGTCTGGGTTCGGTTTGGTAAGATGTGGCTAAAAGAATCATGTCTTTACAAATGTCTTTCAATGTAGAGATATCCTTCAGCCTCTGTGTTGGATTTCCAGTCTAGCCTGTTTCCGATCACCACTCCAAAGTATTTGTAGTCCTCCACCACCTCCCCCCTGATCCGCAGTAGCTATGAATGCATCCAAATCAATCACCATCTCTCTGGTCTTGTTGCTTTTCAACCTGAGGTGATTTTGCTCAGTCCACTCCACAAAGTTGCCTACCAGTGCCCTTTACTCACCCTCCTCTTCATCTCGTATGTACCCAACAACTGCTAAGTCATCAGAAAACTTCTGCATGTGACATGACTCAGCATTATATTGAAAGTCAGTGGTGTAGAAGGTGAAGAGGAAAGGAAAGAGCACAGTCCCCTGTGGAGCTCCTCCATCACTGACCACCACATCAGACAGAACAGTGCCCAGACGGACAAACTGTGGTCTACCTGTCAGGTAGTCAGTAATCTAGAAGATCATTGAGCTGTTTACACCCATCACCTGCAGCTCCTCACCCAGCAGCAGAGACTGGATGGTGTTAAAGGCACAACACAACAACACCAGTTACTTTTATTAATTACCCTTCCTTGCAAATTTTACGATTTTGGACTTTGCTTCCATGACAAGTCTTCTTTCAGAGGAAATTTGAAAAGAACAATAGTCTCATGTAAGCATGTAAGCAATCTACTGGGGAGGTTTCATGGTGATGTGCACTGGTTAACATACCCTATTCATCAGTAATGTATTGCAAAAGTGTATGGAATTTAACAATCTGTGAAGACACAGTAGCTTCAGTGAGCTAAACTCTCCACTTCAGTAGAGTACAGTAACAAAATGTCCCAGTTTCATTCCTATCTATATTTATTCATAGATAGGAATTCACAGGAGAGGGTTGGACTGGATGACCTGGGTGTCTTCATATAGTCGAAGAAAATTATTCAACAAGAAGGAGCAACACTCATAAACCAATGTCACCACCATGAGGTCACTGGTCCAAACCAAAACAAAAAGTCATGCGTTCAGTTGTCTGCTCCTAAAGGTAGAAACTGTATTGTTCCAAGGTTGATTCCTGATGACAGAAATATTGGTAAGGTTTTCCCTTTACTAAGCGATAAAATCACTAATCATTGTATTAGACGTATTATTCAGAGAGATTGTTTCAAAACCTTCAGCAGTCTTCTATTGGAATAACTTACATGATGATGTAGATTGGAAAAACACAAGAAAATGTATTAATACAAATAAGGAAAGAGAGGTTAGTTTTAAAATACTTCTCTTATAAACTATATTGACACACTTTGCTCACTTAGTTTTGGAATGTACTTACATTCCAACTTTTTGGATTGACCTTAGGCTAATTTTTAAATTCCAAAGTTGATTCTTCATTTAAATGAAATATTCAACATGTACTAAAAGCCTAGACAGCATGTAATCAACCGTGTCATTATTTCATATTCGCTGTTCCAAATTTGCTAACCAACAACCAAATATTAGTTCTTTTAAAGACATTTTGATGTTTAAGTACTAAAAAAAAAAAGCTCAAACCCCAAAGCGACAAAAAGAAGACGTTTGTTTGAAAACTATAATATTGTCTTAAAGAAGACGTTTGTTTGAAAACTATAATATTGTCTTAACTCTATTCAACCTCGAGCACTTTATTTTTGTTTTAGGTTATTTATTTAGTTTAATTTTGTTCCAGGAAGAGATTAGTTTAATTAGCTAATTTAAATCGCCCGTAGGCGTGAATGTGAATGTTTGTTTGTCTCTTTGTCTCTGTGTGCCCTGTGATGAACTGGAGACTGGTCCAGGGTGTCCCCTGTCTTTCACCCTAAGACAGCTGGGATAGGCTCCAGCCCCACCGCGACCCTATGTGAGGATAAGCAGTAGAAAAATGCTGGATAGATATTTCCGTAACAGAATCTTCCTAACCCGGTCGCGGAAATTGTCGCGCAGAATTGACGTCACACTACGTCGACCAGGAAATTCCATATGTACTGTATATGCAGAGTACAAATAATACAAGGAAACTTAATTGTTCTTTAAAATGGAAATTGTGATGTAGCACATTCACGAGGACATCTACGGACTTTAAAGCCGAGAAAATTAATAAAAAGTTATTTTTTTTCGTGCAGTAGTGACAAGCTCTGATTCTCCCTCTTATACCAACGAATATCAGCGTAAATTAAAACAGCCAGTGTCGCTCCTGCATGGACTACAGTCAGATACGCTACCTGGACGGGGAGCAGACGGGACTGGTGGAGTAGAAATCAGTAAACCGGAGTCCTCCCGCTGCCAGGCGGTCCAGGTTTGGAGTGAGTGAACTGGGGTGTCCATAGCAACCCAAGTCCCCGAAACCTAAATCATCTGCGAAAAAAAGGACGAAGTTCGGCGGTGAAGCAGCCGAGCAGGTGCAAAAAATCAGAGTGTTCAGAAAGAAAAAGCGAATGTTGTCCATTCTGTGTCACCCTACATTTGGATACAGCTGTCGGTAACTGAAGCGGAACACCAACAAAACCACTTGAGCTCACTCAACTGCCGCGTGTAAGTGACGTCACACACGGCTGGGAAATGTAGTTTTTATTTAGGCCCAGCCTTGACGCAGGTAAACCAAATTGTTCTTTAAAATGGCGGAAGTTGTGCCGTTGATTGTTTAAAAGACCCCAGTGTGAAGGTAGGTAGTATAGTTAGTTAAAGCTGCTCAGCTGGAGTTTTACATCTAAAAAACACATCAGTTTACCAATAGATGAAGGCCTGCTTGACCCTCATGTGCCTACAGTGGCACATGTCCAACATGTCCACAGCTCTTTTTGCTTCCTGCATGTCTGATGTTTAGTCTGCCTCTTCACTGAATATATGTTAGTCTGAGGGCTGTGTTTCTGTCCTCTGTGGCTTTTTGATAGATTCAACCTGACACACTGTTTTTTTACGCAAACAAGGTGGGAAATAAATCACCAGTGCAGTGCTGCAGGAGCCCCTGGTTGGAGTAGACATGGACATCACAGCTGATTTTTTTTAATGTACAGACAAAAATTCCAGTTTTGGGTCTATTTATTTGTTTATTCTAAGAGGTGTGCTTCACCGAGGTGTACAGGAGAAGATAGGAAGGTGTATACCTGCATCTCAATCAAGTGGCATGTGTACAGTATGCAGCTATGCAACCAGATGAATGAGTGAGACTGCCTTCACATGTGTCATTTGAATCACTAGAGCACTTCACTCTAGTGATTCCCAGGTGAGTTTATGCAAGGTAAAGCTGATGCCTGCCTGTGGAATTCATATAATGGCTGTTTTCTTTGGTCCTGCTGAATTATGCAACAACACACATGCACTGTACCTTTTGTGTGTGTACAGGTATGGCTACCAGTTAGCTTGTGTGCTGTCCAGGACTGCTGTTTAGCCTCGGGGAAGCATTGCTGATATATAGTTTGGATTTAGTATTCACTTTTACATCTCTCTAAAGGACTGACCTACATTCAGCAGCTATATCTGTGTGTGTGTGTCTGTGTGTGTCTGTGTGTGTGTGTGTGTGTGAGAGAGAAATTTAGATAAAAGCTATAAAGAGGCAGATGATCCAACTGTTGCTACAATTTTATCAACTGTTTTCTCATCCACTGCTTTTTTGGCCTCTCTCTTTTTTAAAGCTGTGGGAATATCAAATTGATCCGGCCATTATATCATGTGTGTAATGTATCGAGTCATTGTACGTACTGTATGAAGCCAGCAACAGGGGGCAAGGGAGGATGTTTTAATTTTGTTAATTCTGTGTAGTGGTTAGCACTGTCACCTCACAGTAAGAAGGTACCAGGTTCGATTCTCGGCCCGGGGTCTTTCTGTGTGGAGTTTGCATGTTTCCCCCGTGTCTGTGTGGGTTCTCTCCGGGTACTCTAGCTTCCTCCCACCATCCGAAAACACGCATGGGGATTAGGTTAATTGGCTAATTTAAATTGTCTGTAGGTGTGAATGATTGTCTGTCTCTATGTGCCCTGTAATGAACTGGAGACTAGTCCAGAGTGTCCCCTGCCTCTCACCCTAGGACACTGGGATAGGATCCAGCCCCCCCACAACCCTATGTGAGGATAAGCAGTAGAAAATGGATGGATGGATGGGCATGCATGGATAGGAGATTAGTAAGAATTTAGCTGTTAGTTGCAAGAAAGAAAGCCAAAGTGATCACTGCAAGCTTTTGAAGAACTCCCTCACTGCAGGAGCTCCGTTCATCTAATCGTCTGAAACCCTCTGGAGCTCTGGAAACATCTCTGCAGGGAACCACATGGTGCTAAAATCCTGGAGGGGGGGGCACTGACTGATTCCTCCTTTACCGTGGCAGGTTTTGATTGCTAAATTTAAGACCAAGTCATCTGAGGTATTCATGCTCAGATCAAGGGGATGGGTGAATCATTAGTAAGATAAGATAATCCTTTATTCGTCCCACTGACGGGTAAATTTGCATCATTACAGCAGCAAAGTGGATAGTGCAACATTACTAGGAGGGCCTATAAAAACTAAGGAATAAGAACATCAGTAGAAAAACAACCAAGTGGAAAAAACTAAGGCATCATATATGCAGCATTAGGAACTAAAATGAGTGGACAAAATTATTGAACACAGCAGATTGAGTGATAGCTCAGAATAAAAGGAAGTGAAATTGCACATTAATAGATAAGAAGCAGTGTACATTACATATTATCAACACATAAGTATGAGTATTAATATTGCACACGATCGTGGATTGTTGCGTGTGTGTGGATTCACAGGAATTGAGTGTGTTGTAGTCCAGTAGTTTTTAACGGAAGCAGCATCAGTAGGAGCAAATCATTTATGATAATGACTTGTGATGGTGTTTTTCAGACTAATGGACGAGCATGTGTTTTGGAGAGGAATGAGTAGAGCTGCTGTGGATGGATGACGGTCTACACCGCCCTGTCTGCGCTATGAGAGATGACTGCTTTGACCTTTTGCTGTGAGTAAATGAAAACCGCTGTCAGTGACAAACGCTGAGCGGAACGAGCAGCTTGAATCAGCTGAGGCTACAGAAAGGTCCACGTTCTCTTGCCTGTTGCTCCAGATAGTGCAGAGATGCTCAAAAGACATTAGTTACAAGTCAAATCTCAAGTCTCTTATGGTTCAAATGAGCGTTCAGTCAGCTGCTGCAGGAATTCAGAGCATGTGCTCTATTATCATTCATCATTTGTTGGCATACAGTATTAGTTTTAATGTTGTCACAATACTGGAATTTCACACTTTCATTGAATACCTTGAAAAATATTGATTGATTTGGTGATGTTTTTACAGCACAGGGAAAATTTTTAGATTTTTATCAATAGAAATAATAATGAATATAATAAGGTCAAGTTCAATGCATCAATCTGATGTACACTGAGAGCAAAATGAAGAGGCTAGAGCTATGAAGGACTTTGTGCTCTTGTACATAAGTTGTTTACAGTTTTGGTGCACTAGTAAATAATGTAACCAGCGGTCATGTAGATACAAGTGGTGATGACGGTTTCCGAGAATCAAACGAGTTATTATGCTATTAGACTAGGACTGCCCAAAAAAATGTGCACCGGGTGCTCACATAAAAGGTCTCTTCATCTCAAAGTCATGTCTGTCCGTCTCTGCACTCTGTCAAGGAGATTGAAGTGCAAAAATATTTTTTTTTACTCTGACACTGTGGCGGGCCTATCTAGGATGTCTGTACATGGGAAACACTGAAGGTATTTATTTATATTTATGGCACAATGTTGTCCCAAATCTTTAGTCCCAGTCTAGTCTCAAGTCTGTTGAGGAGGAGTCTCAAGTTAAGTCTCAAGTCTGTATGACTTAAGTGCAACTCGAGTCCCAATCCCTGGGATGCTGAATTTATTTGGGAATGAAACTTGGGCATTTTTATATAATCAAGTTTTTCCAGCCAGACAGAGAAAGGCAGTGTGTGTCTGTTTGAGTGAGTGTTTGTGAATCCTGGGCAGCATTTTGCTTTGAACATCTGCTTTCACAGTTAATGGGAGGGGTGTGTGTTTGTGTCACTCTGTGTGTTTATGTGTATGTGTAATGCGATTGCTTCAGGCAGATGGAGATGTGGTGCAAAACAACTGAGAAGAGCTGATGGAGAAAATGAATCCCACCATCCACGCTCATCCCTCAAAGCAGAAAGAGTCCCTCTCCTCACTTTCTTCTTATGATATCACACTCAGTTTTCTGCACATGCTGCTAGTTTGTTTGGCTTCACGAGAGCACAGTAGGTAATAACTGTTCTGTTAGCCAGCATTGAACAGGCACCAATGAGCCCCCTTCCTTGTTTTCCTCTTGCAGCTTGTCATTTCACACAATATTAACAGTCTGAACTTGTGAGTTAAACTGTGAAGGATAATGCTGCAGTGTTTCTGGACCACTAGTCTGTGTTAATCAGCTCCATAAGTAGCTGGTACACTGTTTAAGCACTAGTGGGCACCATTGGATCACAGTTCCCCTCATGTCCTCCTGCGTATAGCATCTATGAAGGGAATAAAGAACCATTAGTTCCACAGACAGTCTCTGTTACATCTGATCTTCCAGGCTATGCTGCACAATACATTGAGCAGTAATAGGACCATCCAGGGCTGATGTGCATCTGCAGCACGGTCACATGTTAAATTGCAGTTCATCTTTCTGACATTTCTAGGCTGAGTAGAGCTGGTTTTTCATCATATCTTTATGTAGGTTCCTCATGCCACCCTTTACGACTCTGCCTCTTCCAGTCATCTCTCCTGCTGATACTCATTTTATGCCCTATCACCTTTTTGGTAACATGCAAATTACTTGCAGACTGTTAGAGAGGGTGGATGTAGGACTACTGAGGAGCATCCGAGATAGCTAGATAGATAGAAGGATACTGTAGATAGATTGATAGATAGATTGAGATTGAGATAGATGAAGAGGGGAGGGGATGAGAGAGAGAGGCAGGAGGATAAATGGGTGGGTAATTCAGAACCATGCACAGCTCTTAATACTTTGATTTAGCTCTGCCCTGACAGCAGAGCGTTTCTAAATGAGCGTGCCAGCTATTATCTCGCCGTCATGCAAATACATTTTGAGCAGCATACGCCACGACATCTTTGAAGTTGCTCCTGAGAGAAGATATAGTGATGAATAAGGGCAAATTGTAAAAAAAACAAAAAAAAAACACCAAAAGTGTTTCATATACTGCGGTTTTCATTCTTCATCGTGATAAATAACAGTTATCGCACATATTGTCACAGGAACACATTTCAAATGAGATTTAATGGAAAGGTTAGGTTCAAGATACCATTTTTTGCTGTTGCTTAAAGCAGTAGTGTGAGCACCTTTTGCAACAGTCTGCTGTATGAGCAGGGATCACCCAGTCCATTCAATGATTGAAAGTCATTGTTATTCTGCTTTGTGAGCTGAGGGGGCAGTGATAGAAAACAGCCTGGCAAATAAACAGAACTTCGTTGGCACAACAGAGGCTGAAACAGAGCACAGAATTATACAATGAAATCTAACAGGCCTCTGTGGAGCAACACGAGCTGAAGAACTCATGAATGTTTGAGGACCTGCTGGGGTAATGTGCACTTTTGTGTTGACGTCCTCGGCTCGTACACTGAAGCTCTCATTGTACTAAACATGGCGCAAATGTCAAAAGTACACAAAAGACTATAATTTTTTACTGTTGTTTTGTCTTTACAGCACTGTCACATACACACATTCAGATATAAACAGCACCATCCACAGCCCCTGTGATCCAGCTGACGTGTCCCTGCGTGGTCCCTGCTTTCTTCTGATGGACTACTGGTGGTAAGAACAGCCTGTCCTTGCAAGAATTTCCTTCACAATTGCCAGGGAATATTATAAAGAAAGGCAGTCTGAGTGGCCCTCGTGCCCGCTGCTGCCATCCTCCATCTACCCTCCAGCTGTCATCTGCTGCCACTGCAAAGCTCCACAAGTGATTTATTCTTTTTCAGGCTGACTCCTGCATCAACCCTGCTCTCGTCACGCAGACGACGAGCCTCAGAGCTACACATAGATGACTCCGAGGACTCCGAGAGCAACCAGCCCGCACAGAGTAAGATGACATGGACTCAGAACGGAGTTTCTGCTGCTGTTGGGCTACAAGATAACCAATATATGCTAAGCTGAAAATATTTAGATGAGCATTACATGAGATAAATACCAAAAAATGTGTACGGATGATGAGATTTAGCATCACAGCTCCTCGTCTTCTGTTCAGCTCACCTTGAGATGTGTTCTGGCTCAGCTTGTCCTCAGGGACAAAAGACTCTCGGCTCTGATTGTAAACAACTCTGTCAGAATTTATTATCATCTGCCACGAGTGTATAATCACAGAGACCAGTTCCTCATGTCTACATTTCCATATTCATGTGAAGGCTATTGTTGACAGCAAATGGTAATTTCTTTCATTTTCCAATTTGAATTTTGCTTTGTCATCAATTGTAATTGGAATAGACATAGCCAGCCCACTGAACTGCAGCACACTCCTCTAGCTCCTTGTGACTGATTAAAAAGAGTAACTCATAGTACTGTGGAGATTTGATATATACGATATGTACTCACTTTGACGATTTCTTTTCTTGTCATGTTACAGAAAGTAGCGCAAGAGATTCTCTCTGCCACCAATTACATTATGACTTTATGCAACACGAATATTAATTGTCATTAACTATATTACAACTCAGTATGAATATTTTCTTTTTCAGACTAAAGGCAAAGTAGTCACTCATAATACTGTGGAAAACCATGTTTCAATCTTTCCAAAATTCCTCATTCATCACACGGGACAAACTGATGTCAAACACTGATAAAATGTAAACAGAATAAATTTCACAGTAGAAGATGTAAACAAGATTGTTAGGGCCTTCATTAGCAGCTCCAGTGGTTTGCTCTGTTACAGAATGTGACCAAATTACTCCTAATGACTTTGGAGCTACAAACAGTATGAATGAATGCAAAACGCATGAGCTGACTTCATGATTATTTTCCCATTAGGGAGTTTATCGTGATCGGCTGCTGGTGGACCTGACTTCCGGATACCGAGCGAACCTGAGAAAGGTAAGAGGAGATAATATGCAAAACAAATGGAAAAGACAGATACTGTATGCGGTGTTATTATCATTTTTTTATCATTATTTTCATTGGCAACACTAATTTAACCTCCTTAATTAGCAGAAACATACTTAATATTAATTATCTTTAATTGCTTATTATATGTTATGAATATCCCTAATTGGTGATTAATGATTGATAACACTGTGCAACATAGATGTAATCATACACACAACACACAAGTGTGTTATACAAGATTATGGAGTTTTATAATTTATAATACATATAATTCACAAGCTCTGTTATAACTTTTTAATATGGTAAAAAGTTGCAAAGTTTTGTTATGTTTAAAAGTCCACGGTTAACCATGGAATTAGTATTATATTTAATGTCTACTCACTAGTTTTCAGTTGTAATATTTCATGTGGATTCAAATATGTCGAGACATGATTTAGTTATATATTTATACAATTGTTAGGCTTCAAAGAAGTTATAGCTGTTGACAAAAAGACATTATTTTGTGTAACAAACCATTTAATAATTGCTTATACATGGCTTAGAACTGCTCATTGTGGGGGTTAAGATACAGACAGATACATCATCATCCCTGTTACTGTTTCCAGAGCCAGATTTAATCACATGAAATTCATATGGAGAAGAAGCAGGGCTGTAAATTAGGGCTGAATTAACAAGTATGGCATCTAAAGCACCCAATTACAGTTTTGACTCTCAATTAACATAGCAAGCTATTAGCGAGGTGACTCTCCATCAAATGGGTATTTAAGTCATCACAGTGGCCTTCAGCTCCCATACAACAATGTTCCTGGGGTCGGCCTCCGAGCAGATCTAGATCCTTGAATCAATTACCTCTCCAATGCCCACAAACCCAGATCCCATTTCTCTGTGTCACGCTCGATAAAAGCTATTCCCTGTCTTTCTACACTGTCTGTTTCTCTGCGCTGAAGCTGTTTCTCATTTGTCTCATCTGATCTTTAAAGCGTTGGCTATTTCACATTTTTGTGAAGTGACTCAGAGCTCCAGCACAACTCCCAAATGTCATCGTTTTTGACTTTACGTGCCATCCCATTCACAAGCTGAACTCATCTTTTTTTTCCCTCTCTGCAGAAAAAAAAACAGTAGACGAATACCAGGAATTCATGTTAGTGGCACCAAAGAAAATGTTTTTTTTGTGGTTACTACATTACTCATTGTAAACCTCAATTAGAATTAGACTTGAAACAACACAGTTTCTCTTCAGCACTTATATGCTTTAGCAGTTAGGGTACAAGTGCTAAGTGACACCCTGACGTTTCTGTACACCACCTTTTTAGTACATTTCTACACTTGAAGTGTCTTTCATGTATGTGTAAAAACCCTGTCTGTTTAAATATGCTGATGTTCAACGATTTCAAACAAGATGATCAGTAGCCGTCATCGCGCACACAGACACACACACACTCATCTCCCTTCCTGTTGGGTACAGAGGCTAGTGCCATGTTGTCCTTGATGAAAATGCAGCATCTACTCTGCTGACAACAAAGTCTTGCATGGTCCCTGGTGAAACAGATGGATATGTAGACATCAAGTCCTTGTTGTCAACAAAATAAAACTGCCAAAATGACATTGTTAATAAAAGGAAACATATGCACATGGGGATAAAGTTGTGTTAAAACAAAAATATATTCATTGAGAGAGGAGGGAAAGAGGTCTGTTGGCTTAAAGTGGGAACAGAAATAGGAAAAAAAAATTGATCCATTAGTTATTGCTGAGGATGTGTCTCAGCCATTATATCGATGCTTGAATTAGTGAATATTTCTAAATATGAGAGAGAAATGAATGTAAAAACATTTTATCTGTCTTTGTGCTGCAACATAGTCTCATGAAACGCTTCGTATGATATCATCCGAAAAGTTAGGCACAGATTTTCTCATGTCTCACATGAGCGATCAGTGCACATGCGCGAGCCTTAAAAATGGCAGATATTCCTTTCATTTCAGTGGAAACTATAATATTTTAATAAATTTTATGCATTGAAGTAGGCTTTGACGACAGTTCTAGCAATGGTTAGGGTTAGGGATAGGGTTACAGGGTTAGGGTTATGGAAATAAAATGCATATTTCCCACTAGAAATGTCATCAAAATGCGTTTAAACTCATAAAATATGAGTTCTTAAAATATTACATTTTCCACTGAGAATGTAAGGAATGTCTGCCATGTTTTCACAGAAAGAGCAGCCTGCATCGAATGTCACGTGATCACAACTCTGGCTCCCAATTACGTGGGTTATATAGGAATTATACTGTAATACTTTTCGTAGTAATTTGTACGAATATGTGATGAGAGCAGCCTGTGTGCTGACATCCCGTTTGCCAGCCTCTATCTATATGGAGAGCACTTGACACTGCTTAGCTGAAATCAGCTGCAGCTTTGCTTGAAGGTGACCCTCATCGTCAGCATTGTTTCACCATGAATATGTAAATTGTCTTTTTTGGCTCCATTTGAGATGAGATCTTATTTGAGGCTAACGAGGATAGACTGTTAAATACCCAGAAATCTCATTGACATGAGTGACAGGTGCTGCCCTTCTTAGGTGGGAGAGTGAGAGGAATATTAGGATAGCTGAGCGTGCGCGCGTGCGTGTGCGTGTGTGTGTGTGTGTGTGTGTGTGTGTGTGTGTGTGTGTGAGAGAGAGAGAGAGAGAGAGAGAGAGAGAGTGCTTTGTGTGTAGAGCATACTGTAACTGTACAGACAAATATACCACAGCTTGAGGCTGGTAATTATAAGAAGTAAATCTGTATTCAGATCTGGAAAGTTGCCAACCAGAGAAACAGAATTTTGCTGATTTTCAATGCAGGGGAAAACACAGGGAGCAGATAAACAATGGCTGGATTTCTCTCAGGCACACACACACACACACACACACACACACACACACACACACACCAGATCATGCCTCAATTATTAATGCAGGTGTGAATTACCTCTGCAGAGAGAGGGAGAGTTTACTCAAAGGTAAAAAGTGATCTCTTTCACTCTGTCTGCTCCATTTCCTATTCCTACATCTGCATCAGACCCCCTCGGTCATATCATCCCCTTTAACTCCCCAATAGTACCTCTGAAGTGGCCTCATGATGAAACACATGCGCACACACACAAACACACTGATAGCTAATTACCGGCCAGTTGCTGAATGCTTTGCCTCCTTGCTTCTCTCACAGAGGAGGTATTCAGGCCCCCCCCGTCTGGTCTGTCCGAGCCCGGCTAAGATCGGCTCAGTGTGTTCATCTCCGTTTGAATAGTCAGGTATTGTTTCACTAGCCAGGATCCTCTTACCATGGACAACAAAGAGAGGCCGCCATACCCTCGTCTCACACACACACACACACACACACACACACACACACAGGAACAGACAGTTGAGTCGACAGCCTGAGAGCAGCAGTCACATTTTTCCCAGGCGTCTGCCCAGAAAGCTGCAGGGGACTCGAGTTTTTTCTAGACTTTCAGAGGAGAACATGCAGCATCTTCCTTCATGGTGGTTGGAGTTTTCTGCTTTTTCATGACAGAATCATTTTACTTGAGTGAGTTTGTTGGTGGGACTCTGCATTGTTTTCTCCTACTGCTGTTTGGGGTCCATCTTTTCAGGTAGGCAGAGCAAAAGAATGAATGAGTACTGAAGTATAATTGTCTCTAGATTTTTTTTTTTAAAAAATTATCTTTATCAGTGATTGTTTTTTTTTTTTTTGGTTCATACCGTAATGTTTTTCAGCAGTGCTTTGGATCTGTTATGATCCTGTTTGGCTATAATGTCATTGTTGTGTTTTGTATTTCCAGTAAATGTTTATTGAACATACAGTTCTGTTTCCTGTAATTCAGATTTTTGCACACATTGTTATAACTCCTCTCCCAGTGTTTTTAAATTTAATTGCATTGATAAGTACTTTTTAGACAACTACTATATAATCTTATCCAGAAGTTGGAAGAAAGAGCCATAATGCAACAGTGTCAAGAGACCTGATCCATGTACGTTTTCCCACAAGTGTGCAAAACTCAAGTAACTTCAATAAAGGCAGCAGCTCGAGGTAATAACGCTGGACGAAAACATACGTTCCCCACAAAAACAGCAATATCCAAGAGTCACTATCAAATCAACAACAAACAGTGTGAGGAACCAAATGAGAAGTGAAGTTTATTTTGTTCATGTTGTCAGGTGGAAATACGGTAGATAAGAAAGCTGTAAGGGAGGAAGAAGTGCTTCCTAAGATTGCCCCCGTAAATTTCCCAAGTTGCTCTGAGAATGTAAACTTGAAGCTTTGCTAACACAAGCTTTAGTGTATCTAATAAGAGCCATTGCCTGCTGCTAACCTCCCGTGCTGTAATAACTTTGGGACAAATTAAAACAACTTAGATTAAAAAACACATTGTAGCTTAGTAGGTGTGATGATGCAATTTGGTGAGCTTTCCTTTCCAAAGACTGCTCCTTAGTGTTGTATGTGTCATGGCTTCAGGTTTGCTCATTAAGGAGCCTCGCTTGATAAATAGTATTTGTTTATGTGCACTGGAAAAGGGAGTCAGTGGGTCCTCTCTGTGTCCTCTCCTGATGGCCTCGACGTGCTCGGTGCCTCTTTTCTCCTTTCATCACTGCAGCCCTCGGGGCTCCTCCTCACCCTCCTCAACCCCTCCATCTGTTTCAATTAGCCGGAGTGAGGGGTGGAGCACTGGGGTCGATCACACAAGCACAGAGCTGCAGGTGCACCTACGGTATAGCATGCAGCCGACAAACAAGAGTCGCTCTGTGTCTGTTAGGGGGTACACTGTCACAGGTGAGGGTATGAGGCTGGACAAGAGAGCTGCCAGGAGTTTTAGCGGGATGCTGGGACCATCAGTGACAATCAGAGCAGAGATATACAGACTTAAGCATGCACCACACATATGCATTATCCTCTCACCCTCCTATAACCTTCACTGAACTCCCTCTCACACCGACTGGACACCTCCTGCATCAGTATGCCTGCTGCTGTGTGTGGATAAGAGTGTGTTTATGCTACTGTTCACCTTGGATAAGCAGGAAATATGCCTCTCTGGGAGGTGATATTCAACCTTTACCAACTGTTATTGGTGAGTGGGTCAACCATGTCATGCTTTACAGTGTGCATCTACTTGGTTTATTGCATCTACACGCAGGTGAAATTTACTGAAATTTTATTTCTCTGTTGTACTTTGTACAGATTAAGTGTTTGAGGTTGCTGTGGCTGGCAGCAGTATTTGGATAGCAGCATCTGTTATTGTCAGAATTGTGCTGAGATGCGGTCTCAGATTGAGAGTTACAATGACTAGTAGTCAAAGATGTCTGTAATGCTCGCACACTGCGTTTCAGTGAGGAACAACTATAGGAAAAGGAATTGTTTAATAAAAGGTATATGGACTACTTTGATCTTTTAATGAGGTGACCGTAGCTGGAGGCAATTTGCCAAGGAGATGTAAGCTGCCACATTTCTTACCCCACAGGCTCATTGTAGAAGAAAAACTCTAATGAATGTTCAATTTATTTTACAGCAGCTTTAAATAACATGAGTTGATCTTCAACATGTCGCCCAAAAAGGGAATCTGATCATTATTAACTGTCTTTGCAGCCGGTGGAAACTATGTTATAGCCACTAGCAGCAGGTGAACCACAGAGATGAATTAGTTCATTACATCGCTCTGTTTCTGGTCGCTGTCATAATATTCCTCCCTGCTTGGAGGGTACAATCATGTCCTGGCTCGAGTTTTGGAGTCTTTTTAAGCTCTTGAGCCATGTGCGAGCATTATTTTACTTATAAATTGAGGATTCTTTTCAGAGATTTCTTAAACTTGGGGCCAAATCTCAACTCCAGGTCCAGATGTCTGTGTTTCTGCACAGGAGCAGATGACTGAGTGAGTCATTTCAGGCCTGAATCCATCTCTCTGTTCTCAGCAAAAGACTCCCAGGCTGCTGGTAATGTAGTCATGAAGGTGATCAAAAGCCTTTAGATCTGTACATCTGTGTGCCTTGCAAATATTGCAACAGCCTCTTTGACCTCTCACTGTTTGGCTCTCTTTGACCCACATTCTCCACCAGAGGACGTCTACGTTTGTGATTGGACTAAGGAAAGGCAGTCAGGTCAGCCAATGGCACAACAGCCTCAAGGGATGAGTGATAGAGGATGTGATACCAGAAGAACAGAGGCAGATGCTCTTTTGACTCCTGTCAAATGAGGAGAGATGCTAATGACATTCTCCCTCAAGCACTGAGGAGATATATACAGAGAAACGCTAATGACTTTCTGTCTCTCTGGTCACCAGCAAGCGTTCAGACAGCTTGTTAAATCCCACAGCAGAGCAACATGATGTTATTCAGAATGTTTGGAGGCAACTACACATAGAAAATGCCTGGCAATTAAAAACATATGTGCAGTTAATAAGATCTTAGATGATGATTTGATTTCTTTACAGAAAGAAATTTATCGGAATCCATGTCATTGAAGAAATGGTTTGACGTTTTGGGAAAACTCTTGTCAAGAGTTAGATGAGATTATCGACACTCCTAATGTAATTAATGTAAAAATGACAAGTTATGATGTTAAAGAGCAGAGCAGGGTTTCCTGGAAATGTGCTACTAAACTGCTAAACTAAACTGCTAAACTAAGCATATCCTGGTTGCTGAATTACAAACCCTGCAACAACAAAGTAAAGACCAATCAGTGATAGAGTAGGGTCAGGCCTTTGCCATAGTACCAAAACATCCACAAGAGTGACGTCCATATTGTCATCTAACTCCCAGCAAGATTTCCCCAAATGTATAACTCATCCCTTTAACTTTATGATAATGAACAACAAAGGACATAGCACAGCTTCTTCTGTATTCTGCACTTCAACTAAGGAGGATGTCTTTTTAACTTTTGCTACCTCCCAAACTAATATCTGTCATCGTTAATGGTGGAAGGCAGAGTAATTGGTTATATTACAGTGTCTTCCTCTGAGAATCCCTCCATGATTAAGGCAGTTATCATGCCCCAGTGTGTGATACAGATATACATGTGCAAAATACACACACACACACACACACACACTTTGATGTTACAGGGTTTAATGGACATTATAACGCAGGCGCTGCCAGTTTTAAAGCTGTTTTTCAAAGGTATATAAACATCCATCTGACTTGTTTTACTCCTTCCTGTGGATTTGTGACTTTGTGTGGTTGTGTGGCAACATTATTATTTTCAGCTGCAGAGCAGTTACATAATCACAAAAATAATAAATAAAAAAAAACAACTATTGGATGGCTGAGCAATATTACAACCCCCCAGCCTCATAAAAAATACAGGCTTTATCTAATATCTCCTCAGGTTTTTCCATCTTTTTTTTTTTTTTTTCAGCTCGACAACATGCATTTAGTCTTCACAAAGAAGGATTCATCCCTCCGACTGATACGGTGTTTCTTTCTCCAGACATGAAGCTTGAGGTGAATTCTGAAGCTCTGCCTCTCTGTCAGAGATGCCTTCAAGGGAACCCACCACAAAGCTTGATTGACTGTTTGTCTCTAACCTCCTATCAAGGATGAGACGAGCACTTTGGCCCCAGAGTCAGACTCATCTGTCACTTTCAGATCCCCTCTCACTCTCTCACATGCATCATTCTCCTCCCTGCTCTTACCATTTCACAAACATGGGCTGAGGAATGGTAAAAAAAAAAAAAAAAAGGTCAGTGAACTTATGGGCATTCACAGTAGGAGGTTAAACACTGCGTGTCATATCTCTAAAACCTGCTTTATGTTGTTTTGAGCTTCTTGAGCACTGAAGTTAGACAGAAATTCTCCCCAGCTGGACATTTGGACTGCGGCTGTAAAAGAACAGAGATCAGCTGAGGTGTTGTCCGTGTCACATCTAAAAGCAAACTGTAAGTGCGTTTTGATCGATGCATGCTGTTTTGTTTGCGACAGCTGTGATGGAGCTCACTACAGTCTCTTTCAAACATGCTGTTTGTCAAAATTGTATTGGAATTGATTCATTTCATAAGAACTGGGTCAGCACATAGAGGACCCAGAAGACCTCGCAACAGATTTTGACGTGTTGTATTTGCATGGACTGGCAACTGCGTTCATTTTCCTCTTTACAGACACAATGCGATCTTTCTAGAATGTGACACCACACAGAAGCTCACATGGATTAGAGTTTAGTGATTTAGTTATAATACTTTATCATGCAGATTAAGCAGCAGCACATCTCTTATGGCAAACACTATGCCGGTCCAGCATGTCTAATGCTGAAGCCACTTTTGCAGAACACTTGTCGGAGATTGATGAACTTAGGCCATGGAGCCAACCCAGTGCCACAGAGCCAGCCCGGTGCCAGCTGTGATTCTTTATTGACACGATAACTGAATTAGTTTTGGAGTGGCAGTGATTTACAGCTGGTCATAAATGGTTAAGAAGAGGATCTATTCAGTAACATACAGTAATGTCTGATTTATTTTAAAAAAAATGTAACGAATGTGAGCTAGTTTATTTTAAGTATGAACTGACACAACGCTGCTGATGTGTTGCTCCTCTGTGTTTCTACAGTAGCCCATGATGGACAAACCAAATACTGACTTTAGAGAGAGCCTTTCAACTTTTTTTTTTTAATGTTACCTGAAGGCCACTGAGATGCTGTGAAATTGTGTTAATGTGAGCTGCAGAGTGCAAAGCTGTCATACTGCCAGCTGCTGCCTGACCTTCTAAAATATTATTACATTATTATTATGGCCTCTGAGTTAGGCGAATAGCGTTACTGTGGTTTTACACTCGCGGCTCATGTTGTTTCAGTCGTTCCAGTTTCCTGGCTGGTTCGATTGCTTACAAGAAACTGCTGTGAGTAAAAGCCTAAGATGGTTGATTACATATAGTTTAGTCACACTTTGAACACATTCAAACAAACACCATTCATCTTGCGTTGTATCACATATCACAGAATCAGCAGTATATTGATGTCACTTTAATTATCAGTGGTAATGCATCATTATAATATGGTCAATTTCTTATCCCTGTTACTGATCATTATGTGGTTTATGTGTGAGCGTTGCAGGGTCATGCAAGCCCCCGCAGCATTAGTGGTTACCTCATGAGGGTCGTGTGTGCCTTTCAGTTTGCTTCTGAGGTGTTTAGTGTCTCTGCTCCCAGGTTCACTCTTCCTGCTGATCTAATCGTCACTGTAATGACAGTGTTGACTTTGCTGCCGGCTCTCACTTTCACTGTCATTTTGTTTCTCCATCTCTTTCTCCCACCTCATGTGTGCCGTCCATCTTAAAAAGGAATGATTTAACATCTAATTTCCCCCATGTGTCTTTTCCCCTCTCTGCATCCATCTTTCTTATATTTCTATGTTAATGAAACCCTCTGGCCACTGTGGGCAAGGTCTGTATGTGCCAGATGTCATCGCAGTGTGACTGTTGACTTCATTTTGCAGCGCTACTCAGTCAATATTTCACATAAATGCTGGTAGATGAGAAGTTTGATTACATCTAATAACGCATGTTGCATAGTGTATGTTGATCAATACAACAAGAGGTTTAATAATTACTTTGTAGTCTAATTGTATTGCAGTCCCCCCAGCATTACATTTCCCTCAGATCCATCACACAGGAATGTGCTTTAGATGTCTGTTATTGGGTAACTCAAGGCTGCTGTCATGGTAAACACTCAACGTGTAATAGAGTGCATGTCTTCAATCAGAATAGCCGTGTATGGTTCATGCTGTTGTGTGATGGAGCAGATACACATGTGCACTGAGTAACATGGTAGTATAAAAACAAATTAACGTTACCTCCCTTGAGGTTTAACAAAACCTGAGAGAAGAAACAGTATGCCTTGAAATGCATAGTTCTACATTTTAATCTCACTGAGGCACAAGAGTTTCTTGTGTTCTTAACTTGGCCCTCTGACCCCTGTGGAGCCAGTCAAGTGGGACCAGCCAGCCTTTTATGGACTGGTACAGGCTTTAGATTGCTGTCATACCCGACCTTCATGGTGAGTCAAGGAACAGCCAAACAGCTTTATTTTGTGAAGGTTTCCTCTCTGATGAGCTCTTTGGGCTTAAGAGAGCCAAGTCAGATTCTTGCACTCCTTACTGTGGCAACAGCACAACTCACGGCTACACCTTGGGTGATGCAAATAGGCGGATTTGTGCTCTATCACCCTTCTGCAGTCTGCAATAGTATTTCATGCACCTCTTCGCCTCAGCAGTTTGCTCGGTGGAATGTCTGTGCGGCAGATTTGTGTAGTTGCAACATAGTTGACTCTTAATCTACTCACATGTTTGCTTTCCGTGTCCCTCTCACACACATACAAACCTTTTGCATAGCAGAAGGCGGGTGAAGAGTGGCTCTTTGATTGCTTTGTCAAATCCAAATGAAATTATCCACTCACTCAGGCTTCTTCAGTTCAGAACTAGAGGACTCTTGGATTAGTGGCAAGACATCTTCAGCTCTGCAGCTTCAGTTTAGTGGATAATTTCATTTTGACTTGATGTTGCACCACCTGGATGAACGTGGTACCACCTGGATGAATGTGGTTACCTATCTACGTGTGACAGGTTGGTCCATTACTACTTACAGACCTGTCGTTAGGAGAGTCGATTGTGATTGGATCTTTCAGTGACGGTCCTCTGCTTTGACCTAATGACCTACAGCACTATGTCACAGTGACTGAGCTTTGTGTTGCTTGCTTTACAGGATTGAACTTTCCAGCAGGGTTTACACTTCACCTAAACTAACACAACTAGTGCAACAGTATGTAACCACTGTTGTTGTGAGATGGTTAAATTTTTCAGTCATCCATTGCCCTTTTTTAGCAGCCCCTAGCTCTCAGCGGTGGTTAACTCAATTAAGCAGCTCCATTATAATCAGCTGGAATGGCAGTCTGGGCTATCATGGAGCTGATGGAGGACTCAGTCGCAGCTATAGCCTGCTGTTTACATGCAAAAAGAACTCACTGGCCTCCATGTGGTTGGACTGGAGTTGGAAAAAAGCCTCAGTTGGACATTGATTGAGGAGCTGCAATTTACATGCTGCAGAGATGTGGAACAACTCTCTGTGCTTCTGGTCCTGGGGCTTTAGCCCACAGAAATAGGATAGAATGTGTTTAGGCTGCAACAGACACTAGTGAACTGGTAGAGTCAGATCTGTTGATCGAGAGGAAAAAAGCCAGATATAGAAACAAACAGACTGACAGACAGACAGCAGTCATGCACAGAAGTGCTTTCAAACACACAGTGAGTGAAGCAAATGCAATTACAAAGAACCACAGGGGATCATATATAAAACAATAGGACTGTTACACTTTCATTATCGGCAGTATCAACAATGCTTAGCCGTCACAAATGGGGGAAAATGACTATAATAATGTGGATTTGATGATGGCAGCCTCTTTCTGAAACATATTAAATTTCTGATTGAATTATTGCGCTTTGTTTTCATATAATTTGGCCTAACCTAATTAACAGCATTGAAATAGAGTTCTGAGGGTTTGTCTTTGAAGAGTTACCCTCTGCATACAGTTTGAAAAATGGGTCTCATGTGTGGAGTTCCTTCTCTCTGCTCTGTGCCTTGGTAGCACGCTCGCTCTGATCACGATTCAGCTGTTGGCCAAAAACAAAGAAAACAGAGAAACTCATTACTGCACTTCTGGCCTTCCAGTTGGATGGGTTATTTTTTTTCTAGGGGAATTCTGCAAAACATCCCAGAAATAAATACTTTGTGTGTGCCTGTGTACATGTATGAATCAGTGATGCTTAGTCCTGTCTCTAAGGAATCTCAATAAGACCTCATAAATGCCCTGCCCAAATATGGATTTCTCTTAATTTATTGTGTTCCACCAATACTATTTAAACCAACAATTAGCCTCTATGTTGGTCCTGGAGCAATTGTGTTTTACAAACATTTTACAACAAATGCATGTATGTAAAATACTCATAGCTTTAGATGCTGAAATCTATGTTTGACTCTGTCTCCTTCACATCTCTCAGATGTATTTCTCTTTGTCAGATCTGGGCCCAAGTTGTGCCCTCATTGTCTGACTCTGCTTTGCCAGAAGTGGCCGTCGGACAGACGTAGTCAGGCAAAGGTCCAGAAAATCCCTTTAGAGTCAGGCAGATCTCTGCCTTCTCTCAGTGGCTCAGCACCACCAAACTATCAGCCAATAGCTATGAGGCCAGAGTGGAAGCTGAGAGAAAGGCTGATAGGAGGAGTAATTAGTGCTCAGCACAACACTTTGAGGATTTTTTTTTTGTGTGAAGAAGAGAAGAGGAAGTGAAATAGAGAGGAGAAACAGAGGGAAGGACAGACAGAAGTCAAAAAGAAAACCAAGAAAAGTGATTGCATGTAAGGGTGGGTTTCCAGACCCCATTAGCAAAATGGCTTCCCTCGGGGTAAAAGGTTATGAATCAGAATTCAGGCCTGGGTGTCTGTATGTGTAGGTAGCACATGAAATTATGATGGCTGCTGAAATGACTAGAGCTTTGAATATGAATATCTATGAATACCATCTTATTGTACGCATGAAATTACTCTTGTATGTGTGTGTGATGAGTGAGTTTGTCTTCTCGTTGACCTCAGCGTGTGTGCTTTCACAACAGATGCTCCTGAGAAACTTTTGCTGCATATATAGGTCAGTGCTTACTGTGACTTTTATTAAGTGTGTCCCTCAGTCTGTTTCTGTCCTCTGAATGTCCCGTACAGCATTTGTTGCAACTGTAAGTGACAGCACTGGATAGGAAGGTGAGAGCATAACCTCCACTGAAAGCGTACTGTTAAATACATTCTTAAGTCTTATACTAGGACTAATTATACTTGGTAATGGAAATATGGAATATTCTAAAGTAAAAATTCTACCACAGATGTGAGCCCTTGCTGAATCTGTGACCATGAAAGTTATTATAATTTCATCTTTCTTTAGTTTCTTTCTCAAAAATGTTAAGAAGAACTTTTGAGCAAGGTTATGAATGCTTTTTCTGCACAAAATATCAAGTTCTCCCTCGCTAAATCAGAACGTTAGGAAATGTACAGCCTTGATTTACTCCAAAGGCCTTTTCCCCCATCACATTTTATTGTCATTTGCAATAATGTTCCAGAAAAAAAGCAGAGATTAGAGCCTTGGTTTTCCTGATACAGTGTATCAGCAACAAGACTGATAGACAATGGGAAGACAAAGAAAGATACAGCAAGAGAACAATAAAAAAAGCAACTTCAACTGCTCTGTTTGCTCTGGCTAGTTTTCTACCTCAACCTCATAATGTTAAAAAATGTCTCCCGAGTATAAAGATAAAGAACAGCAGTTGCAAAGATATACAATGCACACTCATTACTGTTGCCACCAAAAAGACACCCAGATGCTTCAGATGCTCCGAAGAATCACTGACTCTGCAGCAGCACACAAACAGAACGAGACAGTATTCCAATATTGTTTAGCTCCAATAAAATGAATTGAGTAAACAGAAAAGTATTGTACTTTGCCCAACACAGTGAGCGGCGTTAAGGTTGCCTGGTTTCAAGGGAGGCTAGGCACTAGGAGTTTGATTTCCCTGTTGGAGTGGAGACTTGAGAATCCTTCACTGTGAAAAACCAGTGAAGAGAAACACCTCAATAATCACACTTTGACTGGAGCTCTAATCCCCAAACATCTGACACAATTACACCTATTAACACAGGTAATTAAACCCACGTGCACTCTTTGTGTGTTGTGTGCACATATGAGATGAAAGAAAGAAAAGTTCACGCATGTTTGTAACTGCTTAGTTCCCCATGAAAAAGTGTGTAGTGTATTTTTTGATGTGCAAGAAGGTCAGAAATCTCCACCGAGGGAATTTTTTTAATTGGTAATTTGCTAGGAAACCCTATATTATATGTCTCTGTGCCACACCAAAGACTCAACATGCAAACAAACAGCCATTTGACTTGGTAAAACAAGATAGAGAAAATGAGCACTGAGGGGTTCAGAGCTCAACTGATGTCAACTGGAGTTTAAGGTTGACTGCTGATACGCCTCGTGCTCCTTGACAAGCCGGCGAGTCACCGAGAGGTGAGAGCAGGAAAAGGAGACAGACTGACGGACAGGAGAGGAAAAGGAGGAAATGGAGAAAGGAGGAATGTCAAATCTGGTGCATTGGAAGTGATTTTGGCAGGAAACCTAAGTTACCATAGCGACCTGGTAAAAGCTCTGCAGCAAGTAAAAGGCGAGAGAGAGACGAGGAGAAAGAGAGCAGACTTTGAGGCTTTGTGTCTTTCATGGCAATATTTTAGACATGGATGCTTACTTAAATACTGTGTATAGATACAGGTCTTTGGCACAAGTGTAAACCAACTTTATTAATACTGAATAATAATTATTGACGTAATTCGTGTGTTATTTAACTTGATGATCACAGTGATTGAGGTTCCTGCTACTACTTTGTCTCTTTCTTTATTGGAGCCCAGTCAGGTTAATCAAAGCCCTGTTAGGCTCATCAGCGCACAGCTCCGCAGACTGACAATCCCCAGTTGAAAGGATATGAAGCAGAACTACACATCCATTTACATCAGTACGGTCCTTGTAATGGTGGATGGTAATTGGTTGTCTTTGATGCGCTGGACTGCAGGGACGGCTGACTTTAATAAGCTTACTCACCAGCATGAAGATTCAGATATGAGGTTCTACCACAGACAATCACATTTTTTTAAATACATGTCCATCAGGCCTGTGCAAATTCAGAATTTCAGAATTCAATTCAATTCAATGGCTAAATTTCAATTTGAATTGAATTGACTCCGCGCAACAGGATGTTGAATTGAATTTGAATTTCAATTACAGGAAGTGGAATTGAATTCAATTCAGAGAAATTCATTCTTATCACATACCAGTGAGAATGAGATACTTTTAACATACATTTTTCTTCCAAATGGATGTACAGACACTAACACGAACATTAAACAAACATTTCCTTAATGTTAGAAAGGTATCTTCATTTAAAAACAATCAAATGAAACAATGTTTTGGTAAACACAGGAGTCATTTAAGTACTTTACAGGCTAAAATTGTTGCATCTAATGGTCAACAATTCCCCAAATGTTTGGTCATTAAGGCAGCATCGTTCTGGTCTGCATTAGCGTTCTGCATTTCGACAGAGCAAGCACAACAAACTTTTGATTGGAGGCATCCAGCTTGGTTTTCCGACTTGTTTCCTGGAGCGCCGTCAACTCGGGTGTGATATCATTCCCAGCTCCAGCCTCCGACTTCCACTGTAAATTGAACGCAGCACTATCCAACAGTTTGCAAGTTTTTACCATTTTAATGCTCTGTTTTATCTGAGTAGGTTTTTAGTGTTAATTTGTGGTTAGAAAAATAAATACTATGCTTTACTATTTATTATAATAAAGTATTGTGTACAAAGTCTAATATTATACAATAATAAAATATTTGTATTATATTCATGTTACTTCCTGCAATTCAAATTTGAATTTCAATTCTGCTTCCTGTTTGCTACCACAATTCAAATTCAAATTCAAGAATTGAATTGGAATTTAGGGGTCATTCTCTATTCAATTCTGAATTTTGTACAGCCCTGATGTCCATGCATGGCAGTGCAATACATGACAGCTAGAAGAGCACGTAGCACCAGCTCACCAGCACAAACACAGATACACAGGGGAGAGGCATAGCTCTCTATGTCTGTCTATGTCTATATCTGTCTCCCAGGACCTGCTGGGAGTTTTCAGAGCTTGATATCCGTCTCCCCAAAGATGCAACAAAAGATGGACACTCGGCAGAACAAGATTACTAAAAGCTGCTACAGCTTGAATATTCCTCATACTATTCCTCTGTTTCACTTCATCTCTGCCTCAGTATGCATGCAGTATGGAACATTAGCCACTTGGCCTACCTGCACCATATCGTTTCTTTCTCCTGGGACATCGCTGAACTTTTGACTCTCATCTATGATTGCTATGCAACAAGGGTATGTGCTATGCATGTTAAACATTAGGCCACCAGGACAAAGGTTTTGTTTGGACCACAAAACAGAAATTAATTAAAATGTTATGTTTTTCTATTTCTACATGCATTCTGCACTTTAACTAGTTAAACTGCCATCAGTATCACTATACAGTATTTTAAGCAAAAGTATAACTGTATTGTAAAATGCATGAATATGTACTCATTAAATCTGTTAGGTAGATTAAATTGTGATAAGATATTTTGGATTAAATATCGAATCTGAGGGACAACTAATAACTGAATATGTTGAATAAATACAGTGGAGTAGAAGTGCAAAGCAGCACATAGCATATTTAAAACAATGGACTTAGTTACTTTACACTGGAGCTATTATCCTACAGTTCGAACTCGTCTTATGGGAGCAGTTTTTAGGCAGATGAGCCTTTGAGAAGCCGATTTGTCGACGGTGTGTTTAGAAGGCATCGATGCACAAACGGGACTCATTGATCTCCTCGATCACATCCTCTCTCTCTCTCTCTCTCTCTCTCACTCTCTCTCTCTCTCTCTCTCTCTCTGTAAATCCTCTACAAATGTTGAGCAAAGACATTCCTTGGCCGGTCCCTCACTCTCCTTATCACCTGGTGTGTCTGTGTGTGTGTGTGTGTGTGTGTGTGTGTGTGTGTGTGTGTGTGTGTGTGGTCTGCTTTATGTCCACATTGGGGTCACACACTTGATTTAATACCAGTTGATTGGGGACGACATGTGCAATTAGGGATAAAGTCCATGTCCTCGATTTTGGGTCAGTGGTTAGGGTTAGGTTGAGGTTAGGTTTAGGGTTCGGAGGTCAGTTGTTGTAGTTAGGCTTAGAGTAAGTTTTTAGGAAATCAAATTTGTCCCCAAAAGGAGGGTAAAAATGCCTAAATACCCCAAAGGTGACTTAAACCAACGTGTGTGTGTGTGTGTGTGTGTGTGTGTCTCCTTGTCAGTGCATGTCTTGGTCGACACTGCTGAAGGGTTGTTCTGTTTGTATGTTCTAGTGAGGCTCAGGGAACGCCACTCAAACATGACTACAGCATGACTCACTACCATCGTATTATTTCACCAAGCAAGGGTGGATGGGTAATAAATCATTCTATGTTCAATCACTGCATGTTTTGTTCTATTCGGAGGGATCGCCACTGTTCACACTCATTTCTGTGTGTGCGTGTGTGCGTGTGTGTGTTGTGTGTGTTGTTCGACAGTCTTTGTGCAGAGTCATCTGGCACCATGTGTGAAAGAGATTAAACATCTCCCATGAAAATCTCATCCCGTCTCTCTCCAGTGCTCTTTTCCCATGCATTTGTCACCATCCCAACAACTCAAACACTGCTGTTACTGCCTGTGTGTGTGTGTGTGTGTGTGTGTGTGTGTGTGTGTGTGTGTGTGTGTGTGTGTTCCAAGGTTACTAGAAGTGCTTAGAGCTTGTTTGTTTCTTTCCAGCAAGCGAATCAGCCGAGTTCCACATGCCGATGACTACAATGATCAATTTCATGTTTTGCTGATAGTTGTATGGTGTCTATTGTACCTTTTGTGTGAGAATAGTGTCAGAAATGCTGTGGTGTCGTCATGGTTACCAGCAGGCATGCTTACTCTGCTTACACTCAGTAGAGCAAGATTTTCCCATGTGGGTAAATCAACAAAAAGCACAGTTTGATATACTGACATATAACATTTTAGCAGTGTGTTCTTACAATATTGGATTTTCTTTTGTTTGCTTCACCTCTTGTTTCTTGTCTGGGGCTTTTGCCGTCATGCAGTCACATCCATCCAAGTTCAGGTACTTCACTCACTGTTGTCAACCATTTACAGAAATAATTATTAGTTGAAAGCTCTTCGAATTGATTGTTATACGTTGATTCTTTCCTGAGGTTCTTAGGAAATAGTTGCCCTTTGTGTATGCTTATTAACTCTTTGAGTGCCAAGGATGTATATTTACATCCTTTAAAATAGAACGCTTGAGTGCCATAAACGTGTATATATACGTTTTTCCTTTTTTTTTGCAGCGGGCCACTGATCGCGGTCTCCCGTAGCCTGTAAGTAATGTTGGGGCTTCTGGGATTTGTAGTCAGAACATAAAGAGATGGTATACACCACAGAGATCAAAGCAGGAAGTAGAGACGATCGCGGTTAGAGAGCAAAATGGACAGAATCTGGAGAAAAACTGGTGATTTTAGTGAAAGTGGCCTCTACCTCTGAGAAAACAAGAATGGAAGAAACATTTTTTTTGCACCATGAAATAGAGAGTCTCTTTTTTCATTTGAGGCACTTTCTGTTTCATAAAAGGGCTGGCACTCAAAAAGTTAAATAAACACCTCCCTGATGGTAAATTCAAGCAGGACACTTTGAAGATTTGAGTCATCAACAATTAATGAGATATGAGTTTAATTTGATATGAATGAAGGAAAAAGGCTTGAGTCCTCCATGAATCCTCCATCTGCTGGCTCTGATTCACGACACACACACACACACACACACAACATGACTAAGAAAACAAAGGGAGGGGACAGCTGATAATTGGCAGCTTCTCTTTCATGAGCAAGTGTTTGTTTTTATGTCAATTAACAAAACAAGGGTTGAGCTTAATGAGGCTAATGAGGAAGCACCTCATTTGGCTCTGCTAGTTTAATGATCTGTCAGTGGAGGAACAAAACGCAGCAACTCATGCGCTCACACACTCAAATCTTCCACTCAAAAGCACACATAAAAAATCACGGTGTCTTATAAAATAATGAGTAGAAACGCTGAATTTATTTCTGCAATTAGTATTATTGCCTGAAAAAAAATATTGAAAATTGACAAGTAAGCTTTGAATTATAACATATAGTAAAATATATTTTCAGCCAAATCAAATAGATTTAATAATGTAATATTGTACTAACCTTTCAACTTATTATTATTTAAATTATTAATCAGGCCGAGTCATCATAACAATGACTGTAATCAGGATCCGTTTCATGGCTGATGATGAGGACTCTCCATTTCCATTATCATCATCATGGGTATGGTTGTCGGTGCAATCTACCCCATAGTGATGCGTTGAAGTTTGATGATGCTGATAAGGCTAATCAGCAATTAGTACTGTGGGGAGAGAGAGAAAGAGAGTGAGTCCATGTGTGCATGTGTCAGTGAATCTGAATGTGTTGTTGAGTGTGTGTTAGCATTGATATTAGCCTTGTGTACTGGCTCTCTTGACAGCCGTGTCAGAGTTGGTCCAGTTTAGCTGGTGGTGGGTTTGTTGTGCAACAGTAAACACTGTTGAATTAAATGCTCCAGTGAGAGCTGTACGCACATTCAAAAAGAGTTCAATTCAGAACATGTTTAATTATCTCCATCAGTCCCAATCCAAATCTGAATTCAATTCAGGTCATAGGACTCAGAGGGGCTTGTGCTCATCTCTATCTGCTCAGGGAGGTCTCTCTTCATTTCTACTTTGGCCTTTTAATGATTTTCTTCTAAATATGTGTAAAGAATATGCAGACTGTTCAGCTGGAGGAACAAAAGACAAATTTAACACCTTACATTTAAGTTGGTGTGAATTTTAAGTTTCTTTTAATGCTTCATCAGCTTCATAATTTAGTTGCCATTTATGGTGGTGGTGGTGCAGTGGTTAGCACTGTCACCTCACAGCAGGAAGGTACTGGGTTTGATTCCCGGCCCGGGGCCTTTCTGTGTGGAGTTTGCTTGTTCTTCTATGTCTGTGTGTGTTCTCTGCGGCTTCCTCCCACCATCCAAAAACATGCATGGGGATTAGGTTAATTGGCTAATTTAAATTTTCCGTAGGTGTGAATGTGAGTGATTGTCTGTCTCTATGTGTCCTGCGATGAGGTGGCGACTTGTCCAGGGTGTACCCTGCCTTTCACCCTAACACAGCTGGGATAGGCTCCAGCCCCCCCACGACCTGATGTGAGGATAAGCGGTAGAAAATGCACCGATGGATGGATAGTTGCAATTCAAATAAAGTGACATGAGACAAAATTGACCTCAGGGAGGCAAAATGACTTTCCTTCACAAAGCGACAAATGTTTGAACGATAGAATGATTCCATTTCTAATAACCAAATGAGTAATTCCTGTAGTGGGAATCTGATTTTTATAATGCAGTCCTCTTTTTTGTGGATTTTTACAAATTGCCCAAAGCAGACAGAAGACTGCACACCTCAATATTATCGGTCCATCTTATCTGCTCTGCAGCTCTCTCTCTTCTCTTTGGTATTTGCTAAACCCACAGCCTCTTAAATGAGTGTCCTTCACTAATGGCTGACCATATTCCCAGGTTGCTACAGCTATTTGCAAAGCAAATCCTTGATGGCGGCCTGGAGAGACTGAAGCCCAGTCAAATGTGTGATAGCAGGTGTTCTAGGTTGTAGTCATGGTGGCTTGTTTTTGTCTTTCTGTTTGATTACTGTTTCTGTGTTCTGCATGGCTGAACACTGAGCTGCACAGCAGCACAGGCTATCCATCTTTCCGCACGACACACGCACACACACACACACACACAGACACACACACACACAGTGAAACAAAGTAGAGTCCAATTTATTTAAACCACCAGCTGTTCACACTCATCTTCACTGGCTATCATAACCACTGCAATGCGTCTGTGACAAGGTGGACACACAATAGAATCGCTTTTACATTCATTAATTCAACCAACTGACAGATAAATATGAACTTAACTGAGACCACAGATGGGACGAGACGTGGCTGTTTAAACGTTGACATCCACCCCAGGTTTGTAAATGATTTACCTGGCCCCTGTGCCCCTGCTGCTACATGAGAGTGGGCACTTTGTCTAGTTCTGACCTTCATTTATCAGGTTGTTTATTCATCCATTTTACACGTTCCAGCCTGGCAGCTGCGATGTGGGAGCAGTTGATGATGGATTAGCAGAGGAAGACACTAGGATTGGTTCAAAGCCAGGAGATGAACTCTGAGATTTGCTTCATTTTGCTTCCCTCAACAAACTCTCACTTCCTCTTTTGCTCTCATTCCCTCACACTCTTTCCTCAAGTGCTCTTTTATTTTCTCACATTTTTTTCTATCCCATTTTTCATATTTATCAACCTTATATCGACATCCACACACATTTGGAGCGGCCTTATATATTTAGAGCCCTTTTGTAACCCTTGTGATTATTTATTATTCTTTCCAGTTTTTGTAGGTTTTGACCCCCTAGACATGCTTAAAAAGTCATGAAATTCTGGAGGTCGCTTGGGTCTGGCGAAAATTTGCGTATTTTAACGTTTGCAAAAATAAACCCCCCAAAAAAATACTCGGTAGCGTTCCCTTCAGATTATCATGATTGGTTAGTTTTTCGTATTACTATAAAATTTTGTACGTGCGTAGTACTCATCGTGATCTTTGATTTTGCGTGCTTGGACTTTTCTCTAAAACACACAGGTAAGGCGCTACGAATTGTTGTTTGGGCGACGTTATGTTTGCAATTCTAGGAATTTTTCTGTGCATGCGATCTAAAAAAAACTCACTTCCATTGAAATGAAAACAAAATTTACATTCCAGGAAAAAGAAGTCACTTTTTTTTTTTCAAAAACCTTTCTAATTCTGTCATATTGTTTTCAAAGTTTTATATTTTGATGCACAGTTCCCACTTCCCACTTGACGTTTCTCTGGGTCTCCTCGTCCGGGTGATCTTCATAGCTTTTCTTCAGAGCAGCCATAATATCCTGGTGGTCTGTTGTCTTGATCTCCAGCTGATTGAGACTGGTGTGCAGTGAGGCTTGTCTTCTCCTCCTGCCACTGGAGACATCCAGTGTTCACCTCCTGTTCAAACTCCTGCAGAGCAGCCATGATAGCGTTTTCTCTGTCATCCTGATTTTGCAGAACTTCCTGCAGCGTGCTCAACCCTTTCTTCATCTTCTGATTTTGAGCCACCTCAATTTACGGGAAGCCCTCCAGCTCCATGTTTGTTTTAGCCTGTGAGAGCATCAACCTGTCCTTCTGGAGCTCCACCTTCTTTGCCTCCAGCTCTTTTTGAAGGCTCTCCATCTCTGCCTTGTTCTGGTCCTTGTTTTTGGCATACTGCTGCTTGAGATTTTTGTTTGCACTTTGCAGCATTTTCCGGACCTTGCCAATCTCAATTGTCAGGAGTGTGGAATCCTCAGATGGAGAGTGTTCAGCACGGGCCTCCTTTAGCTGGGCTTTCTGATGGCTTCTCACCTGTGGTGTCAGGTCCTTGAAGCACATGTTGTCTGCTGGTTCCAGGAACTGACAGACAAAATAATCCAGCCCGTTCTCTTCTATTTCCAGGAGGACTTTGCTCATAGTTGGACTTGCCGAGATCCTCAACTCACTGTCCTTCAGTTCATGCTGGATGTGGTAGTAATCCTTGGAGGGTTCAGTGTCCACAAAGGTGAACTCGACTTTCTCTGTCGTTGTCTCTCGTAGGGTTTATTTTTCTCTTCTGTCGCTGACCTCTGTGTGCGCCTCTGTCAAATGTCTCTTATCCAAACTAGAATTTGAGTGAGACCTGTCTCTGAATTTAGTCCAGGTGTAGAATGGCCTGAACATGACAATGTCAACATGTCTTTGATTTTGTTTGTTTGCTTTGTTATCATATATACATGACTTATTCATGACATTTTAATTTTTTATTTTTTATTATTAATTTGTTACTGCTATTTTCTATATTAATCCCATTATTATTATCAGCATTTATTTATTTTTTTTTTTTGTTGTTTTTTATTTTTTTTTATTTTACAGTTACTGTCTGTCATTACATGTACATGTGAATTTATATGTTGTGGTATAGGTTGTTGCCTTTTAACTGTGAGACTAATTGTATACAGCTAATGAGAGAGATAAAAACTCTAAGAATTACTGTCTTTTATGGATTAATGTCAGGGTCCCCTGATACTTGAACTCAGCTCACTGGATTCACGGTATTACAACATAATGTCCAACATATTAGAATGACCACAAATCACACATGCAGTACACTAGCCTATCTAGCTAATGCGCCATTCACAAGGGAGAAGACAAAAACATTAAAAACAAGATTCGTTGTAAAGATGGCTGTATCATATAAACATTGATAAATGTCATCTAGTGCATTAAATGTCACAACACAATATATCGTGTTATGCTAGACCATGAATGCACATGGCAACAAAAAGAGTATAGATAGATAATCAATAATTATTCATTATTATTATTATTATTATTATTGTTATTATTATTAGGGCCCGAGCGGACAACAGTCTGTAAGGGACCAATTAGGTTAATTGGCTAATTTAAATTGACCGTAGGTGTGAATGTGAGTGTGAGTAGTTGTCTGTCTCTATGTGCCCTGCGATGAGGTGGCGACTTGTCCAGGGTGCCTTCCGCCCTAAGACAGCTGGGATAGTCTCCAGCCCCCCCGCGACCCTATGACCCTTTGATGGATGGATCTGTTTTGTCTAATTTCGCCCCTTTTCCCAAACTGGAAAAGTTATAACTAGTATATAACAAAGTATAACTTTGCACATTCGTGCAGCCTGCCCCTTTGTTCAATTTTCCTCCTTCTTCACAAACACTTAATCAGTCTCACCCTTCCAGATGCAAGTAATCTATCTCTCTCTCCTCACTCTTCTCTCACTAATCTGCATGCTGGTCTCCGTTTACGCTCTCTCTTTTTCTTTATTCATTAATTATTTCTCTCTGTTTGTCTCTTCAGTGGTTGTGAGTGGAATATAACCAGCACAGAGAGAGGATGTCCTGTGATATTGTGTTTCCCCTGTTTACTGTGATCAGTGTGTCTTGCTAACTTGCAGATGCTTGTTTCTACTGAGCCTGGCAACAGCTGATCAATGTCCGTATAGTACAGACACTCACTGGTCACATCCCTCTCATGTGCTCACAGATCAATAGCAATGATCCCACTTCATTTACACATAGAGCTCATTCACAATTTAAGGGAGAGAAAGGTTAATGCTCAATAATCTTGATGTAAATCTACCATAATAGAATACAACAGAATAGAATACCCTTTACTGTCACAATGGTACAATGAAATTGTCGAGCTTCTCCATTGTCAGTGCACAAGGGTAAAATAAGTATAAAAATGAGAAATAAGTATATAAATCTTAGAATGTAAATACAAAAATTAGCATAAAAATAACGCACGGTTTATAAATGGTGATGAAAAAGATGCCCCTCCATTAAAACATTCACGAGTGAGACCTGTTATCATTCCAATGTGATGACAGGATTTGTACCTGGGAAAGTTTGCGTATATTTTGAATTGTGATTGCCAAATTAATAATACAATAAGTGCTCTTTACAATTATCTTATGTCTATTAAAACTTTGCAACAGAGCATAATACTTGGTAGTAATAGCAATAAATATATGAATGTCCTTTAAAATAAGCAATGGTGTTGGTTGCAGAACATCCTAATAGTCACCCTGATGCTTGGGAGGAGTAAAGGGTTAGGGAGGGGTTATTTATGCTGTGCTGTTATGGATCTGTAAAAAGAAATGACAGGAAAATAGTATCTCAGTTGATAGTTGTCATTTGTTTTACTTCACTGCACAGAAAGTGATAAAATGATTTCCAAAATGCAGGCCATTAATAATGCCAGATGTTCCATCTCAACTTCTGTGAACGCATGTTGGGTAGGATAATTTATTTGTTGGGTTGCCATGTTTATGGTTAGCTCAATCCACTTTTCAGCGTTTTATTTACTAATCATTTTCCTTCTTAGAACTTTTTTTTTTTCCAATGTAGCCACATAACCGTCTCTTACTATTGCTGTATAAGGGCTTTTCCACAGCTTGCTGGGCAGCAGTCCAGCAGTAATCTTGAGAGATGGAGGCAGAGAAAGGGCCGAGGAGAAGAGACAGAAGGGAGTGGAGGGGTTGGTTGGTTGGGTGGAGGTGGACTGTGGAACTGCCAAGGCGCTGCTGCCAAGGCGGCACAAAGGAGGGATTGTATCTGTGTTTGTGTAACTGGTCTCATGTGTGTTAGCAGGCAGCGAAGGACCAGTTTGCCACATCACAGATATATTGTTGAGCTTCTGCTGCCAAGGCCAACAGTGGGGCCACACAGCCATCTGTCTCCATGTACTAACCCACTGGTTAGCAGCTAATCGCTCAGAGAGCCAACCTCTCCCCTATGCAGCTTCATGGAGCCACAGTTGAACTGGGCACTAAAGGCATGATATGCTAATATATGACACCGAGCTCATTTCAATCATTCCAAAAGCTTTGAGCCATTTGAGAGGACATGTGTGTCATTATAGCGTTTAAACGGCATCATATTCTCTCGCAGCCCACCTCATTACAGGCTGCCTTCAGACCCAAGGAGAATTATAATCAAAGGCAGAATCAAACCCATCCTTTATGTGTGACCCTCGAATAACCCTCCATACACATCTCTCAGTTAAGGTCAGTCATGCTCATTGTTCTGCTCTGGTAGGCAAGAAGTGAGAGAATGGCATCGGCCTTTCCTCCTGGGTTCATTGTTTTGTACAGGGTGGTTCTGTTGCTGATATCAGTAACCCACGGCTCATTGCATGTGAGTTCACTGTGATAATTCACAATGAGAGGACTTACATGGAACAGAAATATCAGGTAATCGTGAATTGTAATCCCAAGTTGGATATACACTCACTGGCCACTTTATTAGGTACACCTGTTCAATTGCTTGTTAACACAAATAGCTAATCAGCCAATCACATGGCCGCAACTCAATGCATTTAGGCATCGAGATGTGGTCAAGGCAACTAGCTGAAGTTCAAACCGAGCATCAGATTGGGGAAGAAAGGAGATTTAAGTGAACGTTGTCTGGTTGTCGGTGCCAGACAGACTGGTCTGAAATACTCAGAAACTGCTGATCTACTGGGATTTTCACGACAAACTTTTCTAGGGTTTAGAAAGAAAAAGAATAGAAAGACAACAGTAACTCAAATAACCACTGGTTACCACACATCTCTGAAAGCACAACACTAAAACCTTGAAGAAGATGGACTACAGCAGCAAAAGACACACCTTGTGCCACTCCTGTTAGCTAAGAACAGGAAACTGAGGCTACAATTCACACAGGATCACCAAAATTGGACAATCGAAGATTGGAAAAACATTGCCTGGTTGGACGAGTCTTGATTTCAGCTGTGATATTCAGATGATAGGCTCAGGATTTAAACAACATGAAAGCATGGATCCATCCTGCCTTGTATTAAAGGTTTAGGTTGGTGGTGGTGGGTTAGGATTAGTCAGGGTTACTTTGGGCCTCTTGGTACCAATTGATCATTGTTTAAATGCTGCAGCCTACCTGAGTGTTGTTGCTGACCATGTCCATCCCTTTAGGGCCACAGTGAACCATCCTCTGATGGCTACTTCCTGCAGGATAATGCACCTTGTCACAAAGCTCATATTGTCTCAAACTGGTTTCTGAACATGACACTGGACTCCAATGGCCTCCACAGTCACCGGCTCTCAATCCAATAGAGCACAAATGAGAGATTGGCATCATTTTGAAGGCAAAAGGAGGTCCAACATTTTACTAGCAAGATGTACCTAATAAAGTGGCCGGTGAGTGTAGGTCCTCGTTAATTTAAATGAATAGTTTTGTTTTGTATGACCCCCGATGTTGAAAACATTATAGATCACTGCTGTTATCACCTGCAGTGTCCTCTTCCTTGTCTTTGAAATGTCTTTAAAAAGGCATGGATACACAAAATTATGCTGCGAAACTGAGTACTTGCTGACTTTGGCATCAACTTAAAATTGCAAAATTGCATCCTCTACCCAGCATGTGTTCTCTTGTTTTAGTTTGCTGCTCTCAGACACGCAATACATACTGTTCAACACATACACAAAGTCACACACACACACTTTCACGTTCACACACACACATTCATGCATAGTAACCCATGATTTGCAATTTCAGAAGTGTCACAGCTAATTTTTCATAAAGACAGTTTGACAGTGCTTGAAAGTAGGACCTGATGAATTGTCAACCCCTTTCCTTCTTTTTTTCCCCCACTAATACTGTGAACACTTTGACTTTTTCTCTGTTTTCCCCTCCGGCACTCAAGTTGATACAGTGCAATGCATTCAGAAATATTCTTAAGGGGCTAGTACGTTTGTGTTTTTCTAAGTTACTCACTTTCATCTGACAGAGGGTTGAAAGAGGAGGAGATAAATGAGTTGAGCTGTTGGGTGTACTGTATATAGACAGTTATTTCACTTCTTAAGGTGAAGCACACATTTATTAGTCTCTTGGAGCAAATACCTTCAAGCGCAGGGAAAACAGAATGTTATTTCCTAACTTTATTTTTTGTCAAACTCACCCACGCTGCTACATTATAGATCTGGGACTCTCAAATGCTTCCATATTAGGTTGAAAAGATATAGCCTAGTCTACTGCGAGCCTATGTTCAAAAAGATATTGTATTTTATCTTTTCGGCACTGTATTTGGGTAAATGTCAGTGTATGCATGCTCATTTTGTACATCCTTAACTGAGACATGTTCAAGCAAATTAAATTCCGTCACAAATTAAAGTTTTAAAACATCATCCACTCCATTATGAAGCTTTTCTTGGAATCTGGCAGCAGCTTTCTTATCCTATGAGCATCAGTGAAATCAGCCACTAATGCTGGGCAATAAATCCTGGCACACTTTTCACATTTTATTTCATAACCATCCCAAAGGTGTTCGGCTTTGAAGTCGGGGCTCTGTACAGATCAAACCTATTTCTTTTTGGGTCTTCCTTTGTGCCCAGAGGCAAGAAGGACCTTTGCCAAACTGTTATGATAAAGTAAAATAATGAGTAGTATACTGTATTAGTAAACTAAATACTGAAACAAGTTTGGTGCTATACAAAAATATGATGTGGCCATATATGCAGCCACTGAGCAATGTGTTTTCAAAGTAAGTTACATCCATCATCATCAGTAAATGGTTTCAGGGAAAGTTATGTTACGTTGTGAAGGTAAATTATCAGAAAAGTTTGTAACAGATAAGTAATAACCCTTGACAATCACACCTGTTGGTTAGCAAGACCGTAACTAGCATACCAGCTAACTGTTTCCTAGTTAGAGTTATGGTTGACTACATGAAGCTGACAGGAGACATGATGTTTATGCTTAGCAAAAGGTAACAAACTGATGTTCAGTGTTTATTACCATAAAATAGGGTGTTTTGTAGTGAAAATAAGATGTAGTAATAAGATCAATTACATCTAATGGACTTTTAAAGCAGCATCTATCCTACAGTACGAAAGGAAAGCTAATATTCACGTTAGCTAGCTAGCTAGCTTAGGTATTAATGCAGTACATAAACAGCACCCAGGTGTAGCTAATTAATGTTAATTAATAACATTAATGATGACTGCTTTCTGTTAACATTATACTTCACAGGCCTGACTTGTTATGAGTTTTATTAAATTGAATAACAACTTGTTTTTTGACTGGCTGTTCACATTGTATAGGGTCAAGATATCCTCAGGATGCAAGCTTGCAAACCAGCTACAGATAGCAGGAAGTCCATCAAAGTCTCTTCCAAAAGAGTGTGTACATTCAACAGTTTTCACTTCAGAAGGTCAAAAGTGGCCTCTTTGTCTCCATCCAGTCTCACTGCACAACAATTTGTAGATGCCTAATATTAGCTTTATTGATCGATTTGGATACCAATTCCAATATCTATCGACTTTTGTATGTTAATGGCAATTCTGCAACACAGAATAAAAGTCACCAGTTTACGCTTTTTTTTCCATCTTTATCCTGTTATGTTACCATATACAGCAGATAGATGTCAATGTTAAACATTGATAAATTGAATATAGTTCACCGATAAGATTATAAGATATGAAGTGTCTTCTGGGAGGATGTGTCATTATTGTAACAAAAGCAGGGAGTGTATGGTTAATTTCAGGTTTAGGCGGTTTTAATGAGATCTTTAGACAATGCCGCTGAATGTCAAATACACATCACCTAAAGACAATAGGACTATCGCAGAACAAACTCTAATATCACCATTAATGGCATGGTATTCAGATGTTAAGTCCTGTGCCACCTTCTGTGGTGTCACAACTCAGATTAGAGCACAGTGTCGGCAGGCAGTCTTTCCATCCATGTCTTATTAAACGGCTCAGTGCTGCGCTCTGTGTTTTCTGAGCTTTCCTCTGTGTTTGATATCTCATTTGGCATTCCCTCTGTGCACAGCCCTCGTTATCGTATTCCTATGGAGTGCACTGGCGTTTGACATACACACACCAAAGACTCTGGCAGCATTGCAGATCAACTGCCTCTCACAGCAGTAGTGTCTCCCTGTCTCATTGTGTCTCTTCCTCTCATCCTGGCTTGTCTCTCTGAGAAACCTCAAACAGGTGATGGACCTAAGGGATCGCTGACTGTCACTTGCTTAAGCATTAATTTGATTTGAATCAGGTCACTGTGTGTCTGTGATGAGAAGAGTGAGTATCTGTATGTTGCTAGAAGGAGATCATTTTGACTGTTTTTGATGTTTTCAAAAGCAGATGTTATGAACATGAGCAGGACATGCCTCAGAAAACATGCTGATTTATAGAAAATACAGCTTCTGCTTACTAGAAGATACTGTCATTGTCATAATTTTCAATTTGTCATTGCTCGGACACACAATAGATGTAGTATAGACTAACAACAATGGTAGAATGACTTGTCAGGTAGTTCAATGCTCCACTTGTGTACCTTTTTTTTCTGAGGCTTTCAACACCATCTCAAAGGCTTTATTGGCAGATGGGGTTTGCTCAGCTGTGACAGAGATGGCTCAGCTGTCATTGGCTTTGTTTAGTGCAATAATATAAAATGTTGGACCCACACCACAAAATTTGAATCACCCACATTCATATTCATTCGAATTACCAATATACTGTGCTGTGGTAAAGTATTTGCCCCCTTCTCAATTTTTTTTTTATAAAGATCAAACAAATGTCAGACAAATATAACACCAGTAAACACAAAATTGTGATTTATTAAGGAAAAACAATATTCAAAGCTAGCTTGCCCTTGTGATAAAGTGATTGCCCCAAATATCTGGTTGGGACACCCTCAGTGGCAACAATAGAAATCAAAATTTAAGAAGAGAGCAAATACTTTTTGACTGTAACTCAACAGTTGATTTAAAGAATAAGTTGCATCATCATGTTTGTTCAGTTCTCATTTACCCTTTTTATTTTCAAAAGGCAGTGCTGATATTCACTTCACTTTCTTGAGCTGCCCTCAGTCTCTTTCTACTTCCTCCAAGCAGTTAACCTCCTTTAAGTTTTATTGATCAAACCTGAGTTTCTTTAGAAAAGAAGTTCCCCCTCATTGGTCATTGTTGTTGAGCTCAGCAAAGATAAAATCACAGAGTCACTGTTGTGATTAATTACTTGGCAATAAAAAGTATTAAATAGCATGTTTATTTTTGTGAGAAGAAACAGATGGAGGACTAAGAAGAGTTGTTTTTCCTGTTGAAATCATCAAATTAAATGGGCTCTCCAGAATCACTTAAAACAAGTTCTATCCATTTGTTTTGCTTTGGTTGCATGAGCATACTAAATTGTGTCTGGGTAGGGAGGGAATTAGTAAATCAGCAGTGTTATCTATTGAGGTGTTATTTATAGCCTGTGGCGTGCGTTGGGATGAGGCCAGATGGACAGCCGTGATCCTATTACCTCTGTTGTGTCTACCTCCAGATCCTGCTTTCCCACAGTAGACACCGTGCACATGGACAGGTTTGGCTCCTCTGTTCATTAACTCTGGGCAAACCTTTTAGTTCCCTGCCTATCCATTCAGACAGCAGCTCTGACCACAGTTCATGGTACGTGTCTCTAAAGAAGGATTTTGTTGGTGTCGTGATTAGATGTATCAGTGCTTCTTATTCTGTGCTGTGTTGCGTTTTTAGTGTATTATTGGTTTGCTCTCATAGAAAGGCATGCATATGTGAGTAGTCATTACTCACATACAGATTATTCTCCTGAATAATTTCAAAAAAGTTACATCAAAGAGAGCTTTTCAAAAATGAATTAAACTTGTGTCATGAAAACCATACAGTTGAGTGAATGATGGAAAATCTTTCAGCCTAATGAGTTTGTATTAATAAGGTTTGTAATAAAGAGAAAAGACGTGCTGTGGGAGGGCAGAAAGGTGGGAGACTGTGCTGTTGGTCACACTGGATGACTCACATGCAGTTCATTCATTCACAGTGCTGGATGGTTGGTTTGAAAATGGCTCTGTCACTTGTAAAACAGCAGTTTTTATACTTCTCTACTTTAAGAAGAAGGCAGTAAGGTAAAGTGTGAGATTGCTGAGCTTAAGAGTGAGAGTTAAAATGTCGTTAATCTCTGGTCAAGAAGGGATATGTTACTGCACTCTGTGGAAATTGAGCAACTAAAGGGGTCTGAAAGATGAATTTGTGGGAAAGTCACAGAAAGTTGGCAGTGAAAGGATTTACTATATACAGTATAAGTACAATATTAATACAGGAATGTGTTGAAATGATATAATATATGGCAGCCATCCTGGCAATATTCAGTATTGTTTGACAAAAAGTCAAGAAGCTCAATTTCCTGGTGCTATCTATACGGTGCTCATACAGTATGCTATTTAAATGCTGCAGGAATTTCAGAAGAATTGTCTCAAGAGGAACAATGCTGAAAAGTAACCACACAGTTGTTGTTAAACTTCTTAGATGGCTGGCTTCAAATACGCTGTTTGCCACGAGGATGGCTTTGTTATCTTGTGTCTTTTAAATATGAATGATGACTTCATTTTCTATTTCACCCAAGTCTGTTTCATGTCGCGTATCTCTATTTTTTTTTGGGGGGGGGGGCTTGGTAGATGGGTTGTTGGAGGATAAGAAATGTTAAGATATTATCTTATCTGCACTGTGTGGAATTAAGGGAATAAGGATATTTTGTGGTAAATCGTTACAGCCGTCTTCATGATGGTCCCTATTTCAATTTGGACATTCATTTTGTTTTGACTGAATTTGTTATTCACAATATGTGTGTGGATATTTTATTTAATAATTGAGAGATCCTGTGAAGAAGTTAAGAGTTGGACTGCTTAATAACATATTTTACCCCTTTTCAGGTTACATATGCCTATCTATTATATATACATATATATTTTCTATTCCACAAACTCACCTATGGTATCACACACCCACACACTATTTGGCCGACACCTATTGTATCCTATTGTAACAGCTTCAGTAGGCCTATGACAGGATTCCCACACAACACCAGCAGTATTCGCTGTAGAAATTTCACTTGAACTCATTATTAAGATGATGAGAAGAAGCCTAAGTGTTGTTTGTATCTCACCAAGTCTGCCGGCTCTGTCTGACAACAAGTTGCTGTTTGTCACGTTGATCATCAAAGTTCACATCAACACACATATGTGTGATGGACATCCATGACAGCAATAATTCACCAATCGTGACATGACTGTCTTTAAGGGTGATTCGGAGCACGCTGCTTGCCAAGACATGTTCGTTTAAATCAGCGTGAAAAATTGGATCGTCTTAGCTGATTAGTTTGTGTTTCAAGGCAAGTGTGTATCTCAGCTGTCTGGTTTTGACTGCACATTTTTTTAGTCATGTTTCTTAGCTAAGCCATATATAAAAATATATAAGATGACTTTTTTTTAGTAGTTGACAGGTAAATGCCTGTGTTGTCAGTGTTGGCTCGATGGAGATGAGATGTCAAAGTAGAATATATGCTTGTTGATGAGGTGCTTTACCTGAGGCAACACCACTTACCTCCTCCCACAGCAGATGAAATGATGGAAATGAGGCATGATAGGTCATTAACACAGCTGAATATCACTCAGACCTTGAGAATGGAGATGCTTTTTATTGAATAACGGTACACTGAGAGCGCATCAGTCTGCATTGTCTTAGAATGTACTCAAAGATCTAGGTAAATAACTTAAGCACAACTTAAAGTACTTGAGATTTTATGAATCAATCGCACGGTTGTGTTATGGCACTTCTATGATAACAGAGTGGCTTTGAGAATTACTGTAATTATTGGGCAACTAATTATTATTTCCCCTTCAATTATGTTTTATGTTCGTTATATTTCTAAATTGCATTTTAACCAGTACTCTCAATTCCTAAGCTTTAAAAAGTATTAAATAAGTTTCCAGCTAAAACAATTTAAATGTTTCAGAAAAATGTGTTTTGACTCACATTCAATAATCTTAAATTATTTTGTTTGGCATTCTGCATCTTCAACGGAGAAAGGGCATGTGTTGAAACATCAGCATTTACTATGGCAGCCATTGGCCCGAGGCATCGACCAGGACATTGCCATCTTCATCAGTGTTATTCAGCTTCCAACCATGGGCTGACATTTACATTTAATAATTATGCAAAGTCACTTCAGTCGCTGGATGCAGAGTGAGGAGATAGCAAGTACAAGGGCAGATAAGATGGATAGTGTAAAAGGCCTATAGAGAGACAAAGAGAGAGGAAGGCTAATAGTTGTGAAGCACTTTAATCGACTGTTAACCAGTTATTTCCTTTTTTGCTTTTGTAGGCTTATTAGATAAATTGAATAATATCCATCTAGAACAAGGATTTAAATGTGTGTTTCTACACTGCTCTCTATTTTACTTGCCTTTCATCATTTGTCTTAATCAGTATCTTCTAAAATATGCAAATTGAATCATAATTCTGCAGACATCTGAGGAAGTAGTATGGAAGGGCTGGCACCCTTCTTGTCTGGTTTGTCATTTCTCCAGATCCCTGCTGAAGACTGGCTGCTTCCCCAGAGTTGCGATCCCTTTTTTGTGTCTGGCCAGCTGGTTTCAAAGTAATGTGCTGAGGTTTGATGTTAAAAAGCCATTTCTCCTCCCATGCTGGTGTAAAATCACCATCTGTCTCAGTGTCTGCTCTGATTCGAGTGGTCTCTCTTGCAGACCGACCTGCAGATGCAACACCACAAGTCCAGATTCACACCCTGATACCTGTTCAGCTCTGTACAGTATGCATGCCAGGCCTGTCTCCTAGACATATTTTTCCATGCATTGTGAGTAACGTTTCGAGGGAAGCATATTTTGTTGTGAATTGTAATGCTAGAGATTTGAATGATTGATGGGTCAACACACAGTGGTGTTTGTGTCCTCTCTGAACCTAAACAATGATCTTTACCAAATAATGTTGCACTTTCTGTTTTGTTTAAATTTACCACAATGACCACTAAATCTTTGATACTTGTAAATACAGTTTAATTGTATTATTTTGTAGGAGACGGGCTCACTTTTATGAATACTATATTTATTTTTGTTTTCTAACATCTTCTCAAGTAGCAATGTTTTTGATTTTTTGCCCAAGACACTGTTACACTTAAGTGTATCCAACACTTAATTTCAATACATGAGGCCATACAATGCAAGTGCCAGTATTTGTAATTTATTAGTTTGTATGCTACTTGTTAAATCCATGGCTTCTGCAGCCTGTTTTATGTGTCATTACTATAGCCTATTTTTTAACTCTTTGGTGGTTTTCGTCCAACTGGACTGCCATAATCATTATCTTTGCATAAATATCCCTACCTATCCAGTTTGTTATAAGGTAATAAACACATGGACACACAGAATATTTTCAATGATAATTATAAAATGCAGATATAAGGGCCCTTGCCTTGTACTTTGCTCGAACAGAAACCTTTGAAAGAAGAGATTATCATGAATTACATTAGCATATCGGTAAAAGAGAGCAAAGAGCTGCTTTTAGACTGGTGGTTAATTGACTTAAAATGTGTAGCCCCCCCCCTCTCTCTCTCTCTCTCCCTGTCATCCTCTAGGCTGAATAATGAGAGAACAGTGAAAGGATGTTTACAAGATTAACAAACGCCTCAACACTTAATCGGTGTATGAGGGTGTCAGTTGGGGTCTATGTTGTCCCAAAGGGGTTGTGAGGATTACGCCAGCATTCAGTTTACCAGATGCGTTTGTTTTCATCACAGCCATGCGTAGCACCAAGCTCAGCTAAAACTATTACTATTAATATTACTACCTGAACCGTCTAAAATGACCTCTGTCTTATGTAATGGAATTCCTGGTGTGACACATGAAGTAATGTCTGTCCATTCTGTTTGTACTGTCAAACCAAAATTCATTAATGTTCTTTGCTTTCCAGAAAGGAAGCTTATTATTGTGAAGTTATATATTTATTTTAACACCTTAATCCCATTTTAGTAGGGGAAATTGACCAGTTTTGGGTAAATACAACTTGATTGATTTTTCTGTTGCTTTATTTTTCCTGTTTCTCATCACTGCTCCTCTCACTGTTCCTCTTTATTTCTCTCTCTGAGCCTTTGGAGGCTTTGTTGATTCACCTTAGGAGCGGTTTTATACAGAATCTGCCACCTCAGTGTGGGACTGTTCCCTGGAAATGTAAATGTGAGTTGACAATGTAGAGTACATTTTATTTGTTCTTTTCTAGCTTTTATGTATCATTCCTATGCTAATTCATATCCAGGAGAAGCCAAGGTAATGAAATGTGCGGTCATATGTTGGTATTAAGCACATTTAGGCAAGAAATGGATCTTGACCATCTTTCTGTATCCGTGGAACATTTCCTGCTGCATTCAGCTGAGCAGTAGTGGGACTGATAAGTTGGAGCAAACTGATTCTGGTCTCTTTTATGAGGAACTGTAAAGGTGTTGACCATGATGTTATGGTACAGCTACAATAAATTGATTAATTTAAGGGCTGCCTGCACATACAGTACTTGCATAAAAAAAAATCATGCACACATAGCAAAATGTCCCTTCAAGTTTAAGAGAGTGACAGGTAATTACCATTGGCACAGGGTATTGATACCACCAAGGGAGAGATGAGGGGATATGCTCCACTAAATTATTCCTACTAATTACTTCTCCTCAGCCGTGCACAGGGGGCTTAGTGTGTTTTACATGTACATGTGTATTTGAGTGTATGATGTGAATTTGTGTGTGTGTGTGAGAGCCTGTGTTTTTTGTGCTACCCAGTGCCAAAGGAAAGGTATTGTAGCTGTCTGCTGTTTTTGTGCTTTCTGAAAATGCATCTCTGCCAGAAAGATGCAGAAAGGCATCTTCAGAACAGCCTTTAGCAAGCTGAAGGCACACATATCCCCCTAACAGCTACACTATAAAACCAATTTTAGCTTCTTTTGAACTCTGAGTCACTCCAATACTCTGTAAATTTGGCAAATATTTTGTGATGGCACTATTTGTTCGGTATAATGCATGTTTTTTTAGCTTTAGGCTCGATTTTGGTATGAATGATCTCTCTATTGTATCAGTGATAACAAGTTTAGGTATGAAGTAGAATGAGTGAATTTACTTGATTTGCCTGAACTCAGGCTCTTGGCAGACATTACTAGACCATTCATGATCTCTTCTTTTTCTACTTATGTCTACATATTCCTCCTATTATTGCCTAAGGAAGATGCCCTATTGCTGTAGCAGGGGGTACTGTATATTAATTATCCAGAATGAAACCTGCATAGATTATTATGTATATAAGCTTAATCCCCAGACTGACAGGGCCACTCATTACTCACCACTCATCTAGATCAATCTCTCCTACTTTCAGCGAATTTAAGATGATAGCAAGTAGACTCAGTGGTGTGTGAAAGTGGATGGAAGGCAGTGGGGGAAGAAAAAAAAAATGGGGAGAGACATATGCAGATGTTAGACTGTGTGTGTGCACGTGTGTGTGTGTGTTGCAAGTTCCACGCTCTAAAAAAATGACAGTGCTTTGGATCAAAAATGGAAACGCAGGCACCATCCCATTATCCCATACAGGATTAGTGAGTGGCAATTTAGTGAACATGCCAGTTAATTTAATGCATAAACAACTGTTCAAAAAGGGATTACATACAGTATGAACATAGTGAAAAGGGGTTTGTGAGCACATCTGAAATGATTGTAATCATTGTCGTACTCATCTTGTGTACAACATGCGGGTTGAAGGAGCCGTCTGTCAGACACAGTGTTCAGAGTTCACACTATTTTCAGGATTTCTTGTGAACACAAGTACATATAAATGCTCAAAACTACTGAATGCTTCCAAATATGTTTATATGAGTGTATGTGTGTCCCATTTGTCTCACACACACACACACACACACACACACACACACTGCTGCCCTCATTATATCACCCCTGAAGATGCTCAGACGTTTATGTGGTAAATGGTTCAGTGGTAGGGTCACTCATCCAGGCTGTTAGTGTGTGAGAGTGCACTGAGCTGCTTTTATTTGCATTCCACATTCACTTTCACTTTTCAGCTACAATCCTACCTTTCAATATATGTATATATTTTCCTATTCTGAGTGGTTTGTGAAGCAGAAAAAGGCATTGGTAGCAGCAGCTCTTAATTCTCTGCCCTTGAGAAAAAGGGTGATCATTTTTTTTTTCTGTTAGCTATTGTGCTGAAGGACTGCAATTTCACATGCAGGCAAATTGCATGTACTGTATATAAACACACTCACAAAAATCCCCCTGGACCTGGAAATGGAGGGAATGGGTCGTTATTGTCGCTAAAGTGAAATGAACACTCCGTCTTTCCTCTCTCCAGAGGTTATTGATTAGCCTTCCCCCCCCCTGCAGAGTGTGTTGTTTTAGGGCATGCTGCATCCTTCAGGAAATGTCCAATATCAGTGAAGAATGGCAATACAGTGTGGGTAACATGTGCTAGTGCTTACCTAAGCGCCATATTTTCATACTGCTGCACCTGAATACACCACAGAAATCCCTCTCACTCCTCTTTGTCAGCTGCTGGCTGGAGTCCTGCTTATAACTCTCTTTGGTTAATCTGGCGCCATGCAGCCAAGGGACAGCCAATGAGTGAATCCATTAGTGTGTGGGCATCAGGATAGCCAATAAGTGGTCATCCTTCCTAATATTCATGAGAGACTTACTGTATCACAGTTTAAAGCTGCTGAGCAATAGTGGCAGAACCTTTAGTACCATTTTGGAAAGCTGTTCAGAATCACTTGGTCATTGCACATAATAACCTCAAGTATTTCTAATATGGACATGGTTTATTAAAGTGTTTCTTCTGGCATGTTACTCCATGATGGCTTACTGGTGCTGTGTTCAAAACATCTTCCACTATCTTTATCTTTATTACTGATGCTTTCATCCAAAGCAACTTAACCATGTACAGCCACAGAAAGTGCACAAATCAAGTAATACTGAAGTATTACTTCATCAACTATAGATAACAACAGATAGAGGATGTTTTTTATTTAATTTTTTTTTCATGGGCCAGTTTGCAGTCTGAACAGCTGTTTTGGGAGATGTGCAGAGTGTCTTCTGTCCTGATGCCAATGTGGGGTTCATTCCACCACAGTAGAGCCAGGACAGCATACAGCCTTGACTCTGTAGCACTTAAGCAGGGCTTCTTTGTAGTGGGGCAGCAGTATGCCAGTTGGCAGTAGCAGAGCGTAGTGAACAGGCTGGAGTGTATGATTTGTCTATGTCCTGGATGTACGATGGGTCCTTTAGAATCTGTGGCAGAGCTTTGTTAAAATTTCAATTCTGTGATTCCCTCCATGATTCTGTTATCATAGAAACTTTAATGCTGCCATGAGTCTGTCATTGGACCATGTCCAGCACCCGTCAAAACAGACACTTTGAATGCCGTCCCCTGTCAAAAGACATTTGCTGCAGGGCCTGACAGTTTATCTGGCGAAAATGCGATCAAGCAACAGTCCTCTCAGTAATCTAGATGACACCTTCATCGTAGGCTCTGTTTCCCCTGTAATTTTAGTCACAGCTAAATGTCTGGTAACCCCTCCTACACTGACCCACACTGTCTGAATAGCATGTGCTCTTCTTAGTCTCTTGTCAGAGAGTCTACCCCCTCTGCTTGCCATCATCTACGTCACCATCGTCTCTGAGGTGCATTTGATAATAAAGTTATTTTTAACCGCACCTATTATTCCCAACATCATAAACTATCCACTGCTCTGGGCTCACTGCCAGCACTGTCATTGCAGTGTAATAGGCAATACATCAACAAGTGTGTGTGTGTGTGTGTGTGTGTGTTTGTGTTTGTGAGAAAGAGTGGTCTGATCGTTTTTGGACAAAGTCGGCATGTAGGAGTGTGTAATCACTAGGTGTCTCCCAGTGCTCATCTTGTTATCAATGGACTATATTTAAGTGTCTCGAGATTAAACGTGTAAATCATTTTTGCAATACACAATAAGTAAAACATTAACATTAAAACTTTGTTTTAATGGCTGTGATATTTATAAACTCTAAGGGGAAATGAAGACAGTTGTTGGTGCTCTGTGGCATGCGGCAGCCACAGAATGAGTTTTTACACCCATTGCCCTGTGCAGTCATGTTTGATATGCTGCTCTCTATTGCTCAGCTCCTACTGCTGTACTGTAATTACTGCACTTGGCAGACAGTCACGACACATCGACAACAGACAAATTTCGGGTGTTGGGAGGGGATGAGCAAAAGAAAAGAGAGATGTGGGGGAGGGGAGTGGTGTTGCACAACACATTTTCACAGACTTAGTGAAAAATTAAAGCAGAGCATGGGAAAAGTTAGGGTAAGCCTTAATAATTAACAAGTCTGGGTGGTAGTGTTGATTACTCCCTGAGATCCTCCACACATGATCACTGACAGAATCGCATAGCCTTTAGATATTGTTTATGGAGAGAGTGATGAAACCAAATGACACCTCAGACAGTGAATACTTAGGTGCTGAGTGGTGAGACATGCATAAATGTGTTTTGATACGTGGAGTACTGTTCCACTTTGACTTTTTGTATTGGCTAGGAATCTGCCTGCTTCGCTAAATAATAGAGCTGCTAACATTACCAATTAAAATAAAATCTTGTGAAATTTAGTTTTTGACAAGAAAGATATATATATAAATCCAGTGGTTTAAAGCAATATAAAATAGATTATATAGAGATCAAGGATTCTGATCGGCTTATCTTCTCAAGATTCATTCTATGCAACTTATAATACATGATTAAAATTATTCAAGATTTTTTTTTTTTAATCGAAGCAAATATTTAAATAAAAATACAATAATTTATTTCCTCATCATTTGAATAAAATTTGACGGAAAAAAATTTAAGAAATTCTGTAGTATGTTATCATGCAATAATATTTTACAGCTTGAATCATGTTATGAGGGTATAAGTAAGAAATTCAAATTCAAATAAAAAGATCCTATCCTTCCTAACAGTAAAACTGCCCTCACAAGTAGAATTTCAAACACCCAAATATTCAATCAAAACCTAAAAACATTGCAGAGATGACAACTTGTACAACTTGTTTTTAGAGTTGTGTTCAGTGTGTTTAGTGTAGCCTTTTAACACCAGGAAGATGCCATTCAAAAAAGAGGTTGGCGACTGGAACTGTTACAGGTTCAGGTCACATTTTCTTAATGCTCGATGAAGCTGGAAAGGATTCAAGATGTTCAGTGAGGAGTTCAAGGGTGGAAGAACTGAATGTAGTGCTTTTTGTTTGGTAGTGGAAAGTAATTAAGTGAATTTACTCAATGGGATGCTCCTTTCTACTCCATACATTTCAGAGGGAAATAGTGTACTTAAGTGCAATTTACAATGTGTGTATGAAATACAACACATTGGTACACAGTAACTTCCTCAACCTTAATCCTCAACCATTGATTATAACAGACAGCATAGTGTGGACAAAGCAAACTTGTTAATTATTCAGTATCGATAGAGGATGGACTTGGCATTCCTGTCGAAAGCATCAGGACAACAAATATCAAAGCCAATGTAAAGACTGAGATTAGAATCAGTGAAAGCTAATATCCTGTTGGATATTTCAGGGTTGGAAGTACTCTCTGATATTAACTCTTTGAGTGCCAGCCCTTTTATAAAACAGAAAGTGCCTTGTGCCAGCATTTTTGCCCATTTTGAGTCATGTTTCAAGACCCACAGAATATATGATTCTACCTTGTTCCGTTCTTTTTTTATCAGAGGTAGTATCAAAATCACCACTTTTTGTCCAGATTCCGTTGGTTTTGCACTCTAATCGCAATCGTCTCCACTTCCTGCCGAGAAAATGAAAGATGAACATACTCATCTTTGGCACTACCAGTGCACTGTTTTATGTTATCCAGTAAAATATGTCATAGCAGCAAGCGGTTATATCAAATAGTACTTAAACTGGCAAGTCATTAACACATAAAGATTGAGGCTCCATCCATGAACAAACTCAGGATGCACTGAAGGGCTGTCACTTTCAAATGATGCCTTGATACCATCTGTGCACTATTGTTTTGCCATCTCCTTTAACGATGCCTTAAAATCTTGAGCACATAAATGCCACATCTTGTTTGCATAACTGAGAAGAGAGTCACATTAAAAACGATTCCATTTTTTCATACACCAATCAACGCTGCATTGCACAGTAATTCGCTTCCTTCCCATTTTGTGATTCAATATTTTACCTCCTCTTGATGTCACTGGCATCTATTTGTATGCAAATTAATTGTGTTAAATCAAGCAACTGATGGAAGCACTAGAAACTGCAGGGTTTCAGACTTGTTTGGTTATGAATGTGAAGTTGATCATATTCATCGCTCTAGTTGTGAATCTTGTTGAAAGGCATTCAACACCGGTAATTCCCGGTAACGTTTTAGACATGACTGCACAGCATTTACACCAAGACCTGAGCTGCTCGAGCTGCATCAAGCAGCTCAGAGGAAGCCAAACATGGCTCAGTCAACATGAGACCAGTGCACTGATGAGTTCAGTGGGTTGCCTTTGCTATAACGACACTGTGGTGTTATTATGTTGAGTTTTCAAAGTCAATTTGGTTTCACTCTTTGGAAAAATACCCTGATCACCTAAAAAAAAGTCTCATGTCTGTTGACAGCCCTATAGTATATTAACTGTAACGACAGAAAGCAATGTAGAAAGTAATGTCGGACATGTTGCTAAGATGTTTTGCAGCAAACAGCCTTATCTGGTTAGGAAATGCCCTTTGGTAATGTGTAGTTATGATCTACCCTTTTCCCCTGCTCATTTCTCACAGTGGTGGGGATGGGTTGGAGCTGAAACACTCTTTCCTCCCAACCTTTATCTGTTTTTTTTAGCAGTGAAGATGACAGTGAAAAAAGGACTTAATAAGAGACTCTTAAACTACTAGAATCCTGCAGCAAAGCCCTCTTGTTAATGAAAGTGTTTTTTTTAAAATATATGTTTTTTTATATACAGCTCTGGAAAAAATATAAGAGACCAATCTCACAAATGTAAACATCTCTACATCTATGGCAGCCAGTCCATTCAGTACAGTAAGCCTTCTCATTCTACTTAATGAAACACTAATCAGGTAATCAGGTGATCACCGGAACGAAAGCTTATTTTATGAGGAAGATTATAAAAATCACTGCTGTGATTGAAGATTGAGATTATCCCACCAATAATGATTTCTAAACTCTTCCTAAGTTAAAATATTAGTGTTGTGTTGTTTAAAAATGAATATGAACATGTTTTTTTGCATTATTTGAGATCTGAAAACATGGCATCTTGTTTTGTTATTTTGACCAGTTGTCATTTTCTACCAATAAATGCTCTAAATGACAATATTTTAATTTCATATTTGAGAGAAATGTTGTCAGCACTTAATAGAATGAAATAAAAATATTCATTTTACTCAAACGCATACCTATAAATAGTAAAACCAGAAAAACTAATCATTTTGCAGTGATCTCTTTTTTTCCAGAGCTGTATGTACATGGCCACATACAGTATGTACCATTTAAGCTCAGATGTAACTTGTGAAAGTTACATGCATGCATGTCTCAGTATATGGCCAGCACACCATGAGCTATCTGTAGCCATTAGGCAGCACCATGCTGGAGCAGTTGTTGGTTAACTGATATTGCTTTAGGGCCCCTTATCATCTGTGATTGTGTTGCTGGGTTGATTATTTTTGTATCACAAATGATCTTAGGATCCAATCTGCTGTCATCTGGGCCATTTGAATTTGACGATGAATCAAATCATACAATCTGTGATGGTAAATGATTTGAATCATATACTTTCTGATCAAGAGGATTTGGAACCACTGACATTGTGTGTGTAAGCGGTCGAAATGAAAATGTCAAAGTAGTCAAGTCAAAAAATGTGGATAGCTGTAAGGCAGAGTAAGTTCACATCACTTCATGCACTATTTTATTCAAATGTGTTTTCCTCTGTGACACATTAATCACATGCATTGTCTTCTGGGATAAGGTTATGTCTCTACACACCCACATACCACTTTCCAATTTTTTTTAGTGATGTTTCTGTGCATGATGCCCCAGATCAGAGCTCCAGTCTGATATGTCAAACAGCCAGTGGACTGGATTGTGACCCAGATATAGCACGTTTCCCACATAGATGACAGATGCAGATCATTAGTCATAAAAGCAGAGGAATAGATGGCTCCTTTACTTCTCAACCTAGTATATATACCTGGTTGAAAGGTATCTTATGGGTTGATTTTTATGAATGGTGGCTTATTTTCAGTCTGTCTTTTCCCCTCCAGTCGCTGATAAATTGCGAGAAACATTGTTTTCCCATCCCTCTGTGTTAATTTCCTCTTATATAACCCCATTTAATTCAATTTATCAATTCTGCATGGGTAAGGGTGCATAAAAGCACACAAAGACAGAAAGCTGTGTGGTTTAAGGGCAGCAATGGAGTAAACAGCGTGAAATATTTATTACAATATGGAAGGAGGATGTCAGGCCAGAGCTCTACATTGTTGTTATCAGTTCTATCATGATTCCTGCTGCTTCAGCACTACTATGGTAGGAAAAATACTGTGCGTTGATATTGTGCTAGATTTGTACAGTAATTGTATTGTACAAATGACATCTGTCGCTCATCTGTCCATCCTGGAAGAGCGATCCCTCCTCTGTTGCTCTTCCTCAGGTTTCTACTGTTTCTTTTTCCCTGTTAAAAGTTTTTTTTGGGGAGTTTTTCCTTAGTTGATGTGAGGATCATTTGGAAAGGATACATGGTGTTATATTCTGTACAGATTGTATAGCCCTCTGAGGCAAATTTGTAATTTGTGACATTAGGTCATACAGTACAAATAAAATGGACTTGACTGCGTAATTTGATGTCTTACAAAATGTAAATCACTTCAGTCAGATATGAAATTATTTTCAGGCTCCAGAGATTGCAGAGTTTTCTATAATAACTTATGTCTTTTTTTTTAATTCAAATAAATATTTTTATATCACACTCCACAGCCCTGATGTTGAATCAGCAGTTTCATTCAGTGACAGGGTGTATATGAAACTAACAGAGAGGGAGAATTTGGGAGTGAATGCTTTGATGAAATGTACTGGTTTGCTCCTTCTTCCAGCTGCAATGCCTGCATAAACATTCAGCATAAAAAAGCTGTGGTGCTGCATTTTAACCAGCAATATATTGCACTTTCCCTGTGAAAATGGAAAACACAATGTGCACCTTATTCAATTGTTATTATTAGCCTGTTATTTACAGTTTGTCACCATATGAGGACTACACATGAGCTGCAGGAGAGGTCGTGAAATTTACTCAGAGGCATTTACCTTTGGCACTTTTCTATGATTAATCTTCACCAGATGCTCCATCTATTGCCATGCTCTGATGCTTGTGTATATATGCATGTCCATTAATGAACATGTATCGTGATTGTGCATTATGTGTATAATTATTGGTGTGTACCTCTTTTACTCATGGTCACTTTTGAATCTGTGATCCATGGAAGACACTTGATGAACAGTTATGCTGACATACTGTAAATCTCACCTTGGTTTGATTGTTACTGTACACAGTGCTTTGTGACTCGTTTTTCAGTGAGCAGTTGCTGCATCACAGAATGAAAACGGATAAGGATTGTAGAACCAGCCATGTATTATCCCTGAGTTTCAAAACATATTGTAAGTCTTTTAACAGCCTGCTCTCTTGACACTCGGCTCGATGATTCAGAACCAACCTCTCTATATTTTAGTCACCCTGTGTACATGTGAGATTGGAACACCTGGGACTGATATCAGGTACTGTCGCAGTATTGTAAGCTAAAAGGCACCCTGGTTCCCCACTGGGTATAGCATTACATCTGATGGTATTAAGCTGAGCATGGCAGAGTGACATCCTTGACCTCCCGAGCATCCCCAGCCTGCCTTTAAAGAGCTGTAGTGGTGTGTGTGTGGAGAGATATTGCAGCGCATGGTGTGAAACAGGTCTTAATTGGCTGGCAGTCCTTATCAAAGTTCTCTCTTGGGAGCCCCATTGATTATTTATAGGCAGGCTGCGTCAAAGAGCCAACTGCCACTCCAGCAGCATCCCTGCAAACACAGAGATCAACTGATACTGTACATCCACAACTTCCTGAAGTCATAGAGAGAGAATGTGTAAAGAGACAGACAGAGAGAACCAGAGGAAGCAACAACAGCAAAATCTGTGAGGATGCCGTGTTGACGTGGATTTCAGTACACAATTTTGTGCCTCAGAAAGTGTATTTTTCTTCAAATATAGCCACACATCTTACCTACAACTTGTTTTACAACTGTTCATTTACCTCACAGTCATCTCATTTACGTTTTTTTTACTTAAATTTTTTCTCGGACAGCTGCAAGTAATGATTATTTAAATTATTTATTAATCAATCGATTACTTTGATTAATTGGTTAGTTGTTTGGGTCAGGTTAAAATATTCACATGTTAAAAAAAAAATCAAACTGGTGTATCAATATAATAGGTGATTAATTTGACAGTTGACAATTGATTAATCATTGCAACTCTACTTTCATACATTTTCTTTGATTTTGGATGTTAATATAACTGTATGTATGTGAGTGGGTTGTTATCTGAAGGAATGTGGTTTCACAAACCAGTGTTAAAAAAAAGCTCCAGTGATGAATTGCCCAGACTCAAAATCTTTTCTGACAGAGCATAGAAATAACCGTGTCCTCAAATGCACTCTTTGCAGTATAGGCAAAAAAAAAAAAAAAGATATGCAATATGTTTTCCATAACATTAAAATTTCTCTCTCTGTCAGTCTGTCATATTTCCAGTCCTGTCTGCTGGGGTGACGGATTGAAAATCCTTCGTGAAGGAGCTTGCCAAGCAGGATTTCCACCCTGCCAACCAAATCAAAACAAATATTGATATTATAACTCATAAAAGGCATAACATTCTGATTATCCTGCTGGGAGCCGAGGACTGTCGCTGTAGCTTTCATGTATATCAGCTGTGTGTCAGAAAGTGAAAGGCGGGGTATGTCTGCTTGCTGTGTCAGCCCATGTGAACTGGATAGAGACAGTGGTGCAGCTACTGTACAGTATTGATTCCAAAAGCTTTTAGTGCGTGGCTAATTTTCCATATGGGGCCTCTGCATGTGGCCCAGGCTCTGAATGGGTCAGCCACTGTTCTGTTTACACCGAGTGGCTAATCTGTGTGAGCTGGCTGTGAATGTGTGTGTGTGGTTGTTGACCCTTTGATCTTTAAGTAGGCTACTGTAACGACACATTGCTCTACTTTAAGTTCTCATACACATAATATACAACGACGAACACTGAAACGACATGCCTCTTCCCAAACTGTGCAATAATCTTATATTTTTGTATTTTGTTGTTTTTATTGTTGTTGCTTTCTTTTGCACTGAACTGCTCTGCTTTCAATTTCATTGTGCTCCTCTATGACAATAAAAAGATTCTGATTTAGAAATAATCCCAATTAATTTCATTCACAATGTTTGCAAACATACTGTATTTTTCCAGATTGCTTACCTATAGATCCCACACTATCACCCTCGATCAATACTTTTTGTCACATGCTTCCAGATCTTGAGGCTGTTAATTACATGTTTGCTGGCTTCCACATCTTCCATTACAGGAGATAGCAACAATTACAGTTTAGTAATACCCACTCTCATAATTTTAGCATATCAATCTTTTGATTGTTTTATGCACAGGCCTTATGTTCTATGCCGCACACACTTGTCTTTTCTGAGATGTTACTGTTAGGAGTAGTTCACATAACCAGATCAGAAATACATAATTCTGTGTACAATGAGAAACACCAAACATTTTTTTTTACCTGTATCCAAATATTTAACGGCACTTGTGTCACAACCATGGCCGAATGCGACCAAACGAAACGCAACATTGATTGTTTTGACATTTTCTTTTTTACAAATGTTAAAAATGTGAGGTAATCATTAATGCGTTACAAATGGAATTTGAGCTAGCTTTCTCTTTTTAATTTTCTCAAAAACTGTACAGTAAAAAAAAATGTTGTGTCCATGTTATATGGTAGTCAGGTTTATCTTGAACTGGGTAACATACAGTTTAGCAAACTTCCACACTGCTGTGGGTCTGTTGGTGGCCCAAATCAGTCCCTGGTAGCTTAGAAAAGACATGTTGCTTTAAAAAAAAAATAAAAATAAAAAAAAAACCTTCTCCTGATGCAGGGAAATGGCACCACTACTCCCACATGCCCCAGTAGAGAGGCACACAAACAGAAAAGCTAAAAATATTAAATGAAATAAAATTAAACTATTACATTTCCTGAATGTCAATACCTTATTCTCACCCAGTTATGTCATATTCTCACTCTGGATAGAATGGATGTGTGGAAAATCACCATTCATCATATGAAAAATGGATGTCTACTCTTTTCTGAGGTCAGATCCATTGGAGCAAAATGAGCCAATCACATTCTAAGTTGGGTAGCCTAAAGTATCCAACAAACACGTATTACAGACCACAGAATTCTCCCCTTTGTTTGAAGCTTCTCAGCTTTATCAATGAATTGCCTTCATGCAGATTTGCTTTGAGAGAAAGGGGGGTAGGAGGGGATGGAAGAAGGAAAAATGAAAATGTTTTAAGGCACAGAGAGATAAAGTGTGTGTGTGTGTGAATAAATGTGGCCCCGGGTGACTTCAGTTTGTGAGTGGCCGTGACATTTGCTTTACCAGGTGTAGAGGAGCGTGAAGCAGACTCTGATGGGGTCTGTGAACAGTTATCACATTTACTGCAGGCCACGGGCCATGTGGCTGGTTTGTCAAAGCTGACTGTATGTAATGCTCTCCCTCCCTCTGTCCCACCTTCTCTCTGGCTCCGCCACCTTCCCTTTCTGTCATCACTGTACCACCCTCACTTTTTCCTCCACGCTTCCTTTCTCTGCTTTTTTTTCTTGGCCCACTGACTGTCTCAGCCACATCCTCTCTGTCCCTCTCTGCTTCATGCTTCCTCAGCTGCTGCTTACCTTTATCTTTCTCCCTCCACCTGCCCCTGCTTCCTTTCTTTCCCAGTGTGGACGTCGTAGAGCAGGTAGGGCTTGCTCGATGGCTGGCCGAGGATTTCAGTCGTATTCGAGAATACCCTCATGTACAGCTCTGTTGCAGGGACTTTTCAAGTCTAGTGGATGTTTCAGATACATGCATACGTTGCACTGGATCCATGCACACGCTGCTCTGTATGGTCATGAATTATTCACTTTGTTTTCACTGGGCTGGAGCACGAGAGATGGTGTGAGAGGCGATGGGGGAAAGAGATCTGAGCTGAAGAGAGAAGAGGCAGTAGCTTGCCTCTTTGTAATTCCAGTCCACTTTCTAATGTTCCCAGGCAATAGGATTTAGACAGAGAACGTGGACTGCAGTGTTAACCTATAGGCACTCAAAGATCCCAAATGTTTTAGCTCCGATATAAGATATCACACTATAGAGGTGCAGGAGAATGTTGTCACTCTACAATTACAGGGAAATACAGTATGATGAATGGAATTATTATTATTATCCAGCATTTTTTCAGGCCAGATTCAAGGTTTGTCTCTTTAATTAAGCAGTTGAACTAGTGCCAGTAACTGATCATTTATTCAGGTTATGCTGTTTTCAGAAGTACAGCATGGAAGTATATGTAAGTGGGCGTTGGTAACGATTACTCATTCAGTACTCAGCTGAATATAACATTGTAAAGAGGCCTGAAACATAGTTATTTTCATTATTGATTAATCTGATTGATTGCTTTTCTTGACTCTTCTGCACAAGTGATGATTTCAATTTGCTTGTTTTGTGTGGCAAATGATTTAAAACCTCAAACTGTTCACTTTTGGTGCCAAACAGAGAAAGACAATAAATCCTCTCATCTGAGAAGTTAATCAATGATCAGAGTTCTTGCAGATATACTGTATTTTATATCCAAAATAATCAGTGTCTCAGCTCTGGTTGCAGAGAAACACATCCATACACTCGAGCCTCAATGGGCAACATATTGGAAATATCAGAATAGACTGTATGTACTGGTGAGAGTTGAGACTGAAAGAGGTTTAATCAAGCTGGATAAAAGTACACTGCATATCAACTCAATCCTTTGTTCCTTTTCTTTTTCCTCTTGCTTTTTGTCCAACCAGATAACTTGTTCCCTGTATGTGGATCTCTTCAAGTGCTGTTGCCAACACAGTTTATCCTTGTGTGATGCAAGTAGGATGAAATCCTTCTCTGGCCCATCCTCTGCTATCTAGGGGAATCATTATTGCCATTGGCAAGCCATCTTAGGTCCCTTTGCTTCATTCCCAGAACCTAATCCTTCTAATTGTGTGATGTGTTGTTATTTATTATGCAGTTCATCTACTCACGGCCATTTTGAAAAAAAAAGTGTTGCTGCATTCTGGCTAATGATATTGACAAATATGAATGTACTCAACATGAATGTCTTAATATGTTGGAACTAGTTACAAAGTGTTTAATCACTGGTAGGGAAAGGCATTGTGTTGGTTTTACAGCACATGGAGACCCATTTGGTCACTTCTGTATGGGCAGAGAATTGCTTTATAAAAGTTGAATATTAAGCCACACTACAAGGTCTGGGTAAGTGTTATCAGTTTTCCCTAAAGACCTGGCAGGCTGAAGTCGCATACAGGCAGAGTGATCTGCTAAATCCTCTAATGTATTACGGCTACCTGCCATGCTCTTTCTCCAATGCTAACGGGATTACACAGTGTAGAGCGTCCAGCAGTCACACAGCACTCACATGCCAGCCTCTGTAGTGCAGGAAAAAAAGATCACCTTCTACTGAGTGAAGACAAGAAGGAGAAGTAAATATTAGAGATGCTCCAACTCTTACCGCCAATTTCTTCCTTTCTAAGAACTATAATTGCTAGTAAACAAACATTTTTAAGCACATTTTTCATGACTAATTCAATTATATGTTCACAAGTTATGAACCTGGTTTCTAAATAGAGTGTTTAAGGGCTTATGTTCGATGTTAGACATGTACGATTTTTGTCTCGTCTCTAAAATCTCTGAATCTGAGGGTTTTACTTTTAAAACCTATCATTATTTACAGGCCAGTAAGACATTCCTCATACAGTAATATTCATACTCATAGTGTGTTGCTATTTTTCATGTGTGTTTGATATCAGCACAGCATCTGATTATATAGAGCTAACGATGACCTTTAATCCTACTTTCTGTTAATGTGAGACACTTCAGTATGTTTACCTGTTAAGTTTACAAAATACAAATATGAACGTGAATTGCGTGACCAATGGGGATTTTATCTCATCATAAATCACTGGTGCAGAACGATGATGACATCTGATTAATGTGTGTAAATATTCATGCAGCCTGTATTTTTGTAGCTTTCTCCTGTGTGTCTGTGTGTGTTCAGATATAACTGCGTGTGTGTGTCTGCTCAAGTGCCCACATTATCATGTTTAACAGCAGCTTCAGAGCTTTCATCACTTGTATTCTCCCTGAAGTGCTTGCTTTAAATTCCACCCAATAAGAAAACGCTGTCATGGGGTTTGTTGGGTCAACTTGAACAATGACGGCGCTGAGAACACAATGGAGCATAGAACTGACTTAGAATCACAATTAATAATTTACTGACCTGCCACAGATGTTTCATGGTACATTTGTTGCACGACAAGTTCACTTATTCTAATGGTGTGCTTTGAGACCGGCTATACTCCAGCTCTTAAGTATTTGTTTTACACACAGAGGTCATGTACCAGTCTCCTCTGATAAGTATTTCCACTACTGTCTTAAGTTCCATTGAATATGACAGCATGACCTGAATATGCCAATACCTTTAGCATTTTGGTTGGTCAATGTAAAAACAAAATCCTCTTCCATAAGACATGACGGCCACAGGCTATGAAATAGCTCTGAGACGCCCGTTTTACAACCGATCAAAACCAAGGTCAGTTCGACATTATTTATTTAGCCCTTAATCACAGTCCCAGTCTCATGGCTTCACAGGGCCTGCATGATGAATCTATAAACAACGACAGCACCATTTTTTTAGAACGACCCTCACTGAGAAGAACTCCCACAAAGAACCTCGTCCTCTTTTATGGTAGCTTGCTCGCTCTGTCTTTGTGTCACCATGTTTACCTGGGGATCGTTTGATCAGTGACACATCCCACAGATAGACAAAGTGAAGCATGAAGGCCAAATCCTGCCCCACATTGATCTGCACAAACAATCCCCCTGTGCTGTCTTGACGTCACCACAGACTCAGTCCACAATATGTGACAGCATCAATGTCACACCATGAACGTAGAGAATAAACATGTGCAGAGCTTCACTTCATGTGGTTGAAGTTTCTCAAGACTACATCAGATATATATCAGTCATATACAAAATGTGTTTTTGTAGCTACAGTCACATGAATTCAGTGATAATGCTGCTCTTAAAAACTACTACTCACTTATAGTGACTAAAGATCCACATATTTTTATGCAAATGTTAATCCTCTCCTTTCAGTCTGTTCATTGCCTTCTATTTTGTTCTATTTAAAGACTCATTTTTTACTAATTACATTGGGATTATCGTTTGCAAATCACAGATCAAATTTTTACACCATTTTTTATGATTCCTTCACTAGTGTTTTATTTGTGCATTGCTGCTCAGATTTACTTCCAAGTTGCTGTGGTACTTATCTTCTCTTCCCTCTGTTTTCACCCTCCATCTCTCTGTAATACCTCCTCCTCTTTGCCCATTCCCTCCCTGCCTCTCTCTCCCTCCCTCTTTTTCTCTCCCAGGCGAGTGATGCACGCTGCAAACGGTGTGCGTGTGTAGTGTGAGCGAGAGCCATCGGTGTGTGTGTTTGTGTGTGTGTTTGCCTGTGTGTGTGTCTGGAGAGAGAGAGAGAGACATAGACCGAGCCCCTAACACGGAGCATGCCTCTGCGTCCGGCAGCCGGCAAACATGAGCCACCCAGCCCTCCACGGCAGGACCAGCAGCAGCAGCAGCACACACACACACACTCACACACACTCACACACCCTTACACACACGCAGCAAACGGCAGCCAGGGGGCCAGCACTGACAGCGGCAGCTCCCGGGAAGAGGACAGCGGCGTTCCCATTCCTGTCGGCGTTCCGGCTTTCCGTCCCGGTGCAGAGCGCAGCCACAGTGCCAGAGCACACATGGAGGAGCCGACAGGCAACACGGTGGTCATCCGCATTGGAATCCCAGACCTGCAGCAGACGGTAAGAGCTCGCTCTGTAGCCTCTGCTGGAGAGAGGATGAAAGAGAGGCAAGCTGCCTCTCCCCCTTCCTCTCTGACTGGGTGCTTTCTACCTCTCTTCTGTCTGCTTTTTAGATGCTGCTTTATTTCTTTTAAACATCTCTTTTTGGTTACCCTTCCATCGCTATCTTATCCATCTATTTTTCCTCCTTTCCTCTCTTTCTTTTATATTTTTAATGCACCCTTAGTGGCTGTATTTGCTTGTTGGTTTCTGGGGGTTCCTCTGCTCCCTGCCTATTCCACTGATGTCTTGCTAATAAATCTACCTCTTCATTAACTGGGCTTCAGCTGACTTTGACAACTGGCCACTTAGGGTGAGAGCGGGAGAGGGAGGGAGGGAGGGGAGAGAGCAAAGGCATCAGGGATAAAGACGGCTATAAGAGGTATTCTAAATCCACAGGAAGACACAAAGTAGAGAATCGTGATAGTTATACCTATGAAACTTCACCTCACCCTCTGTCTCCCTCTCTCTGTTGGAGCTTTGTACCTAGACAGAATAAAAGATCCAGTACTAGATTCCTCTTAATAAAGGCTTTACGCAGGAGTTTCCCTGAAGATGTAGCCTGTAGTGTTGCAGCCACGGGGGAAAAAAAAACGCAAAACTGTTCGACTGTGATACTGATCCTTTCCTCCCTTTATTTTCCCATTTCAACACACAGTATGCAGCATTTCTCACTGTCACCATACTGACTGTGTTTGTGTATGTATTTGCTGCAGAAAGTGGTTTGGAATAAGGCAAATGTTTTGTTTTTTTGTTTTTTTTTTTACAAATTTTTCCAACCCTGCTATTTCAGTTCAAATGGATTCAGCAGCATCTATCCTGTCATGTTTGAGTGATTATGTGGGCACAACAGCCGCCATTCTTAACGAGTTGTTCTCGTAGTGCATAATTTAGCATCATTTTCAGAAGGACAGTATTCCCATTTAAATTGTCATGAATCACAGGTTAAAATGGTTGCTTCCAATTGCACATAAATGCAAAGAGGAACAAATGTTTTACCCTTCATTGACTGTAGAGTGAATGTGTGCCCTGTCAGTAGCACACATAAGATCACACTGTTAGAAAGCTAACGTGATTTTCACTATATAACAGCAACGCACCCTTTCTTCCTGATGTGCCTCTGTGTCAACACTTCCGTATTCGTTGTTCCTCCTCTGCTCTCACTTTTCTTCCTCCCCCACTAATGGTACAGCAAAATGCAGATGAAACCTCTCCAGCCAGTCACTGCGCACTCATGCTCAGGTACTTGGTTGGCTTTCTATAGGTGGCTTACTTTGAGTGTCCTTTTGATTCTCTCTCCCAGACATTGATGGCAAAGGCAAGAGGCTGTTTTTGTGTTTGTTATTGTTGATTACCTCATTGTTGTGGGCTTCTTGGTTAAAATGACCCATTGTAGGGCTGCTGGCACTGCATGCTAGGAGTGAAGACAGGAAATAAAAGGAGATAAGTTGAAAAGAAAGCAGAGGATTTCCCAGAGGTGCTGCAGACTCTGTGTTCCTGAATAAGAAACACACACACACACACACACACACACAGACAATCTCACTATGCACTGTATGCAGGCACACACAAGTACTCCTGAACATGCCTTTCCATGCTTTCACATTTGAACACAAACATTCACACATGTGCTTAAATCCTTGTCATCCTATTACCATGGGATGACCGTAATGACCCTAAATGTGCTTTTGTGATACAACGATGCTCAACAAATCATTAGTTTCACTTTCAAGGAGCCACATTCGTCCAGTATTCTGACGGGCACATGCAGTGAGACATGGTGATAGAAGGAAAGACAAACAGAGCGAGCCTCAAAGTCTGACGGCAAACATAGAGGCAGATGACAGATGGCCAGACTCTTACAGTTTGAATCTTTTATGGAGCAGTCAAAAGTGACTCGTGTGTACTCTGAGTGAGAAAGAGATTACACTAGAATAGTCGGCCTGAAGTTGGATTATACACCTCCTGCTGTGTTTCAAGCCTGGATCAGTGGACTGAAGCACCATGAAGCAGCATGCAAAGATCACACCAGGCAACACTTTTCCTTTTCAGCAGGAAAGTAGGAAAGAATGAGGCTTCATGCAGAAGAGGTAGACGTCACGTCCTAAATGATGTAATTCACACTGTCTTTGTTCTGTCAAATCACCAAAATTTTAGCTCGCCAATTAGTCTGGAGTAATAGTATTCTTGGAAGTGAACTGATGTCCATGTTATCGTCATTGGAAATGGCAGATCTTCAGATGAGACGTTAAAGATTAAACCCAGATCATGCTAAATGTATTCTTCTTTCTTCTACAGCTTGGTCAGGGTAGTGTGGGAAACAGTGATGTTGGAAATACCAAGTGCTACTAAGTGTTGAAAAAAGTTTGATTTAGAATTGATAAAGTTTTGACTTTTGGTTTGTAAGTATGTCCATTCCAATTTGCTAAGAAGACTTCCTGTGATTCGTCACACCTGAAATGAAGTACGAGGAAAGGGAATGGTCTGTAGACTATGCCAAGTTCATTATTCCATTGAGTTGCTTAGTTCTTGGTGCAATTTCAACAAATCACACTGTCTTTACTCCATTAGCAGTCAGTCCCATCATTGGTTTAGTCAGGATGTTTTTTTGCAAAGATTGTGTTTTATTTTCCAGGTCACGGTTATCATTTGTCAGTCATCAGATCCCATTCCACCAAAACTCTACTTCTGTGCAGAAATAGACAGCTTCCCAATACTGCTAATGGGAATCATTCATCTCTCAACAGAGCAAAAGGAGACACCGACATAAATAGCCTACCCCACTATTCCCTACCTGCATTCATACTTATTCTCCATTTGCTTCTCTTGTCGCCTCTTTTTGTGTATTTTCTCTCGTTATTCATTCACAGAAGGTAATTTGCTGTCAGAGTGTGGTGATAATTATTCTACAAAATGGAAGACATTTACAATGGAAATGGAAGAATACCCCCCTTCCAGATCCGAATGTGTCCTCCGCAAGTTTGGGAACTCATTTGGTTGTATGGCTGTACACATCCAGGATCTCAGCACTATTATCCTCAGCTGATGGCATCACAACAGGGAAGGACCCAAAAGCAGAAAGCTGAGACACATGATCAAATTAAAGCATTTTTAATATTAAAAAGGTCTCTAACAAAAAAAAAAAACACTTGACAGAGCATGGAAAAGTCTACAAAATGTCTAACTGAAGTCACAAGTCACTTTTCAGCACAAGCCAACCAAAAGCTCAACAAGTTTATAGGTGGAAACTATCAGGGTGGGGTCAGACAAGGAGCAGGGAAACAAAGACAGGAAGTCAAACGAGACAAGATACAAGAAGATGACTTCAAAATATAACAGGAAATGACAAGATGGGAACTCTTATTGAGATGGTTCAAAATGGAAGACTCAGGACTGTCCATCTTACTTTGTGCATACTTTCTGGCCCAATCCCAAACCAGACCTAAATGCACTACCCTTCACCACCGAGTGTCACTCTAAATGAAGTCACACTCGCAGCTGTGGAGGGCACTTAAACTTAAGGGGGAGGGAATAAATAAGATAAGCAGGTAAAGGACGCCCTCCTCACGCCCTCCTCACGCCACTGGAAAACGGAAGAATTTGTCATTGTAGCTATTTAAGGACTCTGTGGTGGTCCACCCCCCCATGCGGTTTAGGACATCCCTTAATATGGAGGACCCTCCGCGAGAATGTGCAAACGTTAGTGGTTTGGGATTGAGCTTCTGTCTCCCTGCATCTTGCACCCTAAATTGTGCTCAAATTTCTCAGTGGCTTTTTGCATGGTTGCTATGATGTCATCTGAATCTTCATGTATGCAAAAAAAAACATCCAAAGGAATTATATTCTCCAATCTAGAGACCATCATCCCAGTGGGAAAAAATGTAATTGGAATGAAATGTTACACTGAAGTAGGCTGGTTAGGCAGGCCATACTGGTATATTAGCCACAAGTATGTTTTCACATAATTTGGCGATCGTATAACCAGTGGACTGGTCAGCTGTTTGCCTCAACTGGGCTGGACCTCTTTGAACTGACAGGCTCTTTTGTGACACACTCAAGGTTCATTTCCTACTCAAGACTGTGAATGTTTTTTTTTTTTAAAGAAATATTGTAAGCTATTGTTTTACTGCTTATGCTCATTGATGAGATATTAGTTCACCTACCTGCAAACCAGCTGCTATTCATCAGAAATACCTTAATCTCAATGATCCCTGCCAGCTCATCCTGCAGATTTGTGCGTCGCTATTGCAGTCTGCAGCTATGGTTTTGTCAAAAGTGAAATTAACCACGAAAACAACACCAGCTTCATAATATGCTCTTCTTTCAATAGAGAGATGCTCTGATGCTACAGCTGCAGTGGCTCCTCACAGAACGGCAGTTGGTCTGTTGTCTGACAATCCGAACGCAAACACATAACTTCAAGCCTGAAAGGATTGATTTTTGTGTGACACTGTGAGAATCCAGCTGCCATGCAATGTTACTGCGACTACCCTCAGTGCCAGCTTTCTCTCTATCTGATGCTGTTACTGCGTGTGATATTCTCCAGGCAGTTTATTTTCAGGAGCCATTTCACTGATGTACTCGTGAATGCTTAATGTTTCGTTCAGGACTCTGGCCTTGATGCTTACAAAGCCCTTCTCCCTCTAGCTAATGTGCAGCCTCTAGATGCTGGAATTTGGAAATCATTTGTATATTGTACGAGGAAAGGAATGAGAAGATTTTTTGATTATAGATGTTTCAGTGAAATTTTGCTATCAGCTACCAAATATGCCTCACTGAGTGTGATGGAGCCTACAAGCAAGATAAACTAAAATCAAAGAAGGCACTTTTCTTTCAGGAAGTTGTTGCTTAAAAATCGTCATCCCAGGTTCTTAGCCCTGCTATCATCAACTTTGAGGCCTTGTCTTGGCCAGCTTACTATGTGACTATCTGATGACAGCTTTAGCTTCTGATGGCCTTGACACTGAGCTGACAGCGTATACTTGTCTTATTTACCTATGAAGTTACTGGAGTCACATGTGGAGGCTCAGGTTCTTGAAGCTGTCCTGTTTCCAGTGCCTACTATGTTTAGCCTCCTGGGTCAATCCTTTTAATCCCAATTATCATTTACTTACTTAACTACAATCTGCCCACACTATCCGTCTAATGAAATCATTATGTCATTGTCATAGTTCCAGGTAACCAGTCAGAGTGAGAGCTGTCTGTTAGTATCTGCTTCATGTGTTCTACTGGCAGGACTCTGGATGGTCGATACACTGTATTGACTGATATTGATATGCACAAGATTTTAGTGGCTGGGAAAAAAAACTTCCATTCCAAGTAACGTTTGATACTGCACTCTTTTGATTAAATACATTGTCTAAAGGATTGCCGCTGTAAATCTTTTGTTGCTTTAATGGCATAATAAAAATGTAAAACAGTATATGTAGGTTTGTGTCATAGTTATGCTGTATTTTATTCAATTTATTGTTTTTTCGTGAAATGGAAATTAAATTGTAATAATAAAATCATAATTATAACAACAATAGTAATGACAATTGGAACATGACCAATTTAGCAATACCCGACAACTCAAGTCACTTCTTTCCATAGATTAAAAAAAGGATTGCAATGAAGCAGCCGTGGTCATTTATTGGCAGCAGTGTCCATAATAGCTCAGCAGAAACAGTAAAACAAAATGTAAGAGATGTTTCTTTGTGTGCCTGTTGTTGGATGTCTGCTGCTGTGAAGGTGACTGGTCTGATTCCTGTAGTGGGAAAATGTCATCTGCTTTCATATCTGTGTTCTTTGATCATTGGTGGCATAATGCAGTGATTGTTTGCTCTATCATTACTCTTCAGTGTCAGCTCTTGGTGGGTCTGCTCTTCATAAAGTACTGCACTGCAGCCAGTATTGCAGATTTTTTTTTTTTTGTGAGCAGAGTATTTATCATTCTGGTGTGTTTCCTTCATCTCATTGCCAGCATGGTGAACTCTTTGTTAAGCCGTCTCCTAGACCTTAGTTAGGGACATGCCATTGTATTCCTCAGACGCCTTGACCGGTTCTTGATCATTACACCTTCAGTTTTCCAAGACAGACACTGATTGTACCTTGCCTTCCGATTCGTAGTGGTGATTGTTGATTGTGACTTATCACTTTTCAGTTGAGATAACCCTTTGAGAATGGTCAGTGATTAATGTTGAGTTAGATGCGTATGGAGAGAGGCTTTTTGTCATTCTGCTGTTATCTATGAATCATTTTTCGAATAACTTCTCACATCCGGCTCTCTTTTTTTGCCTCCTTTCAACTATCTTTTCATCCACACTTCACGTTCTTGTCTCTGCATCTGACTTGAGTCTTACACACAACAGTGGCTTGACAGTTCCTCCAAATAAACTCTCACTCAGATTGACATATGCAATGTTGTATCAGTGATTGGTGGGCATCTCTCTGGAAAGCCTCTCACGAACCTGTGTTGCTATATTTAGCTTCATTCATGGTGGCAGCAGAGGCACAAAACATGGCTAGCATATTCCTACCTCCATTTGCCCACAACAAGGGAGAGAGCTAGAGAGGGATTTGACCCAGTCACTCATCCCTTTTCCCTCAATCTGTCTACCAGTCCTAAAGAGAGCTAATGCAGCAACAGGGAAAAGGGTGGAAACAAGAGTAGTGTAATTTTCAAATGTACACTATATTGCCAAAAGTATTTGCTCACCCATCCAAATAATCAGAATCAGGTGTTCCAATTACTTCCATGGCCACAGGTGTATAAAATCAAGCACCTCGGCATGCAGACTGCTTTTACAAACATTTGTGAAAGAATGGGTCGCTCTCAGGAGCTCAGTGAATTCCAGCGTGGAACTGTGATAGGATGCCACCTGTGCAACAAATCCAGTCGTGAAATTTCCTCACTCCTAAATATTCCACAGTCAACTGTCAGCTGTATTATAAGAACGTGGAAGTGTTTGGGAACGACAGCAACTCAGCCACAAAGTGGTAGACCATGTAAACTGATGGAGCGGGGTCAGTGGATGCTGAGGCGCGTAGTGCAAAGGGGTCGCCAACTTTCTGCAGAGTCAATCACTACAGACCTCCAAACTTCATGTGGCCTTCAGATTAGCTCAAGAACAGTGCACAGAGAGCTTCATGGAATGGGTTTCCCTGGCCGAGCAGCTGCATCCAAGCCATACATCACCAAGTGCAATGCAAAGCGTCGGATGCAGTGGTGTAAAGCACGCCACCACTGGACTCTAGAGCGGTGGAGACACGTTCTCTAGAGTGACGAATCACACTTCTCCATCTGGCAATCTGATGGACGAGTCTGGGTTTGGTGGTTGGCAGGAGAACGATACTTGTCGGACTGCGTTGTGCCAAGTGTAAAGTTTGGTGGAGGGGGGATTATGGTGTGGGGTTGTTTTTCAGGAGCTGGGCTTGGCCCCTTAGTTCCAGTGAAAGGAACTGTGAATGCTTCAGCATACCAAGACATTTTGGACAATTCCATGCTCCCAACTTTGTGGGAACAGTTTGGAGCTGGCCCCTTCCTCTTCCAACATGACTGTGCACCAGTGCACAAAGCAAGGTCCATAAAGACATGGACGACAGAGTCTGGTGTGGATGAACTTGACTGGTCTGCACAGTCCTGACCAGTTTGAGTTGTGAAGCTTCCCAATTCCTAACTTATATTATGCTGGTAAAAACAGATCTAACAGTCTTATATTGCAGAAAAAGGGAAATATCTATGATTGGGATGTAACAAGAAAATGTTTTGGTGAAGTGCATTTGGATGCTAATAAATTAAATCATAGAACAATTAATGTTCACCTGGGGAAAGCCAGTTCTCATTTAAATCTGTGATTGGTTTATTGATCCGCTCTCCTTTTTAGTTAACTCTATTATGTTCCATCCCCCTGTTCACTTCCTCTCTTTTGTATTTCTGTCTTTGTTTTCCTCCATCTCTTTCTGTCGGAGTCTAGTCTGAGAGCAACCTGGGGACAGATGGAGACATTAACATTAGTCCAATCATTCTTTGCTTTTGTTATGTGTCTGGGCTGGATATCCATTGTGTTTGTGCAGGGGGATACCCTCACCTTTTATATTATATTATCTCTATAAAGAAGGACACTAGATTTTAATATGTGATTTCTTTTTTTTAGATAGCTGGTGTAGCTCCATCAAGAGATGAAATCCATCCATCCATCCATTTTCTACAGCATATCCTCACATAGGGTTGCGAGTGGGGCTGGAACCTATCCCAGCTGTCTTAGGGCGAGAGGCAGGGGTCACCCTGGACAAGTCGCCAGTTCATTATAGGGGAGATGAAATCATCCAATTTAAAAATATTTTATAAGACTTAAAGCTGTGTCAAAGATCAAAGATGTGAGGAATGTAGAAAAGTTGCCGGCCGATTTTTTTTTTTTTTTTTTTTTTTTTTTTTTAATTACTTGTGTTGCAGTGCTCGATTTTTGAAATGTTTCCTCCTGCTGATGCCCCCAAATGTGATGCTATGCGATATCAAGAAGTTCAGTATATTTGTCCTTTATGTGGCTGCTGAAATAGTAGTGCTTGTTGTTGAGAACGGGACAAAAAAAACAAAATACACACTCAGCATGCAACAAACAACCAGAATGACCATGATAAAAGGATTTAATTGGTCAGTCATATATTTCTGCTGAAATTCAGATTTTTCCCTCACATGAATGTCCAGGAGCATTTTTTATTAAAAAAAATGCCTTGTCAGTTGAATTGATATTAGTTGTAAAGTTGCAAGATCTCCTGGTGATCCATTGAACACGATACTTGCAGACTATTCTCTCTACCTTTCTGCCAAAGGGAAAAGTAGATCCCTTGGCAATATCCACACTTCCAATAAGCTGCACTAATATAATGCTCTGCTACATTTCCCTTAACAGCAGGGGAGATCAATCTCTACTGTTGTAATCATAGTCTAATGAGTCTCTCTTAGGTAGCTCAAAGGTAGGCTACAAAGCTGTCTTACTGTGGCCCTTTACGGACTCAAATATAACAATAATTATGACTTAATTGTTTTTGATTGAGGCTCCAACCTTACAGCAAGCTTTGCAAAGAACCTGATGACACTGGTTAGTCTTCATTTGATTTCATATTATGCCGAACCACCTTAAGGCTCTTACACATTTTCAGACTTTGGGAGGTTGGTATGTTGTTTTAGTACAATTACAGTCATCCAGAAATGATGCAAATAATGTTTTCATTCGCTGGAGCTCCCTGCACCTCCAACTGAGCTTTGGTCACATGGTTGCACATCGTAATTAGTAACACGTTATGGATAAGCTTGATAAGACACACTGGGACTTTGAAGGAACATTTTAAAAAATAATTTAAAATTGAAATGACTGGTTTTAGCTATTTTTTAAATGAACTTTATAAATTGCTGAAAGGTTAACTTTTACCAGAGTAAGCATCTACTTTATCACTCTGCAAAAAGGCCTATGTGTATGGCTAGCACGTCATCACATCTGTGTGTCTGTGTCTTTATGAGCATTCATAAACTTCGCAGTGACTGACGTTAACAGTAGATCTTGTTGACATATTCAGTCCTGCCTGTCAGCGTTAATGGAGAAAAGGACTTTAATCGTTATTTGTCGTGTGTGCTCCTGTGCGTCTATGACTGTTTATGCATAAAGGCATGCAGTGGCAGAGTGAGGGCTGGGAAGAGACAACCTGCCCTTCACTTCTGAGAAACATTTAATATTTTTTAAGCTGCGTGTTTGTGTGTCATTATTTGCAAGCACATATTAATGCACGGGAGAACACGCTGTGTCACATGCTTCTTTCATTTTCCACATGACACCAACTCACGACTGGAGTCACTCTCAAGGATAGCGGCATGTCTCTGTCAACTGCACCTCTAATTCTAGTTGACTTCACTCTGGCTGTGTCCTATCATGGTGTTTGCAGTCTCTTTATTGCTATAAAGCTTGTGTGTGTGTGTGTGTGTGTATTATTTAGTTATGTGTGCACTTTTTTGTAATTATGGATGACATTGCATATTCAAGTGTTTTCTGCAGCTAGTGTGAGTAACGGATCTGTGTGCAACATGCGCATATGTGTGATGACTTTGTGCCGCATGGATGAACATTTCATTGCATCTCAACAGTGTGAGTTTGTGAAATGAATAAAAAAAAATGGTCACTAAACTGCAAAATTATAGGTAACAACATCTGCCTATCTATCAATTGTCTGTGATATTTCAGCGCCCACAAAGTTTTGCATCTGAGAACAAATTCTGCATCTGATTACAGTCATCCATTTAGCAAATTATAAATGTAGCCTTTGTGCCAAAAACACAGGAGGGGGAGTGGTACAGAAACCATGAGCTATGGGTCCTGACCAACAAACTGATCAGAGGATAGCATGATGTGAAGTAAAGGACAAAAGAAAAAACACAATTCTGTCACAATTACTGGAAGGTGTGAGCTTGACACCCCTTATAAATACGCTTCACTTAGCACTAACCCTCTGAAGACACTGATAATTTAACTCTAACTTTGTGGCTATTAGTGCTGATTCTGGACTGTTTTCACAATGAGGCTCATTTGCGTAGAATGGGGCCAACTTTGCACCAATATATGCATATTACCTCATTTAACTGTCTGCACATAGCACAATTAGAGGTGTATCTCACTCGGTTGCGGTTGCTTTGAGAATTACACTGTTTTTTGTCTTCTTTGTGCAAGATTAGCGGCCATGAAAGCTGCACAATCCTTCTATGAATGCATCCCTTATTTGGAAGTTTACTATATAGTAGTTTTAGCGAGAGCATTTGGCAACTGCACAGTGTGTATAATATTTCAGTCATATTACATTCAACTGTACATATTGATGATTCAGATCTATTGTGAAATAGTATTATTCAGCCATGTTCTCTACCATTTTTTGCCATCACATAAAATCTAAAATAGGCTTTTTTGTGTGAATCAATAGTGCATTTGAAATGTGTTCAGTAAATCCAGAAATGTGAAACCACATCCAAATTACATTAACTATTCATACTGCAGATTTGTGGCAAGGTGAAGGGATCTTTTAAAAAAAAAAAATCTTTATTGCCTTATGGCCTGTGAAATCATGTCCCTTGACTCTTTTACATGACTTTTATTATACATTACATCTGTGACTGAATCAATTAACTAATGTGGGCTAGACTTCTCCATGCTGTGGTCACACATCTTTTCATTTCACTGAATAGTGGAGAGATGCAATCTTGCTTTGCTCTTTCATAACTCCTTTGTTTAAAACCAGGGACAGAAGCTTCTCATGCTGGACCGTGTCCCTTAAAAAAAGAAAAGGGTTATTAAAGCAACATCTGTGGCATTTAGAGGGAGCTATTGAGAGAAACGGAACGTAATATTATGTTTTTCTTAGTGTATAATAAGCTGAAAATAAGAATTGTTGTGTTTTTGTTATCTTAGAATGAGCCATTTATTTCTGAATAAGGACCTGGCCTCCATGTTCTACAGTAGCACCAAATGGACAAACTAAACACTCTACATAAGGTTGTGTCTAGATGGTAACTTGCAAGTTGCAGAAACATTTGCACAACTTTCATGATTCAAGGTTATGTAAGAGTTTAACAGTCATAGAGGGTTAGAGTTCGAGAACCTTCCTCTATAAGCAATTCACATTTTAATGTTGACCACCGTAGATGCTTGGCACAAGTTTGGTTGGGTACAATCTGCCACCTCACAGCTAAACTACAGGCCAAAAGTTTGGAAGCGACTTCAATTTTCTGATCACAGTGCCTATATATGTATTTTGGGATATATTTACTGCATGATCACACTTTGCTCTCATTAATATGCACCGTTTTCCTCAATTTACCTTCAGGTATATATTGGTGTTGCCCGACCATTTGCTGAATAAATGTCAACAAAATAAAAGAAGGGCTTAGTTTTAGGGAAGAGAATTTTCGTGCAAAAGGTTTTGCACATGAAAATCCCAATAAATCTCAGCTGCTTTCAGATCTTTCACGAATTACTGAGTAAAGAAACAAGAGTTACTTTTGTATTGATTATGTTTATTTTGTTGCAAAGTATACCACTGATTCAGTCTTTTTTTTGTACAAATTCGATCTTGCTTTCAAACTTTTGGCCTGTAGCGTAGATGCAGTCTACGCTACAGGACAAAAAAGCCTACACACTGCTCCTTTAAGAGCAAATTGTCAACAGCATACATTTGAGTGTCAATCCAAATTGGGATGAAAGACAAGAAAAATCATAAAGCAATCCTTTCAGAGAAAATTCCCTCAAGAGCCCACATAAATGAACAATACTGAGTGAATAAATAATTATCCACACAGGACATAATTAGTACATAATTAATACATGCAGACCCAAAAGAGCCTATTAAGATTAAAGATGTTACATAAAGTGTGTGGCAAATACTTGAGAAAAAGCAAATGAATAGAAGAAATTCATAATCACTTTTTGACATCTCCCTGTTTGCCTTTAATCCCCCAAAGGCCTTTACCAATATTCTATAGCAGGCTTGTTGTGGGGGTGTATTGTTCAATTATTAAGTTTACCTTGGAAAAAAAGTTTGAACAAATAATGATTTTCCCTGCAGTCAATTAAATGAGCTGTAGCTTCACCACACAAATGGGTACAGTGAGTAAATGTGTCATCATACTCAATAGTGGTTGAGGAAAGCTCAAAAGCTTCAACCAACAGGCCTTATTGGCCAATTTGAAAATTTCAGCAAGTTTCCTTGGCAACCAGCAAGGATACACCGCTGCTTGGCACATCCTGAGAGTAACTGGCTGATGATATGCAAATATAAGGAAACAGAAACTAAAGTGAAAAAGAAAGGCAGAGGGACGGATATATATGTCCTGTGAGACACGAGCAAATCTTCCTGTAAAATCAGTGCAAAATGTACACTGTAAGTGTACGGTGGGTTTACTGACAGACAGCATTGTACTGCACCTGTCTGATGTGGTTAAGATGCAGGATAGTCCTCTGTGTCGTGACGCTGTAGTCCGCCACGGGGGGATGCAGATAAATAAAGTGTACATTTAAAATGCAGTGTGTGTAAGAGGGGCTGAGGCAGACAGAGTTTGGCAGAACAAGGCTGAGAAGCTGGAGAATATCTTTGCAGCGGCACCGGTTTCTAAGCACTGTACTGTGTGTTGTGCACCGTGCATTTTGATGGTTGTTACGTTTTCCCATTCTTCACTAATTTTACTGTAAGTGCCCAAACAGTTTGTGTTATGGAGAAATACCGATCAGTCAATGGCTGGAGAATAGAAGCACCTAGAAGTCTTTGAAGTTGATTAAAGAAGTAACATTATTTGAAGATTCTGATATCAGGAGGAATATGAACTTTGTAGAGTAGAAGCAATCAGTCTTGAGTCCGCTGCATATTCCTACCCTCCCCCTTGGTGGTCAGCCTTATAAACCAATGCCCAGTTAAGTTAAAATAGCCCATATAAGTAAGATGCTCACCCTAAGTTCTTAACTAACAGTGGTGCCTGTTGTCTTGTTGATGTGCAGCCATTTGTATTATCGAAGCGCCACCACTAACAGCCTCCCTTGACCTTGGTTGCCTAGTCAACCAGAGATAGCGAGCCACCTGTTTCCTTGAGATGCTGTGCTTCAATTCTAAATTCTGGCAAGAAAATGGCCTAAAGATTTTAGTGCTGTTAAAAGCAAATAATAGCTGACCCTATGAACCCTTGAAAAAACAGTTTGTATTTAGCTCACTCTTTTGTATCCATCTATAATTGTGGTTTTGTGTGTCAAGGTAACAGATTCCCTATTCCCATGTAGAGTCGCAGGGGTTCAGGGGGGAGTTCAAGAAACTTCTGAGGTCATCTGGTGCTAGCGAGGGAGAGTTTGGAGTACAAACGAGACCAAATGCTGAATGTGAAGTGACCGTAGATTACAGCCTGCAAGCTCTTTACAGATTCAGGTCCAGGGTTCTCTGCAGATGAAAGATAAGGTTCCTCTGAGTCTCAGCATTTAAAGCTCAAACTACAGATCTATACTATTTCCTTCTCCTCTTGGCTCACAGTGACTTTCACTGATTCAATCCTTCCATATCTCTCCTTTCCATATTTCTTACATGCATACTGTCCTCATTAACAGTAGCACCCCCACTCGTCTTCTTCCTCACTTTCTCAAAAAGCACACCCCTCATGAACTGTTAAGACCTTCAACTACTCTGTGCATCATTTGCCTGCAGACACAAAACATGTAGAGTTGCAACTCTTAAAAGATTCTGATCCTCGTGTCAGTTTTGACATTTGTCAGCCATATGGCTATCTTTTTTCTACATTTTTGTGGAGTAAACACAAAACATTTTGCTGTCATTGTTAAACGTGTTAATCGTGATTATAATAAAGGATAACACTTTTGTTTGTTTGTTTGTTTTTAATAATGTAGTGCTGTTATGTGGAGTTGTCACGCCCTTACATGTAGCTTCCTGCTGCCATAGTCATGGAGAAGAACAACAACAATAATCGGTCCGTTTTATTTTTTAAAACTCCCAGACGAGTCAGTTGAGCCATCAGTCGTAATATGCGAGCATGCTAGTGCAGCTCATTAGATGCAAACAAGCACAGCAAAACACTATTTTGGAGTGAGCAAGTCTCCACAGACCTGTGGATGAAACTAAACGGAAGTTAACGACAATGCTTGTTAAATGGGTGGCAGCTGATTGCAGACCAGTCAACACCATGAAAGCCTCTGGTCTGAGAGACGTACTCTAGCCGATTTGTGTGAATAGCAATCATTAGTTTTTAAATCAAATTTTAAATGTACAAGAAAAACTTCCGCAACTAATCACGATTAAAAATAAATAATCGTTTGACAGCTCTGCCTTGTGGATAATAGTGTATTTATTGGTTATTGCACACTATCTGGTAATATAAAATAGACATTAAAATCCCCTTTTATCACAGATATTCATGTTGTACCGCTGTAACACTCAAAAGAGCCTACACACCTTGGTTTTCTGAGCTGCTCTCCTTGACAACATGCCACTTCAACACAAATTAAACTCAACTATTCGTATCAAATGGACGGCATGAATTACACACTGTTGACCATAATTAGGAAAAGTCCAGCCTCAGCATTTTCTGTGTGAACAGAGTGTGTAGTACGGGTTCACATGGTGTCTTTCAAGGTGTTTGAATCTTGATGGTAGCCCATTAATCTGAGTTAATTGAATCAATGCTGTTTCCCCCTTGTTGTCTCAGGGGTATAACATGGTAATACTGTAGTTCACATGTCAACACTTGGGTGGTGTGTTCATTTGATGCTATGGGATTTAAACATTGATTAGATAGTCCACTGTGTTTTCTGGAAGATTACAATGCCCTGGACGAGTGCGAGAAATTCAGGTCAAATACTAGCTGTGTTTATTGAGCTTGAAAACAATTAATATGTAGGCTTAACAAAGAACTTCATCAGCAGTCTCTGTGACATCAGACTGAAGTCAGATTCATTCTTGTCATGGTCTGCTTGGTTTCAGAAAATACTTTGCTTGTTTGCCCATGCCAGATCTCTCTCACTTCACACTGCCATTATTGTGCTCACATTTTACACGCCATTCAATCTGAGTGAACCAACGATGAATCAGTCTTTGCATCAGCTGGCCTGTAGCCCATTCATAAAAAGGACATTACATGTTTAAATATGTCAGACTTCAACAAATGTCAGCTATCCCATGTCAAACAGATGAGTGTCAACTGTTCTGAGTGAGCTCAGCTGTAGTATGTGATTACCTAAAGGGGTCAGGCTGTCTCAATTTACAACAAATGCGTGTGGATGTCGACTGTGATCGACACAAATGGAGACGTGCTGTGTTTATATTAGTTTGTCTGTGGCCAGATGTGTCCTCATGATGCGCCCACTTCTAACAGCAATGTTTCATGGTTGACTTGCATGCAGTGATGAGATGGATGAGGAAAAGATGGCTGTTGTTTGTGTGCACCATAGGTGCCTGAACATATTTCACACAGGCAAGAAGGAGGTTTACTGTGAAACAGAACAAATAAGGACTACTTAGAAACTACCAAAGATGTGTTTAAGAAAGAGCAGCTTTTTTCAGCACGAATGCGTTCAATAAAGGTTTTAGTCGCATCACAAAACCTTTCCCTGAAAAAGCAGACAGATATTTTGAGCACTGATTACTGGTGCTGCTGATGAAAATGCTTCTCAGTTGTTTCTTGTGTGTGCAGTGGACCGGTGCCCTGGATTACAGTGAAGCCTGATGCCTTGTTTAATGTAATGTTTGTAGGATGCCTTCATGTCTTTCTTCATGTGTTGATTTCATTCTGTTGGACAGGTAATTATTTGTTTAGCTTCGAGAGGAGTTATTATTTTCATGAAATATGTAATGTTTGCTAACTTAGCTACTTTTGTAGCGCTTATTAGCCCAATGCTAACATTAGCTGTTCTGTGGGTGTAAGGTGGACGTAGGTGAGCGGGACTTGAGCGGGAAGGGTCCTATGTTCCCCAGTCTCATTCAGGACCTGGAGAGCATAGGACCCACGGAACTTAGCCACGCTCACGATATAACAGTATGTTCATGTTGCACAGCCATAGTCTCCAGTATCTGCATTATAAAGGTGCTCACAGACTCCAGTGAACTGTGAACGGAGCAGAATCTGGATGACCGTTCAGCTCAAAGTTTCCATGGTCGAGCACACTGCTGCTAGTCATTTCCTGTGAAATTTCTGTGAATCAGAATATCAATTTTAAAGGGGGTTGATGTGAAAAATAGGTGCCGAGCAGTGTTTTGTGTGACAACAGTGTGGAGTCTGTGCGGTCGCAAAATTTGAGCTTTGTGCACTCAGTGTTCGTTCCGCCGAGTATGTTTGGGTCTTTAGCCCAATGCTAACTTATGATGCTAGCTCACCTGTGCTTGTAAACTGGTCATCAGTGCCACTTGTATTGAAGAGGTTGTAGGATATAACATTTTGATCATATTGCACAGCCATAGTCATCAGTGTCTGCATTATAATTGTGATAAAATGACATTGAGTGGGACGTTTTACAGCTGTGGTGATGTAGCATAACGTCTCTCCTCTCACTGCTGAATCGTACTGTTCAAGTTTGAGGGGGTGTGGCTTAAATGGAGCACTGACAGGAGGGGGAGCAGAGTGTGGAGCTTAGAGGAGGCTGAGAGGAGGTGCTGCTTTCAAATCTTGCTCGCTCTCTGACATGACAGACTATAGCTTTAAGTTTCTGAAATATTTCTAATTAATTGCTGCCTGAAGTTTCACATTAGTGAAAGCTGGCGGTGCACTGCAGGTTGACCGTTTGATCAATGAATCTCATTAAAAAAACACTTTTATTAGACCATTAGAAAACACACCTTTGGACAGAAACACCTCTTTTAAAACGAGTGTGGTTAGAGGCAGGCTAGGGTTGTGGATGCAGAGGGTTATACCTTTTCGATAATGTTTGTATAACATCTTTGTTAACAGCACATTGAGATAAAAACATTGTAGACAGAAAGAGACAGAGAAGAACAGATAAACAGACTGTAAGGGGGAGGCATGGGGCAGCGAGTCATTTACACATCAGGCACTAACATGTGCTACCTCTTGCTGCTCATCTATTATAAATCGTTGATTTAAATCGTGAAATATGGTGGTCTGAAAGATGAATTAGTTGACATCGCTGTTGCTGTATCTTCTCCTTCAGGATGCTGAGATTGAGACAGAGGAACATATGCACCTGCTCTCATCGTGGACTCTGGCCAAACAGACGGAAACTCAAAGAGCAGAGAGTCAGGGGAGGAAACAAAACAGAGGGGGTTGTTTAGTCCGTCTGTCAAATAAACACCAAGCTTGTCCAAAGCTGATTGCAATCACTATGAGCACACTTCTCCATGCAGTATTATCAGGAGCTAGAACACTCTTCATCCACTGTGTTGTGTGATGCGTTGCTATACAAATACATTTGAACTGAATAAAGAGTATGATCCAGTTTACGAGGGAACGAGCAGATGTTAGCTATGCTAGTGATCTGTATTATCCCTTTAGGACACTGGTCAGGAGGACTCTTAGCTCTTCCCATGTCCCGCAGGAGGAGGCTCAGCACTGTTAATTAGTGCATATGTCATCTGAGCAGCGACAGCCAGAGGTCTTGGGAGATGGAGACAGGGCTGGGTGAGAGTCATTACACTCCATCATCTCAGCACTCCTCTGTTCTTCTTTCACTCCACTTCACCAGTTTGCTTCACTCTCCTTTCTCTCCTCTGTCGATGCATCACTTCTTGCGAAAAGGAAACAACAATGCCCCCGTCTCTTGCCTTTGTGACTGGATGCCATCTGCACCTTTAGAGATACGACAGTCATGTCCTGCTCCATGCATCATCCTTGCTTGCGTAATCACAAACAAACACACACAAACAATACATCTTAATTAGTAAGATACTTTTGGGCTGTGTGTTTTTGTGTATTGACTTGTTTGCACTAACTGGAACCTGCGTTCATACCTGTTATTTTATTATTTTTATTTCCCCATTAAACAGAACCACTCCACTCATCGACTTGATCTGCTTGAAAACACAGTGTAATGCATTTCCGTGATTTCTTTGGCAACACAAAGCATGATGTAACAGTTAGTTATGTTCATTAGCGTTCATCCAAACTTACTGAAGAACTTTTTTCCTGCAGTCGTGCTGTTCCTCACATCTCATCTTTAGATATTCTTCATAATTGCCAATTGGGCAGGCAGGCAGTGTTGCTTATAGAATTACAGACTTTTTTTTAATAAAACAAACTGATTCAGGAGTGTATTGCTGTCTTCTGGCAAACAGCTGTACTTCATCCCTAGCTTTACAATACAAATGTCCAATGATCAGTCTAGCTAATATAGTGATTAATTGAATACATGTAGCACTCTCTCTCTCTTTCCTCACACTCCCATTGTTCATTGTCACAAGTGTGACCAACGGTTTGTGTCTCATCTTCATCCTCAAGCTTGGATGCTGTTGTTCAATCATCCCTTCACTTATGCCTCTGATTTAACCAGACACAAGATCAAGGCTTGTCCCTAGATTAAAGAGTGCGAACACAAGAGGCAAACTGAGGAGAAGAATGTTATTCCCCTGGGTGTCTGATCAACAGGTGTGTGAATGACTTTGACATGGTGGTACATTGATAAACAGGCCACACTGCCTGCGTATGTGAACCAGCAGGAAAACAAGCAGTTTGGCAGAATAAATGTGATTCAGCATTTCTCATGAAGAGCCGTGCTCAAGTGTGGTGGCCAGAAATGTCTCTGCGGTGTAGTGAAGCACCTCTCTTGACTCTCTCCACTGAAATATACGCTTGCCAGAGCATCTTATTCTACTCTAATATACTCTTATCTTGAAGTAAAAAAGCCCCTCCAGCTCTCCTTACTCTTAGCTTTCATCCTCTTCCATAATCATTTTAGGGTTACAGTGGCTGATGCCTTCAAGTACTGTGCAGAATTCAGGCTTGTTCTAGTCATTATAGATGTCAAGATTAAAAATTGATGGATTTCAGTGATCTAAAAAGGACATGTAACACACCATTAAAGTGTGCTCTGTTATATAGAATCTAATGCTGCAGCAAATGGTTATTTTTATTATGGATTAATCCTCTGATCATTTTCTGAATTAAGTGACTGGGTATTTAGTCTGTAAAACATCAACAAGTTGTTTGCTGTGATGTTGTTACATTCGATCGAACATGACAGGCTTGAGAGCATGCATATGTGTTTACTCACATGCACTTAATGTGTTTCCAGGCAGTATACTGCTTCCACTCCACCTAGCACCAACAAATGATGTGTAATTTGACAGGAGATGTTAAGGTGTTGCCCCATGATGGTGTTCTTTAACTGATTAATTCAAATGGTTAGACATTTTGAATTGTCAAAGCAGGAAGTGAAATTGAAAACATTAGTGATGACTGCACTATTACTGCAGCGTGTTGTCACCTAATATTAGCTACCTCCTTAGCTTAGCATAGGCTGTTGTGATAGCGCCCTCAAAACAGAGGCCTTTGAAAGATCTCTCTCTGATTCAGTCGCTCCATTTTCCATGTTTTTCTTCTTTTTAGAGCGCTCGCACTCTTTATCTCTCTCTCTCATGCTCTGAATGTCATGTCCTGTCTGGTTGGCTCTACATTACACCTCAAAGGCATGGCTCATGAGAAAAAGAGATTCATTCAAAGCCTTTATTTAGACCTCTGAGACACTTTGAGGGAAGACCTTTGGTTTCACTGGCACCAAGGAACCACAGCAAAACCGTAAAACACCTGTCCGTTCATTTGATTGTGACTGTGTGTGGATGTGGAGCACAGCAAAATAAAGGGAACCTTTTTATTAGGAAGACACATGATCTGTCACAGGTCAGCTGAGCACAGGTCTTCCCGCAGTAACAATCACTAATAAACCTTAAAAACTGTGGACGCAATTTTGGATTCACTGGATTTTAAACACATTATGTATGCCAGTCAGAGTTCCCATCTCCATAACTCCTGTTTAAATGTTGAGGCCAAAAAAAATCAGTGTTTTACCCTCAGCTCAGTGAGATGAGTTGTCACTTCAGCCACCAGATGTTGTGACAGTCAATATGCAGTCAGGAAAGGCTGTAACCTTCCAACCTCATTTACTGTATGTTGTTGCATAAGTACTCCAAATTATGTTGTACTTGTCCTTCTTTTAAATTAGTATAAATTAGTATAGTCGCTATCAAAACTCCACTAACCATCCTCTTCACTGCACCCATGTGTGTTGATTTATTCCTTCCACTATTCCTCTCATCATTATTTGTTACTCTTGGCTTGAACAGTTGCCTGTTTGTCCAGGTTTGTTTTGGCTTGAATCCATTACATATTCATCTGTAAAAGATTTATGGCTACGAGTCAATGTATTGTTATTGGATGTGTTGTAATTAAGTGAGATAAAAAGCTGAGTATGTGATGGAGGACATTTGTATTTGAACCGTTACTGCTCACTATGCCATTACACATTAAAACAAACTGATATAGTTTTCCTCTGGGACTTTCAGTAATCTGTAAAGAAATAAAACCAGATATGATGCAATCTTGCTATTAATTTCTGAGCGACTGGCTGCTGAAGGACTGGAGAAAATGATGCGCTCCACATGATCCACATAACTCGTGAATCAAATGTGATGCATATAGTGTTAAATGGCTGATATTGTGTTTAGAAAGGACTTCACTGAACCTAAGATAGATTGTTAGAACTATAATAAAAAAAATAAGTAAATAACAAAGGACACAACAAAGGAAAAAAATCACAGGGGGTGGGGCTGGTGGTGTCATGAACATCCCTGTAGATCACCATTACCAGTTAAAAGGTTTCATCCCTGTACTGTATGTTATATTTTCATCTCATGTCTTATTAAAATAGTCTATAAAGGAACTATTTCCATGTCACGCTGACTGTCCTCTTAAAGAGAGCTAATCTTTTCTAGTTCTGGATGAATCATTACGTCCCTCAGGAGTGTTTGGTGTGATGGTGAGTTTTTCTGTTTCCAGGTCAGCTTTGTCAGTCTCTGAGGTCCGATCCAATAATGTTATATTGGATGTTTGACAGCTGTAACATGGCAGACTTCACACCAAACATGTGCAGTAGACATTTAATGTCATCATGAATTCACAACACAAGATGATCCTGTTGAACTACTTGAGCAAGTTACTTGAACATCCCAGTGATGGAGAGGTGCACTGAAACAGCTTCTCACTGGTTTCGCTGTTTAACTGAAGTATCACAGGAATTATCTCGCCAAATTAAGATAATGGTGCTCAGTCAGGCTTTATCATCAAGCAACTGTCAAGTAGGGTATTCACAATGACTGCATTAAGTCATTGGGCATTAGGCAATATATATTTTTTCTCCCAATAATAATGATCATTTCTCAAGAGGTCTCAACCAGAAATGTGTTATCTGAAGCAGGTGAGACCCACTTAGGCTCTGAGATAAACTGACACTAACATATGAGCTAGCCAACAGTATTTTGTGTGAATTAAAGGCTGCTGGGGCCTTTCTGTGTGGAGTTTGCATGTTCTCCCCGTGTCTGCGTGGGTTCTCTCCGGGGACTCCGGCTTCCTCCCACCATCCATGTGCCCTGTGATAAACTGGCAAATTGTCCAGGGTGTACCCTGCCTTTCACCCTAACCCCTAATTTCCACCGGATGCATAACGGTGGGTATTGACGGACGACGGATATCGACTGTGGAAAGACAGCTGGGATAGGCTCCAGCCCCCCTGCGAACCTATGTGAGGATAAGCAGCAGAAAATGGATGGGTGGTTCTTGTGGTCTTAGGAAGTGTCGGTTTGATTACCTGCTATGAAGTTCAGCTGGTTAGCCTGACATGGTTGGTGCAGTTATAAACGTTCCAGTACACTACAGCAATTACTCTTCTGGCTAGAGAGCACAGCCAGGCTCAGATCACACACAATGAGAGTCTGCAGATGTATCAGTGGAGCTCCAGACATTGATTTTAGTCAAGTTTGATCTTGATTGAAGTTCACTCACACAGCTTTAGGTGCGTGTAATGTTAGGCTACAAAATCCAGCCAGTGTAGAAACTTAAACAAAGGTGACTGATCATTGGAAGACAAGGCCCAAACGCTCTGTGGGACAGAGAAGATGAGAGGATGGAGTCCTTCTTATCTCTGCATGCTTTTAACTTGCAGTGGTAGTAGAGATGGTCCTGTCACGGTATACTGAATAATTACATTGAGTCAGTCACTCACCAAAGCCAAATTAATAAGATTAATCAGAAAATGGGATGTGGTGTGGTGATATGGAAGGAGTCAGCGGTGTGAGGCATGTAATTATGAATGAAAGTATGTGTACTTTTTGATCATGTTGACCTTATTTGACAATCTTGTCAAAAAAAATTGTAGCCTGTAATAGAGATCAGTGAAAGTGCAGAAGCTTTCAGTCAGGGAAGGTGAAGATTTTTAATCCATTTTAAATGTGAATGTTTTACTTTAACTCAGCAGACTGATTTAATATCAGGCACTGGATCCATTTATACCTTGAGTCCCATGTTGGCTTGACATCTAGGTGGAAAAGAACTTACTGAATATGCTAAATAACATCCACAAAAACACCTTGAAGTAATTCAATGGTAAACTGGAGAAAAATCTGACAGCAATATATCAAAGACTGTGATTCCCTGTGGAGAAGTGGATGTTTTTTATTATATATATTTTTCAAAGTGAAACCAGACCAGACTGGATAGAAAGCCAAAAGTACCAACTTCACTATGATTTGGACTAGTCAAAGAGACTATGGCTTATGAAAGCACCCTAAGAAATCCTGCCATGAATCAATAAAGTAGAATAATGCAAAGTATTGTTTGTATTGATTTGAAAATTATAGATGAGCTCTTAATCATTAATTGCAGTCATTGGTTTTAGTATTAAGCCACATGTATTTCTTCTATGAAACTATAATTAGGGTTATGTCCTTAAATAAAAGTTTGACTGCTGATGCTTCATTAATTACCAAAACAGTGTCAGCAGCTCTGTACAAACAGGTGCGAAGAGGTGCTGGCAGGAAAGGAGACGTGATGCACTGAAAAGCTGCACAGCATGCTTTATGAGGTGTGAGGTGTCAGGGCTGCATTCTAACGTGAGTCGTGTATTACTTGTGGATTTAAGCAAACTTGACTTACTCACAAACGGACAAGGAGACACAGTCATCCTGCTGGGCATTTTAACCATTACATCACTGTTTGTCAGAGAAGGATTTGAACACATGCCTCTGCTCATATTTGTTATTATCAAAAAAGGCTATGTTCATTTACAACAAATGATGTATAAGAATACATTTTGTTACACAACATCACAGACATTTCTTTTTGCCAATGTTCAGCACCACTTTTATAGGGGAGTTGATTTTTCAGCTAAAAGAATTTAATGCATATTTTTTAAGAGGCACAGAGAAACTTTTGAGAACTGCCACAGCAGTTTTTTTTTTCCCTTTTCTTTTGTGATTAGTCACTCTTGAAAGTGACTTTGCTAGCACTGAGTGTTTTTATAGTTTAATTTCCTTAACAAGGCTAACAACATACAAGGACATTTTACCATGAGTAAGCTTGTTTATTTGAATTTGCCTTGCCTTTTGTTTCTAAGGTGAACTTTTTAAGGGTTAACTCCTGGCAATTTGTGACGAACGCAGTAAGAAATTGCCAATGGTTAGGGATGGAAGCCTCGTTGTTAAAACACATCTGAAGCAGATAATCAGTAGTGAATAAATATTCTTCTTTGAAGCTACAGATATGTGTATTTGTATTTGTTTGTGCCTCTGTTCATGCACTGCTGTGTGGCTGGAAAAATCTCTCTGTTTCGACAACACTGTCCCGAGTGGGCTCTTAATCTTAAGCCTTTAGTCTCCCCAGCCCTCCACCGTCTCTCAGTGTAATGAAAAACACAACCTATCTCAGGTGAAGATGCGGCTTTTCAAAGCTGTATTTGATGTCAGTTTTGTGACATTTTGGGAAAAAAACATCTTCCTATCACTTGAGTTCCTCTGGTTTTCAATTATATAGTGAAAGTGCATCACAAAAGTAAAGACGACATGGAGAAACTCAGATTTAAACCACTGTATTTTGGTGCATTATCTGGAACGCTGTTCTGGTTGATTGATGACACGGCTCAGACAGGGAAGAGATGGCCACCATCAATACAAACATTACTCTTAAGATGTCACTTAAATGGCAATATTGAAAGGCAAACAATAGGCTTTTGTACTAAAACTACCACGCAGGCCTGTAATCATCAGAAGCTCAATGATGCTGATGTCTCCTGATCAGATCTTATTTTGACAGTGGTCGTAGGGTTGGCTGAAACGGGTATAATATCGAGCTGCTTGACAAATTTGTTGAATTTCCAAACAGATTAACTCATATAGGAAATTAGCTCAATCAGAGCCTTATCATCGATCAGTGTGTGTCTATATTATAACATTTCATGCTGGCTCTATAAACTCATCATTGCCGTCTGCAGGAGGAAACCGTTGATCTCTGCCGCCTCTTTTATCAATAGCATTGATCATGTAAAGGATAATAGCACTTCTGTTTTTGCAGTTTCCTCTCCCCTGAGTGGCTGAGTGGCCCTAATCTGCACTCTAATCTGCCATGCACTCTGCAGAAGGGATGCTGTCTTCACCCCACAGAAAATAAACTCTGGTTTCCAAACTTCGGCATTTACATACAACAGAAACTATTGAGAATAAGAATGACAACTTTATCAGCAATACTATTTCTGACTTGGGTGCATACTGTATTCTGCACTGCTGGTTCAGTTCAGTGCACTGAACTCAATAATATAAGAATTCTGCATGCTGTTTTGTCTTTGCGCCTACAGCTACAGTAATGCTATTTTTTCAAAGATATTTAAATGGCTGCGCCGATGTTTCAGTCAGAGCTGTTCGTGTGCATCTGCATGTGGTTGTTAACAGCACTGTGTTGCTGTGATAAGTTGTGACTTCTCTACAGTTGTGTCTGTGTGTCAAAAACACAGTGATGCTGAACAGATAAAGTTGAGGTGCTGAGTCGATATTGCAAGCAGCAGTGATTGATTTATTACTCGTGGGTTTTGCTCTCTCTCTCTCTCTCTCTCTCTCTCTCTCTCAGTCTCCTGATAGTATACACACTGGACTGAGTGGAAAAGAGTGCAGTGTTGAATTTAGCATTATGTACCCAGTGTTAACAGTTACCAACCTTTATTTAATTTGTCCTCAGTATGATTTATGGAAAAAGAGTACCACTATGGTTGTATGTTAATAAATGCCTTACATATACAGCGGTTTATTAGAGCGCAGAAGTTAATCAAATTGATTGTATTTTTCACATTGTTCCCATGAGCTTCCATGCAGTAACTGTGAACCGTTTCATTTATGACTGGAGACAGAGCTACTGCTGCTATTTGTGTAGCAGTTACCATCTTAATTTTCAGTGCATGAATAATGCACACTCAAATGTAGACAGGAATTGATGCGGCTGAAAAATGGGTGTCAGAAGAAGTTTCTGTAAGAGCTTTTGCTTATATTAAGGTTTTGTTTACTTTAGTATGGTAACTAGAGCTGGCTTTCAGGATGACCTTTCGTGAAAAGTAATGGATAATGGTGAAATGCTACCATGTGAATAGCTTATTATAATGAAAGGCCTTGCTTCCCCCTTGGGCAAGACATTGGAAGTTCAATAAATTCCACTGTAATGAAAGAAGTCCTATTTAATATTCCAGCACATTATTCAGCACCTAAATGTTATATTTAAGTGACTATAAAACATCATTCTTCAATCTCTTGGTTTTAACTGAAGTGCAATATGTGATATTTAGAAAAATGACTTATGCTTAACCTCCTCCACTCTTTTGCTCCTGTCTCTTGCAGAAATGCATGAAATTCAATGTGGATGCTCCTATCTGGCGGTCTAAGCAGCGGATCCTGTGTACTCTCAACCAGAGCCTGAAGGATGTACTCAACTATGGCCTGTTCCAGCCGGCCTACAACGGCAAGGCTGGCAAGTTTCTGGATGAGGAGAGACAGCTAAGGGAATACCCATTCCCATCCATCGCTCCTGTACCTTACCTGGAGGTAGGTATGGATCATGTGTATGTATGAGGCTTGAGTAGTGCATGCCACCACTCCATACATAATCTTTCCATATGTACCTGGGGTCAGTTACCTGCTTTATCCAGGTAGTAGTCCAGCCTTGAAAAAAGAGAAGGGGACTGAACAGACACAATAATGTGTCTTCTTTGAATCCTGTCAGGTTACTAAATAACAACAAGGTGATGGTATTTGAAACACCCCAGTATTAAACATCTGCTTCAGATTGACCTTGAGGGTCACTGTAGTGGTGCTTCAGGTTATTTTCTTTATTTAGAATAAGCACACAATGCCTGTTACACTGTATGTTATCAACCGTCTCATGCTCTATTGTTATTGAAGAGTATGTGCTGTTTGAAGCTGTACTGTCTGTGTGTTTGTGTCACAGGAACACACACACACACCAGAGCGTCATTGTGCATGCAGAGTGCCAGTCATATCCAGCCGCAATAATAGCACGCTCAGTGACAGTGTATCGTCTGCAGTGGCTGTCATTTCTTGGAGATAATTGTTGTGCTTGTCCATCATTGTTTGTGATCTGAACGAAACGCAGGCGTATAAAGATGTCTTGTGTTACCAACAGTGGTGTAAAGATTCCAGGTGGTTTTCTGACTGGACGTCTTTGTATTTACCACTTTTATATTAATACCACAAAATACAGATTAACATGTCACCTTGAGACTCTTGAGTTTAATATGATCTCTGATCATTTGAGAGATACTAATATTACAGTATGATAAACATTATCCATCCATCCATTTTCTACCGCTTATCCTCATAGGGTCGCGGGGGGGCTGGAGCCTATCCCAGCTGTCTTACGGCGAAAGGCAGGGTACACCCTGGACAAGTCTCCAGTTCATCACAGGACACATAGAGACAGACAACCATTCACACTCACATTAACACCTACGGACAGTTTAAATTAGCCACTTAACCTAATCCTCATGCATGTTTTTGGATGGTGGGAGGAAGCAGGAGTACCCAGAGAGAAACCACACAGACACGGGGAGAACATGCAAACTCCACACAGAGAGGCCCCAGGCCCAGTACCTTCTTGCTGTGAGGCGACAGTGCTAACCACTCCTGATAAACATGAACATTAAATTTGCACTGTAATGTATCTCTTTAGTACATTTTGTCTACATCAGCAGTGATTCTAAAGTCTCTGCCGAAGGACCAATATCAGTGGAATACTGATTTTAAATGGTGGTATATGACAGGAACACGCATGACATATCAGTAGTACAGTAGACCAGCACTGCATCAAGCATAACCTGTCAATTTGTTAGCTGTGATTTGAGATCTGAGATTTTTCCATTCACACACAACCACACAGCAATGCAACAACTGCATACACACCAAAGCTACTATGTTGCACTTGCAAAGGCTTAAAATCTAACTGAACACACGCCGAGATCAATTTCTGCGTGAGTATGCGAGTGTGATGAGTGTCGACTAGTCGTGGCACTGCGTGTGTCATTGATTGACCAGCAGTTATTCCCTGAGGCCTGTGGTGTGTAAAGATGATTGACAGGATTGGATTAGCAGCTCTAAACTCTGTCATGGATTTACCCTGTTGGTGAACACCACATCGCTGGAGAAAACACACTCCTGTGGAAAATACATTACAGGCTGTCAGAGTTCTGTGAAAGCCGTCTATTAAACAAGCAGCTTGTAACAAACCTAATGAATGATCTGGCTGTAGACAAGATGGGGAAGTAAATGCAGCAGCAGTGAAAGAATAATCCATTTTCAGTTTACACTGCTCACACAGCTAACTGAGAAGATTGACAAAGTGGAGTTTCTCATTTTTGTATTGCAGAATATTTTCTACCTTCTCATTACCTTTTTTCTAGTATAGTATGCTGTATTTTCAGGCATTATATAATCCAGTCAATGTCTGGTCATAAGTTCAGCATTGTTTTGTTTCTTGTTTCATAAATGATACACTAAATAAATCTTTTCAGTTACCAAAGTGGTATGTTCTTTTCCATATGGACTGAACATTTATCAGTTGAAAAAATCAGAAACTGTTTTTTTTTTTCTTCTTTTTTTCCAATTTAAATTTTATACTCATGCTTCAAGTAGAAATTTCCAAGTAAGATGTGGTGGAAAAAGATGACAAGTCGGAACGCTGGAGAAAAATGACTGTATGTATATAAAACTGTATGCACTGCAGGGAGATATTTGGTCCCCTAATGTCATTGCATGGATATTAAATTAGTCAACCTGTCTGTCTCCCTGCTCTCTCTCATAGGACAAGCCCATATTTGATTATTATTAATTTGTGTGACATTTTTTTCTTAAGCAGCCAAAACACACATAAAATTAGAGGTAAAACCTGCTTAGACTCTAATGTTTGTTCTTGCTGTGTTTCAGTTCCGCTATAAAAGACGTGTCTACACCCAGACTTACCTGGATGAAAAGCAGCTGTCTAAGCTCCACACCAAGGTAAGACCAAACACCTGTGCACTGAAGAGCTTATTCTTTCTTGTGCAGCCCTCTAAACCAAATGAATGACATATATGCAGCACAAAGAGGTGTGCTCAAAGCTCAGATCACATGGAGGCCAAGTGGTTGTAGCGAGGCTCAGGTTGAGTTATGCGCTCTGTTTTTAATAAGATGTTTGGAAAGAGGAGCTCAGAAACAGCTCCACTCTGTGTGTTGGTTCATGCATGCGTAATTGAAGTGCTCTCTTTGGGCCATGCAGAGCCATAAGACCTTGCATGAGGACAAAGTGTGTGTGTGACTGTGTCTGTTTGTGCTGCCATTGTATGTTAAAATGAAGGTAATGGTGTTTTGACATATTTCCAGTCATTTGTAACACCCTGATCCTATCTTTCTATCTTTTTTCTCCTATCCTGTGTAATTGCTTACTCAGCAGGTAGCACTGTAATTTTCTTCCTCGTTAAACACATAATATCACACCCTACAGTACTCAGACATAAAGAGTGGACTCAGTTGAGCTCCAGCACACTGTGTCATTGTGAAAATAAGACTTTATAAAACTTTAAGAAGGAAGTAATAATAACTAGAAAAGCACTCAGAAAGCACACACTTCCGCCAAGGCAGCAGTCTGAGAGAGCGTTTTGATCTTGACCAAACTGAGTGGGTGACTTCTGGATGCCTATATTAGTTATATACCAAATTAGGTGACGATTGGCTGAAAATTGTACACCCTGGAGTGTTCAGAAATATGGGAAATCTCCCATACATTACTATGGTGTGACCTTTCATTTGACCTTGATGACCTTGAATCGGATCCGATCACCACCAAAAATTAATCAGTTTTACGTTAGGCCACTTCTGACCAATCCTGAAAATTTCCTCAAAATCTGCCTGTAACTTTTAGAGTTATTTTGAAAACCAACAAATAAACAAACCCCGATGAACACATAACCTCCTTGGTGGAGGTAATAATATTAATGCATTGTATTTGGTGGCGCCTTTCAGCACAGCTAAGTGCTTAAAAACATAAAAACAGCAAACTATGATGAAAACACTAGAATAGCAAACATAAAAAGAAACTTTTAGACAGACACATATGAGGGGGATAGAACAGTAATGTTAAGGGAAGCACACAGAATGGTGGACATCACAGTGAATAGGAACAAATGACTTTTGAGGTGCGATTGTAATGTTTTAATAGTGTCAGACAGTCTAATATGTGGAGGGAGGAAGTTCCACGATGCTCAGGCACAAGGTGGTGAGTCAATGCTCCTAAAGGAGGTCAGAGAGACAGGTGGGACAAGGTTGTAGAGGACTTTGTGGGGAGCAGGAGGGTTTTTTGTATAGGACAGAGGGCCAGATTTGAATGATCTGAACTCTGTTGAGTGGTCGAGTTGGTGTGAAGGCCAGAGAGGACAGTGTTGCAGTCGTCAATCTGGCATGTGATAAATGCATTGACCAAGAGAAGTCAGACTGTTCAACTGGATTGAGTCAGGGATGAATGACACGAAGCAATCACAATCACATTGTACCTGTACTAAATAGCTCTAAAGTACACTGCAGGTTTTGTTAAATGAGTCAAGAAATAGTCAGTCCAAACTTGCGAGCAGAACCAAAGAGACGAGGCGGGCAGAAGGCCATCAAGGGCAGGTGGTCACAAACGCAGATACAGAGCTACATAATAGGACAAAGACTGGCACAGTAAGGCTATGGAGCAACCTAGACAGTCTGGCAGAGTGTGAATACTGGCTGGGCTCTGTATACACTATGACTACTGGAGTTATGGGCAACGGCTGTGCAAGCAGGTGTGTGATCAGGTGATCTGGTCTGAAGCAGGAACTCAATGGGAATGACCAGTGGACAAGTGAAGAATGACAGGACTGAAATACCTGGAGATGTCAGTAAGGGTATGCAAATACTGTAGTGTGTGTGTGTGTGTGTGCATGTGTGTGCGGGTGTAATAAGTGGAACAGACAACAGAGAGAATTGAATGAATTTGCATGAAACCCCATCAGAGGGCAGGAGATTTACACTGGAGAGATTAACTGTCAATTGTGTGTTTTTTGTGTTTTGTGTGTTAGAGAGAGAATAATAGCACGGTGCTGCTGCTGCTTACAAATGGTGGAGCTGCAGTTTTGATCATTTATGCATCAGTGAGTCCTTTTCATCAGTGTGATTGTCGAAAGCCCAATTTCAGCTCAACATCACTGAGAAAATAACATTATAGTCTTTCAACATGTGCCGATTTTTGTAAACCCTACTGAAACATGCTGCTGTATCACACAATAGTGATAATCTGATGAATAAAATAGCATTAAGTAAGGGCACAAAGTAAGCTGCTATCACCCCTCATGTGTGACTAATGTTCTTAGATGTGCTTCTTGTAGTAAATACACTAATTTGAGTAAGATCACTTTAATAGCTATTGCTTATTTAGCTTTGTCATGAGCTCCATGCATATCTATATCCTGTGGGTAAATCTGATTATTTGTTAATCCTCCCCGTCATAGTTAGAGTAATGAAAGTGCCTAGCAAACACTGGGTGGTTCTAGCTAGCTGCTAGCTCCTAGCAGCTCCTTGTAAAAAAAAAACAAACAAAAAAAACACTTTTTTACTCCTGTTTCTCAAAAAAAAAAAAAAATAGTAAAAGAGACTCTGAAATTGTGCAGTTGCTGTTATTGCTGCCTTGGTGTCTGCTAGTTGTGCAATTTTCCCAGTGATAAATGCAGCTTTCTTTACTGCCTTTGTATTTGTTTCAGTTGCTGTCAACTTAAAGAACAGACAATACAACAGCACTTCAGAACAATCCAGTCTATTCAGGATATTGCAAAAAATCTTATTCTATATAAAATTAGAGTTTGTGGCCCCGAGCGTCGTTTTTCAGAAATGTGGCATACGCTAGGGCCTTTTCCTGTCACGGTCCAGTTCCTTGAGATACTTTTTGTTGAACATTTGGAAAGTAGGAGCCTGAATGTGAGAATACATATCTGCGCTCTGGATTGCTATTGGACTATTCCGTCCAGCTACTGTATATTCATGGGAGTGAGTGCTTTCTGTTCATTTCACACAATGAATCAACTATAAATGGATCATTTGTTGTGATTGGCCTTTCTCACAGGCCAGTAGACATGCAACCGGTAAAACTAATGGAGAAACGAGTGTGAATCATCGAGCCACTAACATTTTCTCACTGACTACAAACCTGAATGCATAAATTGTTTGTGAAGGACTCAGTGTTGAGCTTTTTTCCTCTTTTTTTTTAGCAGCTATGGAGAGAATGAAGGTGGTAATGTGTCTGTACCAGCTCCACAATCAGCCACACTAAACGCTTATTTTCATCTGTTACTGATCAGCATGTCTGTCAACACAGAGACACCTGGACCCAAAGACTCTATGTCATCATGGGTGATATCAGGTGGAATATCTGTCTCAGTGTGAATAATTATTAAATACTGTACCAGTAGTACACATGTTTATACAGATTTACATTTTAAATGATTTGGAAAGGCCCATTTGTAATTACTATAAAACCGATCATGCATAACATTATGCCTACTGAGAGATGAAGTGAATAACACTGATTATCTCTTCATCATGGCACCTGGGACATGTATGGCAACAAACACAAGGCCTCACAGTTGATGTTAGAAGCAGGAAAAATGGGAAAGCATGATTTGAATTTGACAAGAACAAAACAGTGATGCCTAGAGGACTGGTTCAGAGTATCTCCAGAACTGCAGCTCTGGTGGGGTGTTCCTGGTCTGCAGTGGTCAGGATCTATCAAAAGTGGGCCAAGGATGCACCAGAGGTGAACCAGAGACAGGGTCATAAGAGGACAAAGATCATTGATGCAGGTGGGGAGTGAAGGCTGGTCCTGGTGGTCTGATCCAACAGACCAGAGGAGTTAATGCTGCTGAAGATAGAAAGGTGTCAGAAAAAAAGGGACCATCACAATATTAGACAGATATGCCTGACCTACTGTATGTGTATGCTGTGTATGTCATTATGAATTATTTGTAGCAATAATAGTACTTTAGCATGCTAATTATTCAAATGTAAAAGCTTTTTACAGGTCTGTCTTGGCACTGGTAATAAAAACAAAATATTCCCTCATGCTTGGAGAAGATGAGCTTTAAGGATGTGATGATCCAAAATAATGGGACATTCACTTGCCTCCTGTCTCATTTTTCTCAGTGGCACATATGCTTTTGTTGCATAATGACTTCCAGGTGTAGAAAGGGAAATCCTGTAAGGGTGACTCTTACTGCCTTGGCAGTCATGATTTCCACTATTCATCCTGCAGCATGCTGCCCTGTTCATCAGAGGTCAAGCATTAGCCTACTTTACTGGTATGGAGCTCATTAGCCGCAGGCTAAAGTTTGAAATGAGGTCATAATTGATAGGATTTTCCCATTCTTTCTCCCCCACATCCGACCCAGACCCTCTCACCCTCAAAATGCCCTGGTTAACCATGCAGTGTGTTTGCATGGAACATTTACATAGTGTAAAAAGTGTGTGTGTGTGTGTGTGTGTGTGTGTGTGTGTGTGCATGTGTTGGGTGTTCAGTGTAGGAAGCCAGCCATGTGATGTACAGGGCTGCAGAATGGGTGGCTTTCTTGTAGTGTGACAAAGAGCTCCCATTGAAAAAAAAATGTCCAGCCCTTTCATCAGTCCTTTCAAATTACTCACTGACTCTGTGACTCTTTTTACCTCCACTAAGGAGGTTATGTTTTCACTGGGGTTTGTTTGTTGGTTTGCAAAATAGCTCAAAAAATTATGGATGGATTTTGACAAATTTTTCAGGGTTGGTCAGGAATGGCCTAACTTAAAAATGATTAATTTTTGGTTCCAATGTCACCACCAAAAATTAATAAGTTTTAAGTTAGGCCACTTCTGGCCAATCCTGAAAATTTCATCAAAAACCGTCCATGCCACCACCTTGGCGGAGGTCTGCACTCTCTGAGTGCTTTTCTAGTTACTCTTAGGTTTACCCTTAAAATTTGTCTTTACGGTATTACAGTATCACACACGTGTATGTATATAGATTAAGGTTACCTTCTTGCTACAGGGATTGATCAGTATCAGTACAGATGGAATGGAAGATCAGATAACTGACTGCATAGGTGTGCTTTATGTGTAATTATGAATAAAGGCCATGGACATCATGACCATAGAGATGGGTAGGGAGGGGGTGGGGTGGTGGAAGAAAGTAAAGAGGCATATATGGAAGTTGAGAGCATTTAGTAACGCACTATTTGGTAATGTGGTCAGACTCCACAGAGCACACTGCTAGAGCAAGGGCATTTCAATTGTACTAATATCATAAACCAGTTGAGAAATTGCACACAATGTCAAAATTTATGACCTCTGTTTGAATCGTGTTCTGTATGACTCAGAAGCTAAATGAATGCTCACAAAAACCAAGTTTTTTTTTTGACAATGTACATGTGTTGTACATTTACAAAAGGCTCCCCCATAAAACATATTGCAGAGTAATGCTATTCCTCCCACACCAAGGCTTTGTGTCGCTGTTTGCAGCTTATTGTATTTATGAATGAGAATTCCTGAATTATTTTTTTTCAATTCACAATGAAGCTACACAGAGAGTAGCTCATTGTAGGTGTGATATTGTTCGGAGATGCCAGATCCCGCTGAGCTTTTGCACAGTGCCTAGACCCTCCTATCAGTGCTGCAACTGCAGCTATCATGACATTTGAGTTGCAAATTCTGCATAATACACACACGTGCTTGTGTGTACATATATGCTGTACATTGACCTACTGCGCAGGTGTGGAGTATTGGGTTATACAGCTAAATGTAACTGTATTTTCAAGAGCACTAACATACAAAAACATGAACATTAGTCAGCAGTCCTAAAGCTAATATATGCTCTAACACTTCAAGCTTCAAGCTGTAGTAACACAGATTACAGCATCTGACATTTTTTGAATTTTGTAGTGTCCCGTTCTTTTCTTTATTTCCTCTCACTTTGGGCATCCTTATCTTTCCTCGCTTCATCACCCCACCCACTTTCCCTCTCATTTTCTGTTTTCCCTCCCTCCCTGTCCTCCCTCTCTTTCCCCTCCCTCTTCTTTCTCTCTCTCTCTATGTCTCTCTCCCCACCCTCCCTCTGTTCTCTCCAGCATCCTGCAAAAATCACCCTTTACCATCTCTCCGTCTGTGCATGCACCAGAGTCAGTGCGTGCGTCTGCACTCAGGCACGTATTTGTGTGAGTTACCATGCGAGTGTGCATGTGCTACTTTGACAATACAGAAGGAGAAGGAGAGATAACCAGAGGAGAGGAGACGAAGAGGAGGGGGACTGGATATGACCATGTGGATGATGTATTGGCACTGGGACTGTAGCTGACCTGCAGGAGTGTGTGTTTGAAGGAAGTGTGCCAGTGTGAGTGTGTGTGAGATGGGATCCTCTCTGGGCAGAAGACAAGCAGCCGAGAGAAAAGAAAGAAAAACTAAAGAAGCCAGGAAGGCCAGACTGAATAGTAAGGTACCCCAATTGCTCTCATCATTTCTTTACTTTGATCATCATCCCTGGTGCAAACATATATGTTTCCTCCTCTGTCTCTTTGTTTTTCATACTTTCTGCCTCTAATTATTCCCAAACACTTGCCCAACTCATCCCTGTCTACCTGTCTGTGCTCTCTCTCTCTCTCTCGCTCTCTCTCTCTCTCTCTCTCTCTCTCTCTCTGGCTCTCATTCTGTTGTTATGCTCTGCTGCATGTTGGTTGTGTGAAGAGCTGGTGCAGTCTTGTCTGAAACCTTGACAGAATGCTAATGTTTCTCTCTGCACCGGTTCACTTGCAAACCGTAGACTAGGATCACTGTATGTGTGTGTATGTGCCTGATATGTCCGAGGATGTGTGCATGTTGGTGTCTCGCTGTGGTCACTGTGAGTGGTGGGATTTTGCTTTTAGGTCTCTGAGTAAGTAAGGCAAATATATCTGTGTGTGTTTGTGTGTGTTAAAACATGTGTAGTGGGTCTTTTCAGGACAGAACTCCTCTTGTAGTTTTCATTATCTGTTATCACGATTGTCCGCTTGTGTCACGTTGCTGACATGAGCTGCTGTTGATGCTCTGGGATAGAGACTGCCGTACTGTGTGTGCGGGTGTGTGTGTGCGTGCACGTGTGTGTGTTTGTGCTGAAGAGAGACAAAGCTGATAGCTGGGGCACAGCAGGCAGACTTGTTAAGCTAAGTGACTGGCCCGTACAGTATTTTGTGTGAACCTCCTCTGAGAGCTCAGTAAGTGACCGCTCAGCAGGTGGCAGCTGTCATCAAGATGCGCTGTGGGCTGCTTGACCTGAGGTACTGCACTAATGGGCAGCTTGACCTACTCTAGAAAATACTCCACACAAGTCCATTTGGTCAGTTTTTGTTACTGCATAGAATCCCTAACCCCATTCACAGTTTTACATGTCATTTATAGTGCTGTCGGCGCTAACACGTTGATTGCAATTCGATTAAAGTCAAAGTGCTACCAATTAGCAGAATTCAGCCAGAGTCCTGATAGCAGTTTATCATTCATCCAGATGTTTTTCTTTGTTCAAGTTTGTGGACTGGAATGCATTTCACCACATACAAACATAAACAACCATGCAAGTCAGAACAAAGAATTTGCAACACAAAATTCTTTGGTCTTCTGGTCAGAACATGACCTCAATGTTCTGCTTAAATGCACTTAGGACTATATCTGGCAAGTTATTACTTGCCCTTTCAGTAGTCCTTTCTCAGTCAAAAAAAAACCCCCATCACAATAATACAGTAATAGGCTGTATGAACCACTGAGTCACAGACTGACTGACCCTGTGGGTCACACAATACGGCCCGAGTCACCCTACTGTTGTAAAACTGTCGACTTAACCCTTAAAGGGCATTACACACAAAACAAAATAAAATTCTCAAACAACATGAAATAAGCTTGGTTACAATAGCACAATAATTTTTTTTAATCATGTGCCACTATTCTGTCACTTCCCTACATCCTTACTAGCAATTTCCTGCTGTCACTGAGTAGAATGACAGCAATGCACTTCTGAACGGTTCGTTTTATAATAAAAACTCCCAGATGGCTCAGTCGACACACCTAATGTAATATGCACCTTGTAAGAAATGGAATTAAAATATCAGGGCAGAACTTAAAGTGTGAGCTAGCACCTAAGAGCAGTGTTAATATGATCTTAAAACTGTTGTGAAATTGAAAATTTAAAACAATAAAGTGATTAATTGTGATAAACCATTGGAATTTGGTGCTTAATCATGAAAAAAATTTCTGTTTTGTAACTTTGTTTTTCATGTGCTCACAAATCCTGCCTGTGCAAGAAACAGGCATTGAAATTACACACGTGTGATCTGTATTCTATTGTTTTGGCCCAGTGACTGATACAGTGATGAGACACATCAGAAAGAAGGAAGTGTGGTTTTTTTGTGCTGTGTTCAGTGTGCTTTGAAACCAGGCCATGTAGAAACTATAGCCCCAGGCTCTTGACAACACACCCCAGGAAGCTCTAAGTGGCTCTCTGCTTGCAGGTAATGCTAATGGAAAATTTTGGGGTTCTGTTTGGGGTTTATGATTCAAGTTTAGTACATGTCAGTGCAGGAGAATATGCTATTCTGAACTTTGTTTTTGTGAGGTTCTCTTCACTGCCATGTTTCTACAGTAGCTCAGAATGGACAAACCAAGCACTGACTCTAGAGAGGGCCTTTTTGAAAGCCACTGTAGTTGCCCAACACTTTGGCGATGAATCTAGTCTATATGTTTTGACAGTGACGTGTAAAAATGAAGACATTAGAAGCAAAGAGACCAGCAGACGTTGGTCACATCCAGCAGTTTCCCTCCACCAGTTCTGCAGCACTTCTCAGGAGCATGCCTACACTGTTAGAATGAACAGATGTGTCCTGTTTTTTTTCCTCTTTGCAAATAATGTAAACCCAACAAAGCGTACACTCTCCTGTTGTTTGCTTTTGTGTGTGTCTGAAATCTAACACTATTCGACTGATCACCTCTGAAGATTTTCATAAAGAGTGGAGGTACGACATATTTTGCATCCATCCATCCATTTAACTGAACTGAAACTGGACTTGCTGCTTGGTCTTGTTGATGCTACACCTCATTGCACAAATTCATTTCACCAAAAAGAAATAACACATTGTGTAGTTAGCAAGAGACTCCATCATTCTAGGTCAGGCAGTATGAATAGCTGACTGTGGAATGGGATGCCAGAGGCATAAAATACAGGAGAGTTCTAATAATGATCTGGCTGAATAAATACACTACCCACATACCCTCTGCCTCAGCCTGGAGCGTGCAGGCCGCCCTCTTCCGTTCTTCTGTTTACAGTCAATCAATCAGTCCATTTTATCAGTCCAGTTTATTTCGCAAGCAAAATCACCATACACTTTAAAATGAAACACAAATACGTAGAACAAAGCACACTGCAAGCAAATAAAATAAACTTAAAAAGTTTACCGCTGCATTAAAAATATCAGTGTTAACTCTTTGGGTGGTAGCCATTTTTTTAAATCGAAAGTGCCTTGTGCCAGCATTTTTTACCCATTTTCAGTCATATTTCTAGACCCACAGAATATTTTGTACTATGTTTCTGAAAACACAGAGAAGCTTAAATGAAAGATGAGTCGCACTATTTCATCATGAAAAAAACATTTGTTTTTACCTTGTTCCGTTCTTGGTTTGTCTGGAGGAAAGTAGAGGCCACTTTCACCAAAATCACCACTTTTTGTCCAGAATCTTTTTTGCTTTCTAAATGTGAACATCTCCACTTCCTGCTTTGATCTCTGTGGCGCATATTAACCCTTTATGTCCCGACTGCAAATCACAGAAGCACCAAATTTACTCACAGACTGCGGCAGACTGTGATCAACGACCCGCTGCAAAAACCCCACTGTGACGGCGTAACTTGTCAATGACACTCAAATAGTTAAAAGGATCATAAAAGGATGATGGCCCTGACTAAGTTCTGGCCAAGACTGTAGCAAAGTGAATAATGGTTTTGGTGTTGATTTAAAGATTTCAACTGAATGTGCCGGTTTGACAAGGTTCAAATGTAGAGGAGTAAGCTGTATTTTTACAGAGCTTTTACTGAGCTAGCTGCCTGTGTCCTGGTGTCAGAGTGAGTCCGTCTAAAAGCACATGACTGGACCTGATTCAGCTCTTTCTTTCTCTGGACTCTTTGATTCTGATGACAGCATGCATTCCCCCTGCAAACACAAACACACATAGTCATGCGTACAAACAACAATAGTTTTCTATTGTAATATTTCATGTGACAGAATTAACAGACTTTAACTTTGATTGCATGGCTTACGTTCATATGAATGAAGTTACCACCATTTCTGAAAGTGACATTTTTGACATCGGTGATAATATTGAAAGAACGTTCTGTAGACTAAGTAACCTTTCCATCATCCATCCATATAAAATATAGCCAAGGGGGCGTGCCAAGCAAACATAAATCAATGTATCTGCTGTGTGCAACTGTGGCCTGAGAGGTTTCAACACCGCTCCAGCTAGGGACTGCAGATTGACCAGATACAGTACATGTAAAGAGTCATCAGAGTAGGTAGTATAGTAAGGCCTTCGGTTTGGATTTGCTGTCATGGATTTCAGAGCTGAGAATCACAAGTCAATCTTTTCTCCAAATAAAACTAAGACGAACAAAACACCACTTTGCCGGGGGCCAACACAAATTAGAGCCCATAAATTCTGAGTCATTTACAGTCAACACATAAATGGAGAGCTTGTCTATGTGTGTCCTCGTGTCATCATTAACACAAATCTACACGTTTAAATGTGTGTCCCTGTTTATGCCAATGCCTTCTTGTTTTTTGCATTAATGGGTTGGCAAATAAGTCAGAGCTCAATTGTCCTGACGCAGGAGACAATGCTGGACAAAACCATGCTGCCACTGTGGCCTGGAGGGTGGGTGGAATTGGTTGAGTGTACAGCATAATGTGTTTGGTGGTCCACATTCAATAAGCCTGAGCTCTGCATGTTTGTGAGTGTGTGGGGAAAAAGGCCGTGGCTTTGCTGTGCTTTGTTCCAACCCCTAGCCAACACTAACAGCTAGCTCCCACTGTCCTGCCTGCCCAAACTGTACTTCATCAAGAGGACTGCTGGAAAGTATACAGAGCTAAAACATATCATTCCAGTACTTCCCTGGAGGCACCATGCTGCTACGTTCAGAGAGAGCCACAAGGATCCGGGCAACAGAGGTTAGAGTTAATACAGTACTGCTAAAACAACTCATGACATCAAGCGTAAATGCAGCTTATTGTCCAAGTGTGGCGATGCTTTGTTCTGTTAAGATACCTATAGGAGGCGTATAACAGTTTGGAATGAAGCAGTTTGTTTGTTGACTTTTCTGGACTCCCTAACATGTTGAGTTGGTTAGATTTGACCTTGATTTTGCCAAAACAGAAAATAACTGATCACATTTAGTCAAGGCTTTGACCATGTTCAGGTGGCGGTACAGCTTACGTAATTTATATAGTTTAAAACAGATACAGTAGCCCGTATAACACAGTAACCACACTGTTATGTGCATGCTCTGTCAGCAGATGGCATGGGTCCAGGTAAAGGCTGGCTTTAATCGAGAATGCAGAGTGGCTTTTTTTGTTTCTCTGTCTTTGCCTCTTTGTTCTTCTTGTCCGTTGTTTGCTTTCTATTGCCCTTCAGAAACATCAATAAAAAGATAAAGAAGACAAACAGAAGTGAATCTCAGTTAAAGGACTGTCTGAGATACCGAAATGACGAGGGACACAGGTGGGGTAGTTGTTTAGTACAGGTATTACGGCTATTGTGATGATGGCTGTGTGAACTAAGCTGTGGGACTGTGCTGCTCTCTAAATCCTCACTAGAGAGGTGTAAAATTTTCATGTTGTGCAAAAACATTTACGGTCAGTGATGTTAGATGTTGTTGCTATAGTAACAGCACTCCCATCACTGTCTTTGAGTGTGCACTCATGCATCATAAATAAAATGTGTGTTTAGTGTGCTAAATTATAAATCAGTAAGTGTTATTTTGTGTGTGTGTGTGTGTGTGTGTGTTTGTGTAAATTTGATCCTCAAGCCTCCAGTGCTTTTTCATGTAGTGTTAGTCCCCCCTAAGCTTAAGAGTGTATCAAATTACTCCAAGATTTAGTTTGCTGCGATACAGTGAAGGTTGAAGATTCCCCTCACAGAAAATCCTATTCCTTGGGTTCAAGTCCGTGCAATGTACTGGTCTTTTTTGTAGCTCAGAGCCTTACACTTTAAGTCTGTTAGTTATGGATATCGGAGATTACTCAATCTTTCGCTCTCCCAGACAAACTAACTGCAGGCTGAGGTCCAAACAGACACAGATAGAGACAGAAGTGCTTATAGACACAAATAAAACACAGATACACCAATCTGTTCGAACAGGCGTGAAGCAGCACACAGCAGCTCTGTCTGTGTCTCTGAGGGGCGTCTAAATACCCATATTAAACTAAGACAATTAATATATTCTTTCATTGGTCAGATTTACTAAATCCACCAGTAAGACACAGTGTTAAACACTCCCTCTGAACAGTTTAAAAAGCAAGGTGGAACCAGTGTTATTTTTTTAAAGGAGTCCTCCTCTGAAAACCTTTTGCAATGACTATCAGACATGCTGAAGGCTTAAAAACTGTCTCTGCAAAGTTGCTCCCTACTGGAGGACTGCAGGAGAATTTAGCTTGGATTTGGTTTTCAATAGTCATTTATATTACATTCCCTGGAAAAGAAGGGTCTTAAAGCATTGATGGAAACCTTTCAATTCACTCACTCACGATATGCCCAGTATGTCATTCATCAGTCATTATTCTAGCAAAAATATGGCTAAGTAGACTGTTTCAGTTTGTTGCCAGCCCAGTAAACTGCTTACATTTCAGAACCAGTGCATTGTGTCATTATAAAATGGGTTTCTGGTGAAGTTGTGTCAAGTCCCATAAGAGCAAACATTCTCAAATGTAACTGCTCCAAAGCAATAATGGACATCGATCAAACACAATGCAGTCCTGTTTGCTCACAAAGACAAAATACCAGATGAGTATGGGTGAAATCATAGAGAAATAGACCATGATCTCTGCAGAGGAAATGAGGATGGACTTTGTAAGAGTGAGGTGAACTTTACTTTAGCTTTCTGCAGTGAATAACTGGTTGAGCTGGATAACAAATTGACATTCTCATGGCACACTGTGCTGTTTGTTTCTGCTTTCACCCCAGCCACCCCTTCTGATTATCTAATTAATAATTATCTATAGATTTAGAGACAATTTGTTTTTGTATCTGACTGGTTACTGTACAAGAGCTGATTACATGTTACTAACTACCAATGACAATTAACATGTCTCCAACTATCTGAATATTGGGAGTTTCAAATGTTACTTATAGCAGGGCTGTTGTATATAACGTAGTCTAGCCTTTATAGCATTCCCAGTGATGTGACATCATAGATAATATAATGTTACACCAGAGATTCAAAACAGTATATGTAAGGACAGTTTGACAGAAACAGAAAGTGCCTTGTGTTAACATTTTTGTCCATTTTGAGTCATATTTCAAGACCCACAGAATATTTTGTCCTATGTCTCTGAAAACACAGAATAGTTCAAATGAAATAAGAGACTCTCTATTTTATCATGAAAAAAAATGTTTGTTTTTACCTTGTTCCATTCTCGTTTTATCAAAGGTAGAATAGAGGCCAATGTCACTAAAATCACCACTTTTTGTCCATAATCCATCCGTTTTGCTCTCTAATCGCGATCGTCTCCACTTCCTGCTTTGAGCTCTGTGACGTATACCGTCTCTTTATGTTCCGACTACATCTTCCAGAAGCCCCAACATTACTCACAGACTGCATGAGACTGCTATCAGCGACCAGCTGCCGAAAAAACACTTCGATGTTAAAATACGTCAATGGCACTCAAAGAGTTAATATTAGGAACGGGTCATTTGAATTTTCATTTGATTATGAAAAAACAAATCAAAGAAAGCAAAACCTTTAAAATATAAACAAATTGTTCCCAGTGATTATCAAACAGTATTTTGGCTTGAAATACCCATCATTAGTTATTTTGCGAACAGCTTGGATCCCTTCAACATTTTTAAGTTGTGTGGGCACTTTCTGGAAGGAATAATTTCATGCAATACTTTGTACAAAATGTATTTTTTCTTTAATCCACTAGCATCTGTAGAATTTGGAATGAACATGAAGAGCCTTAATTGAATAGCTTGAAATGTGCAATCTGGAGAGACTTTGCATTGTATTTATGTGTTGTGCTCAAGAGCAATATTTTGCTGGTTCGCCAGAGACTATTTAAACTTTATTTTACTGTTAGTTTTTGTATAAAATGTAATGAACATTTTGCCCACACGTGTAGCCAATGGACCACTGTATTTTTTCTCATTACCTGCAAAATAATTAAGATTCAAACACTCACTAGACACACACAAACACAACTCACAGTGTAAAATTTTCAGTTTTAGTGAATCCCAGATTAACAACCGAGGAAGTTTAGCATGCTACTGTAGTGCTTTCTCAGCTATTATTGTATCAGACAGACAACAGGAGCCTGTTTGACACAAAGCCATTATTTGCTATAATAAGACTGGCTCACAGTCAGAGAGGCTGTTCAGTGGTCAGCAAGAAGACCAAAACAAACCAGCAGAATTTCAGAGCAACCATAAATAGTAGTTTGCGAGTGTGCCTTGACTCTTCTTAATGTATTAACAAAAGGCACATTTTACTCATGATTGGTGCCAGCAAACCAGACCTTAGCTAAACCTGGCCAAACCTCGACCATTGACTAACAGTAATATAATGACTAACAGAGAATAACATAATAATAGTAAGTAATTTATAGTATCACACTAACAATGTGTTAGTAGGTTCTTTTTCAGACTTTTTATTTTTAAATTTCAAGAGAAACCAATTTTGCACACAAAATGCTTACAGCTGTAAATAGATCATTGCTCTACTCTATTCTCCTTTGACTTTTTTTCTTGTTTTCTATCATTTCTTTGCAGTCCTCTATTCCCTCACGTGACCCCAGTTTCTTGTGTTTCTGCCACACTGTATCATGGCGTTCCATTTTTAATGGGAACATGCTTCAAGACCTTCATACTCTGCAATAAATCCATGAATTATAGAATGACCCAACAAATAAAACCAGCTAAGCCATTTGCCTGTTTTTTTCTCGTCTGATGAGAAGAGGTTTAAAAAGAGGAACTTCTCTTTTGATGGTGAACCTTGAGGCAGATGGAAGAGGCATTAGACCAGTGACAGCTTCACTCCACTGTCTCTACTGCCACTGTTTGCTTTGTGGAGACTTGAAGCACACCTTAGTAAACTTTGCATTCATCTTCCCCAGTGAGACTGAAACTAGAATGCTTCATTTATTCGGTCTGTCAAACAATTATACCTTTAAAATTCAAGTTTTTGTTTTACATTCCACAGCAGTTAAGATATTAATAATGATTGTATGTACAATTTAACACTAGCATGCTTAGCTTGTAGGTATTAGCTCAAACTTGAAGTTCGTCTGTGATATTTTAATTCTACTTAACACAGGGTGAATATTAAGTTTTTAAGTTTTTTTTCTATAAGCCTTTTATAGAATATGCTTCACAATCCACATTCACTGCTCTGTGTTATTATGTATTTCGATAGTACAGGACATTCATTTAAATCCATTATGTCACTTTGTTTGAGTTATTTTTGACAGATATTTACTTTCAATGAAGCACTAAGGGAAACATGGCATGCAACTGCAAAAGAACAACACTTATTATGACAAATGTGCGCGCTCAGTAGTGCATTACTGACTACGACTACTACTACTGCTGTTAAAAGCCGTCGCATGAGTGGAGGCATGAGAATGTAACCCGATTTAAATCTAATATGGAGTTGTGTCTCTCTAGGTTTGTGTATCTAATTAAAATGCAGAGCCCCTGCAGCAGGACGACCTCTGTACAAAGCATCTGGGAGACGGAGGTCAAGGCTTGCCTGCTCTTGTTTCGGCCTTTATATAAGTGACTGTCAACAAAGCACAGACAAACAGAGAATCAGGAACACTCTGTGGCCGATAAGGGGTTTGTGTTTCCTGACAGGACTACACACAAGAAAAGACAGTTGTTTCTTTTAATGTGACTGGTAGGACTGAATTAACACTCCCTGAATCTCTGCCCTTTCATCATGATGGTAATTTGGAATATTACATTGCATATGTACATAATTCCCTGTATTTATTTTATTGCTTACAAGTAAATCATTTAATCAAATTAGCCACAACAATTTCAGCAGTGTTGCTCATCAGTGATACTGCTGGGTCTGATTTATCAGTCAGTGTCATAATATTTTTCCGCATCACTGTCAGACCGGCTAAGTGGACAGGTCGCCTCGTATCTGAATAGGCTTCACTGTACAAATATGACAGCTCAGTGCTGAGTTGCCCCGTTTGCTAGCAGGTCTTAACTCCTTCTCATGAACTTAAGAGATGAGTGTGCATACAGTAGCATTGGGCCTTGATGGAAATGTGATAATATCTTTGACCGTAACCATATACTTGTCCTCATGATGCAGCTTGCACTGACAGCAGGACCTTGTTTCAGGGGTAAAGCATTACTTCCACGTCTGCTTGAGGCCTCCGCTCTTTCCCAACTGTTTCGGCTGTACTCATATCACGCTGATGTCTGACAGGCTCCATAGCATACCCATGACCCACTATGGTGACTCACCGTGTTTACTGCTTAAGCAGTTGTGACGCTTTAGAGCATGTGTGTATTTCACGGGCCAGCTCACATTAGGCCAGTGTATGATCCTCCCGAATAAGCATCATGTTGATGAACATTTTAATTACTACTCATCCATGCCTCAGTGTACTGTAGGCCAGCTGTGAGGGACCAGGGGCTGTGCAGTCATGTCGAATGAGTGTAAATATAGGGCAGTGCAAGTGTCCGACACACATATGTACATGCTGTATGGATCACACATGGATGCACATTAGCTATTGAGCAGGATATTGAGTGTGTGCTCAATCCTTTTATGGAGCTATGACAAAAAAAAAATACTCCTATGTCCAATAAAGGATGGAGAAAACTAAATGAGAATCACTGCAGATCAGTGAGTAAAAGAAGCAGGAAGACAGCGAGAAGCGGGAAGCAGGAGGAATCATGCTGTGTAATTTCTGGCCTCCTACTCAGGCTTTTATCAGGTAGAGTCAGATAATCCATCCTTAGTGGTTGAGGAGACGAGAGCCTCTTCAGGGTAAAAAAAAAAAAAGGAACCGTTATCATTTTTGTCCTGCTAGCTGGAGTAGCAATAGGCCAATGTGTTTTTAAGTCTGCAGGAGAAGGCAAAATTCTGATTTAATGAGGGGTCTGAAGTCCTGCAGGTGTAAATCTGATAATCGCCTCCAATTCGAAGCTCTTAAATGCAGAGGGAGTAACAAGGATGCCCCTCGATTTTAGGAGTTTCCCTAAACCATGACTGATTTTTGTGTGTAGCATGATAATGATAAATAAAAGAGTCTTGAAGCCTGGCTGCTGGTTAAATTACCAGCTAATGTCATGTTTAGGTAAAGGGTGTCTCACTGAAAGAACATTAAGTCAACAATAATTAGTGTTAGGATCGTGAATAATTTATTTAATTCTAAATTTACTGTTACTGTTTTGTGTTTATCAGATTCTTTATCCATTTATTTCTGGAAACTTCCAGTTCTTGTGCTGTAACTTAAGTTTTGTAATCACATGGAGAGCAGATGAGGACACATTGTGCCGTGCATCAAAGTGAATCTGCAGGATATTTTCTTGGTTTAACAAATTGGTAAATTGCCATAGATGATCCGAGTTGATTTTCGCTGTTGTTTCTTGCTCTGCTGCACTGAGATTAGACAGACATCTTATTTCTAAATCCTTAATTTTCCTCTCTCTTCTTGTCTTCTTTTCTTTATGACAGCGTCCCTGTTTGTTTTATTTGATCCAGCTTAGCAAGTTTACATTGTCCTCGTGACAATAGTGAATGTATCGAGGCTGCATTGACCACCAGTCAAACTCTTTGTAATCTGTAGTAATGATACAGCCTGCAAACCATGGGGAAGTTATGAGATAGAAGAATACACTCTGTTTTACTAACACAACCTCAGCAAGCTTCGTCTCAAACTGATAAATCATGGCAGATGGACGAAGGACACACAGGTCACACATGACATTGTTGAGCATTTGCAGGTAATGGAGTATCAGTTGGCTGTCAAAAAGTTGAAGGTGTGAAAATTGTTCCTGGTTCGGTCATGACCTTGTGCTTATCCCAGCAGATGACAAACTGACTGTGCAAACATGCCATTTTTTGTTCCCTCAGTAGTTTTTCTGTTCCAATCCAGACTAAAACATTTATTATTGAATTAAAGGGTGATATTTGACAAGCAGTTGAGGTGAGACACTGCAAGTTGGAGAATATGAAGATGGCTGACATGTGGTGACTGACAGTGACAGATGAGAATCTGAGTGGCTAGAGAGTTTCCTGCTGTATTGGTAATCATTATTGAATGGCTGCTGAAAAGAAACGTAAACTGTCTGTTCATTCATCGGCCAAAATTAATATGGAGCAACTGAGAGCACAGCTTTCCTTCTCATGGAAAAGAAGATGTGTGGTGTTTTCATAACTGTGCAGTTAAGTCAGGGTGTGTGACCGAGAACTTTTTTTCTATTTGATAGATGAATCATCTGTATTGTTTTGAAGACTGTAGATTTCATGTAGACTGAGTCTAGTCTTAGTGCCCTTCAGATGGTGTTATGGTAATACAGAGCCCAAGTACATGTGTACTTACATTATGCACAGGTATCTAGATATTCATCCCCATACGTACATGTGCACATGCAGTACGTGTTTGTATGTGTTAGGCATCACAGCATTTTCGTCTCATTCCATCGCTTTACTAGGGTTGCCCGTCCTCCCTGGAGACTATGGTAGCTGTTATATAGATTTACACAGTTATAAAATCCGCATTTGTGTTTGCGCCTGTATATGATGGATTGAACTCACTTCATCTAATGACGGTAACTACTGCAGACGGCTGTACATGTACCCCAAACTGTGGAGCCGTAAAGATGTACTGTATATATGGGTGAGGAATAGCTCAGTCTGATGGAGAAGAAGTTATACACCAATAAAGCTGCGGAACGTATGTGCCGGATCTGTTCAGTGTTCTTGCCAGTACATTTCTTTAAAGTAATAACGACAAATGCAAAGAAATGCACCCCAGCCTTCAGTAACTTTTGACCAATGATTCAATTCTGTGTACATTTTGGTAGATTCTGACAGCAAAATTAATGTTTTCACCTTCTACTGTATGCTTAAGGCTACATAAATATTTCCACCTTAAAATAATCATAAGTAATTAAAGATTAATTATTAAGCAAGTCTTCCTCCTGCGTTGGTTAAGCTATCATTAAGAGCCTACAGTATTATTGTTTTTATTATTATTATTTTATTTATTTTTATTGTTATGTATTGTATTTTAGTCATTTATTTTGAATAAGAAGTTAATAAAATAACTGACAAAAATACACAAAACAAAACATCTTGTCAACCTATTCGAAAAGGAGTGGGAGGAAGAATCCCACCCCTTTTCCAATCATTTAATACAGACTAATGCAGATCTTATTCATTACAACCCATGAGGACAGTGGACACATTCATGTGTAAATGAAATTTAGCAAATAAATGAGTAAGTATTTCTTTCTACTCTTTTGAAAATGTTCCCACCAATTTCACTAGAATTTTATGAAGAGCAGGATTTTACCCCACTTGCCAGTCATTTGCCAAGCATGTGCATGCACAAACTCAGATGATGAATGAAAATGCAAATGCAAAAGATGCTGCTGAAGGTAATAGGTAATCACTGCGCAGATGGTTGAAATAAAATGATCCACGCTCATCTCTCTCTACCAGCTGAAGGCATTTCCTCTCTATTTTGCCCAAGCTAGGAACATGATAGAGAGTTTAGACTACGTCAGGAAGAAAGAGAAATTTTAATATCTAAAGGAGGAGACTTGAAAGACATGCAGAGATTTAGGCTTGAGTGATTTTTTTTAATATTGCAAAAGGATAAAATTCAGTCAATTTTGGGCTTTAAATATAAACTGTGAAATTGTCTTACTGTCTGTTTTTTTTAAAACGTTTTGGAACATTTTATAGAATCTTTTGATCAAGGTTTTAATTATATTTTTCATTGCACAAGCAGATTGTGTTTACTCACTTTTTTTCTGAAAATTATAGACAACTGTTAGAATGTCATGGTAATTCTGTGTGTCTTTGCATGTGTGTGCATTAATGTCTGTGTGTGTGTGTGCACAAAGAGAAAGACAGTGAGACTGAGGAAATATTCAGAGTTCATTAAGAGTCTCACCAAAGCTTTTTATCAACCCCCTGTTCAACAGGCAATAAAACACACATCAGATCAGCTGATCACTGGATAATCATCATGAGCCTCTTAAAGGCAGTATCCAAGGCATTGTGAAGGACACACACACACACAAAGTGCTCTTCCCACTCGTGAACATTGGCTGCCAGAGCTGTCTTTGTGTCCTATCACCATAACAACTGCCTCACATAACATCTGAAAAAAAAAGGAAAAAGCCAAAGTGAATTTCTCTCACTCGGTTTGACTTGGAGATAGTGAGTGTAGCGGTCGGCAGCTCCTCGCACCATGTCAGTGTGCTGTGTGTGAACAAGAGGCTGGCTTAAAGAGGCAAGAGGGCTGCAGGTGCCTCTGAGTGACGAGAAAGGCAAAGAGTGATGTGAAATCTGGCAGGGTGTGACATTTAAGAACGAGGGATATGCAGGATATGATGCTGCACATGGTGAGTGCTATTCACGTTCTTGCGTGCGAGTGTATGTCTTTATATTTGTTGTATTCGGTGTGTCTGCATGTGAGTGTGTCTGGAAGCTTTTGCACATGTGGATATTACGTAATGGCTCAGGCTGAGAACCAGATAATGCAATAGTAATGGAAGTTTTCTGTGAAGCTCATTTTGTGTCCTGCAGACATTGCATCAAAATACGTCTGTGTTTTCACTGGAATTTTATACGTTCAGTATTGAACTAGATATGTTTAAACAATTCCTAGTTTACTTCACATCTTTTGTAAGTCCAATACATAGTCATTAGATATGTTCTGTAGTATAATATTACAATATTATAATATTGTGTCTCAAATAGTCCAAGATAGATTGTTGCCCTGATTCTTTAGGATATAGTAATTTATTATGAAATGTTAGTGCTGGTACCTTCCTCATAGCTTCATTTTTCACTCTATACAGGCCAACACCCATCAGCAGAGGTGATGAATATTTTTAATCATAAGTCACAGAGGAAATTAAGTGTATTTGTGTGTGTGTGTGTGTGTGTGTGTGTGTGTGTGTGTGTGTGTAGTAGGATTTGGGTGGCTAGGATTTGCACGTGGCTTTGCTTATATTATGAAAATGTTTTTCAACACCACTGTTAGACCCAGTGATGTAAAAGTGTTTGCTCTTGGGCACTGTACAATATTATAACCATTACATTTGAGCTCAAAATGCAAGCTCAGTCTTAGTATCTCGTTTTGTTTTTCACTAATATCCAAAAGAAAGGTTTTCATTTCAGTGTTACTTTACAGCCCTTTCCTCGTCTTTTTCGCTCCATCCTATTTTAGCTCATATATCTACTGCATATGGTCCATTTGCTTGGCATGACAGAACAGAAATAAAACCTTCAAACGCAGAAGGAGAGAGCAGCGACTTAAGCTTTCATCTCTGAACTGCAATATTAAACATCCCCATCCACGTGTCTGACATCACCCAATCACAGCTGTCTCTTCCCCCCTGCTCCCTTGTCTCCCTCCATTAGGCAAACCTGAAGAAGTTTATGGAGTATGCACAGCAGAGGAACATTGAAAAGGTCTCAAGGTTCCTAGAAAAAGGCTTGGACCCCAACTTCCATGATCCAGACACAGGAGGTGAGGTCATCTGTGCTAAGAACTGTCCCATCCCTGCTTTAGTTATTTTCCCTTGTTCTTTCTTTCTCTGTCTGTCTCTCTCTTTCCCTGTCTGTATATCTGTCTTCACCACAAAATGACCATGTATGGATATTCAGAAATAAGCTTTCTACATGCTGGGTAAAGCTGGATTACTTCCCTTGCTAATCTCCTCGCATTTATGCAAATGTTTGTCCAGCCATAAAGGAGATTTCCCTGTTGGGTGACCCGTCGTCTGACAGAATAGCTGTGAAGCTGGGAGGCATGAGAATGGGTTGCTTTAACACCAACAGGAAAAACTTAGGCAGACCGAAGGTTGACAATCACAACAGCCAAGGCTCTCATCCAAATGCAGAGTCAATGAAAATGAAAACCCACATGTAATAACTGTAGTGGGCAATTTTGTTATCAAATAGTGACAATTTCAATTGTTGGACGTCTCTTTTCTGAGACGAACGCGTGATAATGTCACTGGAAATACTGTGATTTCTGATATTGTTTGCTCGCTCATCCTTGGATTTTACAGAATGTCCTCTAACGCTGGCGGCACAGCTGGAGGGATGTGCAGAGCTCATCAAGGTGCTGAAGAGTGGAGGGGCGCATCTGGATTTCAGAACAAAAGATGGCATTACTGCCCTACACAAAGCCGTACGCAGCAAGAACCACACAGCACTTATAGTGAGTAAAACACACACACACACACAGAAAGCTGACTCATCTCTTTTATTTCTTTTGCTAAACCAGTTGCCTGCTTGCAAACTTTGCCTCTGGGAAGGGAGAGTTTGCAGGTACAATAGGCAATCTCTGGCAGAGGGTGCTTGAGCAAATGAGTACAGAGGGCGCTCGAGCCATTACAAAATATGCGAGGAAGGATTAACGTTGCCTCTTTGAATGGGCTGGCATATTCATTGAATGGCCTTGTATGTGTCTGGTTTGAGGAGGCTTGTAGCCTAAATGAAAGGATTTACATGAGTCATAAAATTGATTTCCTGTTGAGCCAGAACTGTTGAATATGGAATTGGTTATTTCCGCTCCGTCATTGTTATTATCCAACTATTCAGAGTCACTGGGCCATATAACATACATAAGCTGTTGCTGCTGTTGGAGAAGAATGCCTTCAAAAAGGTCATGCTCTAGATGAAATAACTTATATAAATAGCTTATTTAGAATAATTGGACACCAATCAGGTGTAAAATTATGACGATACGTGGGCACCGAAGGCTTGTGCAGGTCATAATGTCATGTGTGATTGATGTATGTGCCAGCATACATACATACAGCATACATACTTACATACATACTTGATTCTGGATTTCTATGTTGAGATATCATTTACCTAGTGTTAATAACATATACAATATATTATATAGCCATAAGTACTGGTCTCCTGGCTCTACACATTACATGGTGATGGTAGATGTAACAGTTACCCCGGATGGTACGGTAAGTTAAGCATTATTTCCTCCCTAAACTTCTTCTTTTCTCACTAGACACTGTTGGACTTGGGTGCATCACCTGACTATAAAGACAGTAGGGGACTGACTCCTCTCTACCACAGCTCCATGGTCGGAGGAGACCCCTACTGCTGTGAGCTGCTGCTCCATGATCATGCACAGGTCGGCTGTGTGGATGAGAATGGCTGGCAAGAGATACACCAGGTAACACACACAAAGATAAAACAGTGGTGTTTTGTGTGCAGAATACAAATGTGACTACGGGTTAAGAGGTCTTGTCTGGTTTTCAGAGTTTCATTGAATTGATTTTTGTGTTTCCCTCAGTTTGCGAATTTCTTTTGTGATGGTTCAATCCCTTGGAGGGTCGGAAGCTTGAGTCTGGCAAGAAAGTAGTTTTTCTAATCTAAAGAACTGGATATTCACCATTTTGGCAGAATTTTTTATCAGTTTCAGTATTTCCGTTAGGAAATAAATCCAAACATTTGAGGCTTTTTTGTTTTACTGCAAATGTACTGTATGCAGGTTGGCTGCTCAAATATATTTTTTTGTTAATTGTGCAACTACCAGCACCTACTGTATGCACACAGGTTGAATGCTCATTTACTCAGGCGCTTGCAGTGCACCAGCCCAAACACTGACAACTAGAATGACATTACCTATACATATACATATAATTCATGCTGCAGCTAAGGGGGGGGGGGGCGTGAGCAGGATGAAACATAAAGGCATCTGATTGGTTCTTCCAATTTGGACCGAGTGTCAGTGGATTGGTAGCTGCCACTGGTACAGTATTGTAGCTGCCACAGAGGTCTGATTTCTTTCATTGCTTTTTCTGAACACATAATGTATTGACTGCTCTCAAGGTGGAGGAACCATTTCACCCAGTACAACAAAACGTGTTTCTGAACAGAATGACAGACTATAGCTTTAATATGAACAAGCATGCTAATACTAATAATAAATACTTTTTCTTCTGTTGCCATTGTTAATATAATAACTAATTTGAAGCAAGTAGAAAAACCCAATTTGGCAAATATAATAGCAAAAAGCAGCACCATGTCACTGAATATTTGCACAAACTGTTTATTACTCTCATGTTACCCAACATTTTTCATTTTCTCTTCCATAGCCACTTACACAACACTAACAGTCTGGTGTAGTTTATCTCAAGTCCTTGCTATTGTTGTTGTTGTGAAGTAATTATGAGGTGAGGAGAAGTTCAGAATTCACAAGTTGTTTTTTTTCCAGAGTAAACTAAACTGATCTCTGTAAACCCAGGATAAAACACAAAATTAACCAAATATTTTAACTGGTCAGTTATCAGTGAACTAACTGTGTCACTTCACCAGTTTTCCTCTAAAGTATGAATGAAATACATGTGTGGACCACATCTGTGTCACAGTGCATGAACATGGTCTGCCTTTCTTCACATTCCCTCTGTGTTTATCAGTATACTGCTGCACATTGTTGATAGCTGTAATATTAATAATATAACCACAATGTGATCCTTTTGCCGATTTCTGACGTATGTGAGGGCGGCACGGTGGTGCAGTGATTAGCACTGTCGCCGCAGCAAGAAGGTACCGGGTTTGAATCCCGGGCCCGGGGCCTTTCTGTGTGGAGTTTGCATGTTCTCCCCGTGTCTGTGTGGGTTCTCTCCAGGTACTCCGGCTTCCTCCCACTATCCAAAAACATGCATGGGGATTAGGTTAATTGGCTAATTTAAATTGACCGTAGGTGTGAATGTGAGTGTGAATGGTTGTCTGTCTCTATGTGCCCTGCGATGAGGTGGCGACTTGTCCAGGGTGTACCCTGCCTTCCGCCCTAAGACAGCTGGGATAGGCTCCAGCCCCCCCGCGACCCTATGAGGATAAGCGGTAGATAATGGATGGATGGATGAATGATGTATGTGAAATTATTGAATGCCCACACAACAAGTGGAACAGGTAGCCATATGACGATTTTAGGAGCCTTGATGATGCTAATAGAAAAATCTCATTTACGTGCACATTGGTATGAACAGGTGGCGTTCGTCAGTCTGAAAAGAGTGATTTATGGAAAGTCTGTACAGTTAAAAGTGAGTTTTGTGAGTATGACTTTGACTAGAATTCAAAGATAGTGTATGATGAATCCAGTCCTTCAGCCACACACATTTTCTCCCTACTTCTTTTCTTTCACCTCCTTCTCCTCGCCTCCTCTTTTTTCCTGTGTCCTTTCCAGCATTAGTATTCTCGACGTGTATATTGTGTACAATAGGATACACAGCTGAACGTCTGATAACCAACAACAATCCCAGCATCATTTGGGTGCTGTCTCACTGCTGTCACCCACTCTTAGTGAGCCCGAACACAGGGAGGGAAAGAACAATCGCTGGGGAGAGTCGGTGTGCTTCTTTGTCAATGACACAGGACAAAACCAGGAGTAGGAAGGGCAGAAGAGATAGATGGAGATTAGATGAAAAAGTGTATTCCCAGTTATGGGAAGCAAAGGAGCTGAAAAATCATCACTCTTGCCAGAATAATTTTAGCCCAGGAATGTTGCCTCAGGTGATACAAACAAGACTCTTGGTTTTAGAAACTGTAAATTATGTGTGAGATGATTTAGCCCAAAGAAAAGAGTCAGTAGTTTTAACATTTCTATGGTGTATATGTTTTGGTTATATTTATCGTGTAGGTGATCTATAGAAATGTGTGTCTCTGGCCAGAATGTTCATCCAATTCCACTATAATCACAGACTTTATTATGTTGCAAAGGAAAGAGGAAGTTTACATTCAAAAACAAACAGGCAGTGTCTCCTTTGGCAAAGTTGTGCATTCCCATTACATCTCTGGTTAAAATCCAGTGTGGGGACACTTTTATACACTTCATCTCCTGTTACTCCTCAGTACAACAAGCATAACCGAAAAATATCTTCTCCTGCTCATGTAGGTACTTGCTCTTTCTTTACTAAACAAGGTTTGATTTTCCAAACCAGAGTAAGTGTGCAAATTTGTTGTTTCAGGCGTGTCGCTATGGCCACGTACAGCACCTGGAACACCTGCTGTTCTACGGAGCTGACATGAGCGCCCAGAATGCATCTGGAAACACCGCCCTGCATGTGTGTGCTCTCTACAACCAGGTACCATTTTAAAACATTAGCATGTGTTTGCCAATGCCAATGTGTACACATCAATCAGTTGCCTAAACCTAACCATCTTGTGTATACCACATATAGACCTGAGAAAGACTAAAAAATGCCAGCAGTGAAAATTTATAAATGTTGTCAGTAAAGTTGTTCTTAACCATCCATTGTCCATACCGTGTTTGGCGAGTGTGTTATCGCTGTGTGAATTTTTGCTTTCATGTTTGATCTTATTCAGAAGCAATTACTGGCTTCGGTGTATTGCTCAAGGACATTTTGCATTGCAGAGATTTGTGGTTACTGCATAAGGCCTTCTGGTTTGCAGTATTCACACTGTGCTTTGCCACTTTGTGTGTGTGCATGTACATGAACACTTATCTTTACTTGAGTGACAATCTGATGCACAGGTGTCCTTTACCTGGTTATTATCTCTACAGTATTTCTTGCTTTTTAGGATGATGGAGTGAAAGGGGAGAAGTCAGAGTGAGGCACCAAAAATGGCCAAAGATTAGCAGCATTTCTCATAAACATAATGTACTCTGTCTGGTCTGCAGCAGGTTGGATGAAAGCAGCAAACTGTTTTGTTGTTGTTTATTATTTTTTGATGGTCTGTCTTAAAATGTGTCTTATATCTTTGTGACTCTTGGTGCCAGACGGACTGTGTGCAGAGTTATTATTAAGCTGTCCTCTTAATGATCGGATGAGATTCTTTGTACAGCGCTACAGTGACTGCCTCAAGCTCTCATTCATGAGCACACAGCACAATGAGGAGCTTACCTTGGTCTGTATTCCCAGGGTTTTTTTAATATTGGCTCACTGTTTCTTTAAGGGGACATCCTGTTGAACTCACTTTTTAGTGCTTGTGCAGAGTCACATTTTTTTGTGGATTGTCCAGATCAGAAAACGTGATTCAACAAGCCCTTCAGATCGGAAGCAGACTTATTTTGCTTGAGAACTACCAGTCAAAGCAAACTGTTTTTTTTTTTTAAAGAGGCTTAAAGAGACAGGTGCTAAAATGAAGCTTTTCAGATCGAGAGACCGCATGAGAAACATAATGTTTCTGAACATTTAAGCATGTAAACATGTTCTAGAAATACAAGAACAGATCCATAAATGAGCACGATAATTTTTGTTTTGTTAATAACTCTCATGAAAGGCTTTTAATGTTCAGCAAATGTCCTCTTGAATATATATGATATATCCATAGAGGAACAAATGGTGCATTTGCTGGAGACTATTTTCAACTTTTCACACATTTGGTCCTCTGGTGAGTATTTAAGGCAGCAGAAAGGTGTTATTGACGCAAAAGTAAACACAGTATCAATGTTTGTGGTTATGCATATCACACAGTGCAACAGTGATGTGTTTTTAGAGCGCAATAAATGTCAATAGCACAGAGGTGATCGATGGATCTGGCTTTGGCTACACAGGCAATACTTGTTTACAGGATAAATATATGTTTGTTTTTGGTTGTGTCAAAGGTGTTGGCAAAAAGAAACATAACACAAATTGTTATACTAATTTGCCCATAATCACCATCTTGATTTTTCCAGGAGATATCATTGTGCCCACCTTTCTGTTCCCCAAGTGAGAACACTTGCACTTTCTGAGATGGTGGTTGGGTAGGCAGTATTTGTACCTCTGTGATATACTGAAGACTTAAATGGTAGTAGCAGCTTATAAAGTAATAATGTGGCTTTTGAATGAAATAGTGTATATTTTAAAATATGAATGTTCTATATCAGGAGAGGTACATGATAGATGAGGGCTGTGAAAACCAGCGTGCTCCTGTTGTTTGGTTCAGTTTGCCTGTGTGTCGTGTTGTCCTGCTTGGTTAGAAGCTGCTCCGAGAGAAAACTGTAACTGGGCCTTCTGGAAGAGCTTTATGTGCTCCTTCACCGGAAAATAGAGAGCAGTGCTTAGTTCATGAACATTAAATGAGCACTTTGCTCTTCTCTCTCTTTCTCTCCTTACATACAAACAAGTGAAAAATGTGTGTGTTTGCGTGTTGTAATTGGAACTGTGTACTGATTTCAGTCATGAGGAATGACCTGCTTCAATTGGACTGGAACACCATGGTCTCAGGAGAGAGAGACAGAGTGAGAGAGAGAGAGTGTGTGTGTGCGTGCGTGCGTGTGTGTGTGTGTGTGTGTCGGAAGCACAGCACCAAAGTTATTACAAGCTCTTCATAATACATCCACATGACTGAAGTCATTGCGTTACACTTATCATTGGAGCGAGGGCGATGGGTTGTGTGTGAAGCAAGACTGGATATAATCAAAGAAAAAAAGGATGAAAAGATTAATTTTCAGATACAACTTCTTGTATGTCTACTGTCTGGTAATGGACATACAGTATCCCCGGCACTTCTGTGCTTGCACTGCTAAGGATGGCTGTTATCCTACCAGTGGAGGTCGAACACCACATTGATCCCAGAAACGATCTCTTAGCAGGGTTCCAGCAGACTCGAAACAGGCCTGGCTCAGATAATTATGTACCATTACAGAAAGAAACAGGCTGGTAGAATTGACAAGGAACCTTGTAGTCCAGTGGCAAAGATCAATATATCCATATGGGAGAAAAAATAGTCACGAGAGTATGAGTGGTTGAATAGTAAGATTACATATCAGAAACAGCATTGGGCTCTGGCTGGCCATTAACATTTACGCACTGGGCTTTTAGCTTTGCATCTGTGGTAAGCAACAGTGAATAAAGGCATGGTAGGGATCTTTTACTGGCAGACAGATCTATGGAAGGTGGCTGGATGAATAATTGAGAACACAGTAGGTACTGTAATGGCAAGTGGGGATAACACTGATGAGTGAAATTAAAGAGGTGAACTGTTCTCTCCAATCAGACCAATGACTTCTTGGAGTAACTCTGTAATAAGCTGTTTACAGGAAATACCACTGTATTTCATGCTATAGTACCTGTATTCTGCTGTGTTTGTACACAATAATGAGGAAGAATTCAGCTCCTATTTAAAGATTTCCAGCCTAAAATGTGCTTTAGGTTAATCACATCTCTACCTTCAGTGGAGGATGCCAAATCTGCATCAATTCTAATGAGAGGAATCCTCAACTGTATAAACATGGCTGTGAGAGGTACCATCTGTCACACTCTACACATGACTGACCAGCATCATTACTGTACAGTGCTTGACTTGGCTTACTGTGTATTCCTGTGTAGCTAATGTAATCACATCTAGAAAACCACGGTGAGGACTACTGGAAAGGTTTATTAATGAATTCCTATAGGAAGCCTTGGAGAGAAGAGCAAGACAGATGGCCTATACTGTAATTGGCCTTTACGCATGTGTGTGTGCGCATGCACGTCTGTGTATGCAATGTTTCTGGGAAAACAAAAGTGTAGAATGTCTCTAAATGGCAAACGACGGCACAAATTCAAGAATTCAGCTGTTTATGTTGTCAGGCCTTTCATTTGATTATTTAAGAACATTAACACATTAGCACATTGAAACAAGTTTGGTATCTTGTAGCATGTAAATGGAGAGATTTTGGTGTGCCGGGTGGACTTTGTGTGACTTTCGACCAGTGGCAGTTAATTACCTCCACCAAGGAGGTTATGCTTTCGGTTCAGTTTGTTTGTCTGTTTGTCAGCAGGTTTACGGAAAAAATGAAGGAAGGGTGTCGCGCGGGCCAAGAGAGAACCCACATCAGTGCAGTAGGACAGGACTGAATCTGAGCTGTTGTTGTCCTTTATGGCTGCTCCCTTCCAGGGTCGCCACAGTAGACTTGGCGTTAGTTTTTTTTTACATCACGCAATCCTCGCCCGTTTTGGTAACCGGGTCTGGGAGGGATTCGAACCCCAGTTCCCCAGGCCGATGGCATGCACTGTGCTGCTGGCCGGAGGACTGAATCTGAGCTGAACAATTAAAATAAGTTGTATTTTTATAAACCAGTCATTACATTTGTGAGTTTTGTGATCAGTGATTGAAAGCTGCATCAATGACTCTTCAGCTTGGATTGGTTGTTTTCCTTCGGCACTTTGAGATGCAAATGCTATTTAGAACACTAGGAGGAGACGGAAGAGCATAATCTATCACGGATTATCTGTCTCATGCACTATTGTTGGGACAGTGACACTATTTTGGGTGATAACCTTTTTGTCATCATATTTGCTGTAAGTTACGGGCTTGAGAAGAAAAAATTCTAGAGAAGAAAATTAATGAATGCATTTAACATATTTGCAGATTTTATTTAGAATTGTAAATCTAATCAATGGGGAAGTCTTCATATGAGCATGTTTGAGGGTTAGGTGGCTTGGGGTGTCATGAAATCTATCACTGACAGCATTAAATGTTTAATGGTGATATAGCATTTACTACCAGTCCTTCTCAGCATAGCGACATGTAGAATAATGGTTGAAGAAACGTTATGAAAAACTTTGCATTAGCCTTGCCTTGTTGTGTCTGTACTGTTTTAGTACTGTGTGCTAAAATAGCAGGGTAGACAATGATTCAAGTTATTCTTTAAAACAGGTCAAGTGGAACTGACTGTGTGCTGAACTGTTGTGCTTCTCTTCAGTATGTCTTTGTACAGTTTTCTCTTCTTTTCCTTGTAGCATTAGTCTTCTACATAGAGTACTTTTAACACTTCTTTCCAAACTTGATGTCTTCTCTCTGATACAATTTCCAACCAACCTCGTTCCACAGATTTCAACTTGCATTTTTAAGAAATTAACCTGTTTTTTTTTTCCACTAAAGCAGAGAAGAGCAAATGCTGTCAGTCTGAACAAAACCTGCAAGGTTTTACACTTAGATCCTCACTCTTTTTTAATTACTTTAGAAATGGTGATCACGGTGACTCTTAATGCTTAAATGCTAAAGGTAGTCTGCATAATGTATGGGTGATTAGCAATTAGCTAAGCTAACGATGTAGGCGATTATCTCTATAGGTTTTTAGATGTTTTAGACCCGTAGCAGTTGTATAGGCTTTTAGCAACAAGAGCGCTTACATTATTCGTTATGTACATTACACCTGTTCCATTCACACCACATGTCTTCACCATCTATGTTTGTATGAACTTTGCAGGTTTATGCAGGTTTTCTGTCTGTTTCATGGTCAGTTCAGGTCCAGCTCCCATTGCTACCATCTACCTGTATGTGTCTTACCAGAAGAGGGCGCTCCATTGCGTCAGTGTAAACCTCATACAGCTGTATATGCAGTATCTGGTATATAATACAACACTAAAATCACATGGATGTTATTAACTGATCCACGTGTTCAGTTAATTTGTGTGTGCATTTGTGACTCAGTAGTGACTGGAGTCGCCAGCGTCATTGTGCTGATTGTAGAGCGAGGCCAGTCCTGTTAATTCTACTCTGTGTAAATTACATATCGACCCTCAACCAGTCAGCCCATGGACACATAACCATGTCTATAAATCTACTATTGGGCTTTTTTTGCCAGAGGGGCCTGTGTACTCATTTACACATAAAACAATACATGGTAATAGTCTATGGCTGGTTTTGAACTACTGAGGATGTCTGTTTTGGGTTCCTTCTATTAAATAAATTTCAGCCTACAATTTTATACCCATATGTTGTTTTTAGTTATAGTTTAGCCATTGCTTTGCCAACATGCTCTGTGTTTTATGCTTTGTTTAATAACCATTGACCTCTACATTAACATTCAGGATTTGTACAGGACATGCTTTCATGCTTTGCTTCGTTCCTACTCTGGCGTGTGTACTGTAATTAAACAATGCAAATATACATATTAAATATATTGGTTTTAATTAGTTTTAATGTTATTTGAGCACCAGTAAAAATGTGTCTTCACCTTGTCTTGACCTGTTCCAGAAGCTACCACAGATTTCAAATATGCTTGACTTTCTTTTAACCAAAAACTGGATGCACTTGTAGTTGCATCTCTTAATCTTGGAGACAAGTTTAAGGTAAGAATAGAGTGGTTGATGTGGGGCAGGAAGGGAGAGAGGTCATGGACACACACACACACACACGCACAGATTATATTATTATTATGTAATAATCGTCATGAAACAACAAACAGAGTAGTGAAATATATTAAGTTCAGTTGCAGCTGGCAGTGATGTTACAATTAGTTAAATGTCAGGTTCAAATTCTAGTATATCACAAAACACACTCAGCTCTGTCATCTGTGTGCTTTTACAATCAGATGGAGTAAATTTAATATAATTTGTCTCTAATTATGTCTCAGAATTATAACTCCGTTATAACTTAACGCTCAGTGTGCTCACTTTACAGTATGTCGGATGATATTGATATTCCTGTGAATTAATTAATGCAACCTTTGATATTTAATGATTCTTTTGGCTTGTGTATATCCATTCTGTAATCATTTCACACCTGTTCTTTGATACATCATACATAAATCACATATATGAAATATTTAACTTATTTCTTCACTTCACATTATAGCTGTGCAAACAGACAATCCCTTCCAGTACAATGCAGAAAAGTACATGTTTGAATAACAACAGCCTTTCTATATCTCATTATGAAACATCAAATCAATCACCCTTATATTCCAAACCTACATGATCTTATGCTAGAGCTCATGGAGATAACCCCATGTACAGCACAGCACAATTCAAGGGCCGTCCTTATTCATCCTGCAGTACTACACCACTAGAGCTGCTTCTGTTAGATTCATTGAGTGCTCCACTGACAGACAAGATCAGAGGCTGCTTGTGATGCTGCCTCTGGCAACAAGTGTCACACTGCACAGCCTGTTTATAATTGTATTCTACATTTTTTTGCATATGGACAAAGTCAAATACAATACTGTTGTCTTTCAGGATAGCTGTGCACGAGTTATCCTGTTCCGGGGAGCCAATAAAGAGATAAAGAACTACAACAGCCAGACCGCCTTTCAGGTATGTGTGTTAACCAAGAACCAAAGGGTGTTACTGTTTGTATTATCACACCTTACATCTTTGACATGTCAGAGCTGAATAGATTGAATGAGTTATCCTACACGGCCTAATGCTGCTGCATTGAATATGGTGATTGCTATGGAAAAACTCCCCTGCTAGCTTACCATTGCAGCCTTGTGTCTGATTTCTGGTTGATGAAGTCTGTGTGAAATTAACACTGACATTTCCTGTGCGGATCAAACTTAATTTGTTCATACACATTAAGGCTGGTACACACAGTGCCAGAACAACAAAGTATTACATGTGGGAAACCTGTATTAGGAGAGCGAGTGAAAAAAATACAATGGGATGTATTTATATGATTTCATTTTCATTAGTTATTTTTTTTTCCAAAGAATTAAATTTTGCTGTCGTTCACTTTTTATCACTTGTGTGTTGGCCCCTTTCCCTTCCCTGTACTCTTCTCTTTTCCTCACCTCCAGGTGGCTATTATAGCAGGAAACTTTGATCTAGCTGAAATCATAAAGGTCCACAAAGCATCGGATGTTGGTAAGTTGCAAGCAGTTGCAGTATATCACCAGCTACAGTACCTCAGTGTTTTATAGGTTTAAACATGAATGTAGTGTTAGGGAGACATCAGACTGAAGAATGACTGAGCGAGGATAGTGGAGGGGCTCAAGGAAAGTGATAACAGGCTATACACAGAGGTGTGGGGAAAGGAAATGGAAATGTAAGAGGGATATGGGGATGCTTTCAGTGCTTTATTGGCTCCCTGCTGAGTTTAGCAGTTTCTCTGTGACATGTACATACAGGAAAACTCTGCCATCTAGTGTGGACAGGGGGTAACACTTCAATTTTTACACTGTGAAATGTTTTTCTAATATTCTATCGGTTTTAACAATAAACAGGGTAAAATAGGACTCACTTGTTTGGAATTTGGAATGATACTTTTACACAACATAACTTTTTGTCAATTGTTTTCAGAGTTTTCAAATTTAAATATTTTAAAAAGAGGGTTTTAATATAAAAATGATTAAACAATAAAACAACTTTCCTTATTCTGTATATATAGCCTACTGTCAGATTAGTATAACCACAAGCTTTAAATAAATTTACTCCCACATATATATAAAATATAATTATCAAAGCATTCTGTTCATTGTGTCCCTCAGTGCCTTTCAGGGAGACCCCCTCCTACACCACCCGTCGCCGCGTGACACCTGGCCCCCTGCCCTCGCCACGTTCCTTGCTCCGCTCTGCGAGTGACAACAACCTGAATGGAGACCACGATCACATCCACGGTCAGGCCCCCAGAGAAATCCGTGGCCGTCAGGGTCATTCCCCTGTCCCTTCACTGCGCAGTCTGCCAGCTCTCGGCCAGCAGCACAGCAGCCTTGGGGAGGTAAGATGGAGCTAGATGGCGATGGAGCTGCAACTGTGTTTGAATTGTGTGTGCACATATTAACACCTTAAAATTCAGAGTAGACAGAACAAGTGAAGGAAAAATGAGAAATAAACTGTTTGACATCAGTTTTATGCATTATACTTTTTCTGCTCTGCATCAGAGCCGTCATGGAGAGCTCCCTGACAGCAGTCTCCAGAGTACAGGCAGCTCCAGATCCTCTCATTCCCGCTCGCCTTCGCTACATCACATGCATGAAGAGGACAGGCCGGTTCCCAGAAGGTCTCACAGCCATGGTTACCCTCATGGACACGGCCATCGTGGAAGACTCAGGTCTGTAAGAGCTTTGTAAGCAAATGAGCCAATGCCTTTCTTCCTGTTTTTAATTAATGTCTCACACTTACTAGTCTTGGCAGCTATTAACTGTAAATAGATGATCTGTGATTGACCTTGTGATTATACACCTACCTGGATATTTAAACCAAGGCACTTGGTTAGTCACCAGGCAGCATTCTGCATCTTATTCCATCTGCTACAGTCTGCTACTGATGATAAACATGACATAACATCAGTCAGTGCAAAGTCTTCCTCATTCATTCATACATCAATCCCAGGCACATATGAAAGTCGTTTTCCTGTCAAAGCTACACTTGCAACCAGCCCAGAGAAGTAATCTGTGGAAGCACTGACTAGGACTTGAATATTAAAATGAATAGATTTATAGAGGCTGATTGAAACACTGATCAGTATGAGGTTGCATTTAGTGTAACTGTTGTGTGGTCGCACAACAGACCCGTTTATGTAACAAGTTGGGCCAAAACACAGCATTTGTCCTGCTGAGAGGACAGAGGGCAAATAACATCCTTCAAATCTGTTTATGTTTGTCTCTGCGTTCGTATGCTGCAGCGTGTATGTGCTGTATAGCCACTTGCACATGGCAAAGTGCATGGGTGCAAAGACAGACAGATGGAAAGCGGCTAATAATCATCACCATGGGGACCAATTGAAGGCTGCCAAGCTGTGAATGTGTTTGTAAGTCAGTTTGTGTGAGAGAGAGATTGAGAGACAGAGGACACACTCTGAAATTAGTGCTATGAGTAATATCGTTGGACGGGCCACTTCGGGCTGTTCAAAACAGCTTGTCACTCGATAGATACATAAATCCACAGATGTAGTTGTGCTGCTGGGGCGTTGGAACAAATCCCCTCCCTTGTACACTGAACCATTAGAGAAACCACACAGTAAACTAGAGCTCTGATCACATCTTGGAGCGATAGATTTAAGTGGTGCACTGACACCTGGTTTGTTAAGCTTTTAATTTTGATGTCAGCACATGATCACCTACATACAGCACACACCTGGTGTGATTCCTGGGTACCACACACTGTGTGTGTGTGTGTGTGTGTGTGTGTGTGTGTGTGTGTGTGTGTGTGTGTGTGTGTGAGAGAGAGAGAGAAACAGTCTGGTGTCTGACAGGGGAATTGCATGACAGACACAGCTCCAGCCATACTCCTCTTCTCCTCTTCTGTGCTGTCACTTTACTCCATCCATCAAAGACTCTCTCTCTCTCTCTCTCCCCCCCACCTCTCTCTACCTCTCACTCTGTCGTTCATACACACGCCTAAACACACATAAACACATACACACATTAATATATTGCATTGTTTGCAACCAGAGAGCAATCAACATGCTTTATTAAATCATGTAGCTTATACACTTCACACACCCTGTAGAAATTAAAGCGATGAAGGAATAAATCCTATTATATAAAGTGAATAAATTAATTAATTCATGCCGACCTTTCTTTTTTCTGCTATATCTGGCACTACACTGGCATTAAGACAAACATCTGCTCACCGCTGATTAGCCACATTGCAGTAAGAGGAGAAGATTAAAGTGAAAAAGAAGAAGAAGGGTAGGGTATTTAGTATGTCGTCTGTGTCCTGGCCTAAATGCCCTGCTGTACACATGGAGTTGAAACCTTTTTATTCAGCCCTATACTGAGTATTAAAGTGAGGTGAATGTGTCAAAAGCCCAAACCGAGCAGCTGGTCTCCATGGCCATAGCCTGCACCCAAGTGAGACTGATGATGTCCTTGATTGTTCCCTCTAATATTTCACCCTCCCTCTCTCTGATTCTCTCACTGACCTTCTGTTTATGCCCATGGTAACTCTAGAGGTATTATGGGTACCAGGGGAGTGTGAAATTAGCTTGGCCGGTCAACAGCCCGCCCAACGGCAGACTCCAGTAAGTTCCTGTGGCACTCACCATCACTTCCTTCTTGTTTCAGTGCTGCCAGGCTTCAGTAACTCAGTCAAGCTTCAGCAGAAAGTTTAGAGGGACAGTAGTGAGGATACAGTCAGGTCACCATAGTGTTTTTTAAGACTGGATTACAGGAGAAAAACAAACAGAGCTGACAGATTACAGCATAGATTTTTGGGTATAACAATCACCCTACCTGTTTCTCTAGTTGACAGTATAATAGGACAAGATGCTGGGTGATGATGTTGCATGTGTTATAAGAGGTCCCATGGTGTGCTGTCAATACAAAGAGACAATCATCAAGAGGACACTGTCTTGACAGTGAAATTGTGATGTGGAGCTTTTTACCTTAGGACCTATTTATCAGTTTTGTTTTGGAAGAAGTTGCCAAAAAGACAAACATTATGTTACTAAACAGAGGATACCAGCTATTATCTTTTCCATTTCCAGTTTTTCGCTCTTGTATCTCTACACTACAACAGCAGAGAATACTGTATGTAAATACATAATTCAAATTTTCAACCAAATTCCTTTGCAGTTGCCATAGTGAGATATGTTTTCCCATATTTATTAGGTATAAACAGTTAACGCATATCATCTGACTGGCAAGAGATGGATATGTAAGGTTTTTCTAAGAGGCCATTGTTTGGGACAAAATGTTTGAATGTCTGAGTATATTCAAGCCACCATTTAGCTGAATAGTGTGGGAGGAGATATGGACGCAAGGGGTCAAATCCTATTGTAGTGATGTCAATGAGCAAGAAACTGTCATGTCGTATCATGACCCCTCATGTGTCGTATAATGGCAACAAGCCTTCGTCTTCTAATTCTTTGTTTGTTGTCTCTCTTCTCACCTCTTTTTGATCCCATACCCTCCCTTTTTCTTTGCATTTGTCACACCAGTGGCTGTTGGTGTGCAGATTATACATGGCGTGTTAACACAGCCAAAGGCTGAGCTACATGGAAAAGAAAACAGGACAGGAATAGGGAAGAGAAGTAGAGGAAGAGTTGCGCTTCTCTAGCTTCACCTGTGGAAAATCCACATCAAAGAAGCACACAGTAGTATTGGTCTGTGGATGTCATAATTCATGTCAGAGGGTGATGCTGATGGGCTTACAGTAATACTGTCTGCACTGATCTGGCTACACATAGTAGATCAACACAATACAGTAGTGTTACAGAAATGTAGGTAAATAATAAAATAATATAAAAGCAGAATATATGAAACTGATTCAAAATATTAAAGAAGGTCAAAACAACATGGATATGGTTTATAATATGTAAGTGTAACCTGCCAGTAGCTTTAGTACCTTCACTACTCTTTACCATCTTCTGCCACTCACTGTGGTGCACGTTGTGGTAGCAGCAGGATAACATGGTCGCCTTGATGTCCCTATTGCCAGCCACTTCCCCAAGCTCTTCCTGGGGATTTTGAGGATTGTATATGTAATCCATCCAGAGTGTTTTGTGTGTGCCCTGGGCTCTTCTCTAGTTTGATGTGCCCCATGAGGCTCTACTTTGAGCTCCTTCTGCATATCTCATCCTTTCACCTTGTCCCCTAGGGTGAGCCCAGAGACCCTGCGAAGGAAACTAATTTTGCCTTCTTGTATCGATGATCTCCTTCTTTCTGATTGTTCCCAAATCTCATAGGTGACCTTGTTTTTAGGCTCAGCCCTCTCTTAGATAGGATACTATCGCACGAATACACTATGGCGGCGCCCTGCTCAGCTGCGGCTGCACAGGCTCACGACAGTTTCGGATATTTTGGTCAGCATATCTGTACACTGTAACCAAAAGCCCGTGCACGCAACGCAATCTCGTTCTGTATACACCTGCTGCATATAGAATGACAATAAAGTCTGTCTAAGTCTAAGTCTTCACCATGATGGTCCTGCACAACACTGACATCACTGCAGGCAGCGCATCGATACACCTGTCAGTTTCAGGTTCTGTCTTACCCTCACTCATGAACAAGATGCCAAGATACTTGAATTCCTTCAGTGTGATTGGGAGTGAATAATGACTGTCTTCAAGCTGTATTCAAGCACTGGATGTCTTATAGCGATGCTGTTCCCATATCCCCTACACATACCCACAACATGCCATGAGGGACTTCTTAAGCACTTAAAGTCTATTGGATCTAGAGCATCTCCAAACAGCCTTTCAATAGGATAGACATCGGCCTGCTGCTAAACATAAAGAGAAGGAACATGTACGTGCTGTCCGAGTCATGATACTCCCTGAAGGATTCATAGACAGAGAGACACCTAGTCATAGTTTTATATATATAGTTTTATATATAAGCTAATTCTGAGCTTATTCTTACAGACAGTATCACTGTGTTATACCCTTTCTTTCTGTTGCAGCATAAAGTCACCATTGTGCAGTATCCTTATGTGACCACTACCACTTGTGTTTTGTGGAATAATCCATAGTCAATCAGGGAATTTTAGTTTTTCAACATTTGGTTTTTGGAGCTTCGTGTGAAGTTTGGTTCAAATATACTTTTATTGGATATTGTCCTGAGCCAGACACTTAACAAGGAATGTTTCCTTTGCACCATACACTTAGGTACCTTTTGTAGTGCAGTAAAGAAGAACAAATAGGGCAAATATTGGACTGAAAAAGATGCTGGAGCATATAATTGTTGTCAGCATGGGTTAATTGATTTATGTTTCTCACCTCTGATTGAGGCGGGGTTCAGGGTTATGTGTTAATCACACCAGTTGACTCTTTCTTCTAATTTCGCTTAATGGTGAAGTCTCTGCAAAGCATAAGCTGGTCATGCACAAACACATTTCTGCTCTTCCCAACTTTAATATGTTCTGCCCAATGAGTCCACATTCTGCTTCCACCTTGATAGCCATCGCCACTCCCACATCGAGCCTGAAAGAATGAGAGACCACATATTCATTCAAGTGCAGCAAAGCAAGGAACAGACTGATGGTCATTAGGATGCAAAATGTGATGACGATTATGACTTTGTTTATAATGTGCTCATCTCACCTTTGAGAGCCAACCTATTTGAAGCAAAAGCCATTTACCTGAGAAGGCAAGGCAGCCATGTGAGGAAATGTTACACTGATGCAGCTTATTGTCATAGCATCTGAGTAAATGGCATTTTGTGACATTTGCCGTTGAATCTTCATAGTTATGTAGGTAGTTAATAGATTATGAGGGAGCTTCATCAGTGGCCTAAAATTGTCCTTTCTTATGTTTGGTCCAATCTCAATCAGAGATGAAAATGATGAATAAAATGCTGTTAGCTCTTGATTTTCCATAAAATGCTCTTAAAAACCTTATCCGCATTTCTTGTATTTATACCACTTTTTCACAAAAGCTGGGCTGCCTCATGTACTGCACTCTAGTTATGATATAAATTACATTTGCAAGTTATTTTATCTTATACACATTTATTTGTAAAAAGAATAAAACAATATTTGGAGCCACAGCCACTATGTTTATTCTGAATCACTTAATAAAATGGCTGTTGCCATGAGATAACATGAATGCACGCAAGAAAATAGAAAAAAAAATATTCAACTGGGACAATAATCCATGTATTTACAGACAGATGATTTGGAACATTGACTGTTTAAAAGATCCAGCTTCATTTAGTGACTTATCAGTGCGTTTGTTGGCTATATTTTCTTTGTTTTTATTGACAGTTGCCATCGTTACAGAGGCAGGGCTGGTGTCCAAGGAAACGATGGTGCTTTTGTAATAGACTGCTTTAGAAGTTTGTGGACTGGTGTGTGTGCTTGTCGGTGTGTGTGCATGTAATGGACACTACATCTGTATCTGGAAGCTACTTATAATGAGGCACACTGAAAGATACAAAAAAAAACAAAATAAAAAAGAATAAGCTGTTTCAATGTAGCATTTTCATGTAGCACAAGTTTGCATAGGACAGTGGCTCCCAAACTGGGGGATGCGCCCCCTAGGCAGGGCGCAGAGGCAACTGTTTTTTAGTGCTTCCAGGTAACAGTAACAACAGAGAAGAGTCGCTCTTTGCTCTCATTTGGTCTAATTTCAAAGAGGGCAGTGGGCTGCTAATCTTTATTACAGCCAGAGAGCATATGTAATGATGTACTAGTGAAATCCAAGATATTACCAACTTGTGGGTGCACCGTGATACTAACGCTTGCAATGTTAATCTAGGCCTTGTCCACACATACACAGGCATTTTTGTAAGCACATATGTTTTGGGCTTTTGTCAACACAAACAGTGGTTTAGGTCACTGGAAACAAGCTTTTATAAACTCCAGGGAGAATATTTCCAGAAACTCAGAGCGTGACCACCTTATTAACAGTACTTTTAACATGTTTACACATAAATGTACAGTTACGCTTCCACTCCACCGAGGTACAGAGGCCCTACGGAGGTCACTTATCTGATGCAACTCTTTTTAAACAGTGTTTGTGTGGATTGGATTGGAAACACCATTTCCAAAAAAGCATCATCCTGCAAAACACAAACTGGTCATTACAAATGTGTCTTCTAGATAACTTGTTTCAACCGGATCGTCATCGGATCAACTGCAGGGGGCAGCTGAGGTCAAGCTGTGAACATAACCTCACTGTGGTGTATGGTGTAGCAGCGCTGTGTGAGCAGATTTTAGTCACTGAAATAGATATCCTTTTAGGGATCTAATTTTTTGGCCTCTCTGTGTCATTTTGACATAGCTTCATTTCCCTGCTTCTTCAGCTCTCCCTCTTTCCTGCTGTGTGTGCAGCTGATGTTCAGTGCCGGGGCTCAGACATTAACATGCGGCAGCTATCCCGGCCCCTCAGTCCCTGCGGTAATTGGAAAGCCGTCAGCAAGACGTTGTTTCGATGGAGAGGGGGACAGAGAAGGAGAAGGCTGCGTGAGATGGGGAGAGCAAGAAAAGCAATAGAGAGTTGGGGAAAGAAAGAGACAAATAAGACTTGAAATGAGGAAAGGGGTGAACAGAAGAATAGGGAAAGAAGGGTGAAGGGCACATGAGACTAGAATCAGGTGAATTAAAGAAGTGACTGATACAATGTGTCTGGGGAGGAATGGCAAGAGATTGAAGGAGGTTGAAAGGTGGATGGACAAGGGTTTAGAGATTTCTTACAAAGAAGTGTTGCAGACAATCACATCAAAGACCCAGTTCATAATCAAGCTGATGCACACTGAAGCACACTCTCAAGCAAATTACAGATCGATGTCAAAATGTGCTTGAGAGAAACAACAGGAGCAGCCCAATGTTACTGAATGCCTTTTACACTTACAGGGGGTGGCAAAGTAGTGATGAATGGAGACTAGGCGGAGCTCTGCCTCTGCTGTATTAGAATTCACCACCAGAGAGAGAGAGAGCGAGAGAGAGAGAGAGAGAGAGAGAGATGCAGTGCGAAGAAATGTTAAGAAGGAGAGGGATAAGAGGGTGAAATGGAAGTGAGAGAATGAGAGAAAGAAGGAGGGGTTTCAAGGCGAAGGGGAAGAGGGAGGAGCGACAATTAAACCAAATGGGCTGGAGCTTTTTGCCCCCCCCACCCTACTGCACACAAACACACACACACACACACACACACACACACACACACACACACACACACACACACACACAGCCTGCCTCAGGGAGCCATGGCGCTTGCATGCCTGCAGGCAGACAGGCAGGAGGAGATCAATAGTGCTGTGGGACTGGTGTGTGTATGTGAGTGTCAGCGATGTGTTAGCAACATGCTGGTGGTTGCGTATGCCATGCTAGCGGAGGTGCAATGTTAGCAGGAGTGGAGGGGGCTGTCTGTGTATGTGCCTGTGTGCACGGCTAGAATGCACATTGAGGGCTTGTGGCGTGTGAGTGTGAGCGAGCCGTCAAAGGGGAGGGGAGCCACGGAGCGCAGCAGCAGCAGCAGCAGCAGCACCATTGCCAGTGTGTGTGTGAGTGTGTGTGAGCGTGTGTGTGTGTGTGTGTGTGAGGGGTGGAGGGGAGAGGAGAGGCAGACGCGGCGGGACTCCCAGGAGAAGGAGCGGGAGTCGGGGAGCAGACCCAGCCTCTCTCCTCCACAGCAGGAGTACCAGGACCCAAGGACGAGGCAGGATCTGTGAGCCAGCCTGGAGCAGCTGGAACAGGGGACACACAGGGATCTCTCTCCCTCTCTGGAGGGGGCTTCTTCTGGAACCCCAACTCAGGATGTGTTTGATTAAGGGGGGCTTCCAGACGGATCTGACAGACCCACACAGAGAAGGAAACAGTGCAGTCCCTCTTATCGTTACACATTTCTGCTTCTACCTCGTTTAGGATGCGGGGGAGAGGGGAGAGATAGAAGGAGAGGGTAAAAGGGAGCAAGAAGGATATTGTCTGTGCTATTGAAGAAGGAAGAGAGGGAATAAGAAGAGGAGGGGGAGAGAGTGGTTGGGAGGAGTGTACTCTCCTCTCATGACTCTCCCATGGAACACTGATTGTTGACTGTTGATCAGTAGGCACTAGGACCTTTTTATGAATCCCTCCCTGGCCAGAGTGACAACCAGGGGGTGTCACCAGGTTGCTGTCCCGCTGACAACCATGTCGGTGACCACAGGCTTCAGTTACCAGCTCCCTGGAATCACCACAGTAACATATGTGTTTGTTTACAGCCCTGGCTCAGTGCAGCGAGACCCCAGCCCCCCTCATCACACGCCCCCAGCGCTGACAGGCCCCCGCGGGCCCAAACGAAAACTCTACAGTGCTGTCCCAGGACGGACCTTCATCGTGGTCAAGCCCTACACACCACAAGGGGAGGGAGAGATCCAACTGAACCGTGGGGAAAGAGTCAAAGGTAGGTTGTCTGCTGGTATTTGTGCACATGTTTTATCCCCTCACTTATCCGAACACTCTAACTACTACTTCACTACTTCTGGACACAGCTGTTAATATTCTGTATTTCATCACTACTAGTCATGCTCAGCATCTCCTGTTAATTTAGCGGCTACATGTGGCTCTTGTGACTGTCAGAGCTGGGTTTGTGGCAGAACAATGAGCAGACATTCCCATGCTCTCATTTCTCCGATGCAAAGCACACCATTATTTCACTATGTTTTCGTCTGCAAAGCAGTTATGTAATCACTCAACCTGGAAGTCATCTTTGTGTCGTTTGAGCTTGAAGTTGTGAATGTGCTGTTTGTTTTCTGCTTTACACAGACGTGCAGTGGCTTCGCTTTCATGTGTTTGTGTGTGTGCTTTTGTCTCTCCATCCATGCTTCACTCAAGACTATGACTGTAATGACGTAGAAGGTAAACTCCATAATATTTTTTCTCACCCTGAATCTTTCCTATACACTTCACTGTGTCGACCCTACACCTATAGTGTAGCATTTACTTCCTGGCCCTGTTTGAATCCTCTTGAGATATGTGTTCAATCTCAGTATAAATCTGTGATTACTTCAAGGAGAGGGCATGCAAATTCAAACAGGTCCTGTGTGCTGTGGTTGTTGGTATGCATACACAGCCTGTGTCCTCCTCCTCTCTGAGTACCTTCCCCTGAACATATAACCACTTTTGTCCCTCCTCTTATCACTTGTCCACAGACACCCAGCTCCACATTGACCCCACACCCTACATCCTGCCACTTCACATATATCACCATGGATCAAACCCGTATTAGCCTAATGGAAACAGTTCCCTCATGTCCTCAGAAAGGCCGGAGAGAGAGCAGTCGCACTCATGCTGAGACCTCTCATGTTCCTTTCAGATCTACTGAAGCACAGGAAATACAGATTAAGGGTCAATTTGGAATTTCAATTTGAAGTTTTTTGCAAACAACCACAACACAAACACTCTTATCTCTCTCCCCCTTTCTCAGATACATTCAGAAGTAAACAACACACAAAATCTAGCCTAAGACCCCTTCTCTCTGCCTGGGTACATGCTGAAGTATTCCCACCCTTCCCTCAATGTTTTCCAGTCAACCTCCTGTTTTCATTGATGTCTCATCTTTATCATAGTGTGTCTCTTTCTTGGAAGCACAGCTGTCATTTTCACATGAATTACTAACACAGATGATAAACCATTCTGATTCAACATGTTTTTTGCTGATCAAAACCAAATGATACAGCATTGTCTGAAACGGTGATGAACAGTGATGTTGACACAAATGTTATCGGAAATGTGATGACTCAACAGCAGCCACTATGCCTCCATCTACTGAATGGATCTGCTGTCACTGGGTTTTCTGTCGGTGCAGCTGAATCCATAACCCTGCCACTAATGTGAACACACAGTGGTTTGCCGTTCTTTCATGTTGGCCATGCAGGAAACAAGCTTACAGTCGCATGGCTGCCAGCACCATGGCCCAGCCAAGTAAACCATCTGGCTGCGATATGCAACACTGACCATCATAACCATCACTGTGCTGCATTCACGGTGCTTCTGTTCCCTGGGATATAAGCTGAGAAATCTGTTATTGATGTTGGACATCTTAAAGCAGTGTATGTATATGCTTTGCTTTGGTAACCAAGCTCTATTCAATGCAGTAGTCCTGCAGGGAGTGACCAGCCCTCAGTGCACAGAGAGGCTTGACCATGAGAAGCCACTTCCTTTAGGGATGGATGACCCCTGGTTTGATACATAATGCATCTCATCTAATCTGCATTCATAAATGGATGAGTTGCTAATAGTAATAGGGTTCATTTGCAATGGAAGACAAGAGGAGACAAGGCAAGTGGAATAGAGGAAACAATAGGAGGCTTCATTTATCTTAGCATCATGTACGTGTGTGTAAATGTGCATGTATGTGAAGTAACTATCAACAGAACTGTTTGTACCCTGAAACTAACACTGATGCTGCTTCAGACTACAAATATGTTGATGATTCAGTAATAGCTAGATAAGTAGCCTCTTCACCCCTCACACACACACACACACACACACACACACACACACACACACACACACACACACACTCACGTCACTCATACACTCATCTCTGTCTTCCTGTTCATGTCCTCACACCCTCGTTAATCACCAGCCCTACCAGAGAAGCATCATTATGATGAGCTCAGACTGGGTAAATCTCACTAAATGATTTGTCTGTTTGTCTTGTGTGTTAGCATACATGCCTACAAGCCTTAGCATAACTGTCTATTAGCTCACCTGTTAACACTGCAGACTGGTGGCCTGTTGAGGCAAGGAGTATTGTATGTTGTACAAGGAAGACTGTGTCACACTGTGTAGTTTAATGAAGACCATTGATTTTGGTCTAATGGGAGACATACTCCTGGCCTCAGCAGTAGACTGGTGCACATTTTCAGTGAAGTGCATTGATAGCTAAGCCTTTTTTTCCAAGTAAGACTCTTGAAGATCTGAGAAGTGCTCAGTGTGATTATTTCTTTACTTTTTGCAGTAGCAGGTGACTGTCTGGACTCAGATGGTAAATGCAGTCAAGTGTTATATAAGAAATTCATAGCACTTTGTTGTAGGGTTTTAGTGTCACTTAGATAGGACATTTCGTCTTCATGAATGTGTCTTGATATTTTGATTATTAGTTGGATTTTGCTTACTGCAAGATATTTGCAAAATACTGCAAGAGTACCCCTTCTAGTCTTCTTTAATTATCTATTACTTTTTACACAGCATGACTGTTTTCTTGCAGCATACACTAGCCAACCAAAAACAGTATTAATTTTTGTTATTTGCTGTTCAGATTCCCCATAAAAGTTAGCAGACTGAACGTGTCTGCTAACAGACTGAGTAGCACTCGGTTGTGTGTGTTTTATGCTTTCTTTAATATTTTGTATTCTACATATAGCAGTAGCAGTACAGTATGTTGTGTAGGGATACAGCTCATATAAGTATTTACTTATATCATGTAATTAACTACCTTATTGTCAGTTATGTATTGATTCATGTGATACCTTCTAGCTGACATCCTGTATAATGAAGATGATGACCATTATGCCAGTGACATTAATGATGATGTTGATGATGAACATGAAGGTAAAAATTTAGATTTTTCTTTATTCTGAAAGAAGGATGACAAAGTGGTAAAAATTGTAAATCATGTAAATCATTAAGAGGACAAGTATTTCTGCTGCTTGTGTTTTACATAGTGCATGTATTTCCAAGTTCACAAGTTCCAAGTTCATCTACACTACGATTGTTAATATGTGAGGTTGAGATAATGTTTAAAGAGGCTGAAGAATTTCATGATTCCCAAAGTTGGTACATGATTCCACATTTTCATCCTTCATTTTCACTTAGACTAGCACTGATAGGTGCACAGATGACCCCTGTGGACAACAGTAGAGGGACATTAAATGTGTGCTTTGTTTCAGTGATAGAATAAAATGTTAGTGTCCCAATGAGCATATGTTTTATCCAACCAGTTTCTCTTCCATATGAAGAACTGCTTGGAAAAACTCCCAATCTTTACTCAGTGGTTGTCAGTCCGTTGGTTTGCTGTCTGAGATCAATGTCTCCAGACAGCCTTCGTCTAGACAAACAACCCCGCTGTCCGCCATTTAGCAGGGTCATCCACATCCAGTAGACGCTTAGTCTCATGTAATGACATCTGTTTGTCCTTCCTCACTTACTGACCACCACTGGACCACAACACTAGCATGCTCTTGGTATCATGGGATGTTTGAGGGGATGTCTTTGTGCGTGGTGATGTCACTGATGGATGGGTCAAAGAAATCGACGCTTACAAGATCATCAGATTTTGTGGTCTGTGTGTACACATTTTGTCACAGCTCTGTGTGTTTGGTACCCCTCACCCCTGTGTTTGTTTCTACGCTTCCCCTTCATTGATGTAATCTGATCTCATCATCCGGATGGACACTTCTTGAAAGGCCACTTACTATCACCATGGTAACGACACAGGGACACATGCCACCGTAACCTGGTCAAGCTTTTCTGCACCCATACACGCTCATGGATGTAAACGCTTTTCACACACGTAAACACATGTTCAAACTCACCACAAACTGAAACACAGTCAAAGAAATAGATGTGTATCAACATGCAGGTTCCCTGCTGGGAGCATTAACTGCACGTTTAGGACATTCTTCTCCTCAACAAGGTGACACATTTAAGAGCATACTTTTGTAAAAATGGGTTACATCTCACACACACATACAGTTTTCTCCAAACGCCATTATAAATCTTGCAGACAGCCATGAAAATGAAACCAGCGCAAGTAACGTTGAGATTAGACATTCACAAACATGATTAATGGGGTTTAGCCGCACTCAGGGTGTGCAGAATATTAACACTCCTATGGGCAGTGGAGGATACCTGGACCAGCTATACCGACACACACATATGCTGAGTTTTAATGGCTTGTCCCAGGTCTAGGTTCACACAGGCTCAGAAAGCAGCTATTACTGCTGTTATGATCTCTGGGAACACACGCAGTAGCTCAGCCATTTACTAATGCTGGCGTACTGATCACACGTCATAGACCCGCAAAAGCTTTCCATTGAGCCCAAGGTGTGCTTCTCCTGTCATGTACCTAATAGCTACATGTGGACATTGGTTTGAATGTGTGTTTGGAACCAAGAGCCAGTAGATTATACAAATGAAGCACTGCACAGTGCATTATATTTTTTGACCACAAAGCTTGCTATTGTTAAGACTAAAATGCATATGCATCTGTTACCAAGCAACAGGTCAAATTATGCCAGTTGAAAGAAAAGTCCATTTGGTTCTCAGGAACAGCATTTTTTTCCCTAGACATACAGATCAGGTTTTATGACAACCTGTGTGCTAAGTGTTGAATTTAATCTAAATATCATTGTTAGCTTCCCACAGTGAGCTTGGGTTTATTTACCAGTAATTAGACTTTCTCTCTGTCTGGTGGTCGCATGGAGTGCACCATGTGCATACATATGCATGGGTATATCTGTGTATGAGCGTCTCTCCATTGTTGTTTGCATCATTAAGTGTGTGATGCACATGTGTGAATTTGTAAGTGTGTGCCTGCCTGTGTGCTTGTCTTTGTGTGTCTTTGTGCGAAGCACAGTGTAGGTAATTGCCTTCCACTAGTTAGATAAACAGCATCCTTCAAGTATTCAGCAACCAGCTGTTTTAATATATCTGAGGCACATATGGAAGAAACGTCTCTCTGCCTTCCTCTGTCTTTCTTCTGTCTCTTTCCATCTCTTAAATACCTATGCATACACTACACTGTATGACTAGCAGATGCACACTATGCTTACCAACATTTGGTGTTTTTTCATCATTCATTTTGGAGTAAAGATTCTGCAGTCATCTCTGTGCATCCATTCCATCCATCCACGTGAGACCTCACTGACAACCTTTGACCTCATATCAGTGTATTCAATCTATTTGAAGTTACTGTGATTTGACACATATGCAAGTTTAAAGAGATGCCCTGCTGCCATGTCCTCATGTTTCCTCACCTTTCCCCACAAGGAAACCCTGAGAGGACACTAGGATGTTTAATAGCTTAGTGCAGTCTTCAGAGTGTGTTATGAGGGTTTAGAGTGTGTCTCCCATGTTTCCCAGGAGAAATTTATATTATCACACTGTGGACCTGAGGCTGGTCAGATTTCACTCATTCATAATGTCCCAAGCTGTGTGTGGGACATGTTATTGATACTGGACATGGTCACAAGCCCAAGGCAAGGACGTTGATGTCACAGCGAACCTTCTAGCTGTCCAATCAGAGTAGCAGTGGGGTGCAAAGTCCCTCCCACGCACCTAGCTGCTCCCCACTGAACACACCACCTGTCCTCCCCTTTTTTTTTTATCTTTTTGTTTTCCAAACATGTCCATATGGTGCACCCTGCAGTAGTTCATAAGATGATCCCATACTTAACCTCTCACCGAAATTGAAACCCATGCTTGCCTAACATATATGTTAGTTATTGAGATATAGGCTCGTACAGAATGCTAATTAGAAACACACCATTAACAGCAGTTGCAGACTGAGTTAATCAGTTTATGAATAAACATGAAGGGGAAAACTGCTGCATTAACAAGAGCCATTGACTGAAGCAAATACGTGTTTGACAGAAACACTGATATTCTTCTGATTTACACTCTTTCATGTAGCACACTTTGACTGAGTGACTCCAGATGGTTGTTTCTGCCCTGCACAGTGACAACCTACTTTGCAGTCATGTGGGTTAAAATGTGCATGTAAAGGTCACGTCCTCACCCAGTAATGTTAGGTAGAGTAGCTTTTAACACATTTTGATAAACCGTGTTGTCTTGGCCGCTTTGTGTTGAGAGTCTCTCTCTCTCTCTCTCTCTCTCTCTCTCTCTCTCTCTCTCTCTCTGCATGCACGCAGGATCTCCCGGAAATGAAAAACAATCAGAGTCAGTTTCCTTTGAGATTACACTTGTTAATAATGTCCTTGAATTCCTGTCCTTGCATGCAGTTACAGTCAACAACAGACATTTTTATCATGTAATAATATGTAGCTGCGGCTGCATAGGCACAAAGGTACTGGTCAGCTCATTACAGCATGTTCATTTATCACGACATAAGCACCGTCATTTATGTGACATCCTGACTCGTCGATCAAACGATTAGGTGGTTGATTAACGACTCAACAACAAATAATCTATCACTGATCTATTAACAATCAACAGACAAATCACTGGTTGGTCTACTGCTAATCAATCATTGGCATACACTATTTTATGTTAATTGCTGATCAGTGTGCAACAGATAAGATATGGATATGATTGTATTGTATGTGTGTATCCATGATTTTGATTTTGAGTTGTGCGCGTACACATGCATATTAATGATCAGTTTGTTCTTGTATCTCTGCCATCAGGGTCAGACTTGTGTCTATGAGATATTGCCCTGGAGTAAGGGAAAAAAAGAAGCCACCTGAGGGCTGACAAGGAAGGAGAGAAAGAATAAAAAGCAAGTGAGAATGAAAGGAGTGTCATGTAGCTCACCTAAAGTCTGGGAGGGAGGAGGAGATGAGAAAAGAAGAGGGATCCCTCTGAGTCAGCCTTGGAGTTTTCCTCCCTCCTCTCCTCCGCTGCCTCCTCCCACTATAATTTACAACACTCCCGCCCCTTCGGTTTTTCCTTTTTTTTTCCCCTGTAGCCTTCTTCGTTAGCATCATTGCTTCTTCTGACTGACTGTCTGGCTGTCATTCACAAAATGCCACTCCTCATTGTTTCTATATTTTTAATTCAGTCTTCATCTCTCTCTCTCTCTCTCTCTCTCTCTCTCTCTCACTCACTCTCACTCTCAGTTGAATACTGATGAGCCAGAGACTGCACCACTCCCTCGCCCTCTTCTAAGCAAAATAAGTCCTGTGAGGACGAACATGCAGCAAATCACAGCACACATTTAACTCAGAGCAGCGTGACTCTCCCTCGTCCTTCTCATTTATTGGCTCTCCACTTCATTCAGTCTTGTATCTAGCCTGGGGTCCACTCACTCTTTTTTACACATCACCTTTTTAATTTCCAGCCACCTCTACTTCTCCTATTCCGTGTCCACATCCGTCCTTGTCATTAAACTTCATTTTCTTACCAAATCTGTTTACCCCATTTTGCTATATGATCTCCAGTCCATGTGTGCTCTGCTGTCCCTCCAGAGCATTAGCATGTATTCTTCTGGTTATCTATTACAGGTGACCATGACCATGCACCATTCCTTGTTGAGTCTGTCTCTCTCTCTCTCTCTCACTCTCTCTCTCTCTCTCTCTGTGTGTGTGTGTGTGTGTGTGTGTGTAGGCGTGCGTTAGCGTGTCTCCGGTTGTGTCCCCCTTGTTTCATAAAGATGCAACTCTGCTCTCTCTCTATTATGCTGAATTGAACTGAGGTTTAATAAAGAGTGCAGGGATCCAAATCTAATAACAGCTCCACTCTGGTTATTAGAATGCTCTCCACTCTCACCTTCACACACTTAGTCAAGCACATACACACACACACACACACACACACACGACTATGTAGGCTGAAATATATACTTACTCTTTATTCAGAAAAGCCTTACTCAGCAAGTCCCTCTTTCACATTAGATTACGCTTATTGTACATCACATGCGAACAAACACACAATAGCTCTGTAAATAGTTTTCACAAAGGCATCATCAGGTTTTTTAATAGAGAACAGTTAATCCCCACATGTGGATGTCAGGACCATAGCTTGGGTCAATGATGTATTCATATTTGGTTGATTTATAAAACAGAAAGTGCCTTGTGGCAGCATTTTTACCCATTTTGAGTCATATTTCAAGACCTACAGAATGTTTTTTACTATGTCTCTGAAAACACTGAATAGCTCAAATGAGAGAAGAGACTCTCTATTTCATCATGAAAAAGATGTTTGTTTTTAACTTGTTCTGTTTTTGTTTCAGCGGTAGAGTAAAGGCCACTCCCACCCCAAATGCTACTTTTTGTCCAGAATCTGTCCGTTTTGCTCTCTGATCGCGATCGTCACTTCCTGCTTTGATCTCTGTGGCGTATACCATCTCTTTATGCTCAGACTACACCTCCCAGAAGCCCCCGACATTACTCAGAGGCTGCGGGAGACCGCGATCGGCGACCCGCTGCCAAAAAACACTTGGACGTGTATATGCGTCAATGGATTTTCAATGACGTATATATACAATACAATAGCACTCAATGAGTTAAAGGTGCAAATTACAAATTAAGAGCATATCTTTAAAGGACTTCCTCCACACGGCTCTCAACATGGTGTAGACTGAGTTGCCGGCTATTAACAGTAAGATGAGTATAGTGCAGAGCGATGCCCCTAAGACTCAAATGCTTGTGTAGCCAGACCGGCTATGTAAACCAAGCACAGAGAAGAGTGACTTCATTCTGCTCAGGTAGATATTACTCCTCTGTATCGGTGATAACAAATAGTTGTTTTCTGCTAAGTTATTGCACTGAATTTCAATTTCAGCATGTAAATACTATTGAGGCTTGAATGTCCTTATCAAACTTAAAGTTGAAATTCTCGCTCAGGTTCTGTCTGTGAGTCTCAAACATCTCCCAACACAAGTGTTAGAGAGCTGAAAGTTTGTTGGTCATTATGCTAAAGAGACATAGAGGAAACTAAGAGGCAAACCATTGGGTTGTTGTGTTTTTCCCTCGGACAGCTCCTGTTTACAACCATTTAAATGTGTGTGTGTAAGCAGATGCTATCAACAAGCTATCAGGTGTATCTACCAGGTAGCTCACTAACTGCTGTCATGTTTTCACTGTCTCACTCCAGATAATGTCTATATGCAACAGTGAAATACAGCTGCAGAAAATTTCACTTTTTTAATTTCATGTAACTGCATACATAGTGACATATATAATTCTATTAGAGCTGTTAAATATAAAGCATTAAGAACAGTATGTAGCAGCTAGAGAGAGAACTATAAGAGCAGTACATTTAATTTGATTCATTATCTAATTTCCCAACTTCAATATTGCTACATACCAATATTTCCATTTGGTATGTAAATAATGACTCTAAAGCCGCAGTTCTGTTGTGTTACTTACAGCAAATCCATTGTGCACAGAGCCTATCGAGGCATTTCATGGAAATCAGCGTTGTATTTTGGCTTTGGCAAGTCTTCCATGGCATCCCTGTCTGAATCAGTTTGAGTGCATCAGTGGCAGAAAGCCACCAGCCTCACTCAGCACAGCTGCCTCCTTTCTTGTCTGTTTCTGCAGGCGAATACAGGAGTTTGACGCACCCACTGTTACCTGTGAAAAATATGACTGTGAATGTGATTTGAAAAGTCTACTCCTTTCTTCACCAGCTGTCATTCATTCATTCATTCATTCATTCATTCATTGCAGTTCCTCTCACTTGGTATAAGTGTGTGTGTTGTTGTTTGATTGCTTGATATACAGAGAAGCGGAGACGATGTGAGAAGGACAAAGAAAATGAATGAGTCAGCTCAAAGCAATAGAGCGAAGCAAAGCAAGAATTAAAATGAGCTCAATCGGTCGTCATGTACACACACGCGCACACACACACACACGCGCACACACGCAAGCTGGGTGCATTGAAGCTTGCTTGCAGGCAGGGTGTGTGAAGAGTATAAATAGCTCTGCATCCTCACTGATGCTATTTTTAAACCAGGAGCTGGGACTGATTTAACCAAGGGCAAAACTCAGAAGTATAACGTGCACACACACACACACACACACACACACACACACGCGCACGCACATAGACAGAACTTTACCAGACTTTTTACAAGACAGCAGACTTGGACACTCATGAATAACTGGACGCCTGTTGAAAGATAGCTCTTTCCCTTTGTCAGCTTGTGTCTGTCCTTAGCTGGCTCTCATCTCTCTTTGTCATTGCTGAACACAAGCCTCTTTCTGTCACATTCTTTCCCTTTGTTTCATTCTCTGGGGCTCGCTGTTATTCTGCCCTCCTTTCTGGTCACATTCCATGCCTTGTTTCTATGTTATTTCTATATAAGCTCAGAATGTCCCAGTAAGATCCTGTATGTTTAGAAAGGATACAGAAGTTAGTGAAAGGGTAAAAAATGTGACTGTGTGCACTTACCAGTGAGTATACAGGCTGTATTAAAACACAGTGCTGTGTGCAGTAGAAATATGAGACAGATCAGAGTTTTTGACATTTTCAATGTGAGTTGGTTGATTTTTTTTTGTCATGATTAGCATGATTAGACAAACCAACTGAAAGGAGAAAAGTTACAATGTAAATGTACATTTTGAATTCAACATTGACTTGCAGAAAGTCATCTCTGAATATATCTTTTATGCTGAAGATTCACAATACAACAATGCGTGTAAAAATACCTGTTTTTATTACCTCAGTAATTCATAATATTTTATCCTTATTCTGACTCAGCTCTGATTTCGTTGTCCTGATCCATATAATGTGGCCTCAAATACATTGTTGACATCTGAACCAAACTTGAGCTGAGCACATTTAGCCAATGTTAATTAAAAATGTGATAATATGTAAGAAAGAACAGAGACATCAAAACCGGTCTATTAAGGAGTGTAAAGGCCCCTTTTGCATTATGCTGATGAAAGAATCTGAATTTGGCACAAGCAGCATGAATCCATGGAGTCATCCTGTTAGGTGGAATCATCACAGACTCAGTGTGATGGTGCTGGGAGCGCTTGGCGCACATGAGCATTCTGGGTTTCCTCGTACCCACTGAAGAATAGCTGAACAGCACAGCATATCTTAACATGACTGATGACTACATTTGCCCTGCATGGGTATTCATTGGTTCAGTTTGCTGCACAGTGCCAAGACATCAACCTGAGCATTTGTGGTTTGGACAAGTCAGGTTTCAACCTGACCGGTAGCGCAGTGGATGATTACGTGTGCCGTCGGCCAGGGGCACCCGGGTTCGACTCCCTCCCAATCCCGGCTACCAAAATGGGCGAGGGTTGTGTCAGGAAGGGCATCTAGTGGGAAAAAAAAAAAAAAAAAAAAAAAAAAAAAAAACGCCAAGTCTGCAAGCGACCCCAGAAGGGAGCAGCCAGAAAGGACAAACAAACAAACAAGTCAGGTTTCAGCAGTCAACTCCACAATAAGCCTGTTGCCATTGTACATTATCATTTGACTGTAAACATTTTGCATAATCCCTAGATTGCATAATAACAAATTTAAAGCCAGTGTTACAAATGAGGCAACACATACAAAGTGATTTAGTTGCATCTTCATCCACCGGATAAATAAAGTGTCTACTTTAGTACAAGGTTCAAATACCAGGTCAAAAACATGCAGAAAGAGAGCATGGCTGTTGGACAGGTTCTTCTGTTTCAGCTCATATGAGACTGTGTTTGTTTCTTATGAAGCAAGATGATGACATTGAGGAGCCATTAACGGCTCTCTTGACTTATAGCAAGGAGTCTCCCCAACAGAAGTTGGCACCTGCTGGAAATGTTACTTCCATCCAACTTTTCTAATTCGATAAGTAGATTTGATGAGCAAACAGGTTGTGGTGATTGTAGCAAAAAAGAAATTAACAGTTAATTTTTTAAAGAGTGTTGAAGGTACAGGGTGGGTTTAATTTTGTCCATGAAAAAATGGACTGCTGGTCTGGGTCTGAAGCAGGATTTGTGTTTCCACGTTCCAGTCAGTGCATCCTGCATCTTTCAGAATCATTCCCAGACAAATACATGCTGTTCTAGAGAAAGCACAATATGCTACAACTGTAGATAGATAAAATAATAAAGTAGTTTCTGTGTGTGTGTGTGTGTGTGTGTGTGTGTGTGTGTGTGTTTGCACCCACTAGTTTGCCTGTGGAGGTGATTATGAATCAGCGTGGCAGGTCTCAGCTTCTAGTGATGCAGTCGAGGTAGGCTTGACCTCTTACTGTCTGATGTCCGGCTGAGGTGTTGATTGCCTTGTGTACTGAACTGTTGTTTAGTTGAGCCCTAAAAGATCTTCATCGAGAGTAGAACAAATGGCATGGTTTGTTTTGCAGTGAAGCAACTCTTCAAAAACTCTACATCCTACAGTATGTGTGAAGCCGAGTCCCACCTACTGTATCAAAAAGTATTTATTTTTGTTCTGAGGGTCGCTGTCATTCATACACTTATTTAATGTAATTATTTGTACAGGATACATCCATTAGAGAAATAATAGTCTTCTATATTTTGATTCAGGCATCCAGTCCTTGAGCTGCTGTCCTCTTCTCAAACCTCTTTTCTAAAAAGAAAATGACCATTCAATGTGAATATCAGACACTTGCCAGAGATTGAGGGTGCTACCTGAGCCGCAGAAAATGACTCTGACGGTGTTTCACATGGCAGATGGAAAAATGATCTTTTCACCACTAAGCTAGAAATACTTTATCACACACTGTGACACAACCACGTTCCCCTGAGTGGATGAATGAATGTAGCTGTTTGAAGTCACCATTGGTTGCAGACTGCAGCCAATTAGCCTGTGTCTCCTCAAATGCAGTTTCATCTTCAAAGCTCGGGAGTTACCACTTTTGGGTGTTTTTGCAAACTTGCAACTTTTTCTCTTTCGATTTGTCCACTTTATCTATGAAAAAAGTCAATTGTCTCATAAAGACACCATTCCAGGTTGTTGTGTTAAAATCGTCCAATATGGAGACAAATAGGACCAGTTATAGAATCAAATGAAATATTGTATTTTTCACTTAATTTGTTTTGTCATGGTTGTGACATTTTGTAAACTTGCTTTGCTGTTGATAGGCCACTATCTTCATCTGTGGCTGTCCCATGGCGGTGTTCCCAGTGCAGTCTATTTGGACAAAAACATCAACACGGCTCACATATTGTAAATCCTCTTGCACAGACATGCACTGTTTGAGTTCCTTCCTGCCATTTGGCTCCTGTGAGCCCACATCTGAGTCACAGAAAGAGTTGTCATGCCAACACATTGTTAGCAAGCACTGAAACAGAGTGGGGGTGTAAGGTAGAGGCCACTGACACAGCGGGGAACTCTCTAAGTACATTTGAGGACATATCCATACATATGTGGATGTAATTTAAACATGCGTGCAGTTGTGTCTGTGCCAGATATAAATAAGATCAAAGACAAACAAAAGGCGAAATACAAAGATAAAAAGAAAAACATATATGCTTCAAACCCACCCTTATTAGCCTTAAGGAGCAGATATAATTCTGTGGGCATTTTGACTATTTCACTCACCTTTTCTTGACTTCAGTGACAATATATTAATTGTCTTGATTTCCACATTAAGTTAATTGTAGAGGATGTTTGTTTATATTGTATGTAGTTTATTTGTCGGAGTCAGACCAGGTATGAGGGTGTACAAAGACAGATTTTAGATCTGTAGAACAGCGACTTTTGTTGCCATTCAGTGGTCGATTCTGTCCTTATTGTCAGGTGTTGGTGTCAGGGACCAGAAATGGATTAGTGGTGGGGGTATAAGCGAGTGAGGGAAGTGAACGTGGGCCGCCCAGAAGATCAATCAGAGGTCTCACCTCTTCTTTCATTCTTGTCAATGGGGAACACAGAGCACAGCCGGCACCTGTCTACTGCAGGGACGCCATTACAGTATAGACAGACACACTGACAGAGACAAAGAGGGGGATGGAGACGATGGCTGAGACATCATTCAGAAACACAGTGAAGGTGACTGGGAGAGAGAGCGGAGGCAGGGAGGCAGAATAAAGGCTTTAAACATGGAAATGAAGAGACAGAGGGAGTCCGTTCTCAGGAGACAGGCAGGGTAAAGTTGTGTTAAGCTGTGATCAGAGAGGAGGATCAGTCCATGTATCCTCTGTGTGCTGAGTGTCATGTTTTTTTTTATATAGCGGGGAAGTCGATAAACAGCTGTTCTCCCCTCTTGCACACGACTTCTCTTTTAGCTGGTGTAGCACTAGTGTAGGATAACAACTTAGGCTAGTCACAGATAAAACTTTGTTATTTTTGGCCATTTAGGCATTATGCCAATAGAAGAGACATCAGTTAGCCAGGACAAAAACTGAAGAAGGCATGCATCTATACAAAATATGCTAAAACACACAATCCTGCTCTTGCCTTTTTCTACACATATGTCTCTGAACAGGATGTGGATGGACTTGAATGTCAGGAGAAGCAAGATGTGGGCACAGTGCAGCACTAAGTCCTCCAGGAAATAATGTATCGGTTACAGGATGCAGCAAGGAATCCTGTGAATGGCTGATATTTGAACTTTTACTATCATGGCACTGAGGATGAAGTCCAGTTGGCTGCTTCTCATAGTGCCCCAGGTTACATCACCGTGACATGTCCCCATGCAAGTGAAGAATATGGTTTGGAGGAAGTAGACTACATCATTTAACAGGCTGTCTGCTGGCTGCAACATCATACTTCCGTATCCTAGCAACCAGTTTAGAAGAAGGGCTCGCTCAGGCAAAGCTTCAGTTCCAGCTGGTGATCTCTGAGGAGTGTGTGTGTGTGTTTGTGTGTCTGCGTGTGAGTGTTAGCTTGCTGGGATAATAGATGAGTGTTATAGAAATGAGCGTGCTGGCTCAGTCCTGCAGGGAAGATCAGTATCATATACATTTATCTGTAATTACCACAGCAGAACTTAGAAGGAATCACTCTCTTTCTCTTTTCCTTATTTTTTCTTTCCATCTACTTTTGAATATCTATCTCTCTCTCTCTTTCTCTGTATTTTTTCAAATTTCAAAATAAAGAAGCCCGTATTTGCCCAAATACCTTGCTATGGTACATTAGGTACAGACCAATATTTTCTCATTGCAGTTTCTCCTGTCTTGTATTGGCTTTGTGTGTGTGCATTTGTAAAACACGAATCTCTCTCTCTCCCTTTCATTTGTCCTTCCTTTCGCCTCCCTTTATACTCACTCCATTGTAATTTATGAACCCAGGACAAGGAAACCTAAATACCTCACTCTGCTATATGGCCCTTTGTCCTTTTTGTCTCTTTTCCAAGGCTCTACAGGCTCCACAACCTCACAATGATGATGAGATCGACATGTTTTATGACAATATTTGACTGATTTAGACACCCAATTCTTTCTCTCTTTTCAGTGCTGAGCATAGGGGAAGGAGGCTTCTGGGAAGGCACGGTCAAAGGGAGGACAGGCTGGTTCCCAGCAGACTATGTGGAAGAAGTTCAGATGAGGCAGTATGATCCACGGCTAGGTAAGACGTCTACATGCACACATACACACACGTGCATGTACGTGCTGCACACTCATACTGCCACACTGCTCTGGGGTCTCAGAGTGCTGTCCATGGTGCTGAAAAGCACAATCCTGTAGCACTACAGGACTACGCTAATGTATTTCTGATCAAATACACTAAACATATAGCAGTCACAATATTTCATCGTTTACTGTATGTTCATGTCTCAGGTGATGTAATTGTTTATTAATTTTACCTAAAACTAGAAAATATAAATAAAGAAAACGTGCACCTGTCTCATCCCGACTGCAAGCTTCCCCTGAAGATTACAATAACTGGAGCTCACCCTCCCATTTAAAAATGGGTATCACCACCAATATCTGCCATTCAGATGCCGTCCTTGACCTCCATTTGACATTGAATCAGTGTATCAGACAAGAGAGCAAAATAAAGTCCAGAACTTTCAGCATTCAGAAACTCATCCACACCTGGCACCAGGCTGCTCAGAAGGTTCTTAACTACCACAGAGATCTTATGTTTCTTATATCTGGAAAATATTAAATATATCTAAGAATATTTTGTTTTGCAGAAAAACTGTACTGCAGAAAGTAATGCCATTATGCATAACATGCGTAACATGCTGCATACTGGTTTTTACAATTTGCACTTCTCTTTTCTAAACATCCAGTAGACCTGCGAGGTCCCTGTTTCCAGATCTGTTATGACAATATAAGCTCAAGTGAAAGGCACTGTTGGCAGAGTCTCTTTAAAACTGTTTTTTTTAGTATTAAAAGCTTCTCTTTCTTCCTTCATTAGTTGACATTTGCCTCCCCTGCTGACTGCCAACCATCTTGAGTTTTTTCACCAAAGACTGTGGAGCTTTTAGGGACACTTAATTAGTGCTTGATTAAAAGCAGGTACACTGAAAAGGTCAGTCAGTTTAGCCTGTGTAAAAGCATGCAGATAACAGTCTATGTAGTCGTAGTAGTTGTAGTATAATGACACTACTAGTAATAATAATAATACAGCATGTTGGAAGTTCACTGTATAATTATAATTACAAGATTAGCTCAGCTCAGTGCTGTAAAGGAATTATTTCATGTTTACCTGTTACATATTTCCATATTTTAACTGTTAATTCTACAGTATGAAATGGCTTCTTTAAATCCACCCACAGTGCTTGTCCTGGTATCATTACTCTGTGATGTTGTATGGATTCCAGGAATTTATTCTGTGACATTTTGTAAATGCAACCCCCTTTTTGGTGCAACCTCTTCCCCAGAGCCTTCCTCGTCACCTTCTACATCAGTTTATAATCTCCTACAATGTTGTGTCAACAGTCTCATGAGAATGTGCCTGAACTTGGCTTTCAGATGTTTCGACGAAGTGAAGAAAGCACTTGTGCTTGAAATTACAAACAACAAAAATCACCAGAATTTGGCATTAACCCCTGAAGCTTTAGAAAGCTCAAAGCTTGCCAGCAGTAATAGACAGCCTTATGGTAAAACATGCCTGATTTTATTTGTGATTTTGTAACGGAAGGGCATTAACACTGTAAATCTATTGAAAGGTCAACAGTTAAAGTGCAGATTTGAATGGAGTCCTTGGTAAACAACTGTGAGTACATCAGATTAACGTGACCCTTTGGTCATTTAATTAACAGATGGCATATTTAGTTTGCTGTGGTCTCAGGGGCAAAAACATGTAATCATGAAAACCATTTGGTCATTGTGTGAAAAAGTTTAGCAAGATTTTGCAGCAAGTACATTTATCAGAAATGGGCTAAGGACAAGTTTGTCATAAATATCTCCCTACGTGTTTATCGTGCATCTCCTGGGACCTATTTCTGGAGCAATTGGGGCATTTTCCCTTTTCAAAGGGTTGTTGAAGGATTGAGGTTACCTCGGAGTATGTGTGAAGAGACGAGAAAGGCCGGAATCTCTAAATACCCCATTTAAATGCATTGTGAGAAAAAGATAGGGGAAGGTGGGAAAGAAAGGGCCAGATAGCGAGAGAGACGGATGGTGGAGCATACTCTAAAGGACAGCAAAGTGGAGATGGCAGAGCGTGTCTTTCAGAGAGAAAAAGAACGAGGAGAGGGAAGGAGGAAGGGAGATGGGTCTGATATGGAGCCCCACTCACTCATAAATCCTGAAAAACTCAGAACCCTACTGCACCTACTTCTCAGGGATTAAAATTGTCTTTTGCCTCCCCTGTCCTTTCTCTTTGACTCTTTGTGTTGTTGCTTGCCTGAGACATTCAACACGGATGTTTTGTGTCTTACTGTTAAAGTCTGATGGTTCGCCATCCTTGTGTTGTGTTGTTATCTCTTCTTATCTGCAAAATGCAAGAATAGTGTCCTCCTAGAGTATTTTCTCGTTTGAAAGTTTTACAGGATTTCTGATAACTTGATGGCAAACACCATCATATGACGTTGATAATGGATGTCAGTTGGTTGTCAGTCATTTACAATGCTGTATCTCCCTCACGGCTCTGCACCGCTGTTAATGCAAAACCACACCCACTTTAAGTGATCCAATCAAATCAAATAGATTTTATTTAAATCAGTCTCATCACTGAACACCACCCATACACTCCTTGTATCCACAAAATTATATCCATTCAGTCCAAAGTCAACAAGAGCTACTTGTAGGTAACAGGGGTTTGATTATAATTGTGTTTAATGAATGAAAAATTAAAATATATTATATAGTGCAATATATTTAATATATTATTCAATAACTTGCTAATTTCAGAATCTACTGAGGCATTTCAAAGCAAATCCCATCTCCATTCCCAGATTCATCAACAGTGATACAACAGCAGAATAACACACATGAAAACGTACACAGTTGTTTATCTGAAGACAACCACTGAGGTGTCACTGACAGTTAGGGCGATATGTCTTAGCCTAGTGGAGCAGGAAAGACAGCCCTGTCTGCAATTAAGCAACCCAAATACTACTGCTCTCTCTCTCTCTCTGTCTCTTTCTCTCTGTCTCTCTGATCCTGTACATCATCCATGACTCATAACTCTAAAAGCACTATCCCTCTTTATCTATCTCTGCCTCCATCCTTTCTCACTCCTGTCTGCCAGGTTTGAAAGAGCAATGATGGAGATGGGATGAAAGACAAAAAATGGGATGATGGAAAAAGCTGTTTCAGTTTGGGAGAACGAGAGGCAGGTGACCATGTGAAAGAGGCACAGTTTAAACCATCACTGACTCTATTGGCTGTTATCTGTCAGCACACTGCTCTTCTCTCTCTCAGCATGGCCGGGGCTTCCTGTTCATGTTCAACTAGTGCTTGAGAGGAAAGACAGAGAGGGGAAAGACAAAGATACGAAGTGTAAGAGTCAATGGAGGAAAAAAAATGGAGAAAAATAGGAAAGAGGAGGGCATGAACGACTGGTGGAGAAAATGAGAGTGAAAAGCAAAGAGTATTGATTGAGTTCATTAAGAGTACAATGAGTGATGCAGTGGTGAAACGCTGCTGGCTGTGGGCAAATGGCTGATCTGTGTTTTTCTTGGGGAGGTGTGCAGTGTGTGTTATTATAAATCACTGTACTGTTTAAGGAAAAAAACAGTGTACCCAGAGTCCAGAATATTTTTTTAAAACAGTTATTAAATCTGTAGAATATGGCTGAATATCTTCACCCATCCCACTAACACCTCACTCCATCTAACACACACACACACAGCACACATGCTGCTGGCCTGTATGTGGGGTTAATGGTAGATGTTTACCCGTGGTAATGGAGGGAATAATGATGTGAGTATGAACTGCTCTTCCTTTTCTAATGATGCTACCAAATTGCTGGGGGCCACTCATTTTCAGCAATGGTACTGTTAATCTGCTGGCTACAATCTTGTGGGATCTTACAGCCCTCCAGCCAAAAAGCCCCACCTTCCACCCTGCTCTCCATCAATAAGAAATGGGCATGCTACAGCTAAATACAGAGACAAATTTTTCCTAATGGTAAATGGAACAGCATTGCATTTCTACCAGCCCCAGTTTCCATTATATCAGCCTTAATTTCTCTTAGGTCGCCCTGCAGCTTTGAATGTCCTGAAGGACCTTTGCACACACAGACCCTCACAGCATAATAATGCACATTTTCTCTGTGATGGGATAAGCAATGCTTGATTTTCTCAGTGGTTTGATATCTTAACAAGCGTGCAAACTTTTATTTCTCTTCTCTTTGTGCTCATTCACTGTATTCCCTTGCTCTCATGCCGCGGCACAGTTGAATGACTCACAGCCGCATGAATCAGCCCAGTCAGATCCAGCCTGAGCTATTTTTAGCCTGCCCATTAAGAAGTTTTAGAGTGTGTCTGCACTCCCCTAGAATGCTTAAACATCAGCGTTGCTGCAGCAGCTGAGACTGACATGGTAGGAGGATAGGGTGGAGGAGAGAGGTAAGAGGGGACAGAGAGATGGTGCAATGGATTCATACAAGGAGTCATCTGATCAAAACTGTGGAACAATCAGCATAGTTTCCCCAAAAGATGGAGGTCTGTGTGGGCATCTTGCAGCTTGGTTCACTCACATCTGAGGTGCAAGGTCAATCGTTACTGCTTCTGCAATGATGGATTTCAGTAATCATCTAGGGTGGTAGAAATCTTTTGACACTATTTCACAATGAATTCCAGTATCATTCTTTTGAACACCTTTATGGGCCTTGTCATTGGCAAGATGGATACTGCAGGACTCTGTTTTAATTGCAAATATGATTTGTGTCTTACTAAAATATCAGCATCCGTCAGAAGTGTTCTTGTCATAGTTTAGTGTTAAATTATATTACACGTATAGTTGACTGTGTCGTAATTCAGAGCAGCTTGGAACATCAGGACATAGAGCTGGCTAAAAGATGGACCAAAAGATGTCCTCCTCATCCATGTGGACAGGCTAGTAGGAGGAAATAATAATTGTCAAAAAATCCCTGTGATGAGTAGTGGAATGTTATTTTCCTTAGTTTAAACCAAAAAGATTATGTAACCCTGTCACCAGAATACAATGTTGTCACATTTCACTGTTCTGCAGAGTATAGATATGTTGAATATTGACATTTACTTCAGATATAATTATGTTACTTTTGGTTTTGTCTCCTGGGTAACTGTCCCATCTAGCTACCCGAACCTCCCCAGGCAAACTTTGATCAAACATATTTGTGATGTTCCCTTGAATCATGATTTACTTTGTACTTGAGTGGGAACTTGATTTTAGTTCAGCTTCTCGGATCAGAATGAAAAAAAATGTTAAATGTTGCAAGCAAAGTATGAAGAAAAATACTTTTTTATTTTGCAGTACATACATAGATGCACACATACATACCATACCTTTACAGGAGAGTGGTTAATTCGAATGTGTTGACAGGAATTACTGCTACTTAAACCCTTTGTCTCATTATCCTTATCCTTTTCCGCTTCTTTAGTCATCTCCCATCTTTGTCATCATTTCAAGAGTGCATCAGTCTTAACCTTTCTCACCAACAATGTCTCACTAACACAATGGTGAGGATTTTTTTTTTTTTTTGCATGTTATAAACACCAGTCACACCAAAAAGTGGATAACACCAGCTCGTTTCTTCCTACACCTTTTCCATCTGCTTTCTGCAGAGGAGACAGGAAGTCACTGTTCTATCTCACTGCTCATTTTATACCTTCTTATAAACCATGCATCCTTAAGCTTAAGAAAATTAAGGTGCATACTCGAGTAGAACACCTGCTTAATATAATTATCACAATTATGTTTTTTTTTCAACTTATATATATTTAAAAGAATGATATTTTCAAGAGCATCATCATTTAAATGGGAGCCTGCTGAGAGACACACATAGTCCTGGTTCTATTGCATTTTTCAGTTAATGGATTGTGAGTACTTCTGTCATGGTTACTGCTTAGAACACCCCTAATGTTTTAGCCTGGCCGTAGTCCTCCGTAATCTTCCACTCAATTATCATTTCCCTACATATAACGTCTGGGTTTGATCCCCTTGGACTCGATTTCTTAGGATGCATTCCATCCTGGCCAATCAGCGAAAGGTGGGGGATGAGGGAGGCGGGTGTTAACGATGACGTTGAACGTGCAGCATTTGTGTTGTAGTCTAGCTGATTGTAGTTTGGCAATGGCGGCAGAGACGGAAGTGAAGGAAGCTATTCAATCCGCTAGGCTCCCAAATATTCAGTAATTGAAGATGGAGCAAGAGGACTTTTTATCCAGTTTTATTGCTGGCAAGGATGTTGTGGCTTTACTCCCCACTGGGTTTGGGAAAAGTCTTATTTTTCAGTTAGCTCCGTTAGTGGCAAAGGAGTTGGCTAGCCTGAATGCTAGCGGTGCATTACGTACGTCATGACTAAAAGTTAATGATTGGGGAGAATCAGATCCAATCGTTTCAAACATAAACAGAGTTCATGCCTCCCATCTGAAATAGGTTGTCATTGGAGGAATGCCAGACCCTCTGTACGATAGTACGAGGGTTTGGTAAGACCAGGTTACTCATGTTTTAGTGTTCTCAAAGGTTAAACAGAGCAAGCTAATAAAAACAATAAAGCATTTGACAAACCACTCTCAGTTATGTCCTCTCATGGAGTTACAAATTTATCCATACAGGCCAAGATTGCAAATCACATAGACAGTGTGTTCAGTAGGAAACTTTTAAAATGCAAAAGCTGACACCACAGATCAGTGCAAATACACATGCAGACAAATGTGTGTGCTGTGTGTGCTTATGCACATGCACACACCTCTGTCTATGTTCTGCGCGGAGTCAGCACATAGATTAGCATAGCCAACTAATCCATCTTAATAGGAAGAGAGAGAGTATAAACCACAGGTTGGAAGACATGTCTTTGGTATTAAAGTTTAGCTGAGTCAGTGTTATAGCCTGGCAGTTCAAGAGGACTCCTGCCGTTTACCCCTGTAAACAAAAAAAAATCCACAAGAAGCGTCCTGCAGTGACACATCTCAAGGTGTGTGTGTGTGTGCGTGCGTGTGTGTGTGTGTGTGTGTGTGTGTGTGTGTTTGTTTGTTCGCAGCAGAGTGATGGCCACTATCTGTGCTTTTCATCAGGAGTCAGTGGAGTGTGTTGAGCCATCTCTCTCTCTCTGGAGGACAGATCCATATCAAATCATAATAGATGGTGATGCTGTTTGAACGATGAATCAAAACTGAAGCAGGTCTCTCAGTGGAGCAGAGACATATCATATTTGACACGGGTCGTATTGAATGACAGCAGGTCACCTGCAGACACACACTGATAAACAAGCACATACACACATGGACATCTTATTGCATTTCTCTCTGAAGTCCAGTCTATTTCACAGTCATGGCTGCTCTTACACACCATGTTCACCTGTAGGAGTCATTCCTGTGAGTCATCTGACACAGGTGGTCGAACCATTTTGTTTACATGAGCTGTTTCAATGCCATGACTTGACAACTACTATTTCACTGTTGTGGGTGTCATGTCTAGAAAATATGGCAACACACACAAACACAGAGCAAGAGTGAACGCATCCCCCTGACTGGGCATGACTAATTACACGCCTACCTTAACACCAATGCACCCCTGTGCTTTTCTTCCTCTCCATCTCAATCTCAGTATCAGTGTCACCCTCTCATGTGGAAGTGTAGGATGGAAATTACAAATCTCTTTTTGGATTTGAATACTTTTGTTCAGACTGCTTTCTTCACTTAAGTACAATATTAGGCCAATAGGAGGGAAAGAGGAAGAAGTTTTGAACACAGCACCATAGGTGCTGCTACCTGCAAGTTGAATGCACAATTAAATATCCGCTGTGTCCTTGATTATATACTTTAATAGGTGTAGTGTGTCACCACTGCCATGTTTATTTTTTCTGCAAGTATAAGCAGAGTTTATACTATTTATACAGAGTAGCCTGCAACATGGTTGTTTTATGTTGTTTTTTTCCTTTTTATTTACACATGTACAGTAGAGAGGTTACGTGGAACAAAGGGAGAGTGAGGGGAGATGCTGTGAACAACTAGAACCACCACAAGGCTCAATATCTGCCTCTTTAATGAAGCTGTGCTTCTCAAATAGAGCTACTCCAAGGGCTACTTTTGAGTAATATAAGGGGTAGATTTTTCTTTTACATTATACATCAAAAATGCACAACTCTTAAAATGATTATACTATAATACATGTACTATAACTGTAATTCTCCTACCAATATAATATTGACAAGAGTTTGAGAACTATTGCTTTACATCTTAGGGCTGACCTGACATTTTTTTTACACTTAGTTCATCTTGAGGAGTCAGTGTTAAAGATACATTTCTTTCTCCTGCTTCCCGTCTCATATTCCTGGGATATGTTTTTGCGTCTGTGTTCGTCTGACTGCTTGTCTTGACCTTGACTCAAAGGCGTGTCGTGATAAGCCGTCAAAGTGTTTGAAGAGCTTGTACAGTAGTCGCTTCTTGTTGTCTGAATTTGACTGAATTATTCAAGGCTTCCACTTTGACAGTGTGGAGGTATTTATAGACGTTGGTCTCTGCCTCCGACACTCACGCGGTAACAACAAGCTCTCTGAAGGCTCTTCAAAAACCAACCAATTCTGTGAGAGGGGAGGAGGAAAACAAAAGATAGCAGATGTGTGAAATTTATGCTGGAGTTGTTTGCTGAAGGCTGAATTAAAATAGAGACACTGGACACTGACGCACAGTTTCCTTTCTACTCGTCCAGGAATTTTTTTTCTCTCAAAAGGAAGGATTCGGAGAGGCCTTTGCTGAAGAATTTTGTTCAGCTGTCTGCATGAAATGGGCATTTCAGGAGTATTTTTAATCATCTGTAGACAAGAATGAGAGGGAGGCCAGGCCTGGCACTTCTCAGGGATTCGAGCTGGGAGACGGACCAGTGGCAGGCGTGGCATCCTCCTTGTCTTAAAAAGGAAGTTGTAAAGATAGAGTGGGGAAAAATGGACTGCTGTCCTCTCATGGTGTCTGAGCTGCCTGTGCTGTGTAGCAGGATAGACGGGGTGGTAACGGTCGTGAAGGCAGAGCATCCAAACTCAGCGTGTCATGGTCTGTACTGGGGTAAGTCCCTCCCTGTCCACAGCTCTCTGCACTGTTCTGACATCATCACACCTCTACTATAATGGGCAAACAGATGGCTCACTTATGGTCACGCTGCATGAGGAAAACTAGCTGTTTGTAAATGTGAGACAATTGCAAAATGACTCAGCATAAAGGTAGTAAAGACAGAATAGTAGTGTCTGTCTGCAAGCGTACAAACTTTTCCATTTTTAGAAGAGGGCAGCGCGCTACACATTCAACTGACTGAGAGCTAGATTCAGTGCAAAGCATTTAAATCCTTGTCAAATATTTTAAAACAAAGATCTCATTAAAAGTCTACTCATTGTCCACTTACATCACAATCTAAGGTCTTATCATTTGTCCACTGTCCCTTCTGTTGTTTTTGCTTTCCATTGCCTCAGCTCTGTGCTTTTTCATTTTATTCTTGAACATTTTATGTTTGTAATTGAAGGTTCCTTTTTAATACATTGATTCTTAAATAGATTCCATTACTGAGTCGGCCTTCTTAATGAAATAAGAGAGGGCAGACCTGGCATTTTAACTTAGAGAGCCAAGGTAAAACGTTGTCCAGCGCTCACACTTGACAGATTTGACGAGCTCTTTTCTTTTAGTGCAGGCATCATTAGATCTCATCTCCTATTCTATTTGATTAAAAGCCTGTCTTGCAATGTCATTGTCTTAGTCTGTGCTTTGATCAAAGCGCCTTGTTGAGTTTATATCCAGATACCATCTCTGCCCTCCCTCACTCCCTCTCTCTTCTTCTCGCCTCTTGGCTTCTACGGTGTTTGATAGTCAGTCTTGGTATATTTAAGGCCACCAGAGAAAATCGAAAACGGGAAACATGACAGAATTTTTGTTCAAATTCATGAAATAGCTTATGTTTCACTCTATTGACCTCTTTGGATTGTTCAAATAATTACTTTCCTCTTTTCATTGTAGAAATAATTACTGTCCTTCACTAAGAAAGGTGGAAGTAGTGTGACCTCCTACAGATGAGGTCTAGGCTGATGTTTGCAGTTTGCTGATGACTAGTGACAGCTTGCCCTTCACATTCAGTCCTGGCTAATCTGGCTACACCAACTAATAAAGTTGATTATCTTATTGTGTACATCCTGTCACTTTTTATCTCACAGCTCACTGTCGCTGCGTCGTCTTATTCCACTACTTCCTGCAATATTTGAAGTGATCTCCCTCTTTATTGTCTTTTTTGTTGGTTATTTCTGACCCATCACAGTCAGCGCAAACCATGGTGACAAGTACACTGTGTTACATGTGGCTGTTTCACAAGCAGTTCCAATGGAGCTCAGTACACTGGCACCGTTAGCAGTAACTTAGTACAGCAAGGTGTAAACAGAGGGAGCGGTAAATAGTGAGACGAAACATTCATCATTTCCTCTGAGCTGGGAAGGTGGACTCCGCCACTGATAATTAAATTACCAGAGGTAATAACTGAATTTTAAAGAAAACATGAAATATATGTTGTAGGGAAATGATCAAACATTGGTTTGATTTATTCAAATCTTAAGGATTATAACTTTACCTAAACCTGTACCTTGGAGACGGCAGATCAGATGGAGTTGTCATATAGGTTTTAGAAGGCACTAATCAGGACTTTTTGGCAGAAAACATCACTAAACACAGATTGAATATTAGGTATTTTCAGTGTCAGTCTGTTTATCTCTCCATCATTTCAGTCTTGTATTTAATCTAACCTCCCAGTTTTTTTCACTCTAACGTGCTCCATTTTTTCTCTGCTCTGTCTTTTTCTTAGGGTTGTGACACCTTCCACTATATATCTTGATAAAAAAAAATCTGGTAAAGCATCATACCCCTGTCAAAAGTGTGTGCTTCTACAATTTAGGTTGTGTCACATTTGATTGAATATTATCCTGCAGCTTGGAACCATGTGAATGGTTTATGTGAGTTCCCCATGTGTTTAGAACAGATAAAACATTAAATTGATACAGAGCCTTCATGTCTCTCTCTTTTGTACTCTTCTTTTCCCTCAGTGTCCTCTCTCTCACACTGCCCTGTTGTGAGCATGACTAATTTCATCCAGGAAGAAAAAAAAAAATTCTTATTCATGTATCGTTTGGTAGAGGAACCAAAAATCAAGAATAGACACAGGAAGATGAAGAGTAAAAATGAAGACATTGCTTTGTCCTCTCTGCTGGGTGGAAGTGAGTTAGCTCTGCTTCCACCTGCATGGTCCAGCAGCTCCCTGTTGGATCTGTGGAGCAACAGGCACATTGTGTGACAGCACAAAAGACAAAGAGAGTATGGCTCTGTCTTTATTTTTCATTTGCCACAAGCAGCTCCTCACAGGCTGCATGGCGCCTGGGAAGTTGTTCCACCAGAGAGTCCAGCATTGTTCTGATTAATTTAAACAATGTTTTAGTATTCAAGGTGTAGGGAGCCCTCCGAGTTTACTACAACACAACATGAATGAGGAGGCAGAGAGAGGGGAGGATGAGTGGGAGTGCGGAGGGAAAGAATTAAAAAGTCAATGAGGCTCACTTGATAAGTGTGTGTGTGTGTGTGTGTGTGTGTGTGTGTGTGTTTGTTCATGTTTGTCCATGGCTCTTATCTGTGGTAAAACAGCATAAGTTAATTCTCATTCAGCAGGGCTCAGAGACGGTGTGTGTGCCTGTGTTAGTTTGTGTTTCTGCCCATCTGTGTGTATGTGATGTAGCTCTTGCGTCCTTCAGACAAGGACAGTGAAGGTGTTACAGTTTGTCCAGAACAGAGAAGCACTGTGAGCTCAGACAGAGGCATTCACAGCAGAAGTCCCAGAGAAGTAGCAGGTTCAACAGAGAGAGCGACAATTTTACAGCGTGACATGCTTGACGTGCTAAATATGCTTTCATCTCGACTATAACACTCTGGGTTCACAGTTATCATCAGCGAGAACAGGCAAACAGCTTATTCTCACAGTTTTTTTTATGGGTGAGTTATCGCTCCTCACACAGAAACAGAACCTGTTGATGCAGAGCTTTTATCTCTGGAAGTTAGAGAAAAATCTGTGCTGTTTGTAAAGTAATTCTTAAGTCAAGCTGCATTTTTAGCTTTCTTTGATTACTAGTCATTTGTTGCTGAGAAGGAAAGTATAACCTTATGGGCCTTTTGATTTACCATGAACAATGCTTTAACAAGTCACACTAAAGTCATTACAGGGTTATTTTCAGCCTCGAAGAGCTTTGAAGATATTTTCATAAATATTAATATGTATATTCTTTAATAATGCAGGATTATAGGTCTGTCCAATGCATGTCTTACTTCCCAGACCATTATGCCCTCATGTTTGTAACTGAGTAAGTAAGTATAAACCAGCCTGCTGGTATCTTACTTTTACTTGTCTGCTGTGAGTTATTTTGGCCAGCAGGTGCCCCTAGTGCATTCCTGAAGCCTTCAATGCTCGGACACAAGTAGCTGGAAATCTTTCAGTTTTTCCCCTCTTGACTGCTAAACTACCTCTGCTGTCACCTGAAATGTGAAAAGTATCACCACCTTACTACCACGGCATGCTGTGTGAATGCTGCTGTGTGGTATCAGTCCGTGATAAAAGACGGGTTGTGATTCTATTTTATCCAACAGATATGTTAGCAAGCAATTCAATAAATGTACTACACATTTTTTTCTATGCCACCATCAGTGTTTCTGTCGCCAGATGAAGCATCTACACTCTAATGATGATGCCATTATCTCCAGATCTCTTATTAAATCATATTCTGAGGCCACCTCCTAATGTGCACTCACAGGCAATCATCCTTCATGTTGTTTTCTGAGGGAAACGACCTTCCTCTCTATTGTAGCTTCCTCTCTTTTTGTGTCATTACAAAATAACATGGTGTCATACTGTTTCTTTATTTTATTACATGTTTTGCTGATGCTCTGTGTTTTTCTCTCTGGCTATTTATTCATTTGTATTTTTCTGTTTCTGAAAAAACTGAAGCTCTTGTAGTATTGTGTGAGTGGTTTGACAGACCAGGAATTGTATGTTTTTATCAGTAATATCTCCAAACTGAAAATATATGGTAATGTGCTTTATTTTAACACATCTGTATACAGTAACAGAGTCTGCTGAGTAACATTGTCCATGATTACTGTTGTTCTCTGGAATCGTAGTGCAGTTATTAGCCCCCCGAAAGCCCAGACATTGAGGTGTGGTAGCTCTGGTGCAGATTCTCCTTGTTGTGTTAGTACGTTAATAATAATAATAATAATAATAATAAATAAGCCTTATAATAATAATTATAATATAATAAGCCTTTACCTAGAGTGGACACTCTTTGTCAGGTGTGTGTATGTGTGTGTGTGTGTGTGTGTGTGTGTGCATGCATGCGTGTGTGATAGATGGAAGTGGAGTGTAGGTTATCTGTGCTATCAGGGCCCTGCCTTTAGATGCTTCTGGGCTGTACAAAATAGATGACACCTGTGATGAATGAGCTGCATTTCACACTCTTAGACTGCATCTGGCATCACATGGTGCACACACACACGCACACACACATATGCACACACACATATGCACACACTGTACATATACAAATGCATATACCACTCAGACATTCAAAATACTCGGGGCACATTCACACACTTAGCAACTCCCAAAAATATCCAGTGTTTGGCTGATTTCTTTTGAAGCAAGAGATTTTTGATGTGTGAGGCTGAATGGTGATTGGTTAATAGGCAAGGAAATGCAGGTGTGTGTGTGTGTGTGTGTGTGTGAGAGTGAGTGTGTCTGTGTGTGAGTTTGATTGAGGACTGTAAAGGACTGACTCCAGATATCCAGATGAAGACAACTGCTGACTCATCTACAACTATCTCCTCTTCTTTCATCTCTTCTTCCCTGTCACAGCCAGTGCTAACAAAATACACCATAATATAATTCCCCTGTAGTTTCAAACACACCCGTTGTAAAGCCGTTAAAGTAAACCCGTTTTAGGGAAGTGGGTGCCAAAATAAAATGTTGTCTGTTAGGTGCTCTCAGCCACCCTATCACCCACTGGGATAAATGCTGAAGAAAGCACAATTCAAATGTCAACTAAATGTTGTTCAGTGGGTTTTGCAGTTTGTTCTGACCATTTCATATAGCTACATTTTGCTCTTTGATTTCCTCCTGTACTTTTCTGCAAAATTATGACTCACTTATGCATCAGTTTCCTCTCCTGATGGACTGAACCGGACAGTTGTTGACATTTAATATCAACAAGTGTCAAACCCATTTATGGCTACATTTAAAATTATCTCAACATGTCTGTCTGTTTTGTAGCTGATGAAAATAAAAAAATATATAAAAAAACAAAACAAAACCACCAAACAAAAAATAGTTCCTGGGCAGTTGGATGACCATGAATGAATGATTTATGTGAGAATTTTCCATTAAACTAAACAACAAGTTAAACACATCAATGATAATATGACAAAATATGACACATCATTGCAGGCATGATGTGTCATGGTGGCGACTCACAGACCAACTAACAGTGTTTCTTGCTCTGGAAAATGATGGACCCTGTTATCAAATAGGCAATGCATGGTGGTTTCATTATAACGGCCTCCCTCCTGCGAAGGCAGTGTGTGTAGTGAGGGAAGAGGAAAGTTACACACATGCCGAAACAAATGAATGTGTAAGAATCAGAGAGATTGAGATTCACACAGCAGTGCTCATGGAGAATGAAGAACATGGTGCAAGTAAACAAGATTATAATAGAACGGCAGATGAGCAAAATGAGAATGCAGGCAAGGGAGGAAGAGCAGTGTTTCAGTGTTTGGAGTGTTAAATCCTTTTTTTTTTAATTGTTTTTGCCCTTCTGGTGTGTCAGTGGATGCAGTTATCAGAGCTTCACGTTTCTCTCAGCTGACAGCCTGTCACTCACACACAGTCAGATGGACAGGCTAGAGTGGATCCGAGGATACCAGCCACTTCAAGTCTGCTCGCTTACTTTGATCTCTTTCCCTTTTTCGCTCTTTACATGTCCCTTTCTCACCCACACATATGGAGGATAACAGCTTGATGTATTGCCTTTATTAGATAGCAGACAGTAAAAGTGACAGGGAACATAGAACTGGGGGGGGGGGGCGGACATGTGACCAAGGTTACAAGCCAGAGTCGTGGCTTCATGCCATGTGTCTCACAACCGCGTCAGGACGCCCCTGGCTCTCACAGCTTTGTCCAATTAAGAGTTTCTGTGTGGCCTGAAAGGTTATTGGGGTGTGTAGTCAGCAGATTGCCGTTTAGTGGAGGTGCAGTGTGTATTATTGGGATGGGGAGAGGGCATTGATCTCTATCAGCACTCCCATAGGATAAATCCACCCACATGCTGACAGGAAACACAACACCACACACACACGCACACGCACACACACTATATTAATTGAGCTCATTCTAGTGTATTTGTCTGCTTGAAAGTAGACACTTTAAAGGCAGAATTATCAAAGACAAAAAGCTACCATGGAACAATTATACTCTGGTAGGTTATGATAAATGAAGAATGTTAATGATAATTACTTCTCTGTGGTATTTTAATTTCTGTCTGTGCTAACTGAATTAAATCTTACTGACTTTTTTATACTAGTATCCAAAGAGCTGGGGCAGAAACAGCATTGACATTTTTTGAATTTTTGTGGATTTGTAAAAAGTCACAAGCAGAATTGAGTCTTATTCAAACAAACAGTGTTCTTCCTAAATTATATTTAAATAGTGCATCCTTTGATTTAGCTCATTTACTCAATTCTGTGACAAAATGCTGCCAGAACACCCAAACACTATTTCAACCCAATATGAAACAGCTGTTTAATGTGTTTTGCAGAGACTCGGGAGGATCGTACTAAGAGACTGTTCAGACACTACACTGTGGGATCCTACGACAACTTCACCTCATACAGGTACAGCCTCTTTGCTTGAGCTAGCATGCTACTGCAATGTGCAGGCCACGTGTATTAGTGTGTACTGTAATGCACATGTCACAGAGAGCTTCCTACCTGAACAAGGGTAATGAAGTCCATGTGAGATGGCGCTATGGAGCTGCTGCCATCTAAAGGCATAAGGCTGCTAGTGCACTCAGATGCAATTGTACAGTTCACATGAAATTGTGTTGCATAACTCAGTTTGTGTTTGTCTGTATGCACACATGCATCATTTATACTATATATGGGCAAATGCAGGGTTCTGATCTTTATATTTTTTCAATTCGCTGCCAGGATGTTCTTCTCTTAATATTTTATTTTTATGTTTCTTTCTTTTCTTTTTGCTGTCCCTGTCTCAAGCTGACATTCATTGTGTACAAAGTGTCAGTACACTCTTCTGAATCAGATTTGTTATCTGAGAGTGGAGCAGAAAGCTATGCGTGGCTTTGTTATGATGCAAATTCCGGCTTTAATGCCACAGTGTGTCAGTTCACAGCGCTAGTCAGAGTGAGCACTGTTTCCACCCACTTTCTCAGCCTTTCATAAAATGTCAAGTTCTTGCGTTCTAGGTTTTAGTTGGATTAAATGTCATCTCTGTTACCAGAGTTCCAGGTTTATAGAATTAGCATTACCGCAGTAACACAAAACTGCAGTAGTCTGTACACTGTTTTATATAGGTGAGTATATATTTTTGTTTTGGTATGAGTGGTACCTTTGACCAAATATAGTTTGATTGATAAGTGGAGAAACAGAGGTACCACAGTAAAGATGTATGTTACAGCAATGATAATGAGATATTTAACGGGCAGCAGCAACATATCTGAAGTCTGGTATAAATAGAATAAAATACTAATTGCACTTGCCAGCAAAAGGCCCAGGTAGAACAGAAATGTGTTGTGTTGTATATTTTCTTAGATGGATATGTGAACTGCAGCCTGAGAAATATTAGAATCACTGATGTCAAAGGAATGTCAAACAAATTGTGAGTCTTACATCAGAGATGTTTTCTTTATTGAGCCATGTAGGCGGATAGAGATTCTGAACAAGGACAGTGAGAGTATTGCATTAATGCAGCATTTTGGGTCATGAAACAAAGCATCTCTCTTTACAAACACAGTTTTCCATACATAATAAAAGGATAGATAGCTTTTTATGAAAGCAAACCTTTGACCTCCCTCCTGCAGAAAGGTTTGTTATGGGTCTCCTGGCTCCAGCAGCGGGAGCTCTGTCTTCCCTTGGTAAGTCTGAGAGAGTGGATTGTATCTAAGCTAACGGACACTGCAGCTGCCAACTGAGTTGCAACCTGAACGCTAGCCTTCTTCTGTCTCAGCTGAGGTGGGATGGCTGGTAATGCTGAAAATCACAACATACTACAAAGCTCCTGGCTTTTGTCAAAGTGTTCAAACTGTAAACGCCAGAAGGCTCCTCAGTCAAAGTGCGGTATGAAAAGACAGGAAGATACGCTGTCATTTTTTTGTTTGTCTACATCGAGTTTCAGCCAATTCATACTTAACTCCTGAATGTTCCAGTCAGACAGTTTGATGGGAAGTACAGGTAATCTGAAGATCATCAGCAAACACATCCAGCCATCATGCTGATATTTGCTTTGCGTTACTAACTCTAACTGCTTTGGTTTTTGGCTCACAGGCTTTGAACGCAGATGTGTGGCTTGAAAAAATGCATTTAAATGTGTGCAGAGCAGCACAGGTTAACGCCATCTAACAGCCTCCACCGCTCAACACTCAACACAAAATCAGGCAAAGATGAAGTGCTCACTTACGTTTGCCTCCTTTTCCTGCTGTCATTAGTCAGGGAATAATATTGCATCTCAGTCATCCCTGTCAGTTTCTTTAGCTGAAGCCCTTCACACCCTCACGCAGCTGCAGTCTCATATGAGGGATCAGCCAGAAGATTGATTCACTCTTAGGTTTTATCCCTAAAGATACTTCAATCACAAGGACTCTCTCTCTCTCCCACTCTGTCTGCGTGTGTGTCTCAAAGTACTAGTACAAACCTGAGGTGTGGCTGTTTTCTTGGCTTTAAAGGTGATTGGTTAATAGGCAAGGAAATGCAGGTGTGTGTGTGTGTGTGTGCGTGTGTGTGTGTGTGTGTGCGTGCGTGCGTGCGTGCGTGCACGCACCTTCCCGCCTCCATCTCCTCCCACTCGTCACCCCCAACCCATGACCGACCCTCTTCACTCTCCTGCCCTCCCTCTCGCCCCTCTCTCTCTTTCTTTGTGTGTGAGGATGGTGTTAGAGTCATATCTGCTCTCCCTCTGCTCTCTCCTTCACAGTGACTATATCATAGAGGAGAAGAATGCTGTTTTACAGAAGAAAGAAAATGAGGGGTTTGGCTTTGTCCTGCGGGGAGCCAAAGGTGAGACACACACACACACACACACACACACACACACTTTTGCCTTAACATTCACTCGCTAGCTGTTCTCAACGTGTGTGAGATCTGATGCGAGAAATAGTTTGTTGATCTGAGTCACTGAGTACAGCTCAGTCTGTATTGTTACTGTGTGAGTCAACAACACGACCGGCTTTGGTCAACACTCAGCTTGTATACTCAGATGCACTGTGTGTGTGTGTGTGTGTGTGTGTGTGTGTGTGTGTGTGTGTGTGTGTGTGTGTGTGTGAAGCAGCCCCTTTGGTGGCGTCATCCTTGGCTGAGCTGTCGGCTAGCTGTCCCATCTGTTCCTCACACATGGCGTTCAGCTTTAGTAGAGACACACTCCTCTCTCCCCTCCTCTCCTACTTCTCTTCATCTTTGCTCTGCCTCTCCTTGTTTTTGCTCTTCTCTCTGCGCTTCTCCACCTCCTTCAAATCCTTCCCGTCCATTATCCTCTCAAAATATTTTTTTTTACGCAATGGCTTTCATGTCTTCCACATTTGAAGCGATGCCGCCTCTTGACTCGTCTCCGTTGCCACAAAATATTTTACTTGTGCACGTGCCAGCTCCCTGCTCACGCTGGTTGCCATGGCAACCCGTCTCAGGCACCTTGCCGGGAGTCTGAGTGTGCTTTACTGCTCCATCACTCACTACCTCAGATCTTGGCTAACCCCGCTCTTTTTTACTCACTCTGTCTTTTACGCCCCAGTAGCCTTAAACACACACTCACACCTACACAAACACACACTGCAGTTCACTCAGTGGTCCTCTGAGAACTCACATGTCAGTGATTTTGTTGGATTCATTCCAAGATTAAATGGAGTTTGTGGTGGCGCACTGCACTCACTTAACAAAGTGTGCTTGTGTATTGTACTGTTTTGTGGAGATGTGCATGCAGTTGCGTGTGAGCATGCAATTGTATGAATGTAGATTATATATATATATATATATATATATATATATATATATATATATATATATATATATATAAAAGTGTATGTATATGTGTATAACATATATTATAACGTAACATTCTGACCACTGATAGTTGAAGTGAATAACACTCATTATGTCTCCATCATGGCTCCTGGGATAAATAAGACAATAAATGAACCTCACCTTTGTCCTCGAAGTTGATGTTAGAACCAGGAAAAAAGAAAGCACAAGGATTTGAGTGAATTTAACAACAAGAACCAAACAGTGATGTTTAGAGGACTGGGTCAGAGCATCTCCAGAACTGCAGCTCTGGTGGGGTGTTCCTGGTGTGTGGCAGTGATCCTGGCAGTGGTCAGGATTTGTCAAAAGTGGTCCAAGGAAGGACCAGAGGTGAACCAGAGACAGGGTCATGAGAGGACAAGGATCATTGATGCAGGTGGGGAATGAAGGCTGGTCCTGGTGGTCTGACCCAACAGACCAGAGAAGTAAATGTTGCTCCTGATAGAAAGGTGTCAGAATACACAGAGCAGATGAGGTTGTTGCATAAGAGGCTGTTTTGGCAGAAAAGGGTGGGCCATCACAACATTAGGCAGGTGGTCATAATGTTATGACTGACCTGTGTGTACACACATTGTATGTCCATATAAAAAGCAACCAAAAGTCTCCAAATATTATGAGAATGTGACACATGTTCTGTCTCTGACAATGTTGTGGCCAATTTGTGCATTTCTGCTCAGCTGAGACACCCATTGAAGAGTTCACCCCCACCCCTGCGTTTCCTGCCCTCCAGTACCTGGAGTCTGTGGACGTGGAGGGAGTGGCCTGGAGGGCTAGTCTGAGGACAGGAGACTTCCTCATTGAGGTAATTAAGGATCTGTATCTATCTCATTACTGAACACAGTGGTAATGATCATGAACAGAGAAGAAAAACAAACAGCTGCAGGATTCTGTACCAGTCTGTGGTGCATTTGTGGATATGATGCATAGTTGTGGTTTGTAGAAATTAGCAGGTAATATATGACACTATATTTATGTTCTATTTTTTAATACATGATTGAAGGAATAGACATGATTTGAGGGTGAAGTTTAATCATGCTTGATCATGTTCTTGTTTCCCATCTGATTTTGATCTGAATTTGATAACTTTAGTGCTTTAATGTCCGAACTGAATCATCATTCTGTCTTGGTGTGTGTTTTGTCTTAGGTAAACGGGGTGAATGTGGTGAAGGTGGGCCATAAACAGGTGGTGTCCTTGATCCGGCAAGGGGGCAACCGGCTGCTGATGAAGGTGGTGTCTGTCACACGCAAACCTGAGTCTGAGGAAGTGGTTCGCAAGAAAGGTAAAGACCAAAGCATGAGCTACTCTATGGTAAAATGAAAATTTCACATGCTGTAAATGTAATATGAATATAATCTATGCATCTATATATACATTTTCACATGTGAAATGCCACAAAAGGCATGTACCTATGTATAATATGTAATTTTAAATCACATTAAAGGCTTATTGGAACTATTATTAAACATATTAATTAGTATGAGCAATAATTTAAATATAGCATATCCCACTAATTATATAGTAATGGTTTAATTAAAGTATATTTTGTGCTCTTAGGGATTTTATGACACATAATTCCTCATAGGATGTCTCAGTTATTTGATAATTAATATCATCGCTGTAATGTAATGGAGATGTAAGTTGGTGTCACAAACAGAGCACTTAATAAGATATGTGTGCTTTCTGTAGTCAAGGTGATTTCCACCATGTTTCCCTGCTGTAAATTCATGTGGTTTCCATGTCAACCACAGCTCGCCATTTCTCAGCTCCCACACAGTTCTGGCTCTATGACCTCAGGACTGTGTACACTACCATTGTGACTGTGTGTGTGTGTGTGTGTGTGTGTGTGTGTGTGTGTGTGTGTGTGTGTGTGTGTGTGTGTGTGCGTGCGTGCGTGCGTGCGTGCGTGTGCGTGTGTGTGTGTGTGTGTGCGCATATGTACCTTCTTTGCGATTATTGAGATACAGAGACAGTGATAAATAGGTTTGACCTAGTTTCATTGGGACACTACTGTATCAACTAAATCCTGCTACTCGGGGCCTTATGGGCTCTCTTAATCTCTCTCTCTCTCTCTCTCTTTCTCTCTCTCTCTGTCTCTGTCTCTCACCCCTGTTGTCAATATATCTTTGTTTCTTTCTTTATGCTTGTCTCTTTTAAGTAAACCTTCCTCTAGGCAGTGACCATCATAACTACCAGTAGCTATTTTAAGTGTCTTTACTTGACTGGCTAATGCCAGTATGTAGAATTTAACATCTTAGCTGATGCTTCACGCAGTACCTTTTTGCTTTGATCCACATGCTTTGGTCTTCCCCACCAGAATGAGTTCACTCAGTCAGTTGTCAGAATTATTAAAGCTTGACATTAAGTATGACATTATATGCAATATTCTTAGATGATATGATCAATACCACTTTCATATCTGGCTGTTAAATATGAACTGGAAACAGAGGGAAATCTGCCTACCAGCACTGCTAAAGCTGACTAATTAACACATTATATCTTGTTTGTTTAAGCCATCCAGAATCCGAAGTGTAAAAATTGCAATTTGCCGTTTTACGGGGGATTATGTGTCAGACTATTTCTTGGCTCTGAGAAGTTGTCAGCTAACCAGTGGACGCTCTGGGTCTCCACTTTCAGTTACTTGTTCTGAACAAGAAGTAGTTTGCCTCATAAAGAAGGAGAATTCTAAGTTTGTTTTGTTTTGTATTGATTGAACAAACAAGAAAAGAGTTCAATAAGGTAGATTTTTATCAGCAATATACTGATGCACTATCATGGTAGACAGATTGGAACTACATGAACATGTTATATCTACTGTAGGCGTAATTGCAATGCATTTTCCTTTGTGGTTCATACCCATTTATTTTTGTCATTTTGTTTTTCCCAAGTCATTCTCTTGGCTAATGTCTGCTTGTGTGTAAGCTGCATGCACCACAGATATTCGGTGGGTGATAGAAGCAGTGAGATAGACTGAAAACACAATGGCTGGTGGGATTCCTTATAATTCTTGAAAAAGATGGACCATTTCATGTGCAGAGACACTGCAATCAGCTATAGACAAGATGGTATTTAGTGCTTCAGAGCAGTCCTGTTTCAAACTTCTCCTTAATGTCTTCTCTCAGTTTTTGCTCTACATCCTGGTGTGCATTGAACAACCTCTTTAGCTGTACTGCACGTCCGGTGGGACTGGCTCTGCATATTGTGCCGCACCTTTGCAAAACTGCACAGACACATGCTCTTAGACACACACACACACACACACACACACAGACACAGAGACTTGCAGGAAAAGACACATTCAAAACACACATTCTCTGCACCATGCGAGGCCTCACTACTGCCACCGTTGCCATGGTGACTACACTGCATGTTGAATTAAGCATTACATTACAGCAAAAGCTTCTCTCTCTCTCTCTCCGACTCTGTCTCTGTCCCTCTCTTCCTCCGTCCTCCTCCAGCTCCTCTGCTCCATGCTACTGTACCAGAATGTGCAGACCGGTGAGGAAATGAAGATGTTTGATATGGACTGTACCCAGGATGGCGTATGTACACTAGATCTGCAGCTGCTGACGACAGCAGGATAGTTAGGCTCTAATCAGGCGCTAGGGCATTCATGGGATTTCAAGATCGCTATCACTCTTCAGTAGTGCATTCAGGGCTAGCTGGTCAATCTCGGATAGAGCGAGCTGATCTTCTTGTATTGTGGGATATTGCAGAGAAACTTGGGTTTGTTATCGCATGTAAAGACTGCTGCTGTATGTGGCTTTATGATTTGTGTCCAACTGCATGGCATTATGTTGTTACTGCAGACTTAACGTGCTTAAATACCTGACCACATTCTTCTTCGTTTGGTTAATTACAGTGTTAATTGTAACTTGATTTAGAATCTTTTATTGAAACCTGTAACTCTGTCATTTGCATTTGGGGCTAATGAATAGCAGCCCAGTTGCCTTGTGTGTGTAATAGGACTGAGAGGCTCCCATGGGCTTTGGGGTATAAAGTCTGCAGCGCATCATTTTCCGTAGCTGTTGAATTTACTGCCATCTCTTCGTCAGTCAGCCCACATCTCATTATGTTCTCCCTCAGGGAGTTTTCTCTGTGTATCTGCATGTGGTCCTGCATGTGGGAGGATGTGCATGTGTGTGTAAGCTGGTGTGTCAGCACGTTTCTGTCTGATACACACCTGCTAAATTCCAGACAGGCAGCATATTAAAAGTAAGATGGACGACTTTCTCCCTTGCCTTGCCACTCACATTTTACTCATCCTGCCTATTTCGGCAGACAAATTCCGTTGTTATGTGTGGAATGGGAGGATTCACAAAGCTAGGGATGTTACAGACTGGACTGAGCTGTGCATTTACCGCCTCTGGGCTCCTCAACAGAGAGGGAATTTTGCAGCACCAAGACTAGAAAACTGAAAGTCTTGGAGACAGACAGACAAATTTACAAGCCATCGGACCAACAGAGAGCAAAACATGAAGAAGTCGGGTTCCAACCGTAGCCTGAACAAGGTCTTGGCTAGATGTGGGCCGTCCAGTTCTTCTGAATTTGTCCAGATCAAAGCAGTGAAGACGGGATGGGCTGGCCGTCTGGGGAATGCCAGGAGGGCACTGAGCCGCAAATCCAAAGGATCTTCATCCCCCTCAACTCCATCCTCAACACCATGCCTTTTCTCCACAGCTCCCCCGCCACCCAAGAGAGCTCCCAGCACCACCTTGACACTGCGCTCTAAGTCCATGACCGCTGAACTGGAAGAACTGGGTGAGTGCCAGATAGCTGGCATCCAAACCCCTCACTCTAGTCCTCCTTCTTTGCCACATTTCTGCTTTCCCTTTGTCATTAAAACCTGGTGTGTCTCCTAACTTTTAGAGTAGTCACTTCTGTTGGCTTGTTCTTGTCATTTCCCCTCCTCTGCTGACGCTATCTTTTTCTCACCAAGCTTCTGCTCGGAGGAGAAGAGGAGGTGAGTCTGAGGCAAGAAATTGACACCCCTCTGAACATCATAACTTATGATTTATCACTGCTGTGTCAATTAAAGCAGTGTTGATTTAAAGCTGAAGAGCAGAACTCTTGATCTTTAGCCTTTTTTTCTCTCTTTGCCTCTTTCAATTCCTAGTGCTCACTCCCTAGTGGTCATTAAAGAAACACAATGAACTTGTGTTGAGATAGTGCAGTGATTTTTACCACACCTTAGAGCCTGACCTCACATTGCAATGTATAGCCACATTTTGGAGATGGCTTTTTAATTACCATTTGTATCCTCTACTGTGTTAACAATGTCAAAAATGACACAATGTTTCCCTGCTCTTACATCTCTGTGTTTAGTTCTGGCTCATTTCCTTCTTAACAGAAAGACTAGATGAGATGTTGGCATCCCAGGAGTCTATCTTGCGTTCTCAACCCTCAGAGGCAGATTACAGAACAGCTACTGTCAAACAAAGGCCTACCAGCAGGAGAATAACACCAGCAGAGATCAGTGTGAGTGCACCTACACACAGCAAACTGGCAGACAGCATATGCCACTGTGTCGGCTTTCATACAAATTCAATCTGAAGTATTTGAACATACTCAAAAACATGCAACACTACACATGTACACATGCACTGCTTTGTGCTGTTTTGTTGTTTATATTCTGTATACGGTGTAAACAATTATTAATGAAACATTAGTCTTCATCTTTAAAGTAAAGTATTTTTTGTCCACTGCAGAAAAGTTGCAGAAAAATAAAGCCATTTTTATTATTATCATCATACACTTATAAAAACTGTGTTTCATCACAAAGTATATTCACTGTTTTGTTGTCCTGCAGTCACTGTTTGAGCGACAAGGGATGACTCTACATGGAGGTCTTCACCCAGGCATCGAGAGAGGTCACATACCACTACCAAAGGGGATGTCCAGGACAAAGTCTTTTGGTAAAACAATCACCCATCCTGTACATATTCAAATAAGGTGAATGATAGCATATCTTATGCGCAGTATTCTTATAGGTTACATATCGACATGTAGATTATGAGTCAAGGAAGCTTCATTCTTTTGTGAAATTACATCACTACACCCGCAAAGGACAGCATGTACACAAATTGTACAACAAACAGAAAATAGTAACATGGTTATAAATAGATATATATGTTCAGAACCTGCTTATTGGATATCCACAGAAACTGATTTGCAGAGCAGATGCACAAGTGTAGAGCGGGTTTCAAAAGTAGATATACACATACATTATTAATACTCTATGTATAATTAAACATTTTTCCTGTTCTCAAGTGCACTCTTCAAATGAATGTTGAATTTGTTGTTAAATAAGTCTAAAATAGTAAGCGTTTTATTCATATGTTGTTTAGCTGGGTTGGGGAAACCTGATTAAATGTTATTAAATGAAACATTAAATGTGTGAGTAAACAGCTTTGCAGATGGATGCATTGCAGTATATTTTTCGGGAAACAGCTGTGGACCTGCTAGGCTGGTATTAAATGGTGCTATTTCATGAGCTTACTCCCCATCACCAGAAGGTCTGTGCTCTTCCCCCCTCATCAGGTGCCACTGAGGAGGATCGGCTGTCAGCCCTTGCAGGCGAGCACAGATTTCCCCGCAGTTCCTCTATGACAGACAGCCTCCGAGATCACTCACAGCCCCATCCCATCCCTCCACCTCCACAAACAGCGCCTCCTCCTCCTCCCTACTACCTAGACACTGGTCCTCCCCCAGCCTTCTGTCCGCCTCCTCCCCCATCTAGGACCCAGAGTCAGGGCCATGAGCCTGGGGGACGCTCCAGCTTCAAGCCCTCCTCCTTGGACCTGCCTTACGAATCTGCTCAGCGGCAGGCCACACACTTAGAGAGACAGAAGAAAGCCCGCTCCATGATCATCCTCCAGGATTCTTCCCATCTACCTGTAGAACCTACAGAAATCCCCCGTCCTTCTGCTGCTACTCCACCTGAGCGAATAAAAAGAAAGGGTCGGGTTATTGACAACCCTTATGCTAATGTGGGTCAATTTAGCATTGGACTGTACACACCCACCAAGCCCCAGAGGAAGAAAAGTCCCCTGGTGAAACAACTGCAGGTATGATACACAATGAAGATGGTCTTCTGTTTTTATTGTATTTTTGTGTCAAAGTAAGCTGACTTTTATGTGTGTGGCTGATTTTTGTCTTACTGCAGGTGGAAGATGCACAAGAAAAAGCTAGTTTGGCATTAGCTGCTGCCCACTCCCGAGAGAGCTCACCCTCAGGACGACATCCATATGCCCATGGACACACCCACACCAGCCGTGCAGACTACTACCAGCAGCAGCTGATGGCTGAGCGAGAGCGTATTCGTGCCCAGGGAGAGATGATCTTTCAGGGTAAGGGCCCCTTCGCCGCTGCAATAGCTGGTGCAGTGAAAGATCGCGAGCGTCGCCTCGAAGAACGGAGGAAATCCACTGTCTTCCTTTCTGTTGGGACCATGGAGGGGGCGTCTACCACCAGCTCTGACTCCCCCTCTCTGACTCAGTCTCACTCCGTCGATGAACGGATGCTCACCCGAGAGCTGGGACAGCTGCCTCCCCCTGCCTTGGCCCTGAGCCCCTCACCCAGTGGGACCACCTTTATCCATCCACTCACAGGCAAACCCCTGGACCCTAACTCTCCACTGGCTCTTGCGCTGGCCGCAAGGGAGAGAGCACTGACCTCCCAGAGCCAGTCCCCAACTAGCAGCCCAGAGCCTAGGACTAAACAGGAGCGGGCAGGCCAGGGCGTAATGTTCATTGACCCTCAGACCAAAGAGTCTCCACATGGGGAAGGGGCACCCTCAACTCCCCCTTTTTCACCTAAAAGCGCCAAGGCAGCAGGGTATGGAGTTCCCCAGCCCTCCAAACCACAGTGGGTCACTTCACCATCACCTGTATCATTCCGGCAGGAGATGGAGGCCAGGGTAGAGGAGAGAAAGGAGGAGAAGAGGCTAGAGGATAAAAAAACCATGTTGATCAGTATTATGGATACGTCACAACAGAAAACAGCGGGGCTCATCATGGTCCATGCTACCAGTAATGGCCAGGCCGTCGGGGTGGGTTCGGAAATAGAGCAGACCCCTGCCCCAACGTCCACGGAGCCCAGCAAATCTCCAATTCCACGGGCTAAATCTCCCAGTCCTACGGTCTCCCAGCCCCAAATCCAGCTCCAAGCCCAACCTCAAACCCAACGTCCTGCCAGTCCAGCCCAAGAGAAGAGTCTGGCTCAGGGAAGCTCCGAGGAGGATGTGGATCCGTACACAGTGACCCTGCCCCCCGCAATGTTGTCCTCCAGTGATGAGGAAACTAGAGAAGAGCTACGTAAGATTGGAGTTGTTCCACCCCCAGATGAGTTTGCTAATGGGCTGCTGGCACAGCGGGCGCCAGTGTCCCCAACTAAACCTGCCTATTCTCCCACCACACCTACCACACTAACACCCCAAACTCCCTCAACCCCAACAACCCCAACTGTGACCCCCACCCAGCCCCAGACTCCCCAGCCGGCACCTCCACCCAGTGCAGCAGTTGTCTCAGGGAAGCCCTCTGACCCTCTGGAGCCTCCACCGGTGGGCGAGTCTGGCTCTGCGGTTGACTCAGGCGTGGAGGAGGCTGACACGCGCAGCTCTAGTGACAGAGAGCGAGACCACCATCTCGAGACCACCAGCACCGTCTCCACGGTTTCCAGCATGTCCACATTGTCCTCAGAAAGCGGCGAGCCTGCCGACACACACACCACGCACACCTCCTATGCTGACGGGCAGACTTTTGTGCTCGACAAGCCGCCAGTGCCTCCCAAGCCCCGACTCAAGTCCCAGATAGGAGGCAGTAAAGGCCCCGTCACCTTCAGGGACCCTCTGCTGAAGCAGAGCTCTGACAGCGAGCTGCTATCACAACAACAGGCTGCTGCCCTAGCTGCTGCTGCTGCTGGAGGAGCCGGGCTGCCCTCAGGTGGTTCAGCCTCAGTGACTGGACTAGCCCCCACCAAGCCGCGCTACCTCTTCCAGCGGAGGTCCAAGCTGTGGGGGGACCCAGTGGAGCCTCGTGGGCCAGGGGTGGGGCTAGGTATTGGGAGTTTGGGCAATCTTGGTGGGCTGGGACTGGGGCTGGGTGTAGACGAGGGAGCAAAACCATCTGTTATGGGGGAGCTCAGTTCACGACTACAGCAGCTCAATAAAGACACTAGGTCACTGGGAGAGGAACCACTGGGAGCATCGCTGGACCCTGGGAGGAAGTCACCTGTGGCAGGTGCCAGGTAAGAGAAAAGCTAGTAAATTGTACTGAAAAACTCTGAGTACTTAAATCAAGTCTTCTACTCAGATGATGACCCGAGACAGAGTCTTGACAGTCTAAAGCACTGTCCAGCAGGAATTAAATTAATAAAAATTGCATACTTGTCAGACACTAGAGTTATTTCCTCAATATTTGATATTTCTCTTTCTTGAGATCAATTACTATGTTTGCAGCTGATAATCCCTCTTATTTTTGCAATAAACCCACTGGAAGAGAGATTGCAAACACTCAGGCTTTCGTTTATTCCTTTTATTTTATTTAATTTTACTAGCATACAATTTTTTTTAGTCTCAAATCTGATACCTGAGGCTGAGACAAAGACGGCAGCTTCATGCTTTATTTCTGTGCATGATCTGGTTTCCAGCCCACTGTGATGGCAAGCATTAATGTGCACCAGCATTGTTAGCTTTAGCTTCCCTGACAATCATCGTTAATATGTGCAATAATTTTCTGCGGGTCATACAATATGTTGCAGTATCAGTCAGTAAAAAGCGATTGTGAAGCAGGTAGACTTGCTCAGATGTTATCTGAAGCTTCTAAAGCTCAGTGCTGTTTTCTCTGTTATCTGTGGGTTGCTTGTTTTCACACCTTACCTGAAGGTACAATGAAGTCCTTTATATTTCTGCAGATGTGAGGACACCGAAGACAGTAAACCTTAAGGTTATAGCCCCTAGGGTAAACTCGAGCTTTTTTTTAAATATATTTTTCCTAACAAGTCTATCAACTAATCCCATTGAACGATAACATCCCTTTTATACATTTTATTTCATGTATTTTTTTAAATATTATATGTTACCTTGTTTGCATCACCTGATCTGTTGACTTACAGACTCTTTCAGATAAATCATACTATAATTGCTGGTTTTGTGTCTAAATTGCTTCCATAGTAACAGCTGTACTCCTTGGCCTACCGTTAAGTGATCTTGGGTTGTTAAGGACATACATTAGACAGTAGTCAAGGATAAGGTGTGTGCATGGGTGTGTGTGTGCGTGCATGCGGGGGTAGTAGTAATACAGTATCTGTTGGTGCAAACAAGGTAACACAGCTTGGAGGCATGCACTTCCTGAAAGCCTCTCCTCATCTCACACACTCTGTTGGGCTCTAACCTTCGATCCTGCTAGTAGCTGCCCCTCCAGCTTTTCCCAGAGTCCCTGTTCAAATAATACATAATGCATCCTTAAATCCACACCTCTGTGCTGCCATCGCTGATAAGACCAGAAGCTCTCTTTCTAATCTTATCATCACCTCTCATCCTACAGTAATGTCACTGATAACCTCCACGATATAAGGATGCATTTTCAGAAGTATTTGAACATGACTGAACTATAATGGTGTGTCACTTTCAAAAAAAATCCCTCATGATCTTAGCATATGGTTGTGTTAACGATGCGACTACCTGACAAAGTCCTGGCCTTGTCAAACGTTCTGAGGTGCTGCATGTCTTCTCTTTTGATTTACTCAGGATTTGGCCCACTTGTGTTTTTTTATGGTTTGGCAGGTTTGAATAGCACATGATGTCTTTCTTTTGTTGTCCATTGTAGTTTTACTGTGTTATGAAATTGACACTAATTGATGTTAATTTAATGTGTTGCTCAGGAGAATCCTTCATTCCCAGTGATTTCTTTCAAAGAGTTCAGGAGGCACTCTTCAGTTGTAGCTGGTTTTTACAGCCTTGTTCCTCTCCTGTCCTCATTTCTGTTCACATGAATCAGGATGGTGCCAACTAAAAGAGTTACATCAGCATCAAAAGAATGAAAAGTCTTTCGAGAATTAGTCAGTATAGAGCTACTAGTTATTGGCCTTTCTTTTTGACTGTCGCTGGCAGTCAAAAAGAATTTTTGACTAATTTTCTAACCCTAAATGTTGTCTTCTGCTTGGGAGAGGCAGCGTAGTTTGGTGTCAGCAGAAGCCTGCTGCTCATACTTATTGTTGCTTCGGGGCATCTTCGATGCAAAATTTACCTTCAGCACCTCCTTAAATGTGTCAGTGTTATGTATTGTGTAAGCATAAACTATTGTAAGTATGCTTCTCAGTCCCATCCCACATTGTCCTTTTAATATTAACAGTGATCTGTTACCAAAATAGTTTGGGTTGAAAAGCTCATTCATCACTATTGTTTAAGACAATGCATTGCCTAGATGACCAAAAAATGAAGTCACCATGTGATATTAAGCCAAATTCAGCCATCAATCATCGGCTCATACCTCGACAACGTCATGATCCCTGGACCGAACAGGTGACCATGATATCAAACATATCATGCAAAAGTCACTCATGACTGGGCTCATCCTCCCCTGAGATTATGCAATCAAATTCATCCCCACCTCATCCATGCCAACATTGTTGATTGCCCTCAGCTGTGACAAAAATGATCACACACACCATTATTTCTCTCTGCCTCTGCACTTGTTTCTCCTCACCGACTGGACCATTTCACATGTTGGCATCCCAGCATCCTTAGCTGTGATATTACTGTGCACCCCTTCAAAAACCACACATGTTGCTGTATTTTGTCTCTTTTGTGTCCACCTGATCCATATGCTGTGTACCATAGCTTTGGGTGGTTTAGACCTGTGGTTCTCATTTTTTATATTTATTTGTGCTCTTTCTAGTTTTCTGTTCTTCTCTGTTTATGTAATTTGCATAACTTTGTTTTTCAGTGATTGTGTTGAGGATGGCCATGGTCCCTGACTGCCAGAATATACATCCCATATACACAGCACATGCAAATATAAATATATAATATTGCTACTTGCAAAATTTATATACAAATGTACGTTTTCCGATAGAGCAGTTTTTTCTTTTAGTCCATCATTTCACAAACAACCACAAAAGTCAAGGGACATGTGCCCGCCTGTTATTTGTTTGTGTTTTTTTTTTTGTTTGTGCAGTGTCTGATATGTGAACAGTGTGCTCATTTCTCTCTCATGTAGCCCACTGGTCAGACCTTCCAGTGTGGAAGCGTTCTCTGCTGTCTTTGTCGTGCTTATACATCACAGATGTAAATACATGGGAGCATTCATGTAGTCACAGCAGCACTCATACAGCCACATGCACACACCTGCACACACTCAGAAGGCGTGTCAAAGACAGCAGAGTTTGCTGAAGCAGACGTCTGGTTGGCAGGCTGCGTCTCATGGAGTGATGCTAACATTCTCTCCCATTGCTCTCTCTCTGCTCACCTTGCATGCTCCGCCCTGCTGCTCTGATCTGATTGGTCTAGAACTGACTGTGCGCCCAGGAGGGCAGGACGACTGTGTAAGTGCGCATGGAGCTCATCTCATACCGTCGGCTCCCTGTAGCCTGATCATTTTTTCCAGCCTGTGTGCTGTCGAGCTACCTTTGTTTCTTTACATTCTTGAGTCCACATCAAAGTTCGGAAACACTTGCAGCAGAGGGAAAACATGAGACACACCTGTACACAAGACACTTGCTAATATGCATGAGTAGTATAAGAGACACCACAGCACAAACTCTTGCCACATTTAGGCCTTTCCTTTCTGCCTCTCCCTGCTTGCACTAAACCAGACACAACTTTCATGTTAGATTTAATCTCTAATCCATCCCTCTCCTCCCCTCTGACCATCTTTCATCCATTATCAGTAGTATACTAATCAGACTCAAATTTATGCTATACTTTTTCAAAAGACGTGTGCAAATGTGTAGATTTATTGCTCTCGCGGAAGTGACTGTTGTTGCAGTATAATGTTGTGACTGGTTAAGAATTATTACCAGATTGTGTTCATTCTCTTCATCCTGCAGATGGTAAGATTGGATGGGTTGGTTGATCACTGAAAAAAGCTCCACTTTCTGTATTGAATTAAGTGTTAGCTACACTTTAGAGTCAATGAGTATTTGTTTCATTAGATAAAGTTCTGGATAAAAAGATGCATATAATATATGATATATAAATGCATATGTCTGTTAAATATGAATCTCGGTGCTTTCTGGTTAGTTTTACCTGCAGTTTCACTGTAAAATGTAACATCTTTTGCTGTTTATGGGTCATAGTGATCATCTCAGAGAGCACACTGTATGCCTCAACAGGAAGTAGCTTTGGATTAAATTCATTAGAGGAAAAATGCTTTCAGTAATGGTCAGATGAACTGAGTGCGTGGTAAATTTAAAGAGTTTTTATCCAAACAGATGCTGCTGTGATGTGAGACAGCGAGCTGGTCTGTCTGACGCTAATTAACATCAAGTCTGCACTAACTTTAGAAGAACCTACAGTGGTTAATACATATGACCCTAAGCTCTGTGTCCTTTTCTTCTTCTTTATTTTCATGTTGTTCAGCTTCATTTCCCCTGTTAACATTCCTGAAACCCTCTCTCTGTCTGTCTCCACCAGACTTTTCAGCAGCCTAGGTGAGCTTCACACCATTTCTCAGAGGAGTTATGGAACCACATACACCATCCGCCCTGGTAGCCGTTACCCCGTCACCCGACGCACCCTAAGCCCAGGTTCAGGCTCGCCTGATCGGGGTGACCCTCTTGGACGATTCTCAGGCTTCGGCCTACCGACATCACCGACTACACCGCCACAAACAATCCTCAAATCTTCAAGCCTCAGCTTACCCCAGGAGCCTAAAGAGGTCCGCTTTGTAATGAGGAGCTCTAGCGCCCGTTCCCGCTCTCGCTCCCCATCCCCGTCACCGTCACCTTCCCATTCCCCTGGACTGGGGTCACCGCTTTTAGCCCTCCGGCCCTTCCACCAGAAACCCCTCCATCTCTGGAATAAGTACGATGTGGGAGACTGGCTGGAGAGCATCAATCTAGGGGAGCACAGAGCAGGGTTTCAGCAACATGAGATTGAAGGCTCCCACCTCCCGGCTCTAACCAAGGATGACTTTGCAGAACTGGGAGTGACACGAGTCGGACATCGCATGAACATTGAACGCGCACTGAAAATGCTGCTAGAGAGCTGACCCCTGCCCTGAGACACAGCAACAGATGGAGAGGAGAACGGAGATGGAGCGAGCAAGATTTGATGGAAGACAAAAGAAAGGAGCCGCTCCTCTTTTACTCTGGCTGCTTTTATGTTCTGCATCACAAATGTTTACCTTAGAGACGCTTTATGTTCCCGTTCTGCAGCGATACCCTGCACTTGGCACTGCACTAAAGAGGAGGAGTCAACACATTGGTCCCCCTCTACTCGGCCCTTAGTGTCTGCCCACTTTCTTGCCTGCAGCCAATTAGATCAGACCTCAAAATGGGCTCTGGTCCTTCTTTGCCCAGGAGAATCGCATGCGCTCCAATTAAAAAAAAAAATTTGATTTGTGAAAGCTTCAGTTGTTCCCGTTGTAACACCCACTCCCCCTCACTATTCCCTCCTCTCCTCTCTACCTCTATCCCTCCATCTATTAGGCCTCTGAAAGCCTTTTGCAGTTTGAGTAAAGGAGGACGTGGAAGAATTTCCTTTCTAAACAGAAAGAAGCTCAGTTGCCTTTCAAAATATTTATACAGAGATCATCAATGATGAAACAGGACTATGGACATCGTGCTGACACAGCTCTGAAAATGTGTCTTCTCTATACCTGCTGTTGTTTTTAAACCTAAGACTTTCGAGCCCAGAGATGGAGCTCCACCAAGTAAACCACAGGAGACGACCTCTCCGCCTTGGTACCCAGACTGTGCTATCTATTATATTTGGAGAATGTTTAACCAACACTCGTGGCTTTTTTCATAATCAATTTTTTGGTTTTCCAAAGGGAATATTATATATAGGTGTTATATAATATGATATATATATATATATATGTATCTAAATATAGCTTTCACAAGAAAAGACAATGTTGCAAAGAGGAAATGTATTAAATTAATCTGCACCTGTTTTTGTTTTTTAGTATAGAAGGCAGAGAGAAATCTTTAAATTTATTCCACCAATAGTTTACTCATTTCTACCAATTATATACATATATATATATAAAAATATATATATATATTTGAAATTTTGAAAAGTATATAGATATAGATATGGAAATGAAAAGTTTTTGTCATAAGTATACAACTTTCCTTATGGTCACCCTTGAACCGTAGCATGACGAGTTGCATCATGTCTTGGACAGAGAGTCTGATGTTTGTTTTTATTTCTTACGGTCTTCCTTCATACTAAAGGGCATCCCGTAATGTGAGGCTGAGACCCCAGTTGACTCCCATCCCTACTGCTTCAGCTACAGATCCAGTTCCTGATGTGGCTCTGGCCCTTCTGTCCTCAACATACAGTAAGGACCACCTGCTGACACAGCTAACTGCTCAAAGGGGCTCTTCATCTTTTGACTACTTACCACTCAGGGATGGAAGTTTGGGGCACTCGCATAGAGACGTTGTTGGTTGTTGTTTTATTAATATTCATTTAAATTCTTACCTGTGAGGACAACATAACACCACCACAGTCTGTTAGACAGCTTGAAAATTTCCATCCCTGTGACCTGTGATGATGCTTCTCAGACCAGGCTGCACAAGGACTGGAAAATGTGACACTGGGATGTTTAGTTGCCAGAAAACAGAAATGATCATGGGAGCTAGCAGTAATGTCTTTCAGGAAAACTTTACCAGTGTCTGAATCAGGCCAAACTGAGCTTAAAGCAAACATTTGTTTTCCTTAAAGGAACATGCCACCATATTTCCATACTGAACCATGTTCTTCCCTGATCTAGACGAGTTGATACATACCTCTCTCGTCTTTGTGCACTCAATTGCTCTGGTGCATGGTGCTATTTTGTTAGCATTTAGCATAGCCCCGTACTTTCCTTGGGGTCTAAACAGAGGTGAAGTTAGAAGTGACCAAGCACTTCCACGTTTTCCCCCTTAAATAAGGATATGTGAGTAGTTATGTGACCCAAGTATGGTTGCAATTAAAACGTGGCAATTTTCTAAGTGTAATTCTGCCATACATTATAGATATTCTTTTTATCCGCTAAGAAAATCCTCACGTTTGATTTTTTGCAACCATACTTGGGTCACATAACTACTCACGTAACCTTATTTAAATAGGGAAAACGTGGACGTGCTTGGTCGCTTGAACTTCACCTCTTGGTCCCCAAGGAAAGTAGTGGGCTATGCTAAATGCTAACAAAATAGCGCCACGCACCAGAGCAATGGAGTGCATGCACAAAGACGAGAGAGGTATGTATCAACTCGTCTACGATCAGGGAAGAACATAGTTCAGTATGGAAATACGGTGGCGTGTTCCTTTAAAACCTACTTTTCCTGGAGTATAGCCAACAAAAACCTGTCACACACACAGGCTTATTTGAGCTCGACATAAAGTCTGTGCCCTTCTGAAATGCCACTGCCAGAGATGGCTCTGTAGTTTATCAGGCTGTGAGGATGGGAACGCCTCTGTAAGGTCTTAAAGAAAAGTCAGTATTTTACAACCTGGCAGTGTCTTGCAACATCACTGCTTCCGTCGCTCTACAATTTATTTAGTGAGTAAAATATTATCATAAAAGGAGGCAGTGTGAACTGTAAAACTATGAACCAGGTTGTAAAAAAAAAAAGAATTTTCCTTTAACAATACAAAATCTACAATTGTACTCATGAGTAGCTTCTGCTGGCAGTGAGAAACAGTGAGTTTTATTCACGCAACAAAAAGCATTTTATCCGAGGCTTTTCTCGAACAGATGGCCAGGTAATCTGTCTCACCACTAAAAACCTCCGGACATTAGCAGCATCCAGTCAGTATGCCAAGGCAGTTTCACTCGGCAAGAAGTTGTGCATCTTTTTCTTTTCTTTTCAGTTTGTATAAAAAAAATAAAAGTAAAAAAAAGGCGGGCGGTGAATGTAACGTCGTATTTGGGATGGTATCTGGGTTGTAGGAATAGCACTCACTGCCTCACTGTGACCTCACTGATTATTTTACTTCTGACTCCGGTGTTACAGTATGTCCTCAGACTCATTTGGACTATTTTGTGTTTGTTCTTTTTCTATTCTTTTTTTTTCCTTTCTTTCTTTGTTGATTCGTTACCCTCGGACACTGTGGGTAGATTTTGTAGCGTGTGGAATATGATACTTAAATCTTTCACTCATTTGAATTTTAGAGTGACAGAAAAAAAAGACAGAAAAAAAAAAGAAATATCCTGTCCATTCTAAACATACTTACACTTGTAAAAATGAACAAACTACAAAAATGTTCTTTTTTTAATCACAAGCAATGTAAATATGATAGATTTCATATAAATTTTTGAAAAACAAAAAGTATATAGATCTATATATGAATGTTTGGCATATATGCATAGTTAACCACCTGTGGAAAAGGTGAGCAGATTTTATTCTTTCTATGAACTCTTGAACTTTTGAACTCTGAACTATGAACTAGGGGATGATTTGCACAAAACAAGGTGACAAGGTGCTAACATAAAAGCCACCCATCGTCCAAGCGCATGCGTGCATCTGGATTCCCCGAATCTCTGTGTGGTCGTTCCTCTTCACTGTTGTATGAATGTGTGCGTGTGTGTGTGTGTGTTTGCAAATGCTTGTTCGTTTCCATTCTTGAGTGTGTACTTGTTTGAGAGAGATGATGATGATGATGATGCACGTGATGGTGAGAGTGTGTGGTTGATTGTTAGGGTTTAGATCTTTGGAGCGAGTCCACTGTAGCCTTACTGTATTACCATCAGAGATTCCCGGCAGTGGCTGTGTCACACAAACATGCACACGCGCACACACAAAAACACACACAAACCTAAAAATGCACACATGCATTCACTTTCTCTAGACTCTATAGATTCTACGTTCTTGTTTTGTCGTCACAAAGTGGACTGCTCTGCCCAAAGGGAGAGACAGACAGACAGATTACCACAGGGCACTGAAGGAAACCATTGTCACATTTTATATTGCGAAACAACTATAACCCACCTTGTAACTGTGTAGCTACAGCTTATGCAGTGTCACTGTTTTTATTCCCAGATGGCGTTTGTGCTCCTAACCCTCCACTGTCTGGCAGCACTCCTTTTTCCTTTTTCAGACCTTCAGTTTCTGAGTTTTGGCTGATATGCTCTATGAGGTGATCCAGTGAGGAACAAACAACACAAAGGAAAAATGTGCCAAAAAATAACTGAACTTTTAACTGTATATTTGTCTTTGCTTTAGGACTATCTTAGATACAGCATTCTTGAGCTGTTAGACTCAATAATATGGTGCCATCTCCTGGAAATCTTGAGAACTACAGACATTTGTTAGATCCTTCTGTATTTCCTACAGCTGGAAATACAGTCACTGTTATTATTTTGTAAAGAAGCAGGCTATTGTTTATATTAGTATACAAACATATATATGTAATAGCCTGTCTATATCTACCTGTGAGCTTTGCATTAACATTTCTATTTAAATTATGAGACAAAGTATCACAATTGCTTGATTTTACTGTGATGAAGGTTATTATCCAGCTTGGCTTACTGTTCCCATATTAATACAGAAGTGGACATGTACAGTCTGGACTCACACGGGCTGCTGTGGTGACTAGCTGGTTGGATGGTTGTGCAAGTTTACCACAAATACAGATGCAAAATGCAACGTGTAACTGACTTACACATCATTAGATCAAATAAGTTCAGCGAAGGGTTATCTTTGTCTTATTTTCTAATCAACAAAGCACAATCTAAATAGTGTAGGGTGAGCAGTGTAACCTTTTTAAAAACCCACTGGGATCCGGTCACCCACTGGAACCAGTGATCTTATCATCGAAGGGTTTTTTTTTCTTTCATTGTTGGTTTTCTCCTTGTTTGCACTGTGAAGTTTAGATTGGTGGATGTATCACTGCAACGCCTCAGCCTTGTCTCACACAGGTGAACTTCCCCTTCTCAGCATCCGATAACCTGGCAACCCATCTACTGTACGACTTCTCTGCTAGCATAGCATTAGAAACCTTCCCTCCCCCTCCTGCATTTTAATATACGTGAAAGCCGCAAACAAACTCAAAGTTGATCAGAAGCTACCTAATATTCCTCAGATACAGACAGAGTAAGGGCGATAGTGAAGGTTGAGGCAAGATCTGAGATGTTGCCCAGGATATCTCCACCACAGAGATATATGTTTGTTATATTATGTAATAAATTTATAATTAAAACATGAAACTGCATCAAAGTGTTGTTCCTGCTAATTCAGTGCCTCAGCAGTAAAATGATATTCCAGTGTTATTTATTTTGACACAAAACACTCTGTCAAGTAAAGTCAGGAACTCAACATCTCCAGGATGGAAGAACATAGACTTTAATGTCTTATCATTGAAAGATGACTGTATTCATTACAGCCAACAGTGAGGAGCAAGACATGTGTATTTATTGGTGGATCTAATGCTGTGTTACTCCTCCTGAATGTCCCTGTGTGACATGTGATTGGTCTAGAGAAGGTACCTGTTTAATGTTTAGAAATTTAGAATAAAAGCTACATGAACCTAACTTATGACTTCCAAAAGACAAGTTTACAAACTACCTTATCTAAGAATATGAAAAATTCCCTGGCAAAATTAAATATAAATACTATATATTGATATATATATATATACACACACACACACACACACAATCATCATATAAAAACAATTGGTCTGTAAAATTGATGGTCACCTTCTGTCAAAAAACCAGTTCAGTGTTCTGCTAATGTGAATAGAGGCACAGTCACCTCAGATCTATCAGGAAGGATGCAGCTGGCTGAGACCTTCAAAATATTTCCATCCAGCTGACGTCTATGACTGTCAGTCATATGTTATAATATGCTGAAGTTCACTTCTTAGTGCTAATATCTACTACTGGATCGCAGAAAGTCAAAAAGAGACACGTGATAACAACTTTGGTTACATGGTACATTAAGTTTTCATTTCAAAGGTGCTGAAAACAGACTTTACATTATAAAATGAATGCAGCCAACAGATGCCCCCGCCCCCCCCGCATTGCACACAACACTACACACAAATAGCGAGAACAGCAGCAAATCCAGTTCATAATCACACGTTCTTTGCTATGTGCCAGTTAGTTTCCAATGCTTCACAGTCATAATACAAAATAAAACACATCCAGACTCATTGTGTTTTTTTCTCTACCATTATTACAGCAGCTAAATGAACTTGGTAAACAACACAATGTCTAATTATTCCACCAGGTTTACTTGTCTGCCATACACCGGACAGATGGAGAGCAGTGACTCTCTGCCAGACTCCAGAGGTTAGACTATATATATATATATATATGTGTGTGTGTGTGTGTGTATATATATATATATATACACACACACATATATATATACATATATATATATATATGTATACATATATGTATATATATGTATACATATATACATATATGTATATATATACGTGTGTGTGTGTATATATATATACACACACACACACACACACACACGTATACATATATATATGTGTATATATATATATATGTATATGTATATATATACATATATATATATATACACATACACATGAGGACAAATAATGTGCCTATGGAGCATCAACACCAGAGGAGGGTCATTTAACCATGAGACATCAAGAGAGTTTGGAGGATCTGCAAACATCCATCAGACCGACTCTGGACTCTCTGCTTTTAATCTGTCCTCATCTGGCTCATCTGGTTCTGAGTTATCTTCCTTCTTTTCCAGGTCAAAGTTCTACAAGACAAGAGCAACAAATAGCATCAACACAAATATGTTTTCAGTCAAAAGCTTTTGCACAACAGAAACAGAGACAGAATAGTAAATAGCTACATGTATTTTCACATAAAAATCATGAATAGGTCCGGAGGATTTTCTATTAAATCAACAATGGCAGATTATAAACCAATGGGTTTTTTTTAGCAGTAAACACCCTTTAGTGTGGGTTGTATAAAACTACAGCAGCATAAAAGAGGAGCACATCAGTGATTGGACTGTGTTTTAGTCTTCAGAGAAGTGTACCTCTAATTCTTGCATCACTTCGTCCATGAAGTCGCTGGGGTTTTGCTTGTAGTCCACTGCTTTCTTGATCATCTCTCTGAACATCTGTTGTGAAAGTTACAGTCAGATCTATCAACACAGCAGTTTGAACGGTTTGGACAATTAATGGGACAACTGGGGCAGAACCATTCTACTACTATTAAGCAACTAATGACATAAACACTGCAGAAGAATAAAGATTCAAACCTTAACTACGTTAGTCCCATGAGCCGCTGATACAAAGTAAAAAGGGAGTCCTTGCTTCTTCCCAAAGCTAAAGCTTCTCTGTGTGACCTTCAAATCAGCTGCAGATACAAAAAAAACAAACATGTTCAAATATATAGTCATTTTTTTGGTCACAGATTGACCATTTGTGCAAACAAAAAAAACATGACCACTCATCCCGATGTAACATAAATAATCAAGAGCTGAATATTCTTTATTATGTGTCAGAGCCACACTCACCATCAATTTTGTTGGCAACCACACAACAGGGTATCTCCGGTCTGTACTCTCTCAACTCCTTATACCAGTTGGCCAAATTCTTATACGTTATCTTTCTTTGAACATCAAAAACCTAGAAGAGTTTACAAAGGATTATTTGCAAACAGTGACAGTGTGGCACCCCCAGAACTCAACCGGTGGATTCCAGTAGTCATCTGGAATCCACTGGTCTGTGAGAAACCACTATCTGCCCCTTAAAACACAAATATGACTACATTATTGTGGAATAAACACTTCAAAGCCACAGTGTAATATACACTTGAGAGATCAAAATGTAATGTGATAGGCCTATTTTCTAATTTCCTCTCCACAATGCACAAATTAATTAATATACAAATGCAGTGCTTAACAAATATATTATTCCAGCACCCATTGTAAGGTGTTTGCACTGCTGCTCTAAATTAACAATATTACTGATTATTAAATATTTTTTTTATGTTTCTGTAATGGTTAATCCAGCAGTATGTGGTGCAAGCTCTTTAATCAAAATGATGTCTGCAATGTTAAAATAAAATTGTTGTTATCCATGAATTTTCAAATTTGCTGTTTTACAAAAAAAAGAAAAACACATTATTGTTATTATGATTGAGATGCCAAATTATAATTATTTACTGCATTGACAGAAAAAAAAATTGTTATTCATGATTAATTTCTAACTCCTCAGAGAATTCCAGTATTCTGGCTTAAATTTGGGAATAAAAAGGTGAATTCAGTTTGAAGTCCTCACTCCTGTTCAAAATGCTGAAGCGTAGGGAACTCAGTGAATAAGAGAGTCTGAATTAAAGCACTTAATGATACTGGATGCTCTCTGAGACAAAACAGGGCAGGTGGTCTCATAAATTTGTTAAGCACTGTGTCTATCATAATTATTCCTTACTTCTCTTACTACTTTTTCTAGTCACTTATTGTTCTCGCTCCTTGCAAAGTCCTGGCATGAAGCGAAAAAGCGCACGCTAGATGACTACTCAAAGTCACCTGTATAACAACCAAGAGTGTGGTTTACCATGATGCATGCATGTGCTTTGTGGTAATATGAAGGATGCATGCTCTGAAATCTCTCCTGACCAGCGGTGTCCCAGAAATCTGTGAATCGGAAACAAAAGCCATCCCTACTGATTAAAGCTTCATGGAGGATAAATGTATTTCCTGTGGTCACTGAGGGCACAATACATACCAACTTTTATTGTTTGGTTTCCTACAGTGGCTGTGTGTTTGTAGAGAGTCAAAGCATATGTTGACAACTGCTGGGGACGACTGCAGGAAGAGTTAAGGATCTTAGGCGCTTAAAAAATATGTACATGTGCACACAATGGCTGCAATGGGCATAGTAGGATAGTAATACATGACTTACAACGACACATTTCATTTTAGCTGCAAAAGGATACTATTCGTCCATGAGAAACCTCTCCATCAACCTACCAAGAGAGACAGCAAGTGTGGGTCAACTCAGCAATGATGTAATGTTAGAGAGGACAACAGATAATCTACTGAGGGCAGTTACAGATATTATAAAACACAAAGCAGCTAACTGTAGCTAATACTCACTTAGATTTGCCAACTGCGCTGTCTCCCAGACAGATGATCTTCACTTGTTCGTTTGAATCGTATTTCTTTTGGTCCAGTTCAGGGATGCTGCCAACGTCGCCAGCCATTTCACTCTTAAATAGTCTATAGCTTTGACTAGAATGAATGTATAAGCCAGTGCGTCCCTAACTGAACTGATAAATACTTGAAAATGACCTAATCTCCCCCAGGGGCTAGCTAGCATCTGACTGTTGTTGTCAACAGGAACGGGTGTTAGCTAGCTTCCCATCGACTAAAATGTGGTTGGGCTTGATATCGCTCATTTCACTGGTTCGAATCGCCTCCTCACTTTGATAAAACTGATGCTAGATGAAGCTGAGAGAAGCACAGAGTGGGTCGTTGACTGAATGTGACTTTTTACTGTCTCTGTACCGTTACCTTCACACGCACTGAGTCAGGCAACGACTCGGCTAGCGCAGCTAACAGACTTAGCAGTGATAGCAAATAGAACTTATCCAAATACCGCTGTCCGTATCGTGAATCCAGTGTTTGTCGCTCACAAGGAAAAGTTCGTTGATTCCCTGAACTCCTCTTATCTCATCTGGTAGCATTAAGAATAGTTTGTATGTTTCAGGCGTTTCAGGATGTCTCCGACAGTTTTTGTTTCTATGCAACGGGGACGCCTGAAGGACCACGTCGCCATGGCTCCAGGTGTCCTTGCAGCTGCCTGTCAAGAATGCGCTTCGACTCTGCCAGCCTGTGTATTTTCTTTTATTTTATATTTTGTAAAACACTTTTTATGAAAATCATAATACATAGTAAGCATATTCGTGAGACAAATACCAATTTATAGCATATCCGTGAGACAAATGCGTTTTTTCAACACACTATAATAAGACATGATGACTTTTTTACCTTTTAAAATATGAATTCGTTATTTAAGTGTGTTGAACGATTTCATACTAAAATATGTTGAAAATAATTGTAAAATAAACGCATATAGCATGTTGAAAATTGTCACAAAAAGCCATGCTATAGCAAGTCAAAAATGTAATCAGAAAAGGTCATCAGAAACACTTATTTTAGTGTGTTGAATGATTTCAAGGAAAAAAAATTTAAAAAAACATAGCGTGTTGAATATTATAAAAAAGTTATTATGTGGTGTTGAATGATTTTATAGCACACTATATTGAAAAACATGTTGAAAAAAACATTTTAAAGCATGTTGAATATTGTCGAAAATGTCACATTATAGCATGTACACAAAAGTTAACAAAATTTAGAAAAGTTTAAAAAAATCACCAGAATACTTATTTTACACTTATGTTAGAGTGTTGAATGATTTAATGTGCTGAATGATTTCACAGCATATTGTGTTGAAAAAGCCATTTTATAGCATATTGAAAATTTCAAAAAAAAAAAAAAGGTCCTGCCATAGCATGTAACAAAAAGTCAAAACTGAAATTCTTTCAGTTTAAAAATGTCACCACAAACACTTATTTTAACGTGTTGGATAGTATCATAGCACACTATGTTGTAAAAAAAAAAAGTAGGAAAAAGCCATTTTATAGCATTTTGAAAATTGTCAAGAAATGTAAATTTTTAAATAGATCAAAAAAGTTCCCACAGTCTAACTATAGCATGCAGAATGGTGTCATAGCACAATATGTGAAAAAAATCTAGTCTGTTGAAAATTAAAAAAAAAAAAAAAATCATGTGATAGCATGTCAAAAAATAAAAAATTTCAAAAGGTCAACAATGTCATCAGAAAGTCTTTTTATAATGTGTTGAATGATTTCAAAGCAGATTAGGTTAAAAGAAGTTTAAGAGGAGCCATTTTATAACTTGTTGGAAATTGTTCAAAAACTCATGCTATAGGATGTCAAAAATAAATAAATAAATAAATAAATAAAACGTAAAAAAAAAAATGGAAACACTTGTTTAAGTGTGTTGAGTGATTTCACTGCACACAAAGTTGACACAAAAAGGTTAAAAAAGCCATTTTTATCATGTTGAAAATTGTCAAAATATAGGATGTTAAAAAAGTTTTTTTTTTTTTTTTTAAATGTGGTGAATAATACAGCGCAATATGTTAGAAAAAAGGTCAAAGTGTGGCATTTTTGGCAATACTCAACATGCTAAGATATGGCCTTTTTACATTTTTTCAAAGTATTGTGCTGTGAAACCTTTTTGATCTTTTGAAAATTTTCATTTTTTACTTTTTTGATGTGCTATAGTTTGACTTTTTTGACAATTTTCAACAAACTATGAATTTACTTTTCTACAATCTTTTTATAACATACTGTGCAATGATATCAGTCATTACTCTCTGGTGAAAAACGTGGTGAAAAAGCCATGGTTTAGGCTGTCAAAAATCTGAAAAAATACTACGGTATGCTGAAAAAGTCAAAAAATGTCACGACACAAAATTTCATAAAAAGTTATGAAAATGTATTTTATAGTATGTTGAATGAATTAATGGTGATAGCTGGTGAAAAAAGTGGTGAAAATTCAATTTTTTGTCGTCAAAAAATTAAAAAAAAAATTGTCATACCGTGGTAGTGGTGAAAAAGCCATTTTATATGCTGAAAAAGTAAAATAAATGTCAAAAAATGTCACATCATAAAATGTCATAAAAAGTGCTGAAAATGGCTTCTGACAGCATGTTGAGAGAAGTCATGGTGATGTCTGGCAAAAAAGTGGTGAAAAAGCCATTTCTTTGGATGCCAATTTTTTTTTATAAAAGGTCATACCACGGTATGCCGGAAAAGTCAAAAAAAAAATTTAAAAATGTAATGTCGTAAAAGTGCTGAAAATGTCTTCTGACAGCATGTTGAGTGAATTCATGGTGATGTCTGGCGAAAAAGTAGGTTAAAGAATTTGACAAAAATCAAATCATACCTCCAAATTTTATTTAGTAAAAAGTGCTGAAAATGTCTTCTTACAGCATGTTGAGTGAATTCATGGTGATGTCTGGCGAAAAAAAGTGGTGAAAAAGCCATTTTTTAGGCTGGGAAAAATTTGACAAAAATGGTCATACCGAAAAATTTGACAAAAATGGTCATGCCGAAAAGGTCAAAAAACCTCAAAAAATTTTATTCTCTAAAAAGTGATGAAAATGCCTTCTTACAGCATGTTGAGTGAATTCATGGTGATGTCTGGCGAAAAAAGTGGTGAAAAAGCCATTTTTTTAGGCTGGGAAATATTTGAAAAAAACGCCATACCGCGGTATGCCGAAAAAGTCAAAAAACCTCCAAAAATTTAATTTTCTAAAAAGTGCTGAAAATGTCTTCTGACAGCACGTTGAGTGAATTCATGGTGATGTCTGGCGAAAAAAGTGGTGAAAAAGCCATTTTTTAGGCTGGGAAAACTTTGAAAAAATCGTCATACCGCGGTATGCTGAAAAAGAAAAAAACCTCAAAAAATGTTATGTTCCAAAAAGTGGTGAAAATGCTGTATTACAGCATGTTGAGTGAATTCATGGTGATGTCTGGCGAAAAAAGTGGTGAAAAAGCCATATTTTAGGCTGGGAAATATTTGAAAAAATCGTCATACCGTGGTATGCCGAAAAAGTCAAAAAACCTCCAAAAATTTTATTCTCGAAAAAGTGCTGAAAATGCCTTCTTACAGCATGTTGAGTGAATTCATGGTGATGTCTGGCGAAAAAAGTTGTGAAAAAGCCATTTTTTTGGCTGGGCAAACTTTGACAAAAATGGTCATACCGCGGTATTGCGAAAAAGTCAAAAAACCTCCAAAAATTTTCTTTTCTAAAAAGTGATGAAAATGCCTTCTTACAGCATGTTGAGTGAATTCATGGTGATGTCTGGCGAAGAAAGTTGTGGAAAAAGCCATTGTTTTGGCTGGGCAAACTTTGACAAAAATCATCATACCGCGGCATGCCGAAAAAGTAAAAAAAAAACCTTCAAAAATTTTATTTTCTAAAAAGTGATGAAAATGCCTTCTTACAGTATGTTGAGTGAATTCATGGTGATGTCTGGCGAAAAAAAGTTGTGAAAAAGCCATTTCTTAGGCTGGGAGAAATTTGACAAAAATGGTCATACCGCGGACTGCCGAAAAAGTCAAAACACCTCCAAAAATTTTATGGTCCAACAAGTGCTGAAAATGCCATCTTACAGCATGTAGAGTGAATTCATTGTGATGTCTGGCGAAAAAAGTTGTGAAAAAGCCATTTTTTTGGCAGGGCAAACTTTGACAAAAATGGTCATACCGCGGTATGCCGAAAAAGTCAAAAAAACTCAAAAAATTTTATTTTCTAAAAAGTGCTGAAAATGCCTTCTTACAGCATGTTAAGTGAATTCATGGTGATGTCTGGCGAAAAAAGTTGTGAAAAAGCCATTTCTTAGGCTGGGAGAAATTTGACAAAAATGGTCATACCGCGGACTGCAGAAAAAGTCAAAACACCTCCAAAAATTTTACGGTCCAACAAGTGCTGAAAATGCCATCTTACAGCATGTAGAGTGAATTCATGGTGATGTCTGGCGAAAAAAGTTGTAAAAAAGCCATTTTTTTGGCTGGGCAAACTGTGACAAAATTTGTCAAAATTTGCCGAAATGTGCCGAAAAAGTAAAAAAAACCTCCAAAAATTTTGTGGTTGAAAAAGTGCTGAAAATGCCATCTTACAGCATGTAGAGTGAATTCATTGTGATGTCTGGCGAAAAAAGTTGTGAAAAAGCCATTTTTTTGGCAGGGCAAACTTTGACAAAAATGGTCATACCGCGGTATGCCGAAAAAGTCAAAAAACCTCAAAAAATTTTATTTTCTAAAAAGTGATGAAAATGCCTTCTTACAGTATGTTGAGTGAATTCATGGTGATGTCTGGCGAAAAAAAGTTGTGAAAAAGCCATTTCTTAGGCTGGGAGAAATTTGACAAAAATGGTCATACCGCGGACTGCCGAAAAAGTCAAAACACCTCCAAAAATTTTATGGTCCAACAAGTGCTGAAAATGCCATCTTACAGCATGTAGAGTGAATTCATTGTGATGTCTGGCGAAAAAAGTTGTGAAAAAGCCATTTTTTTGGCAGGGCAAACTTTGACAAAAATGGTCATACCGCGGTATGCCGAAAAAGTCAAAAAAACTCAAAAAATTTTATTTTCTAAAAAGTGCTGAAAATGCCTTCTTACAGCATGTTAAGTGAATTCATGGTGATGTCTGGCGAAAAAAGTTGTGAAAAAGCCATTTCTTAGGCTGGGAGAAATTTGACAAAAATGGTCATACCGCGGACTGCAGAAAAAGTCAAAACACCTCCAAAAATTTTACGGTCCAACAAGTGCTGAAAATGCCATCTTACAGCATGTAGAGTGAATTCATGGTGATGTCTGGCGAAAAAAGTTGTAAAAAAGCCATTTTTTTGGCTGGGCAAACTGTGACAAAATTTGTCAAAATTTGCCGAAATGTGCCGAAAAAGTAAAAAAAACCTCCAAAAATTTTGTGGTTGAAAAAGTGCTGAAAATGCCATCTTACAGCATGTAGAGTGAATTCATTGTGATGTCTGGCGAAAAAAGTTGTGAAAAAGCCATTTTTTTGGCAGGGCAAACTTTGACAAAAATGGTCATACCGCGGTATGCCGAAAAAGTCAAAAAACCTCAAAAAATTTTATTTTCTAAAAAGTGCTGAAAATGCCTTCTTACAGCATGTTGAGTGAATTCATGGTGATATCTGGCGAAAAAAGTAGTGAAAAAGCCATTTTAGGCTGGGAAAAATTTGACAAAAATCATCATATCGTGGCATGCTGAAAAACTCAAAAAACCTCAAAAAATTGTATGTTCCAAAAAGTGGTGAAAATTCCATCTTACAGCATGTTGAGTGAATTCATGGTGATGTCTGACGAAAAAAGTTGCGAAAAAGCCATTTCTTAGGCTGGGAGAAATTTGACAAAAATGGTCATACCGTGGACTGCCAAAAAAGTCAAAACACCTCCAAAAATTTTATGGTCCAACAAGTGCTGAAAATGCCATCTTACAGCATGTAGAGTGAATTCATGGTGATGTCTGGCGAAAAAAGTTGTAAAAAAGCCATTTTTTTGGCTGGGCAAACTGTGACAAAATTTGTCATACTGCGGTATGCCGACAAAGTCAAAAAACCTCTAAAAATTTTATTTTCTAAAAAGTGGTGAAAAGGCTTCTTACAGCATGTTGAGTGAATTCATGGTGATGTCTAGCGAAAAAAGTTGTGAAAAAGCCATTTTTTAGTTTGGGAAAAATTTGACAAAAATGATCATACTGTGGTCTGCCGAAAAAGTCAAAAAACCTCCAAAAATTTTATTTTCTAAAAAGTGATGAAAATACCTTCTTACAGCATGTTGAGTGAATTCATGGTGATGTCTGGCGAAAAAAGTTGTGAAAAAGCCATTTTTTAGGCTGGGAAAACTTTGAAAAAATCGTCATACCGCGGTATGCCAAAAAAGTACAAAAAACTTCAAATATTTTCTTTTCTAAAAAGTGATGAAAATGCCTTCTTAAAACATGTCGAGTGAATTCATAGTGATGTCCGGCGAAAAAAGTTGTGAAAAAGCCATTTTTTTAGGCTGGGAAAAATTTGACAAAAATGGTCGTACGGTATGCCGAAAAAGTCAAAAAAGAGATGAGTGATTGGAACAGATACGCACAGGTGTCAGTGTCCACAGTCAAGCGTGTTTTGCATCGCCATGGACTAAGAGGCTACTGTGCAAGAAGGAAGCCCTTGCTCCAAAAGCGGCAACTTAAGGCTCGACTAAAGTTTTCTGCTGATCACATGGACAAAGATAAGACCTTCTGGAGGAAATTTCTGTCGTCAGACGAAACAAAAGTAGATCTGTTTGGCCACACTGCCCAGCAATATGTTTGGAGGAGAAAAGGTGAGTCCTTTAACACCATGCCTACCGTCAAGCACAGTGGTGGTAGTATTATGCTGTGTGGCTGTTTTGCTGCCAATGGAACTGGTGCTTTACAGACAGTAAATGGGATAATGAAGGAGGATTACCTTCAAATTCTTCAAAATCATCAGCCTGAAGGCTGGGTCTTGGGTACAGTTGGGTGTTCCAACACGACAATGACCCCAAACACACATCAAAAGTGGTATGGAATGGCTAAATCAGGCTTGAAAATTAAGGTTTTAGAATGGCCTTCCCAAAGTCCTGACTTAAACCCCCCATTGAGAACATGTGGACAATGCTGAAGAAACAAGTCCATGTCAGAAAGCCAACAAATTTAACTGAATTGCACCAATTCTGTCAAGAGGAGTGGTCAAAGATTCAACCAGAACCTTGCCAGAAGCTTGTGGATGGCTACCAAAAGTGCCTATTTGAAGTGAAAAAAGGGACATGTAACCAAATATTTGCATTGCTGTATGTATATTTTTGACCCAGCAGATTTGGTCACATTTTCAGTTAACCCCTAATAAAGTCACAAAAGAACCAAACTTCATGAATGTTTTTTTTGTGACAAAGAAGTATCTGTTCCAATCACTCCATCAGAGAGAAATCAGAGTTGTGGAAATAACTGGAAACTCAAGAAAGTCATGACATTATGTTCTTTACAAGTGTATGTAAACTTTTGACCACGACTCTATGTGTGTGTGTGTGTGTGTGTGTGTGTGTGTGTGCGTGTGTATTCACCATGTTCCCTTTCTGCATCTCATATATATATTATAGTATGACTAGGAAATATGACTATTTTTTTTTTTATTTTTTGACAATTTTCAACAAGCTATAAAATGTTTTGTTTTACAACTGATTTCAATATATAATGCAATGACATCATTCAACACATTTTAATAAGTCTTTCTGATGACTGTTTTTGACCTTTTAAAAATATATTTTTTCACTTTTTGGACTTTTGACATGTTATAGTATGACTTTTTGTCAATTTTCAACATGCTATAAAATTGCTTTTTTTTTCAACATGCTGTGCTATGATATCATTTAACACACTATAATAACGCTTTCTGATCTTTTTTTTTTTTACTTTTGAAAAATGCTTTTTGACATGCTATAGTATGACTATGTATGACAATTTTCAACAAGCTATAAAATGTTTTTTTTTTTTCTCATATTGTGCTATGAAACAATAATATGTCTTTCTGATGACTTTTTGAACATTTCATAGTTACTTTTTTATTTGACAGAAATGATTTATGTGTTGTGTATGAATGTGAGTGCAAACAGTGCATATAAAGTTAAGGAATGACCAGTATGTTATCATAGAAAACATCAATGTACCTGATTTATTAGACATGGAAGGTTGAAACAGGTCACAGAAGCACACTGTGGACTCTCTGTTTGGATTTAACTAGTACTATTATGCAGTAGCTTTCAAACTATTGAAAGTAGATATGAAACAAAGTGAATTAGCCTACAGTAAACATTGCATGAGCATCATTGTTGAATTCTAATTAAGGGGTTTTATTAGTTTAACCACTGTTCCAATATTCAGGACTGGTCCATGGTATAAGTGAATTAGGTCTAGAGTCCAACCCTGTCTTTGGTCCCCTCACTTTTAATTTGTGTTTTCAAAGATAGATTCTGTTCAGATACGGTGTGGTGGGAGTCTGAGTGAACAATTTTCTTTAACCATTGACTTAGTCATAAAGGGCAGTGACTGCTTGAAAAGAATAGGGATGTAAATCCAACACTCTGACCACTTTTGCAAAGGGGAAAATGTAATTGAATGCCAGGCATGTCAGTAAAAACTGGAGGGGAGCTCCAGTCCTTCTTTTTCACAGCTTACATACTGTATATAGTAGGAAAAGCACAGAATCCCACAGGTGTTACAGTGATCATGCACAGATACCAGGATCATTTAGATGCTTCAAATAATGATTTAGCAGTAATCAATTATTATTCACACCTGTTTCCTACTGTGACATGCCAAAATGTATTCTGTAAAAAGGGCATATTACACCCACTACCAGGTGCCGCGATGAAGTGCCACCAACTTCTGAAATGAAAACTGGATTCGGTTCAAAGTGTAGCATCAGTGCTGCAGGCCCTCCTCAGGTTGAAGTAGTTGTGAAAGGTTTCTCTCGAACTAACCTTCAGGATCTTCATCAAAGTTGCAAGGTTTCCCATTTCCTCCTGGGGGCGCTATTGAGAAAAAAAGGGTGAATTATTGAACTCAACAACACCTCTTATTAAAAGGGTATTAAGGGAGATGCACACACACACTTAAACATAATTCCACATTTGTCTTACCCTTATAAGTGCCCGCAAAAGTCGTTGCAGCACAGCATCCTCTCTGTGTGGACACAGGTTGGTCACTGTGCTCACACAGCTCAGAAGACAATAGATGGTGTGCCTTTGTGGCTGTAATAATGCAATATTTAAAAATTTCTTCTCAAATCAGAGGTGTAAAGAGTCAAAAGTTGTCTTAAGAAGTCTGCTCAAGAGTCAAATATGACCTATCATACATCTGTGTTTTTTTTTTACCTTCTTGAGCACACTGAGAGGCTTCTTGTTGTTTGCTCCACAACTCAACCGGTCTACATCCTCTGCACTCAGGACAGGCTCCTGGATGATTTTAGAAAAAAAATAGAGAGGCCTTGATGAAAGATGTTTACCACACAGTATGGGAAATGAAAACTGCAATTTAAAACATCAAAGTGTTTTATTTTAAAGCCCCAGGGCAAATTGAGAATATTGAAAAAAATACATATATTACGTAAAAAAAATGGAATATCTGATGCCACTGACCCTCAACTTTTCCAGCCAGGTCCACAACAGACAACTGAGAACCCGTGGATCTGACTCAGTGACCAGCAGAGCCCAGCCACAGTCACTACTGTTTAGCTCCTCCTGTTGAGGGACAGAATGAATGCAGTGGCTGTACAGATCCAAATTAAAGTCGTATGTTCTTATGTTCTGATGATGAAAAAAAAAGTTTGCTTCTGTGTTTTTCACCTGCAGCAGAGCTGATCTTTGCAAGATGGTTTCACCTGGGGGACCTTGGTCTGCCATTGCCTTAGCAACAGCACGGGTGACCGAGGTTGGGCCTGTATTATGTGGATCTCTGCACAACTTTATGTGACAAACATATCAAAAAAATTCTTCACATCAAAGCTTTTTTTACTGTAAAGTTCCATAGAAGGAATCACTTACCTCAATGTTAGAGCTGTATTTGGGATGGGCCTTTTTAGCTGTGCACTTAGACCTCTTAGCACAGTTGTTGCTCGTTGTCATGCTAGTTACTGGGATGTTGCTTGTATGAGATTCCTTTTTGGTGACAAGCACTGGACTACCTGGTCTCAAATCAAGTCGTATCAGATCCTGTACACACCACTGTCTCTCATTGCCAAGTGCTGGGGTGCAGTATAGATTCAACTCCAGAGCCTTCAGGAGAGAATGCAACAAAATGAAAAAATAAGCCTCGATGAACAGTTTGAGTTCACGTAAGACATTCAAAAACTGTTTGTAATTGTAGATGAGAAATGTGAAGTTGGACCTCATTTACAGTAATCTTGCTGAGGTCGGAGTCACTGTAGCTGCGTTTGTCCAGCAGCACCTCTCGCTTCCTCTCCAAGAATCCCAGTGGCTCATCCCAGGAGGATATCGACCCCAAGCTCTCCCGTGACCCCTTGTGACCCTCCCTTAGTAAGGGCAAGTATTGTTTGGCCACCAGGGTCTCCCTCACATTCCTGCTCAGGGCTCTCAGCACAGACCTCTTCTCCAGCTCAGCCTGGATCTCTGGGGGAGCAGGGAGACCCAAGGCTAAGCAGGACAGAAGCACACACAGGAGGTATACCACCTAAAGGGAGGACAGAAATAAGAAGGAGGTAATCTGTTCTACAGTGCAGTCAGGTATGTTTATGACATGGTGATAAAATCCTGACCTTGGGTGTTTGTCTGAGGGTGCGTGCCTCCTGGCCATGCAGCAGTATTGCCTGCCGGTTTAGGTAGTGCTGCAAGGTGAAAGGGGCTCCATGTCGCAGGCTGAGATCTGGATATTGGACCAGCTGTGTGCCAAGCAGGCGAGCAAAGTCAAACACCTGGCTGAGCTGCACCCGGGTTTGGATGGAGCGTGGCCGTTTAATCCTTACGTAGTGGACAGCCTCACTCGGGCTGATGCGCAGGGTGTAAATCAAATAACAGGCTATCAGGACACCTGTTGAGCAGCAAGAACACACAAGCTGAATATATGAGAGCGTTACATGTGCACAAGCTGATACAGTAGATACAGTTTGTTTGTGTATTCCTACCTGTCCTGCCCAGGCCTGCATGACAGTGCACAGCAACTCGTCCTTCCCTCACTGCAAAAGCCAAAACCTTCACCCCATCAATCATACCGACGAGAGACGACACACCGAAATCTGGCATCCCAAAGTTGTAAAAGTAAACTGCAAATATACAAATAGGTAATGCAATTAGTGTCATAATGGACTCTCATGAGAACTAACCGTGTTTTTAGGTTACTTCATAATGTAATGACTCACTGCATTATAAAAGAACTCATCAGCACTATCCTTCAACTGTCTCTCATTGTTCAACCTAAACCCTCTGTTTATTTCCTACATCATGAGTGGTGGGCTACAGTCTCCCATGTTGTGTATTTACTCTATCAAGATCTCACTGTCATTGTCCATGAAGATCTGTGGAGAGTATGTGAAACCACTGTCAGGGTCGATGGGAGGTCCACAGTGAGCATGCTCTCCGGGGAGCTGCATGTTGATGATCGATCTGATGTTCAACCTGAGGAAAAGTTACACATGTTACAAATCATGGACAATGGTTGAAATGCTCTATGTGTGCCTCAAAAGTAATATTTCTTGTAACAATAAAGTCTAAATTTATGTCCACAATTGGATAAATTGATTAGTGTAATTAAAAAGCAATGATTTCAAATGCCTGATCTTCATTTTACCCAATAAATGTAACAGAAAGTTGTCTTTTTTTTTTCTTTTTTCTTTTACATATTTCTCATCTAGATTCATTCTTCCACTTTGTTTTCAGCAAATTACATGTATGTGCAGGGGACTTTATAATAATAATGTTGTCACACCTTTTGAGAAGATTCATAATTCATTCATAACTACTCATGTATCATGCATATCCATACACAGACAGACAGGAGAACACAATCACTGCAGGAATAATACTCAACAGTGATTACCTTTGAAATTGGTCGATGATGTTGTACTTCTCAATCAGATGATTGGATGGTCGTGCCATGGCAATAATGTCATCTGTCACCCTGTAACAGGAGGACATTCAGTCAATGATAAATTGGCACTTAGTGTTTTTGCTGCAGCACATACTGTAATACAGCGCCATCTATGAGACTGCAGTCACAAACGCTCACCAGGAGGAGAAAATGCCTCGAATGACCTGTTGATTCATCTTCCAACACTCTGGTCCTTCATAGCGGCAGTCTATTCCTCCACAGGCCAGCAGACAGAGGATCTTGGGTGGGATTGCCTTCACCAGGTTCTCTCTGGCCTGGGAGTAGGAGGGCTGTGGTACTGGTACCAAGGTCGGCATCATCCTGCACCAACAGAAACCTCCAAGGTCACACTGAGCTAACAGAGCCTCGTTCTTACCTCACTGTATGTGAGCTTTTGACAAAGACACAGCTTGTTAAAGAGACAATGTTTGTGGTTGTGTTATTATTTGATTTTAGTAATTAAGCATATTGTGCTAGAGCATCAATACTAAAGCTGAGTTAGCAAAAAATACAATAAAGAATGTTAAAAAAAATAGCAAATTATCTTCATTTAAGACTTACCTTTTTGATTGTGTTGCACAGTGAAGCTGTAAATCCCATTTAATGTATTTCCAGGGTATAAGAGTGCAGGAGAGTGAAAATAAAGGGTGCTGAAAGTATCAGAACACACGTGTTCCTCACACACCTTGCTGCTTATAGGTACTGTTCACACACACTGCATTGACCCAGCTCCACTAAGCCTGATTAGCTGTCATCATAGCAAGCCAATTATATAATGCTTATACCTTCACCTATAAACATCTAGGTCTTAATTACCCTGCACCAGCTAAAGCTTCAGACATTATTGTGCTTAGATCGTGATGCAGAGAAAATATGAATTGTTGATCTCACTACTGGAGATAAGCATCAATAGAATTTGTCTTTACACTGAAAGAACAATGTAAAGTTGCTCCTACACACACTAGTGTTGTCCCTCTCTTCACTTCTTTCATTGTTGTTACTCTGTACAAATGACTGCTGCATGTCTGCCCATCCTGGAAGAGAGATTCCTCCTCTGTTGCTCTTCCTCAGGTTTCTAATATTTCTTTTCCCCTGTAAAAGTGTTTTTTGGGGGGGTGGTGTCAAATCCTGTACAGATTGTAAAACCCTACGTGGCAAATTTGTAATTTGTGACACTGGACTACACAAATAAAAAATTAATTAATAACTATCTGAACAGATATGAACATAAAGTGGATGAGTGACTTGATAAATCACATGACATTTGATTCACTAATGTATTCTTAATGAAGAATGGTGTTTTGTGCATTGTAGATCACCTCGTGTGTGCTGGGGTATCGCTAGATGTTATCACCCCCTGCAGTGCAGTAATGGAAACAGCATGACAATGAGGTACACAGCTGGTCATTGACTTTCCCTTTTGTTCTTCCACACAACTTACTGCACTCACACTCCATACCTTTTTAATGCTCAGTTATGTATTTTATTACCTTGTTTTTGTTCAATATACTTCTCTTGTAAAACCATTGAAATGGTCCAAGAGCCAGGTTGTTGTTGACAGATTTAATTTAAACCTTACATTTTATCATGATTTAAACAAACTTGCTTTATTGCAGCCGTACTGACAAAAAATGGGTATCACATTAAGAGAGTAATTCAGGCGCTCTTGGTATATATTTAAATAAATATTAAATAATGAAATGATGAACTGTTTTTGGAAAATAAATATTATATATAATAAACAGTGCATAAGAAAGCAAACTATGCTTTCTGTGAATGTTTGTCTGATTGTCTGCATGAATTTCAGGGTCTGGTTCTGAACTTGGACAGACATGACAATCATCAGCCCACATGACAAAAATAATTTATATGGATGATTAAAAGTGCGGGCGGCACGATGGTGTAGTGGTTAGCACTGTCGCCTCACAGCAAGAAGGTACCGGGTTTGAATCCCAGGCCTGGGGCCTTTCTGTGTGGAGTTTGCATGTTCTCCCCGTATCTGCGTGGGTTCTCTCTGGGTACTCTGGCTTCCTCCCACCATCCAAAAACATGTATGGGGATTATGTTAATTGGCTAATTTAAATTGACCGTGGGTGTGGGTGGTTGTCTGTCTCTGTGTGCCCTGCGATGAGGTGGCAACTTGTCCAGGGTGTACCCTGACTTCCGCCCTAAGACAGCTGGGATAGGCTCCAGCCCACCCATGACCCTATGAGGATAAGCAGTAGATAATGGATGGATGGATGGATGGATTAAAGTGCAGATGAGGATTTGTTGGCATCTAATGGTGAGGTTGCAGACTGTAAATTGTATTATTGTAAATTGATTGTAAAGAACTACGGTGGCCTTCATGTAACATAAAAAAAATGTGTGGTTTGTCTGTCCTGGGCTACAGTGCAAACATGGCAGCTTAACATGGAGGACTGTGAAATCCATAAAATAAACTTGCCAGCCTGGGGCTATTTTCAACATGCAGAAGCAGTGTAGCTTACTTAAGACACAGATATTGTCCAGATGTAAGATGTTTCAGGAAGTGTCATGATTTGAAAGTGAGTAATACTACCACCAAAAACAGGCCAGAGACAAGATCTGTCTTACGCCACAGATCTAAATACTTCCTCTCTTCAGGCACAGTTCCTGATACAACATGCCAGTTGAGTGTTTTCACTGAGTCATTAAGGAAGACAATTAGCCTTTAAGTAAGCATGATTTGATCTTGGGTAAATGCAGTAATTAGTAAATGTTATCATTACATATGTTGAATAGCCCACAATTCAAGTCCAGGTTAAAATGACAACTGTCTTTAAGAATGAGTGAGTCTAAAATGCATATTTGTTTTTAAACACTGTCTTTATTCATTTTTTTTGTAAAATATTTTAGCGAATAATTTTAAGAGTGGCTACTCCAGAATCTGCAAGCATCAGTTGGAATGTATACACAAAAATAAATTGATGTTTTTGTGTTTCGACAGGGGTGAATACTTAACAATAAAATACAGTATTTGCCTTCAGACAGTACAACAAACTCAAATAACAAAAATCACACTACTGTGTCCCATTAACATTGTGCCAACACTGAAAAGAAGCTTCCTTTCTCCTTTTAAGGTAAAAAAAAAGATTTTGTTAGTGTTAGAAGCACTGAAATCTTAATGGAATTGTTTTTCATGGTGGTAATTTAAAAAAAAAAGCAAGGAAGAGAATGACATCCTGGTTGATAGTGGAGTCAGGTTTTAAAGAAGCAATCTACACTCACATGTAGTTCTACTGCACCTCAGCATATATTGCAGAACAGTGTGTTATTGCATTATTTTGTCTTTCAAAAGCAACAAAAATCACTGAAGCAGCACAGAATGAGATAAGAGAAGGATTGCTCAGATTTCTGCTCAGAGGGACCAGAAGGCACAATGTTCCTTTTTGGATCCATTTACTGGGAGAGCATGTGGCTCCACATCACTAACAAACTCTATCTTTGAAATTGCTGCAATACTCATCCATCTCATTCTGCGGGCTAAAGGCCTTTACAGAGATGAGCTGGCATGAGACAGTGAAGAGCAAAGGGTCAGGTCTGCCAGGAGTCAAATATCCACGAGGGGTTGTGGAGATGAACAGCCTGAGGTAGCCTACAAGCTGTCCTTCACAAAAGCTCTACTTATATTATCATATCCCCCAACTTAGGCTCGACAACGGCTGTAAGTAACTTCAAAATACAGCAGGTGGCCGATTGCCTAGACAGGAGCAGAGGAGTCAAGTGAAAAAAAAAAAAAAACAACTCCCGTCACTCTATTCAGCGTTTCCCTAATGGGCCATTTGCTCATCATGCAACTCAATGTGGATTACAACATGTTAGCATGTAAGAGGACAAAGGGAAAAATAGAAGTTATGTCGATATATAGTATGGTAATATTATTGATAATAAAGGAAAGACAAAAATGTAATACCAAAATTGCTCAAAGATGATTACATATTGTCCACCAGCCTTGTCCTTTTTGTGAACATTGGTGCTGGAAGACCAAATGTTTCTGGTTTGAGTGTGTGTGCCTTCTCTTCCGTCCTGTGGTGTTCAGTCTCTCACTGTCTCTCTCACCCGTCCAGTCAATCCTTCTTAGTTCTTGGACAACTCTTGGGATAGCCAGTCAAGTCCTTCATACAGCCCAGTGCCCTGGGTGGCACAGGTTGACTGAACGTGCCACTGTGGAGTCAGGTAACATACAGCGTGAATTAGATAAAGAAAAATCTGAACACTTCTGCAGATGCATACAGAGTATTATTGCAAATATAAGAAGCATATTTATACTTTTTACTTACAGTTTTGTTGCGGAGGTTCTGTAGGCCGAGTTTGTCTGTGAGATCGCTGACTGACAAGGCATTGGGAAGGTCCTGTTTGTTAGCAAACACCAGCAAAACTGCGTCTTTCAACTCGTCCTCACCCAACTAGAGGGGCAGAAAAACAGATTACAACATCAGTTCAGACAAATTTATTCCTTACGGCACAGAGCATTCATGAGAGCACTTTGCAAGCATACATTAATTTTATTAATATTCATTAATTATTTATTATTATCCAGCATGTACCATTTTAAATTATAGTACCAGTCTTCTGTAATTTTTTCTCAGACATGCAAAATATTTTGTATTAAACAAACTGGACTGCTGGTTGTTTCCTGACTGTTGTGGTGACGTTTCCTTTGTTGTGAGAGCCAAACTGGTGTTTGTGCCTCATCCATGCATTTAAAACTGACATTAATTATTTATTATTATCCAGCATGTACCATTTTAAATTATAGTACCAGTCTTTTGTAATTTTTTTTCTAATCTCAGACATGCAAAATATTTTGTATTAAACAAACTGGACTGCTGGTTGTTTCCTGGCTGTTGTGGTGACGTTTCCTTTGTTGTGAGAGCCAAACTGGTGTTTGTGCCTCATCCATGCATTTAAAACTGACATTACTGCTTGAGTGATTATGCTCAGAATAAAGTAAGATCCTCCATCTGTGAGTCTTTTCATATCCTTACGACAACCGGGCACCAGATACTGACCAAGTTCAGGAGCTGTGGTTGCTGCGACTTTTTGCTTTTAACAGATTCCTCACGTTAGTAAAAGAAAAAAAAAAAAAAAAAAATTCATAAGCCCACAGATGCACATTCCCTATTGACCTACAGGTCATCAATGTTCAAATAGCAAGTCAAAATAATAGCCAGCAATGTGAACTGATCACACAGTGAACACATTTAATGTCAAAACTTAAACCGCACTGCCACACAAATGTGAACCCTGGTGAAGAGGCATATAATTGAGTGTACAGATTTTTTTCTTTGACCTCACTGAAGAATATTTTGGTGACTCATAAATTAAAGGACCACACCTGTTGTAATGAACAGTCTGCGTCAGTAACAAGTGACAGAACACAAGCAGCAAGTCCACATTGTTAATCAATGGTTTTCAGTTCCTAGGTTAACCGAGCAACACAAACAGATACTGTTCTTTTGAGATATACTGACAGATATGTATTTCCGTGAACACATAAAGGTTTCAATATGACTATCAGCAGATCGTGGAGGTGCAAAGGATTGTTGTCCAATGCAGATTTGACATTTTTAATTTTACACACACACACACGCACGCACACAGCTACTTTGCATGTCACGACACAAATATGAAATTCTGAATATTAGCTATTCTTGCATCACAGTCCCTTCTGAGCTGCACATATTAAATACCTACCATCTTTATGAGTTCATCTGCAGACTCTGCCACTCTTTCTCTGTCATTACTGTCCACCACGAAGATGAGGCCCTAGGTAAAGTCACAAGAACAGCAATGAAGTGGTTAGTTTCCTTTTTCTTCATTTTAGAGCTGCAACAACACAAAAATTTGCTTATTTGATCATTATAAAATTATATCAGCAACTAGCTTTCAGCTTTCTTTGATCTTGATTGTGAACTGAACATCATTGCATATGTAGATATGAAGACATTGTCTGGATCGTGAATAGAAGACAGAGAACATGGAGAACATGGAGAGAAGCCACACTATTCACTACTTTGTGAATTTCTCTGTGAGATGAATAAAGTATCTATCTATCTATCTACCACTGGGAGAACTTCCGATTCAAACCTGTGACCCTCTTGCTGTGAGGCTACAGCGCTAACCACTGCGCCCATCTGCAGGTTTATCTACAATGAAAATATTTTTTTTAGACGCTGCCCTATTTAATTTCAGTGTGTGAATGATTGTGCAGAGATGTTATGTGGAGTTAACAGTTCCAATATGTTGAGAAATAAGCAATTATTGAATATGATCCAATATCCAACAACTGAGAAAACTTGTTGGGAGAGAAAAAGTATTTGTCATGAAATAGGGAGATGCAATATTTCCAATTTTTCCTAAACTAAAACAGCGTAGTAACACCCTGTATTCCCTTAATAAAATATTGATTAAATAAGTAACAGGCTGCTCTTGCTTGACAAACATGTTGTGAATTACTTGTGTTAAAATACATACTACCACTGCTCACCCCTGATGCTGTCTGCAGTTATATACACCTCTAGCTTAGCTTTGCATTATGAAACTCATACCTGTGTGTTCTGGAAGTAATGTCTCCAGAGGGGTCTGATCTTGTCCTGACCACCCACATCCCATACAGTGAAGTTGATGTTTTTATATTCTACAGTCTCAACATTGAAACCTGTACAAGGGAAAGAGGAAAAACAGTCAAACGTGTTGAAATGACCAACTAGACCATAAGTGAAATAAAATAGGCATTAGTGTGTCTTACCAATGGTTGGGATGGTAGTTACAATTTCACCGAGCTTCAGCTTGTACAAGATAGTGGTTTTTCCAGCAGCATCCAGACCAACTTCACAGGAAAATTCATGATAAAAAAAGAAAATCAACACTGACATGAGGAGAAGACAAGAGGTATGTTTAACAACTTGATGTAAATTGCATGACAGGCCTTATCCTATAGGTTTAATCATCAGGCAGCAGAGTACACACGCAATATCTGAGCAACGTGAAACTTGTGACTGAACACAGATAATCAGATGATCATCGACATAGTAAAGTCGTAATGAGCATGTCAATCCTAAACTGAAAAATGACGCAACCCAATGGCCCAAACGTCATAAGGAGCTAGCATTACCCAATAACCCCTTGCACAACGTAGAAAACAGTAATTGAGTTACCGTCTACAAATTGGGAACATAATATATACATAAATATATAAACTAGCCATGTGTATTTGAATTGTATTATCAATAAAGGCCCAATGTAACCCAACTAGATGTATAAGTTACTGTTTAGAGGAAGCTAACCTAACTGATCGGTCAACACATACGCGACTATTGTAGCCCAACAGTGTATCACTACAAGTTAAAATGGAAAACCAGTTTACGTCAATATATTCAAGACGTTTTTGGTTAAAGTTAACGTTAGCAGGCTCCTTTGCAAACTTCCTTCGAAGAAACACACGAAAACTAGCTAACGGTATAAGCTACTTTAACACTGGCTGTGTTGATTGTATATTTTCACACAATTACAACACATCAAATCTCTTGGCACTTGGTTGTGTTTTAGTTCCGCTTCTGATACAATATTATACTTTAAATGTTTGATAATCACACTACCATTGAATGCTCACCATGACCTAGCTAGCTACTTGTGTAGATAACATTGAAGCTAAAGCTAACAACCGTATCCACCAGTGACGCTAGTTAGCTAAGCACAGCTTTCACTCACCCATCAAAATCCTCATCTGTTTTTTCCCAAACATCCGATCGAAGAGGGCAGAGATTGTGAGCCCCATAACTGGTGGATGATGTTTGGTCTACTGTATGAAAGAATCACTGATGTTTCCCACAACAGCGGCGACGTGTGATAGTTTTCCACTGATCCGGTTTCAGAAGGACTACTGCCGACTGCCACGTCCGGGCCAACGTGGAATCTGCGACGTCATCAGTTTGAAACAACTTTATTAACACAGTGATCACCTGCGAACCACTGCTTCAGTGGAGTTGCTGTTTCTGTCGTACACATTAGAGCTGTTCTGTTAACACAATACACCCATCATGTTTTTTGTCCATCTTTAACTAAGTGGAAAATTCTCGCGAAAAAATTGTTTTTTTTAATCACATAGTAAGCTGCAAAGTGGACTAGCACCACTAGATGTCTCTGTAACACAGACCTATTATGATGCGTGCTATGAACCAGGTGGAGTGGTTGCACAGGTTGACCAGGTCCTCTTTGTGACCTGTCTTTATTCAAGACATGAACAAAAAAAAATAAAAATGCAGTTAAAGCATAGATAGATGGACCTAATTCAGATATGAACTGCATTATATATATATTTTCTCATGAACAAGAGGTACAGTTAATGTCAAGTCAAGTCAATTTTATTTGTTTGTATCTGTAATTTGTATGGGTGGCACGGTGGTGTAGTGGTTAGCACTGTCGCCTCACAGCAAGAAGGTACCGGGTTCACAAATTACAAATTTGCATCTGTCCTTTACAAACGACCCTCACATCACATCAGATCTCCCCAAATACATTTTAACAGGGAAAAAGATATGGGGGAAAGTCAGGAAGAGGCTTGAGCAACAGAGGAGGGATCCCTCTTCCAGGATGGACATGCATTATATGTCGTTTGTGAAAAGCAACAGCATTTAAAAGCATTAAAACCCCACATAGATAGTCCATATGAGAGTTCTGTAATCTGATATTGTAAATTTCAAATGTAACCAGGGAGTAGAGGTCACTGGGAGGTTTCCTTGCAGTAAAGCCTTGCAAACAGACAACAAATGATGATGTTTGGTTGTTTGTTGTTGTTGATGTTGTTTGGGTATGGGCACTAGGTTGGATACTCTTGGGTATTATGAGGTGTAAGTTCAGAGTGAGTGTGTCTGAGAGAGTGTGTGTCTGAAGCTGTTTTTGATTAAATACAAATATACTGAAGAGAAATTGTCATGACAGAGGATGACAAACATTCAGCATGACAGCAAGGAAAATAATGATCCAATATCTATATGTGTTATTTTGGATAGGAATTGGCTTCTAATAATCAAGACAGGGCAAAAATTCATACACTGAAGACATTTTTTCACAGTATTTTGAATGACAGGAGGTAAACTAAGGAATATTCTGTGGGGATTTACTCTTACCATTTAACCACACCCTCAAAGCAGGTGGAGTCAAAACAGCAGCACATGACAAGGTTTTTATAGAGGTGTGTTAATAAAAAGACACAGGTCTGTCATGGAGACCGGGTATTTAGCTGTGTCCGAACAGAGTGTGAGTTTTTGAATTGAGGGATATTCACTATGGAGCTCACTGGTATTCTGAGTGGAGACCAGGTAGGCATTAACTGTGCTTTCTGTGCAAGAGCACGTCAACTTGTCAAAAAAAGTCTTCTTTGAATGAAAACCGGTAAGAAGGAAATGATATGCACATTTCTGATTGTTTGATTTTTGTTTTTCAGATTGATCTTCTCTCTACTGAGTACTTAGTGTTACTCACTGCCAGGTAATTCCTCATACCTTTTCACTTTCATGCTTGAGTTACCCTACCAGAGGCCACAAATTATATTATATTGTATCAGCAGAATAATAATCTTATAATTTGATGGTTGGGCAGAGGTTTGCCAAACCAGCAAGACAACATGTAACCAGAAGCGGGCTTATGTTTTCTTTCTGAATTCCTCCTGTGTTCTTATCTCACGTGTCTTATAGGATACTGCTGCTGTACTGTACTGTACTAGAGTGTCTTGGTTTCTTGTGATAAAAAGAAAGCAAAAAAAAAAAACACTCAGAGAGAGAGAGGATGAAACTGATACTGGAGAACATATGGGGAAAGTTTAGTTTGTTAGTTCCAAAAACGTGGGTTATGACTGAACATGTGTGTTATCTAACAGTATTTTATGCAGGTGTCACGTGTCTCAGATCATTTGTCTGGCAGACAATTTTAACTCATCCTCAGACAACCTGATTGCTGCAATAAACCTAGGTTTAATGTTTGATGTGGTGACACAGTACTATTCGTTCACAGCTTTATTCAATTTAAAGATTATATGGTCAAGAAATTTTCAAAAGTGAAAACAGTGCTGATATAATTTTGCCTCATTAAGTCATGAATACTTTCATTTAATATATATATTTCTGAATAACTGCAGTGTGGTCGGGAGTTGTTCTGTCCTGGTGGTTTCCATAGCGAGATGGAGACATCTGAAAGAACAGGTTAGTCAGTAATTGTGTGTGTTTGTATGTGTGTATACAGTATTTGAGACACTTCTATTTGTGGTTAATTTTCGATTATGTACGGTACATTTTATATTTTTGATAGTTTGATAATTTGTTGATGATGGAGTTTTGATTTTACAGCGAGGCAACATCTTTTATTCGTGTTCATTTGCAGGTGCATCTCCTGGTGCAGCTTGCACTGGCAGACCTACTGGCTGCTCTGATCCTCATGTCCACTAGTATCATGAACAAACTGAACCCTGACAACAGTGTAACCATCTGCCAGTACAGCCTGCCGCTGTCGCTAGTGAGTTACTTTCACTCTGTAAGACCTCCTACACATACTGTACAAATTAATGATTGACAAGATTGCTTTCTGGTGGGGGGTGAAGGAGTCACGTCTGAAGTAACATTTGGTACTTCCCAGCCGAAATACCTGTCCAGGTCAAAGATCAGATCGCTATCAAATCACATTACTATAGGATTTCCCTGAGTCATAGTCTTAACTTGTAATCCTGATATTGCATCTATAAAACAAAGTGGTTAGCAGTTTGCTGTGCCATGCGTTCAGCTGTGCAAATATTTTCATACTGTGGCCTCAGACTGAAAGACGACGCTGCATAGTTCATGGTTAAATCCTATGCAAGTCTATTGTAAACTGCAGCTTTATCATTCTTCATTGTATTTTACAGTGATAAGAGTTAAGGACAGAGATGATATTGATTTTACATTTAAAAAAGTTCAGTCAGTCAGTTCATATTGTGGCTTTCTTTGAAAAATGCACAAATACAAAATATGTCGCCCTTTAAAACTCCAATATTTAATCAAAGAAAAGAATACTTAGTTCAAATTTCTAAATTGATGAAATGACTCAAAAGTCATTTCATGACCTTTAACCCTCAAACGTTCTGTTTGACTGTTTGGTAGAGAACATTTTGGGCCATTTTATCTTATTGAAAATTACTCAGTTTAGGTATGCTGTACTAAAAAATACACTAGATGTATGATAAACAGCTTGCCTAGTCTTGTCTAATCTAATTAGAGACAAATATTTTTTCTAAAATCTTTCTCAGTTGTCCTTTTACGGTAAAGGTAGCTGTTAATGTCATTAATTAATTGTCTTTTTACCTGAAAAAAATCTGGTCAGTCATTGTTGTCAGTATGATAGATTCAATGTGTGTTTTGAAATGTATCGCACAGGATTATTTTGCTGTCTAAAAATAATGCATTACCAAACCGAACCATCCTTCACTGGTAAAGATGTTAACATAAAGAAATTGCCACATTATTACCAGTGTGATAGCAGCATGTTGTAACAGCATTTGGTTTAGTGGTGGTCAGATTCAAGTGATCCTCCTGATACATGCTGTTACATTTTGCATTACTGTATATTGTGCATACATTAACCATCTGTGTGTGTTTCTCCATTATGTTCCAGACATTTTATTTTATTTCATTTCTGCTGGTGGTGGTTTATGCATGTAAGTCAAAGAATGCAATTCAAGGGTGGAGAGCAAGAGAGGACGGTGGTGGACAGGTGAGGCATACACTGAATAAAAAAGTAGGAATTTGTACAAAAAGGACTAAAACAATAATATTTTTCTTTTATTCTGTGTGGTTTACAGGGTCAGTGCAGAAGGCATATATTCTCTGTACCTATATATGCCATTGTTTGGTGAGTTTTAATTACCTTTCCAGATTTTATGGATCTAATACCACAGTGTACACCGTTTAATTCCACATCTCTGTTTGTCTAATACCACAGGTTGACCCCCATTGCAATATACTTAGCCTATGTGCTCACTCCCTTCATAAAAACTACTGTGCTGATTCCAGGCCCTGACAGCTCATTTATTGTCCGAAATGAAAGCAAATACTGCACTAGGTGAGTACACAAGCTTTACTATGAACTTCCTCAAACGTCACTGCTTTCAATTACAGAAGTAAAATAGTAATGTTCTCCTATGGTTTTTAACTTTTTGATTTGTCTTTTTTTTTTCTCAGTTGTATTTTATTCTTGCATGTCTGGAGGGATTCCTGTTCTGATGCTGTGAGTGTCACTCTCAAAGTCTAAAAGTCTCATGACACAACTAAAAGATGATTTGATTGGAATGATTGCTTAATGTATTTATTTTATAAGCATTTTCTAATGAGGGGTGTAGAGTGTTTAATTTAACTTTTTTTTTTATTCCCAGGAGAGAATTCATGACATTTTCATCAGAGTTTTTCTTTTCCTTGTTGTGGTACCAGTTATGCTGTCTTGCTCTGTAAGTAATAAGTTAATAAGTAAGTATATTATCTTCAGAGGAACTTATGGACATGTATCACTTAAAGCTTTGTCTTTTAAACTTTCATGAAAATATAGTTTAAAAATATTTACTTGTATGTAAGCAGAATAGCTGGGATAGACTCCAGCCCCCCTGCGACGCTATGTGAGGATAAGTGGTATAAAATGGATGGATGGATGTAGGCAGACTGTAATCGTTTATTTTGTTCTTGTTTCAGGTAATTTATTATAAGGTTGGTAAATGGTATGAAAGACATGAGCATGATGGGCTTTTTCCTGTGGAGGGAGATGGACTTTCAAGAAGGAGATTCAAAAGAGTGTTTTCTACTGCAAGAAATATGGTGATGGTCATCTTAGTCTGCTGGGCACCAGGTATACTCTCTCTCTCTCTCTCTCTCTCTCTCTCTCACACACACACACACACACACACACACACACACACACACACACGGCTAAAGTATCATACTTCATCAACTTTAAATCAGCATCACGTTCTTCCTGCTGTAGCTCTTGTCCTCATTCTGCTGTCTACCCTGATGATGTGGACAAAGATTGAACAGCGCAGTTTATTTGGCCTGTATATGATACAGGTAAGATTCAGAAGACCATAAATTCAAAAGAGACAATTATAATATCAGCTGATATCTGATAGTATTTGGGTTTTTTTCAGGCTGCCAGTGTGTCCCTGCAAGGCTTCCTGAACAGTATGGTTTACGCCTGGAGACGGCCCAACTTCACGGAGGCTGTTCTTGGGGAGAATTCACCCCTGGTGGCGTACAATCGCCTGGCTTTCTTTGACGAATCATTGAGGAGCTCGCTTTGATTATTGACTTTAAACACACTGAGAGACATTGTTGGGCTCTCGAAACAAAATACTGGTCTGAGGGAGTCTAGCCACAAGGCTTCATGACTTTCTATCAATCCAGACTAAAAATAAATATTCCTATTTGTGAGCTGAAGATGAAAGGAAAGATGACTGATGCAGCTGCTGATTATTTCAAGAGAAGAACAAAAGTCATAGTCGCGTATAGTAGCATATTTGTTTGTATAAATGGGGACAAAAAGGATTGTGAATCGTGTAATTGTATTTATTTATGTGCCGTTAGTGTACTGTTTCTTTAAGATTTCAAAGATGTTATAGAGAATCATGGAACTACTGTGCCATGTGATTCTCATGTCACTTTATTTATATACAAAGTGCTTTTTAACAAATTGTTTTATTGTTGTTTTGCAATAGTCCCTCAGCATTCTGTAGTTCAAGACTAGAAAGATGAAAACCTGTTAAGGTTGGATCTTCTGCATTTACAAAGTTCTGTCCTCATCAGTTAGAACAGCGGGTAATGCTGAGCTGCTGTACACAAGAGAAGGAACATACTGCTTTGTCACGTCTGTGTGTAAACACAACTGTATCTCATAAATAATAATTTGTGGTTGTGTAACTGAGGTCATGTGTGAGGCAAATATGTTATATATGTCCAGGTCTCTGTTAATGGTTGACAGACTGCAGCTCAACCTGTTGGTGATCACCTGACTTGCTCATTTATCTACTGTTCTGTAAAGTCAACTTGCCAAAGTCACCTACATGGTGTTGACGCACATAAAACGTGAGGTTTATGCACAACACAAATAAGAATCTGCACAGCTGCACCATAGCTTCAGGCTTTGACTACACAGTTCAATGATGTGAATGTTTGGACTGGTTAGAATTTTATTTTGTTGTGTTTTTCTCAATTGTGTTTATTATGAATTCAGTTGATGAACAGATATAAATAATATAATATATTATTAACACCCGTATGTTGATAAATTGAGCTTTTATCACAGATCCAAATCACTGAGTCATTTTATCATCTGTACAATAAAAAGCCATGCACCTGAGCCGACTGACCTCATTTTAATTTCCTTGAAGCAATCTATTATCTGAGGTCTCCCAGATACCCTGCCTATTCATGAATATCAGGTGATAAAAATCATGAATGTGCACCTTGGTGTTACTGGAAGGATGCAAAGTGTTCGATAAACCGGGTTAATCTGGAAGCATTTGGGCAGCACAGTTCAAGTCAAGTGTTTGTTCTTTTGGTCATGTGCAGAAAGTGGCCAACCAGAGCAAACCTTTTAATAGTGTATTAATTGTTCTTGAGCATGATTTGGCTCATTGGCATAAATCACAGCCATACTGTAGTGACAAGACAAGTTCATATTTGTCTGTCTGTATGCATAGTTGCTCCATTAATCATCTGCCCAGTGGGTTTTCTGAATATGATGAATGAATCCCACACAGACATGCTGACTAAACCACAAGGGGGTGGCTTAGAAATGACTCTCTGGATTTCTAAATGTGTTCTGTCCTCAAGCCTCAAGGTTATCAAATTGGTTTTGCACACTGAACACAAAGCCACACCTTTCACATGTCCTGGTCATCAACACTGTCATTGAGATGCAAACTGATCATATATTATGTGATGACAATACCTGATACTTCAATTTAATACATCCACAAGGTCACTGCTGGCATATACAGCCTAAAATGAAAATGAAACATAAGATAGACTATGTCAGTGGTGACCAGTTTGATGGTTTTTGTCTTTATATAACCAGGTTATAAAACATCATATTTTATAAGGGAAGTTCCAACCAGTATACCCGGTTGACACACCTTTTACAACACACTCACCTGCCTCCTTTCTCTGTCTAGGGAAGGACGCAAATATCTGGTGTTAAAACTGACACAATATCATAGGCAAGATACCTTTCCTCAACCAATACTGCAGAAATGGACATATTTATTAACAGGAGACAACAGATTAAACAAAAAACAGAAAGGATATTTTTACATTTCTTTAAAATGTAATTATTCCTGCAGAATCCAAACACTTATTGAAGACATGTATCAACAAAATCTATTTGCTTTACGATAAAATGTATTTATAAAAATACACAGAACAATACACAGCATTATCATCTGGCTTCACTTTTACACTGATCACAAATACCATAGCAGCTCACTGTCGGCTGTTTCAGTGTCCGAGCAGTCAACCGTGTTTTCCAACCTCAATATGAAGGAGGTGAGTGGAAAAAGAGAAGTCAAAGATTGCTTCTTCATAAACATCACTGTTAATAAGAAGGCTCTGATAGAAAAGTTGCTGCAGTATTTACAAAGCCAACATTTTATTCAGAAGTCCATGGACAGGGATCTTTGCTGTGCCATTTCATATTTCCCTCTTCGGCTTCCTGATCTGCGCACATACACATCATACCTGCCATCTTCCTCGTCCTCTTCATCTTCTTCCATCACTCTATCCTGTCGCCCCAGCGCTCCATCTCCCATACCATGATGGCTCTGCATCCGTCCTGGTTTCATACTGGGCCAGCTCTTCTTCCGCATACTGCTGTTCAAGTCTTTGAAAGAAGGTAAGACGCTTTGAAGGTCCCCTCTGAAAGGGGGTAGCTCCATGGATCCCCTGCCCATGTCGCGTGCACCATGACTGGCTTTGATTGAGTTGATAGAGGCCTGGGAGCCACAGTGGTGTTCGTGAATGCAGCGTGAGCCAGATGAGGATCTCCTGAGTGCCTGCAGGGACTGGAGCTCCTCTGATAACTCTCCAAGGTCCCCAGACATCTTTTAAGAAAGGATAATGTTGTTACATAAAAGAAAATAACAGCTAATAATGTGTCAAAGTGAACCAACTAACCTTGTCTCTGATAGTAAAAAGTTCATAATGCGGAGGATCAAACACCTCCTGGAAGTCGCCTCGGTGGAAAAGGTTATTCTTACGCACCAACACCTAACAAACACCAAATCATGATTAAAAACACTCAATATATTCAAGTATCATTTCTACACCAAAATGCAGGATATCATCATGACTATATAACCTTCTTCCGTGGCTGTTTGATCTGCACCAGGACGGAGACGATAAGGAGCAGCAGCACCACTCCCGTGGACACACAGATTATTGTGCCATGAGTCTTTGTGATCTGGTGAAAAACACCTTTGCTCTTTTTCTCTGGATGATGGATATGAAGAGTTACAAAGAGACATAAAACAAAGGAGTATATCAATCAATTACTTCCTGTTCCCATCAGGGTGTATTTTTGATTGCCAGGAGCATTCAGAGCCTTCACTAAAAGCCAGTTTCACTGTCACAATCAATGGAGGTGCTTAACAGTTACAAAACATCAAAAAGCCTTGATGGGCTTTTAGCTGGAAAGGCGTTTAAGATAATGAGATCATTATTCTCTTGCAAAGACGACATTTTTAAGGAATATTCTGTCCATCATTTATCAACATGCAATAGCTCTGTGGTATCAGGGTGAAAAAAAAAACCAAAAGTGTCTATTTTGTAAAGATAAGACCCATCCTCAAGAAGTCTGACACAATATGCATCATTATTACATAATGCAACTTAATATAGCAAAGCAGTTTTCTAAAAAAGAATTGCAAAGTGCTTTTGCACTGTTGGAGTACCTTTGCAGTTGCTTTCATCCCAAGGAAAGACACAGTTTTGAATGCCGTTGCACACCAGAGAGGTGTTGATGCACATGTTACTGTGGCAAAAGAAAGCACTGCCTAGACAGGGTGCTGAAACACAAACACAGGTGTATCACTATGTTATACAGATTTTTTGTCAAAACTTTATACATTGCAAGACATTTTCTACATCAGCTATCAAGACGCCTTTGAAAGCTGTAATATTAAATAGAAACCACAGGAGGGTGCTGTTACAAATCAGTTTGCAATCATGCATTAAATCCTCACAATGTGCTCCACAGCTGAAGAAACTAAAGGGACAATGGTAAAATGTAGAATAATCTGAAGGAGAAACTCACGGTCAGCAAAAGAAGTAAACAACATCCGGAAGCGGCTGAGGCGGCTTGTCTCATCAGCCCACATCCTCACCACTCCCACACCGGTGTCCAGCATGATGTCATTAGCTACTGTACTACAAAACTTGGCCTGCAAGAAACCACACGCCATTTTCTCGTACAGTTTTGGATGTGTAGTCTCATTGAGGCCAAGGTCTGTAGAACAGTTGCTACATACTTCAGATTCAAATAAAATATCAAAATGAGCGCAAACAACATAAAGCCTGTTTTGTAGTAGAGAGAGAGAAAAACTGAGAGTGAAGGGGCTTTGATTTTACAGTCTGAAGTAGCACACTATAAATTACATGGATGGTAAAATAGATTTACCTTTAGATCTTCAATGGCATTACTGCCATCATAAACAGCCACAAAGTTCTTCTTACATTCATTTGAGTTTTCCATCTGGTATTCCAAGAATCGCAGGTAAATCTGGAAGAAGCAGTAAGGAGGGATATAAAAAGTTTACTGTAATGTACTTGTCGATTTTTCAAGCAGTTTCATCTGTTTTACTTGGCTATAAGTCATGACTTCATGTCAAATCAGATGGAAACACACAATTTTGAAGATGCTGAAAGATGGAAATGAATAGACCAAAAGATGGACACACAAAGACTTTGACAAACTATTGTATGCAGTGTTTTTTGTCTGCAGCTGCTGATTTTTCCATGAATTGTAATACAATAGGCTAACATGAAATTTTGGTTCAGAGATACCCAATGCCATTTTTTCTGGTGACTGTGTTGATAAACTGTATTTGCTATTAGTGTACTGTTTATTTCAAGATTCAAAAGATGTGATTTTGTCTTGTCTTTTTGTTATCTTTTTAATCAACTGTTTTGTTATTTTTGATGCAACAGTTGTTTTTTGCTCTGAAGGCTTGATTCATTCTAAGGCTTCACTGCATCAAAGGATCAAAAATAATGTTGAGCCAGCTTTACGTACATAGACTTTTGGATTATTGATGCATATGGTCACTTTCAAGTTTACATTTACTAAGCTATACTGTCAGGCTCATTTATCTAGTGGGTTGAAGAACTGAAGCTTATTCTGGCATTACTGTAACACACTACATGTCATACCCTGTTGTTTGTTGGGGCTCTTATAGTCCAGATGCAGTCCACTGCCTGGTCTGGCTTCACTTTATAATCCTCCTCCACCTGACTGGAACGGATCAGGCCATCGGCCCCTGACAGCTCAAACTGGCAATCTGACCCACGGACAGTGAGAAGAGGCAGATCAAAGAACAGAGAAGAGAGAAAAGAGGATTAGAAGTCACATTAATCTAAAGTAGCTGAAGTTATTTGAGTAGGCTGAGCTGTGTGGTTGCACTACCTGGGATGGGGTTTAAGAGTCCTCCCACATGCAGATGAAATTCAGGATCTATAGAGGGAGATCATTAAGACAGATACTGAGATATGACACATCATCAGTGGAAGTGCAAATATTTGATTGGCTCATAACAGCCGAGACATTTGACAGGACAAACATTCAAGGAGCACCAGGATGAGGCAGTGAGAATATTGCCTTAGAGGGATCAATGAACCGCCCTACTGTGTTTTAAGCACCTGCAGTAAAGCTGTACTGGACCTGGAAGCCAATCCCCTCCAGTTCCTCATCGCTGAAGAAGCGGATCCACATGAAGCGTCCGCTGGAGAGGACAAGCCCTGGACTGGCCGAGCCGCAGAAGCGATTGATGAGTGGCGAGAAGCTGAAGGGACCGTCCCGCACCTCAATGTGGTCAAAACGGCACTCAAAGGACGCTTCAATGTAGAAGGTCTGATCAAACAGCAGCTCTATCCTCTGGCGGGGCAGGGCTGAGGGAGGCATGCCACCATGTCACATCTACTGCCACAGAGGTGGTGCTGTGGGTCAGACTGGTTCTGGACTCCACAAGCAATTATAATATAATATTACAGTATAATGATGCACACAGTGACAACAGTATGATGCATTCTTTGGTTTGCAGGATAATGAGGAATGAACTGTGAAAAAGTTATTGCCTGTAAGCTTGTTTGTACATAAAATACCATAGAAGGAAAACCTTAGCTGTGGTCAGTATTCAAATACACTTTAAAAGACATTATTATTCAAAATCCTGAAATAATCCAAACACACCATGCAACCAATTTATATTGAATCACTGTTGAAGGAGCAAGCAGTAACAGCAGATCATTACAGACACAAGTGCTATTTTGTTTCACAGATATCCTCCACAACTCATCTGACCTAATAAATCTGCAGTATATATGGGAAATGATCACGCTGGTTACCTTCCAGGACGTAAAGACACTCCTTGTTGGGAGGGTATGTTTTGGGGTAGTTTGGGGAGCCGAAGGTTCCTCCTTCGGAGTTTCGTACCCAGTCTCCACATTGATGAGACTGCTGCGGCCGTTTAGAGGGTCTAACCCCTTTTGATCCTGCGCCTCCATCTGTATGTATGACAGCCAAGAGATCCTGACATTCACTGAAGGAAAAGTTATTTGTGCAGTTACAGACACAAAATAACAGCCGGGAGGCAACTGTATAGCTAACTGTTCACTGAAATTTAATGAAATTACTATGTATGTCTTGAGTTAACTCTGTCAAAGAAGTGCAGTGAATGCATCAATCATACCTTTAGTCTTTTGTGCCACAGCAAATCCCTCCTCAATGAAAAGGAGAAATAGCCACACTGTAAAAGAAGCCGACCATGTGTGAGAAGGAGTACAATCAAGGAATAAAGGAAATAGAGCTTAGCAGGATTTGTGTCTGTGCTTGTTGTCTCACTGCACTCAGCTGAATCCCTGAATGTATATAAAAGGTCAGGCGAGTGGAGTTCAAAAGCTTGACAGGGAGAGAATAAGGACGCGCTGCTTCCACCATCTGCTTGCTGAACGCTTCCTCCTATTTTTACATCCTTTTTTTCCTTTTTTTTCCTAAGGTTTATGTGTAACAGCGGACAAGGGTACAAACTGTTGACAATCTGCTGCTGCTATGATACTGTGCAAAGATCTCTAATAGTAAATAAAAAGCATCTCTGTCATGAAGTCATTTCTTGAGCCAAGTTTGCATCTGTTACATAAAATATGACCTAAATATAGCATCTTGCCCCCGGGCACAGGCCACTGGAATGTTGTTTTGAGTTTTCACTGAAGTGGCGTGTTGGCATGTTGCTCTAAGACGTCCACTCACAAAGCACAAGGAACAAAAGACACAGTGGCTGCAGACACGGCATGTGGCTGTGAGAGTTTGTGAACTGGGAAGACATCAGTTTGAAATATGGAAACGTCACAAATAATCTGGAATCTGGAATCTGCCACAAAAAGTTGAATCAGTTTCTGTTGATGATTTATTGGTTGGTTGTAAACTTCTAATGCATTATGTTGAAATGTATTTTAGAAATGGTCAAGTATATATATATATATAATCTCAAGGCAGAGTTCCAGAAACAATCCTCAAATATGAATCTAACAGCATTTTCTTTTTTTCAGTAATTCAAAGTCTCCAGCTGACCAACACAACTCCTCATGTCTTTTGTTATTTGACTCTTAATTGACACACAGAGACCATCATCTCTGTGTGTGTAGAAGGAACTGTGGAAACAGCAGCAGCCCAAATCCTCCTGGCCAGGCACAGAGCCACCAATGATGCAAGAACGAAAGGAGATTTCCCCCCTGTTGATTTTTTTTTTTTTTTTATTTCTTGCAAACTGTGTCTTTACTTTCAAATCAGTGAATCAGACTGAATAGAGAGGATAAGTGAGGAGCTGTTACTTCAGCACCGTGACGCTTCACAACACAAATGGACACTTGTTTTTTCCATGTCTCTTTAAAGTCAAGTCGGTTTTATTTAGTCCAATATCAGAAATTATAAATTTTGCAACAATCTAGGACACGACCTTTGAAAACGACTCCATGATGAAAAGGAGCAGTTTAGTGTGTGTTGCACCTGAAAATACCAGAAGTCTGCAAACCACACGCACGAATGAGAGCGGGGTTTGCCAAGAAAACGACATCTCGACAAAAGATTATCAAAGATTAGAAACTGCCTCTTGCATCTCTCTCCCCCCTCTTATTGACACACACACAGCAGAGAAATTATCAAACGCCCTAAATAAATCATGCAAATATGGATTATACCACTCACCTACATGCATCCTCTCAGCTGAAGTCCGTTTTCGGGGGTTTTGAATTCAAACTTGCCAACTGTATCCCTCACATCCCTCCGTCAGTGCTGCGCATTAGCGCATGTTAGAGCCACCGATTTACAGGATCCAACTCTCACCTTTTCATCCTAATCCCATTGGTCAAATGAGAGAAGCTCTAGGGCAGAAAAAACGCTGATGAACATCTGATCCCTCATCAATCTCCCCTTATAGAATAAAAAAGTCAGATGAGGGCGGTTTCTGCAGAGCTCAAGCGCGCATCAGTCTTATCAGACTCTCCAACACATGATGATGATGATGATCTGTCTGCGGCTGCTCCAGGTTTAAAGATTGGGCTCAGTTGGCGCGAGAAGGGGGAAGAGCCGATTGCGCATGTGCGTCATCATGCATATATGATAATCCTCTCATAGTCTGTTTGGCATAGCCTAATTATGAATTACATTAGGAATTTACATATTTAAAAATTTAATCAGCAAATGCAGGGCAAGTGTCCAGAAGGCAAATGCGCGCACACGCACAAACACAGCACACCAGTGCCAAAAAGCTCACCGGGCATAAATCAGACACACAGTGCGTTCCTTTGCATTTCTATGCTGAGCAGAGAGCAGGGCACATTCCCTGCTGTCTCGAAGGACACACGGCGCCTGGAGCCTAAAAAACTGGCTAGAACTGCAGAAAGATGAAAATGTTAAGCCAAGAGTTTGTGGGATAGAGTTTTTCTTTTGATGTGTTGCCTTTTAACAACCCAACCTGTCACCGTGCAGGTCCACTGGCAGATTTGTGCCTCTTTAGCTGATTGTAACTGCTTTAAATCAGCGACTTTGCTCACAGTTACGGACAATGTCAGGGTGCTCCTGGCAGCTAAAGACACTTTCACTTTGACAAATGTCTGGAAGCAAGTGCGTGATATATTGTGATATCCTCCCATCCTTTCACACTTGGATGGTCACATCCATACAAATCAGTTTTTGTAGTTTCTTTGAAGCACACTGACATTTCTCAGATAAAGAGTGGACATTTTAATTCCCCATATGACTGTAGACTGAGCATTAAAATGTTCTGCATAGCAACAGTCTGTTAGCAGCCTTTTTAGTGTTGTAGTTATGGCGTTGATACAGAGCCATTAACCAGCAGAACATTCAGATACTTTAAATTGTACTTAGTGTTAAAGGAGAATATGTAACTTTTACTGAACAATGGCTGCACATCACAATCACAGGTTGTTATGATAAAAACATTATGTTACGTCATCAAGTGGTGCATTTTTTCAGCAGTTTAATTGATCATGTGTAATGAACTGATCATAAAAAAAACTTCAATGTAAATAACTTTTATCATCAGTTAAACACATTTGAGCAATTGAGGATGAATTGCTCAAATGTGTTTAAAACATGATGTTTATCATGTTTAACTGATCAATTTGCTGTGAAATGTAGACAAAGTATAAAGTAAAATAGCTTACACTCAATACTGAATATCTAAGCCACAGTCATTCAGATAATGTTCTTAATTACTGTGACTATACCTTCCCTACAATGTGTGTGATTTATGTTGAAAATGATTTTATTTTAGTTCCTTTTTCGTACATAAAACCTCTGAAACAAACAAAAGTCAGACAGAAGAACAACAGCAGCCACCAAAACTTCACAAACAACCAGCAAAGCACACATTACCACATCCTATCAGAAAGCCCAGGGGCCATATTTCCAAAGTCTCCAAAGCCATTATTATTCAGTAACACAGGACCAGGGTGAATTAATTTGGCAGGAGATGAACACGCTCACCCACACAATATATGCACGATCATAAAGTTGCATCATCTGGGCCTGTGCTTAAAGGCGACACTATTCCCTTGTGATTGGCTGTAAAGTGGAAGTGTCGTCTCAGAGATGCACGCATCATTTATTTCATGTGACAGCAGAGACAAATGTGAATCGTTGATGAGCCACTGTGGATAACCACAGACCACCTGCCATAGTTGTCCACCATCACTGCTTGATCCTTTCTGTCTGTCACTAATGCCATATCCTGCAAACATCCAAACTGATTACACCTTTATTTACGACATGTCAAAGGTGTTGAGTTCTGCATCTGTTGCCATGGCAACCTTGCCTGTGTCTTACCTGATTCTTCTAAGGCAATCAGAAACCTAGAAAGCAGAGGTTTTATGGGGATTGACAGAGACCAGGATCAAAGTGGAACCCAATCTGTTTATCCGTGCTAATGCTACTGGAGGGGAAATGAAATACTGTTTTCTTTGAATCACTGATGAGTAGCTGTACTGTAATGTTGGGAAAGCTTTTAGTTTACTGGAGAGTAAAGGGTTAGGATGTTGCAAACTAATAAATACACACGGTCTAAAAAATGCCAAAATTGGCCAAAAGGTTGTTTTTCATTTGTAGTCCATGAGGTGTCCTTGAGGTTTTTTATTAGCTTTCACTATGCACATCACTCTGTTATTCTCTTGAATAAAGTAAAGTCTTCACTGTGCTGCATCTGTGTGGTCTCCCTCTTATAGAACTATTCAACAAGCTGATGAAAAGGAGCACTCTGATATTTAATTAAATGTTCCCAAAGAAACTAATTGGCCTAAATGTACATGTCCTGAATGAAAACAAGTTGGGCTTGTTCTTTGTACATCTTGTACTTGAACTGAATGCTCTGAAGGAATCTACTTTTGCCAAAATATTTAATCTCATTTTGATCAAATACTCTGAAGAAGCTAAGAGAAAGTAGTGATATTGTCTTGGCACTGCTTATTCCTAAAATCATTTCTGAGTAAACAAAGAACAATCACTCAAAAATTCACAAAGCTTAAAAGGCAAATATTGGTAATTCTTAAATTTTGTAGCCTTTGTAGCAATGGAAAAAATGTATAGTGACTGTTGTGATTTTACCAAATTCAAGCTTATAACAAAGAACAGCTGCACAGTGGAACATCATCTCAGTGCCAGTTCCCAAAATCTCACTTAATCCTCAAAAGCACTAATAATTCTCCAACTGCTGTAGATTAGACTCATGCATTACATGAAAGAAAAGAGGTCAACTCCAACGTGAAGATAATCAGACATCTTTTTGTCATGTCACAACCTTTTTGGCAAGCACCAAAAGGAAGAGAAAAGTGGAACTAAAGGTGGGTAATGAATCCCAAACTGTTCAGGATTGTAATTAGCATTTTGATTGGAGTCCTAACAAGGCGAATGATTACTCCCACAGCGTCTGCTTAAGAATGAAATTAACATCTTTAATTTGGCAGAGTCCATGGTTCAGTGAGCCAGGTGCACACATTTGTCTCTGTGTGTGGTACTAAAACAGCTGTAAAAAAAACAAAAAGCTTTCAAGGACAAGGGTCATCTCTAAGGTCAGGGATTACACAGCAGGACATTTCATGCAGTTTAACAGCTGTGTAACAACAACGTTAGGAGGTCCCAGCGGCTCTTTCACTACTTTCATAGTAACACGTTATCTAGGTTTGCTTAATATGCATGCCAATGTTGCTAAATCTGCTCGGTGCAGTAAAACACAACAGATTGGCAGAAATTTAGAAGAAAAACTCTGTTATCAGCCTCTAAGGAAAGTCATTAAGATACTACAAGCCTGTGATTGGCAGGAAATCCCTGTGGATTTGGCTTATTACTGTTGATGAGGGAGCACAGTAGCCTACAAGTCCCAACTTCAATAGAGTGGGACAGATTACTGCATCCCACTGACTCCTCATTTATCATCACATTGATTTGTGACTGCGTTTTTAGGCACAGCAGATTTTATTGGCTTTGCTAGCAGCATGGGCATTTGATATTACAACTATAGATTATGTCAGAACTGATCACCCCCATGTTAAATCCTGCACTTTTATCTGAGGAAGATAAAAAGCAGGTTGTCTAATGGAAGGGTTTACTTTTTGTTTAAGCTACTAAGAACTGTTCCTGAGAAAAATATATCATATCTACACTGAATTTTGACATTTAATCATCCTCATAGATGATTTCTTACATAATAGTCAGCTTAGTGTTCAAAGCCAGACTGTCCCAGGAGCCCCAGAGAGATGACACAAATATTTCTGGGTAGATTTGGACATATGTGATATAGTGAAGCAGGAAGCGCTAAACTCCTCTCTTATCTTTGGCCTGTAGGTCAACAGATTAGATAGAGAAAGAAAGGAAAGAAGCACGGTCTCATTAGATAATTCAATCGACTGCATCATAAGCCATCAAAGCAACTCAATGCTGAATAAATAATGAAATAATTGACATTAATAGCTCCCCATTTCACTTTCCGCTTGATCCTGTGTCTTTGTGTAATTTGTGTCCCTTCTTCTAATCTGTTTATGCTCAGCCGCTGCTGCCACGAGGCAACGACAAGAAAACAACCACAGACAGCTTTACAGAAAACTTTTGGTTCCCACTAATCTTCAGTGTCATTCAGCTCGACGCAGAATCATATTTTTCCACCTCTTGTCTTTTGTTCCTTTTGAGATAACCTCTAAACTGGTGTGAATGAATATGTTGAGGAGAACAGCGCTCTTTTTTTATTCAGGATACATCCCCTGAGAATTTGTTCCCTAAAGCATTTTCCACATTTTCAACAACATGAAGTAAAACAGTAGTGATGGAGCTGTGTCACTGAGAAAAGGTTTGGGCAAAGAGCCCTTTAAAGTGAGGAGACAGGGTTTGTAGGATGTTGATGAGCTGATTTTTGGGTGCATTGCTCACAGGTGAAACTTTGTTTACCTGCTGGATCAGCTGCACAATGATCAGGTCAAATAGAGGTGATGGGTTTTACGAAGCCATTCAGTGTATACCTGTGAGAATTTTACAGCCCAAATATTGTACCTTATAAACACTGTCACATTTTCTGTCTGTTTTGCTTCTCTGTAACCAAGTGACGCATGATTTCTATTTGCTTTGGTCTGTAGACATGATGAGCAGCAGCAAGACGCAAGATGTTTCCAAAACCAAAAAAATTGAGATACTACAGATGTAAGCAATCGCTTGACCATGTCAAAGTTATTTGATCATGTACAGCCACTTCTAATCAAACACACACCATTCAAAGGCATCACGTTGTCTTTGAATACAAGTTTATACTGGGAATAAATGGCTCCCTTGTGGCTTTGGGGAGCTAAAAAACCTTTAAAGATAGTAATGACCTCCTGTATTACTCAGGTCTCAGACTGTGAGGTTGAAATTGTTTGTGTCACAAGTCTGCATCATGTGCACCAGTATGATCCAGGTTTACATAAAGAGATGATCCCTTCATGATATACTGGTGGGATATCATTCAATTTAAAGATTCTGCTTTTCCTAAGTCTTGCTGTCTTGTGACATATGGCCAATCACAACAAGCGTTTATGGGACAGATGGCCAATGGAAATGTCCTTTACTCAAAGCAGGGTTAAGCCTAAGAAGACAACTTGAAGATTAGTCTGGTTCTCACCAATTAGGGCCCTCAGAGAGGAAGAGGAGTCACAGCTTCTCATCAAACACAAATCTAGAGTACACACCCTAATATTATATAATATCAAAAGAAATTAGACTTATAATAAAAATCCTGACATCAAGTAAACCACAGTGCTGATGCTCTCCTGTCTGTAAGTTCAGCAGACATTTTGGCCACGTTCAACATACAGCTTCAGCGGCAACAAGCTTTGCTCCATCAGCAAACAGAAATCTTCTTAACACGGCCTGATCTGTGGATGTGGCAGCAAGCCTGGTGGAGGATGAGTTCAATGCCACTTTAAAGGGTCTTCAAAGATGTTTTAATGCTTAAATCCCTTTTCAGCAATGGTGGTAATGAGCTAATGATGAGATCATGATGAATGAGTGATGCATTTAATTTCATTTTCAGCTTGGTTTCTGGTATTTAGAACTGAAAAGAAGTTTATTCTGGTCGAGTTATTAAAACTAGTTTTTTTTTAGACTTTTTTTTCTTTATTTTTTTTTAAAATTTAATTTATTTTTGAAGTGGTGTCACATCAAATAAAGACATGTGTTATATAAATGACAAAATATAGGTCAGTGACAGTGCATCTGCTGACATATGTTGTAAATAATAATAATATAGTGGAGGATTTTGAGGATTTTTTTCATTTGATACCAGTAATTCCTAAAATGCATTGAACTTGAGAGCTCAAGGGAAAAAAAAGAATTAGTCTGCGGACTGTTAACACGCTCCTTGCCTTGATGTTTTTTTTTCCCTCCCCACTTTTTAATTTAGTCAAATATACAAAGCTGGTCTTTGCAATCAAGGCCTAAGCACTGGAAGGGGCTTTAGAGACATAATTAAAAGGCCTGAGTGGGAGAAGGCAGCTTTGAGACAAAGTGACACGAGAGTCCGATTCAAGGATGTTTGGAACATCGCAGATTGAAAGAGGGTGATAAAAGGACAGAGAGAGGAGAGAGGAGTCATGCGACTAGACTGACATAGATTATCTGCTGTCCGACAGTCAGAGTGAGGCACACAGGGCGTCATGTTTCACCACATACCCAAAATGTATATCAATGGATGTAGAAAAGCCATCACACAACTATTATTATTATTATTATAGCGTAGTGCAGTAAGTAAGTAGTGCTGTTGATGGTGAAACAGGCTAAAGAATGTGAATTTGAATGATCAGACAGCACAGTTTTAATTATGCAGCACACAATTGCAACACAGATTAATCCCAACAACGCTAAACTGTACAGTGTGCGTGTGTGTGAGTGTGTAGGCTATGTGTGTGTGTGTGTGTGTGTGTGTGTGCTGGAGATGAAAGTGAATGAGGACAGAGAGAGTTGGAAGTCAAAGCTGAATTTATTCATCTCTTCACTATAAATGTCAACTCATCCTTTCAATATCAAGGAGACACAATGCTCATCTGATTCTCACACCTGGGGACTCATTCAAACTAACTTCAATGAAATAACATTTAATAACATTTCTAGGAGTGTAAATGTTTTCCTGACAGACAACTGGGGCCACTGGTTGTAACTAACTAGATGGATGAGGTACACAGTACATATCACAGTACAAATAGCAATACCACAGTGTAAAAATACTCCTTAAAGTCCTACACAAAAAGTGAAAAAGTACTGAAAATGCAGAATGGTCCACATCAGAATAAAGTAGTAATAGCATTTATTATAACTATTATTATAATAACATTTAAAATAAATGGGTCGGACAAAAAGACTACCATGTCTTTGCAGACTCACACAATGTTCCAAAACATGTAAAGAAAGAATCGTTTCTTTGACAATGAAGTTTTTCAATCATATTTTGAAGGCAGCTGTTTTAAAAACATGCTTCTGTTGTTTATCCGCCTCGTGGCGCTAGTCAGCCTCTGTGGCCACGTGACTAACAAGAAGGAACCCTCTTGTTTTTGGTTCCTGGATATGCACAGCCTATGATAAGCCATCAGTCTGTCTGCAAACATGTGACTTTTACTGTATTACTCTATGAAGCCAACATGTCAGAAAGAAACCGGGCGCTGCCGTCATGGATGGCGAAGAATGAGGAGAAAGTGAAAGAGAAAGTGAAGAAGGAGCCGCTGAGGAGCAGCAGGAGACGGAAAACTACACGGTAGTTAACATAAAATACACAAAGCATCCGTTTTATACTTCACTTCAAGTCCTTTTGACTAACAAAACCCGCACTGGTGTGTTTCCAGGGCTGCTTTCTACTGTATGAACGAGAAAGAGCTGGTGGAGGCGGCTGTTTCATTTCTTACCAACGAGGGCGCTGTTCTCCTCCCTGACCACCAGGTGGCGCTGTTTCTCTCTCTTTTAACTTCTGAAAATACGGGAAGAGCTTAAAAAGACACTTACTGACATACAGTACTTAATAACTTTACTAGAGCCTCCAGCATCATGAAGAGCTTTAATTCAGACCACCATTCACCATTTTGAACAGAAGTTAGGATTTTAAAATGAATTCACCTTTTTAGACCACATTTAAGCCAGAACACTGGAAATCTTTTTTTGGCAGTGCAAGTAAATAACTATAATTTAGCATCTCAATCAAAACATAATAATGTGCTTAGCTATTTTTTTCTGCTTTTTGTAAAAACAGCAAATTTGAAAATTCATTGATAACAACAATTATTTTATTTTAGCATTAAATATACCATTTTCAATCAAGAGCTTGCAGAAACTGCTGGATTAACCATTACAGAAACATAAACAAATATTTTGGTAATCAATAATGATGGGAAACACTTTATGTGATGGTCGAATACATTTGTGAAGCACTGTTTATTGATCACTTAGTAGTATAATGTACCTGCATGAAGACCCAGTCTGTGCCTCTCAGATAGCTTTCATTTAAAAAAAATTGCTGAGGAAGTGTGTAAAACCTGAGTGCCTGTTACCCCCATGCACACAGGATGAAGACAAGGCAGCAGACAGTGCTGTGAAAACGAAGGAGAAACCTGCTGAGGTGATAGCTTCAGAGTCGTCAGACTGCGGCGATGACCCAGAGGCGACGTACGTTTCAGAAACAGACGAGGACGTTACAGAGGTGGAAACTGTGCCATACACTACGAACCCTCAGTGTCACGTACCTGGGGGTCAGAGGTCAGGACCCACACAGGATCACGACTGTCTCCTGCATGTCGAACAGAAAGAGGAGGAAAAAGCGGAGAGCTCACAGACGAGGGCTGAGGCAGCGGAGGACGATGATGCCTTACGGCTTGTGCGAGAGATTTTTTTCACATGATGATGAATGAACATGACTGGAAAGAAACTCAATGAACACAGATGGTGACATTTTGTAAAGTTCAAACTAGATTTCTGATTGAGAACATTTTACTAACAGCCACAACACTTTGAATATCAAATGTGAAACTTGTTACATAGTTTTAGTGGTGAGAGAGAAATGCCATGAGCAAACCATTGTCCCCCTTCTTCTCATGAACTCAGCACCATTATGTGACCTTTTGTACAAACAAAGATGACTTTATCAGTGAATCAGCTTCAAGGTTTTCTCTTGATGATGTTTCAGATTGAAGTATTACATTGACATTGAACTGAAGGATTCACAGAGTATAACATCCTCTTAATGTTCGCTAGACATTTTCATTTATCTTATTAAATTGTGAAGTAGCAATTATTTATGTGTAATTAAAAATGTCTGTGGACTGGAGCAAAGGTCAGTGCTAAGAATGCTGACAAGATTTTTTTTGTGGGCTATTTATTTCCACACTTGACCATCACTTTCACAAAAACACTGTTACGGCACGCAAACGCAATTACAATCCGCTCCATTCTAGTTCACAATAGGGGAAACAGGTTTATCTTGGAATCTGTCATAACACTGTTGGTTTTCGGCAGCATATTAAAACAAATTTTGACTATACCTTCATCATATGATTCTAGTTTTCCCTCTGTTAACAAGGCGTCAGTCCCAGCCAGATGTTAGCCTCCTCCCAGACACAAAGGTCAGCACAGTTAGGACAGACAGCTCAACTTGCACAGCCACACACGTATAGAACCAGATGGTCATGTGTTCCCAGCTCACATATGACCAATAGAGAAGCAGAAAACCTGTAATGCCAGTCAGGATGAGAAGGCCTGATGCAGCCTGGCAGGCCATGCTGAACCACAGTGCTGCTCTGTCTTTGGCATAAGCTGCTAACAGCATGGCTAGGAGGGCAAAGGCTACAAGCACAACAGGAATGTACAGACTCAGGATAACCGCTGTTGTAAAGAAGTTAATTTTTATCTCCAATTCACCGCCACAGACAGGTCTCCTGTACCAAGCGTCAAAGGACAGTTCACCATGTTGACGTGTTGAACAAACGTGAAAGGGACTGATGAGGGTTTCATTGGAGAGGATGAACACACCGCTGAAGAGCACCAGAGAGGTCAACATCTGGATGAAGATGAGCAGGAGTAACACAGTAATCCAAACAGAAAGCCCTGTGGGTGTCCTCACAGAGAGAGCGGCCATAACTGAAGCCGTCTTACGCCTCATGTCCTGAAGATTTAATCATAGCAGTGGTGTTTATTAGTAGCTACAGAAAAATAAATTCAATATATCTGCATGAATCCATTTTCACCCGAGTGACCTTCATGAATCAGCCTTGAATGGGTCAGTTAAATGGTTGCATGTAGCAGTACATGTGCCTCAGATTTAATATTCAACTTCCAGCAGGTCAGCTGATCAGCTTCCTCATCTCGATCACATTACAATTAAATGACATTAGAATCAGAAACAAGTTTACAGCCAAATGAGTTTGCACATACAAGGAATTTGACTTGAACTGCCTTTAAAATAAAAGTTGAGAAAGCTCCATAGTGATCATTTTGAAACATGGTAAAGTGTTGATCATGTGGAAACCAGTGATCATGTTGAAACACGTCACGGCTCTAGAATGGTTTGCTAATAATAAATCCTGACTCATGGCTGGATAATAAAGGGATCGGCTGTTGATTTTGCGTTGTTTACTTACTTAAGTTCGTTGAAATCAATCTGGCTCCGGAAGTGTTCTGGCCCTTGGGTTGATGTCAGGTTACGCGCATATAAACCGTGAACGCGCACGGTGCGCAGCAGAGTCCAGGCTGCTGGCGCGCGTTCTGGCAGTTTGACGGGGCGAGCTCTGCAAGTCAGGAGTGGAGACGATCATCTGCAGCTTTTTCTGCTTTTACTGCAACGTAAAACAATTTCAAACGGTTGGTCACTATTTCTAACTTCATGTTATGAGCGGAGCTATTTTTCTAATGTACATTTTGGTTATTTTGGGTTTGTTCAGTCAGAGAGAGGTGGGACGCCTGCAAAGATTTCTTTGTTCGTTTTGCTTTGACAAACAATTAATGGCAATTAGCGCATGGATGTTGTTTGTGTTACTAACAGTTAGTCATGTCATTGTGTTAAATATTTAGACTGCTGCTGTCTGGTTCTGACAGGCAGCACAACTGGATCAAGGTGTGGTTGGTTTACATAATTATTAAAATATGCAAAGAAAGGGAAATCATAAATATATATCTTTCCTGTCGTGGGGTCTAGTCTGGGATATCGTTTTTAATGTATGTCCAAACATGTCCAGTTTAGTTTGTAATGGAGTTGAGCCCTAAGAGGTGGCATGCCATACAACAAAGCAGCCAATAAAAGGAAAAATCAGTACAGGAATTGCTTAACATTTTCTTTGGGCACTGCAGACATAATGCCAACAGACAGACTTAAATCCTGACACTTTAAAGCACATGCCGTACATGCAGCCTAGGAAGGGTACACAATGTACTCACACACACACACACACACACACACACACACACACACACACAGGGATATCTTTTGCTCAACCCGTTTAGTTGATCCTGACAAGTATAAGCAAGTTTTACTTTTTTGTTGTTTTTGATCAAATGCATATTCATGAGTTTGGAAGAAAATCTCCAGCTTACTATTTACTGCTTGCAAAGTTTTACTTTACTTTTTGTTACCAAAACTTGACATTGAATTTTTTAAAGTCACTTTACTTTTTTTTTTTTTTTTTTTCCCCCTGTACAGGTTCATCATGGGAAACCGGTTCAGCAGAGGGCGAGAAACGCCAGCCGCCAGCGCTGAAGCTGCAGCCGCTGAACAGAAGACTGCAGCGGAGCCAGCAGCCACTACACAAGCAGCAGAAGATGCTGGGATAGCACAGAGTCAGGAGGCTGTTAAAGCAGAGAATCAGGGTGAGGTGATGGGGGAGCTGGTGGCTCCAACAGTCTGTTTACCCACTGAAGAGTGCACAGCAGAGGTGTGTAAAGTGGTAGAGCCTCCTGCTGCCTCACTAACTGATGCTGAACCAGAGCCTGTGGTGGATGAAACCCCAGCTCCTCTGGTTTCAGTCAGCGAACCATCACCCCCAGAGCCCGAACCTGTTGCTGAAGCTCAGCTTGCTCCAGAACCAGTTCTAGAGCCTGTTCCTGAGCCTGTCCCCAAACCGGAGTCTGTCCCAGAACCAGAGCCTGTCATTGAGGCAGAAGTTGAGGTGGTCCCTGAACCCATCCAGGAGTCAGTACCAGCCCCAGCTGAAGCTATGGTGCAGCAGACAGACCTGCTTAGCCAGGAGTCAGTCCCTGAGCCAGTGATTTCCTCAGTCCCTCTGACCGACCTGGCTGCCTCTGAGGTAACTCCCCAACCTTCTGACATTCCCGCAGACGAGCCCTCAAACATCCCGGCGACCGAGGAATGCCAAGCAAGGGCTGAGATTGTGATTCCCACATGTGAGCTGGAAAAGAGCGAGGAAACTTCAGCGTCTCTGGAAAAGCTGGAGGTGGAGGCTGCTGGGAATTCGGAGCAGCTCTTGATTGATGTCAACGAAGAAAATGTTTGTGGACTGCTGAAGAACATTGAGCTGAAAGGAAATGACCTTGTCGCTGACCTTATTCCCACCGATGCCAAGATCCCTGACGACATGAGCACTTCTACTGAGCTGATGTGAATCCAAGAATAAGGATTAAAGAAGTGGATGGATATTTTTCTGTGAAAGCCTTTTAACTCCTTATGTGAATTCTCAAAGAATCACAGATGCAATGTTTTTTTTCTCACTTAAGTGGCCTTATAAAGGTTATCTCTCTTTCTAAATGAACCAAATGTGCCAAAAGAAAATGCGTATTGGTGGGGCTTTAATGGCACAGGGATTATGAGTGTACTTAAGTGTATTGCTGGACAACAGAGATCTTCCTCTATGCACCAAGCAGGAATTTAAATGAATTTCTTTAAGAGAAAAAGAAGCCATTGCTATATAATAAAGCCCTACAGGGAAAAATGTTAAAGGGAAGACTTTTCATGTTGATCGAGTACAAAGGGAAAAGCTAATGCTTTTTGAGTTGAATGCCAGATATGTGAGTCTACAGCACTCCATATGATAGCAGAACAGCAGGCAAGGGACAGTAGCAATGCAACCAAAGATGGAGACAGTATATGCACACTGCAATCAGGATACATGTGTCCAATAAACATCTATGCCTTAATATAATTGTGTCTGGACTTTGTAATGTTCCTTATCTTTATTGTATTCTAATACAATGATTTTTTTTTATTCACCAAAGTAGTGGGTTTTTTTGTGAAAATAAAAATATTACTCTATGTGTATCATGGTGCCTGATTCCTTTCTTTTTTTTTTTTTTTTTTTTTAACATTTTTAAACATTTGCTTAACCATAACATTTTTTTTGGGAAAAACAAGTAAATCAAGACAAATATGAGATGGCATTGACAACTTGAGGCCACAAAAGCTAAAGTAGCTGCAGGCTTGTCACATCAGTTTGAAAGTGAAATATGACTTGTTATTCTGTTAAATATCTTTTAAAGGAACAGTGTCACATTTAGTGAGCTCTACAGTTTATTAGAATTTGAATATAATATGTATTTTAGTGCTAAATCAGCTGAATGTAAGAATTCTGTTTTGTTTATATCTGTATACAGGATTGGGCCTCTAAACAGAGTGAGTCTCCATGTTTCTACAAAAGCCCAGAGAACAAACACAGGCCATTTGTGTTTTTGCATCTCCCACCGTTGTTCAACATGCTTGGCACACAGCAAAACTTTCAGTTGATTGTAAACTCACCGCCAGATGCCGCCAAATCCTATAGTCTGCACCTTTAAATGCACATATTGGAATAGTAACAACCCATTACAGAGCATGTTCTGTAGCACAGCAGTACATATATGGGACACAGTGTACATATGGAAATCACATTCTGGCCTAGACACAGCACAGATGATGCAAGAGAGACAGTGCCTCCTCAGTCTCGTGGGAGAGAGGACGAGAAGGGGGGAAGACGAAGCCACATTCTTTCCAGAGGAAGGAGGTTTTTGGGGGGGTGGGGTCAAAAGTCTTCAGTGTGACTGTATTTCAGTTCATGAGAAATCTGCCTCTCCCACCACACTCCCCACTACCCTCACTGCATTTCTAACATCTTGACCAAGCAGTCAGTGCATTGGTATGAAAGGCTAACTCTTCCTGCGTAAAAATGAGACTTAAAGAACGACTGACTTTGGCAGTCTGACCTAATACTTGCTATGTCATCAAGATGTATAATATTGAGCTGCTCCATTTAACTTTAAAAACTATAATCTAAATTTAAAAAAAAAACATTCTGCTTCACTTGTGTATGCTCCAGTTTCATAAATAATAATCTATAAACACATGAAGTCCCACTCCCAACATTTGTCTTGTCTAACCACACCTACACATTAACAGCCTACGCCTCTGGGCATGGTAACCGGGTCAGTCGCATGGTTTTGGCTAAATGCTGACGAGTCCCCATGGAGAGGGAGAGGCACCATTTAGACAGTGATCTCAGTCGGGCCAGTCTTTAGCCGAAGATTCAGTTGGTAGATTGAGCTGCTTCTCGATGCACACTGAGAGTAGTTAAACAGCCTGACTTACACTGTGATTCCTGCCATACCAGAGGCTTTCAGCTCAATAAACAAAAGTGCTAGACTCTCCTCTCCCCTCTCCTTGTTGATTTCCTGCCACACCATGGACTCCGACCAAAGCATAAAAACAAAGAAATCTGAACTTGCGCCAAGACAGTAACATGCATATACTACACACAAGGGTCCAAGCAGAAGTGCAGGAACCACTGCTTCCTCTTTACATTATTCTTTTGTATTTTTTTTTCCAGAAATAAAATGTAATCAAAGCACACAACTGATTTTACAGTAACTGCTCAAATGGAGTGCTTGGGTCAAATCACATATTTATGATCATATCTATTTCAGCTGGACTAGTTTTTGCTTCTTTTAAAAGCTAAGGTAAAATATGCTACTTGACCCACAGAACACATGTGACACAGGATTGGTATAAATGTGTTCAGGGCTGGGTTTTTCATGCCACAACTAATCAACACATTGTGCTGTCTCAGTGCAATGTGGCAACAAAGTGGTGGTGAATCATCAACAAGTGGTGCTGCAACAAAACAAGGATTTAAAATGGCACCTCCTCAAATGTTATGCACATCTCAGTCAACATCTTACACAATGGCAGCAATGTTATGTAGTAAAAGGTGTCTGCAGCCACATTTCTGAAGCCCCTTTCACACTGCATGAAAAACATATATATAACAGGTTTAAAGTCTGTGTAATTCAAATACAAAGTTGTATTTGAGAGAGTAGAAGCTGACAGAAAATTAAGAATCTCAAACTTTTAATGTTTAGACATGTAACAAATAAACAGTTAACAATGTCTAAAAACACTTTAAAAATTCTCAAAACAGTGCGAACCAAGTGCTAAAAAGCTTTATAAATTAAAAGTACAATATATTAGAATATGAAGTAAATGCTTCTCTGACAGTCAAAGCTATTAGTTACAGAGGCCCAGGATCACTTTTGTAATCCAGAAGTAGATGTAAATGCACTTTTAAATTGATGGAAAAGAGCAAATTTCTTACTTAAATGAGTTTTTTTCTTGTCACCATTAGCCGCCTGTATTTCTTGGCCAGGTCAACATTGGTGCGTCCAGGTTGGAAAGGGTGCGACCACAAGATGGAGTTCCAGGAGGAGCCAAAAGTCTTCACTCCACATAGCAGGTAACGCACCTCCTCACTGCTGAAGTCTCTTCTCTTCCTTCTCTATGAATTATAATAAAGAAAGACAGAAGAAGATATGGATAGGGGAGCATGGATTATGAGACAAATAAAACTCTACTTAATAAAAAAAAAATCTAAAACAGATATTAGTTTTTAGGTTACTTTTTCCAGTTCATCTGTGTGACCAATGTTATTAGAACATACTGGTGGTTTCAGTCTATCATGCAGAGCATATCAAACAGTTTTAAAAAGATTTCCCCATCTGGACACTTGACATTTGCTGTTGTGTCAAAGTTACATTAGAATTGCATGGTACTGTAGGTGGTTTTAAAAGTGTCATACATTGCCTACATATTTTTTTTGATTTGGTAAAAATATGAACATAAATTCAAATGTCTTTTGCCCTTTTGTTATGGATTAGGTTCTAGTTTAAGTCAATTTTGCATCTCATCAATAGTCTTTGCAGTAATAAAGCCAAATGGTTCTCAGGATATTTATCTGTCACTGTACTTTTCCTCTTCATTTTTAAATGCACTACAGCATATGATCATAGAACTGACACGCTGTTGGCAGGCCTGATAAATATCAATAAGATACAGGTTACAAAATACAAAAAATTATTCTTTTGAACTCTTACAGTGGAGCAGTGATCTGTGCTAGTCCTCAGCTCATCATCAAGAGGGTGCTTTCCTCTATCATTCCCTTCTCTTCTCTCTGTGTTTGGAACATTAATTTTCAGTGACTCATTCTGTAACTCAATGGTAATTGGCAAAATTTACAGAGGGATAAAAAATGGGATTGGCAAATATAGTCAAAATACATAAATACATACTATCGTATACTGTTTGTGAATGTAATGTAAATGTAAGCACAGAACAGGGAAAATCACATGGAACAGACTAAAATGTTTTGTGTTTCAACACCAAGTCACTGTCTTAATACAAAAGCATCATAACACACCCTTTAAAGCTCTCTCTCTCTCTCACACACACACACACACACACACACACTCAGACACGGTGTTACATAGAGGGTTAAACAGCTTAATACAGCTGTGCTGCTCTGAACCAGCTCGAGCCTGCACTGTGAGAACACTGGCTGCAGTTCAACATTCCTCCTGGTCTTTGGTTTGTCTGTTGCCAACAACACACTGCAGAGAGACAGCTCCCACCACAGGCTCTCAATCATAACATTCACACACACTCAAAGCAATCTACTTTAAATACCCATAACTGATATTACATACTGTATCTACCATCAGGAAGATGAGACATTTTCAAGAGAATCAAGTCTGAACCTGAGAGTGAAATCAATGCTGCTGAATGTAACAAATATAAAGGACAGCAATAAATGACAATGTTGTTGTGATTATGACAAAAACCTACCAGTCTTGTCTTGCTCCTTTCTAGCTGCTCTACGCAGTGGAGTCAAGGTGATGCCTGCAGGAAGAAGAACAGATTATTGTACTGTACATATTGTACATTAGTGCAGTGGCCACTGACAACATTGCATTTGATGATTTATTGTTGATTTTTTTTATTCCCTTAAAAACACTGATGTGATAAACATCTATGTGAAATTCCACTTAGTGCGGAATTCATACCATGGTGTCTCTTCCAGTGGTGTTTTGGCAGGGAGCACTTGCCTTTCGCTGCTACTTTACGTATGGGAGTCAGCCAGAACTCTTTTACAATAGAATCTAAATCAGACATTATATGGCATTAATCAATGTCAATAATGTGTTAAAGTAATGAAAGCTTGACTTAAGCACAAAATCCATAATCCAGTGCACCTATTTTGCACCTAAGTTAAAGTATTTTTTATATAGCACATAGATATTCCTGCTAAATATTGTACTATTAAGGCCATGTTGCAGTAGCCAGTTAGCCAATGGTAGCCTGACTTGGTTATAGTGAGTAGTCTACACACACAAAAAAAAACACCAAAACAAAACTCAGGCCTTAAATATAAGATTCCAGGGTTGCACAGTGAAGCTGCAGCCAAGTCAAGATATAGGCTACACATATAGATGAACAGATATTTTATTATCGTTGTGAGCACCGACAGGGGAAAAAAACTGTGGGGTAAACTTATGGAAGATGGTATTGAGCATCTGTGAGGAAAATTCAACCTTACACAAGAGGTTTGTTTCTCACTGTCATGTGAATTGGCCATCTCACATAAAAACAAAGCCATTGCAAAGTGAGTAAGATGCTGTCCATGAGCAACCAGACTTTGCTGAAACTGCACTTCTTGATAAGTTGGATTTCCTGTGTGCAAATTCAAATATTGAATTTTCCTTACCGTTCCAGTTCTCCCTGCTTCTCTGTGGATTTGCAGATGAAATTCTCTCAGACTCTGGGTCTGCCTGCTCCACAGGATCATCTTGGTACTCTCTCCTGCACAGAAGTTTGCAGTGACGAATCCTGAACTGCTCTGTGGCCTCCTGGAAAACCTTGTGCATGTCGCAGCTGTGGCGGCAGGAGCTTTGGAGGGACGCAAAAGTTCGACTGGTCACCTCCTCAAAAGGCAACACACAACCTAAAGGAGAGAAAAAGGTACACACAAGCAATTTTGTGGTGAAAAACAGTAAAAGATCTCACATTTCACAGTTCACACATTACAATGACACTGAAAATACAGTGCATATATATTTGCTGTGTTTGCCTGAACTCTCAATATCCATTTGACTGTAGGAGATAGAAATCATTTCACTGAGGGGCATCATGTTCTACCTGCACACCGAATACGAGAGAGAGAGTGTTTCTCCACTGGGATTTTCTCCACCTTACTCCTCTCACAGTCCTGCAGCTCTTAATATAAAACATATAATCTGAATGAAACAAAACATGCTCAAAACTGAACATCTATTAGAACAAATAATAAAGCAAAGTTAATGTGTGTTAAAGACATGACTGTGGCACTTACCTTCTTTATCAGTACAATTCATTTGTTTTGGCACACTGTGTCTCACTGGTGCTGGGGGCTTAAACAACTGACTGAATAAAAGTAGAAGAAAAAGTCATTAATGAAAGTTCATTATTTCATTTGAGTCTATCTTAACTCTGAGGAACGCTACTGACTTCTCTGCTATTTGAGGCTCTCTGCCTCCCTCTAGTGACTGCAGATGGGAGGACATTCGGGATCCAGTGCCCTTACACACTGAACACCACAGAGCCCCTTCACTGGGTTTAGTCTTCTCTTCCTGGATACTTAACCTGGAGCTCATGTGCTTCAGTTCACTGTCATTCTTATTCTCCATCATTCTTCTGACAGTTTGAAGTTTAATGTTGTTGTCACTCCTTGCGTCGTCATACTTCAAAGTGCTGTTCTGTCTTTGTGCTGTGAGAATTGATTTGATGCTCCCTTTCAGAGGTAATGGTGGAGGGAGAGATGATTGGCCAAGCCCTTCGTTTGAAGATGACTCTGTGTCTCCCTGCTCACCCTCAGCCTCCTAAAGAATGGACATAAACACACATCATGTGTCTCCATGCTACATGCCGATAATATTGTGGCCTTGTGTGTGAATGTATACCTGACCTTTGCCTGTCTCTTCTCCAGCAGGTCAATCCTGCGCAGCAACTCTCTGGCTGAGCTCCTGAAGCCTTCCATGTTTGTAAAAGGATCCACATTTTCACTCTGCCCCTGTCTCGCCATCAGACCAGGCACTCCCAAAGACATGGCTTCACAGAAAAAGACAAAAACATCATTAAAATAGCATATTCTAAATTCTACCCACATACTCTTCATTCCCTTACTCCATTTATTAATTTGATCTCACTTTTAGAAAAGTAGATGACATCTACAGAACGAGCTGCTAGTTCACTAGCAGACATACCTATTTCACACAGAAAGGGTTAAAGAGGAAATGAAACCTGGTCTTTAGTGCCTGAAGGCCACAGTGTTACAATGAGTGACTCTGGACCAAGAGTCTCCATGCAATGCTTTCCACGGTACCTGTATCATTTAAATTATTTAATGTTTCAAAAGTTAAATTCACTTGCTCATATTACAAGTAACTGTTGGAAGGAAGCTAAATAATACTGCAATGAGTGACATACAATGATGACTTACTGGCCTGTTTGCAGGTCTGCAATATGAATGTAGCAGCCTTCCTGACCTCCTCACTTGTATCATCTGTGACTAGGGTTATAATAAGGGGCAAGCCTCCACACTGCACCAACTGGGACTGGTGCTCCTCTACAGACAGGAAGAAACACACAGTTATGAAAAAAAAAACATGGCTAGGATAATTACTTAAGTTTCAATCTAACAGGAAGGACGAATGTTATAGACTGTAGCTGCAGGTAGAAGTGTTTAAAATATGAAGTTCAAACACAGTCCAATTCTACCAGAAAATATAAAGACATGCAGTACACTACTGTGCAGCTGTACCAGAGGCCTCAGTGCAGTGGCCCAGGGTGAGTAAAATAGAGAGCCTGTCCTCAGGGTCCACATGAGGGCTAGCCAGAAGCAAGATGAGATGGGAAACCACGTCATACTGAGCCAGACCTGAAGCCAGAGAAGCTACAAAGAACAGATCATAAGTGGAAAAGGAGACACTTGTTTACGTGAACTGTCATGGTGTGTGTATATATGAGTGTGATACGTACAGTTTTCTGTGATGCAAGCTGACAAGGTCTTGGATATGGTGACAGAAATCTGGCAAGATAACAAGCTTGTGTCTGCTGCAGATGCTAGACGAACCAGTGCAAGAGTGAGAGAATCCAGACACCCCAAGGCAGAAAAAGTCTCCTGGACACAGGCTGTAAAAACAAAGAAGCGATGAGCAATTTGAATTTTATTGTCGATTTAAATGTTTTCCATAAACATAAAAACAGGTGTAGCACGAGCCATTCTAGCCCCTTTCACTTACAGTTGTTGGCAACTGTCATTGCTATGAAGGAACATATGGGTTGAAATATCTCAGTGCGTGGCAAAGCAATCTGCTGAAGCCAGACTTTAATCACTGGAAAGACTTCGACACAAATACGTTGACCTGCCTCTGGAAGACAAAAAGCACATTATATTACATTAATTGTTCAGTGCAATGAATAAACACACAGATGACATTACCATTCTGAGGGTTGTTGACACATCCACAGAGAGCACTAGACACAGATGCCCAAAGTTGGAGGGTTTGAGTAGCATTTACTGATCTCGAAGTAGCTTGTGTGGAGAGAGGGGAAGCAGTCCTGCAACGAGTGTGTACTTCATTAATTTAGTTAGTAGTTAATAGTTTATAATGCCTGCTATTTCTAATTTCTAAGTACCTGAAGAGGTCCAGTAGAATATCCAGGCAGCCAGTGATTTGTACTAAAGTCTGTCCTGATTCTACAATAACACACAGACACATGAGAGCTACATAACCTAGTTTGTTCCATGTACTGTATATGAAATGGCTTTCATTTACAAAAGTTGCACATTGGAACACCAATCCTGTAGCTTTAAAACATTATGTCAGTTGATGAAACTTGATCTTACTGTTGTTGGCTACCAACACAGATAGCAAATACACAGACACTCTCTTCTGTGTCAGCGGGATGTCTTCTTTCATCAACCGACCAGCAAGGTCCACAAATATCTCTTTTCTGCACAGATAATTCTTGCAATACACTACCAAGGGAAAGGATATATATATCAAAATAATAAAATCCAATTTAACTTGCTTTCAAGTAACTTAAAAAAATGGAAAAGACTGAGGTAGATTTTGCCAGGAACTATTATCTGTTCTGATACACAAGTTTAGCACCAATCTTAGTCTTTCTACTTCTGATTTGCTTCCTGTCTTTAAAAATTGGAATTTTTTTTAACTACACTACCTCACTAGACCGCATAAATGCACCCAGGTTTGGTGAACTCCCTGACTGGAAGGTTGTGCACGTCATCCTAAACTTCAACTGCCGTAAAAGACAAAACATTTGAACTGCATTGTGCAGAAGATGAGCCCCTGAACTGCATCAACAGCATCTATCACACGCATGTGTGAAAACACACACATACACACACACGCACACACACACTTACCACTGGCCTCTGCTAATGTGCCAAGCGTAAAGAGTGCAGTCTCTTTGACATCTGAGCCAACAATACTGGATTTGGAGAGGTTATACACAAATGTCACACCTCCCATTTCTCTCAGCAAGTCCGCATTATCATCTGAAATAAGTCAAAGGTTAAAAGACAGTGGAAAGTTATCATGTCAAGGTTTTAGGCTGAATATGTAAATGTAAATGTACATATACCGGATTTCAATGCAATGACTGTCCAACAACAAATCTAGTTTATGAAGCTACAGGTTAGAGGTGAGGCCTGTATTTGTCATTGGTGTCAACCATTACCTCTCTTTTCACATATTGACTGAATGGTGAGAAGAGCTTGTTTCTGCAGATCGGGACATTTCATCTGAAACTTCAGACACTCCAGCAGCAAACTGAGATCTGTCCTTACTGCTGAAAGTCCATGTTAAGAAGACAGACAGGTTACATTAGTAAATGTATACTGTTAGCCACATCAGCTACACCCATTTGTAATAAAAATGTGGAGTTGGCATCAGTGTCGCTTACTGTTACTGCGGACTGTATTATCCATTTCACTTTCACTTACTTAGCGGTTTGAAAGCCCTTAACAGAGGTTAAAAATCACCAATGTAACAGTATAGCTGACATTATTACAACGTTTCGTATCTCACATGAAAAGCCAATTTGGCGTTATTTTGTTTTCAGAACTCGCTAGCTAACGTTAGCTAACCTTGCTAATAATAAATCAAAGCTAACTTTTAGCTGCTTTCAACATTCAGTTTTTCCTCGTTACTGTACACACTTAAGCTTCAGGACAAACGTTAATTATCTAATCCACATATCTCATGGAAGTCAGGCAAATTAAGTTGAGAACACTGAACTAAATTAACAAAATTTCTCAAATTCCCAATGTTAGCGCAACGTCGGCCCACTAGGTTACCATAGTGACAAACCGGATGTGGAGGAAGTTTGACAGAGGGACTTTATAAAGAGGCGATGAATATAGTTTATTGGACAAACAGACACTTTGTCTGATTAACGTAAGATGATTCCCCAGTAATCTAAGAATATGTGTCATGTAGCCGTATGTATTATTTTTCACTGCTGGTTCCAAGCTCGTTTAACGTTAATTAACAGGCAAGTGCAAAACGTACACTTGTCACTGAACAATATTCGTAAACATATAATGCTACAACATCAAATATTAATATAATATAAATACTGTCAAATTAATTCTGAAATGATACGTGACCAGTAGCCCGCTGAGCCATGTAATGACTATGAATGAACGCAATCGAGTTCAATGGGTCTTACACAAAGATCGTCTATTTAGATAGCTCATACGGTCTTTTTCTCACGCTTCTCTTATTTCTCCCATAGACGACCATTAAGAACTACAACAGTGCGTCAAACGGAAACGTCAGACGTTGAGGCGGGCACACCGCTGTCATCCGTGGAACTCTGTCGATGGACGTGATTCATTCGTAATTTTATTAAGTTAGCGCGCACTTAATCAAGTAAGTGTATATTCAACCTAAGGATACTTAACATAAGTACCCCGTTAAAGGTGCTGTTCACTAATATGGTAGTAGTAATCGAAGCTAGCGAGGTAGCAAGCAAGCTAACTTCACGTTTCTATGTTGTTAGCGTAATGCTATCTAACGTCAGCTAACTGGCACATATTAACTCCAGAGTGACATGCTGCTCGGTATTGACTTAAGGTTACAACACTTTGAACATGATATTTATTTGGGGTTAACAAACAAAACGTGTACGTCAGCTCCTTGGTTGTCAATTGTCTCTACAACATTCGTGCTAGTATCAACAAAACCTTATTAATTTCCTCTTTTTTCCCTTGATAAATAGATATTGGGGTGAATAAACAGTGTTGCATCATTAGAGATGTCTGGACGTTTGTGGGCCAGCATCGTTCAAAGAGCTTCAAACTGCACATTGACACTTTCCTCTGCTGCTCCATTCCAGGTTTGTACCCTGAATGATTAAATTGTTAATTATTCAGTTTGTATTTTCAGTTTTTTATCATAAGGTTGTCATGGATTATTTTTTGTTCATTCAGTGCACCCGCTTGGTACCATTTCCTCGACCAGCCCACCAATGCCACCTCTCATCCTGGAGTGCCTCCTGGTCAAAGGGAGACCAGCTGTGCTCCACTGATGAGGAGTCAGGAAACTGGTCTCAAAGTTGCCGGCACCTCTCGACCCGTCAGGATCTGGATTTCCAGCTCAGTCGAGTCCAAATCAACAATATCCTGCGATCTAATGAGCAGGTATTTGACGTCATAGTTTCTCATGTAGGATATAAAACACCCAGTAGCTAAGCATGTTTCTGAGGTCGTAGTAAATGTCATACTGTATGCTTATATATGTCTATTGCAGTTATGAGTAAGCCTGTGCACCTGTGTATGAATGCTACTATGTCTCAGATTGTGACAGTGCCAGAGTTTGACGGCAGGGGACTCAGTGCTGTCAGAAAGTTCGAAAACAACCAGCTGGCTGCTAACACACCTAATGAGGACCGTCGCAGTGCAGCCACCTGCTTACAGGTTTGCCTCTTCTCCCTTCTGGCTGTAATCCAATCCATCTTAATACTTTTATCTCTCTTTATAATTTTTTTATGGAATTTTCTGCCTCTTCTCCAGTCAAAGGGCATGCTCTTTGGAGTGTTTGACGGCCATGGAGGCTGGTCGTGTGCCCAGGCTGTCAGTGAGCGTCTGCTGTACTACACTGCAGTTGCAATGATGTCAAAGCAGAGCCTGGAGGAGCTCGAGAAATGCATAGAGCATGGCAGGGCTGTTCCTCCTATCTTACAGTGGTACAAACACCATGCAGACTTCAACTATAGGCAATCTGCTCCGCTTTACATGGACCACCTCAGAGTTTTCTGGCAAGAATTACTAGACAGTGAGGAACACGGCGATGGTATGAGGTAGGTACAAAGAAGTGCAATTCTAGCTGTTTTATATGGGATTAATTTACTAACTGTTCTTGTGCATTTGCCAATAACAAGAAACAGCCTCTGCTGCATGTAAATCCTAATTACACAAATGTACATTTTAACTTAAGCTGGCAGGTTGCATTTTTTTTCCTGTCTTGCTGATGCTTAAACACGTAAGATCTGCAGATATTGTGTGTGTTGTCTTTTTCATGTAGGGAATTTTTGTCCAGAAAGGAACGTGAGTGTTGCTGCCTGCAAAAGCCAAAAGCTGTCAGTAAAAATGAACTGTTAACAGACTCTTTGTATTTCAATAATTCTAACATATACAGTATATTTACATTTTATATATACAAACTGTAGATTATTAGTAGTATTTGCCTAGACAAGTTGTGTATATGTTGTCCTGATCAACTCCTTCTTCTTTCTTTCTCTATGATTTCCCTCCCCTGCTGTTTTAGCCCTCTAGATGCTCTGGACTGTTCTTTTAAACGACTCGACGCTGACATCTCCTTGGAAGCTCAAGTCCCTCTTTCCAATGACCTGATGAGAAGCACAGCCATTCAGGTACCAGTCCAAACATTTCTTTGTGGCTTCAGTGTATTTACAGTCACACAGTGTTGATACACATGTACCATCATCTGTCCAGGTTGCGTTTGCAGGTTGCACTGCTTGTGTGGCTCATGTTGGTGCAGAGGAGATCCATGTGGCAAATGCTGGTGACTGCCGAGCAGTTTTGGGGGTGCTGGAGGAGGACGGTTCATGGAGCGCTTTACCCCTTTCTCAGGACCACAACTCACAGAACCAGGCTGAGGTTGAGCGGCTCAAGGCCCAGCATCCACCCTCAGAGAGAGACACAGTGGTCACAGATGACAGACTGCTTGGGGTGAGGCTTCATGGTTTAATGCTTAACAGGCTGGATTTGATTTAGAAGTCACTGGTCCTAAGCTTTTTTCATGCTGTCAGGTTCTGATGCCCCTGCGTGCCTTTGGTGATGTCAGATTCAAGTGGAGCCTTGAGTTGCAGCAGAGCATTTTAGCCAGCCTGGAATCCAGAGTGGACCTGGACTCTCTCAACCTGTATCAGTACACTCCACCTAACTACCTAACTCCGCCCTATCTGGATGTGGCACCGGAGATAACCCATCACAAGCTGAGACCTCAAGACCGCTTCCTGATCCTCGGTACTGACGGGCTGTGGGATGAGCTAGGGAACGACGAGGCCGTACGGCTCGTTGGAGAGCACCTGAGTGGGATTCACCTACAGGTTCGTGTGTGGACTTAAAAGTTACATGTATGGTCACTCCCCTGATTCACAGCACACAACTTTCAATTTGAACACTGTAATTCTCTGGGGCTTTTAGCCTGTGAACTTTTCTACCCTAATGGTTTCTATGTGATATTTTTAGGCTCCTGTTTCTCCAACTGAGAGGCAGATAAAACTGGGTCAGATGCTAGAACTGTTGCTGAAACGCCAGGCCCGTGCCTCCCCTGCTTTAGACACCAACGCTGCTACACATCTCATCAGACACGCTCTCGGCACTGGAGAGTATGGAGAACTGTGCCAGGAGAGACTGGCCTCGATGCTGTCTTTACCAGAGGATCTAGCTAGAATGTACAGGGACGACATCACAGTTACTGTGGTGTACCTGAACTCTGACCTGGCCAGACCTCAACGCGACTAATGCATATTTATTTTTTTTAAATCATAACATTCAGCTCTGTTGCGCTCATCGTTTACATTTCCTTCAGGTTGTCATTTTTGGATATTCTGGAACATAAGGGATGATCGTTACAACTCGTTACACACATTGATTCATGAGTACATTTTAAATGAAAGGGCAGTATTCATTGTTGTATTACATGGATATATCACATATTCATAATTGTAGCATTTATCGGATCAATATACAGATTTTGTGGAGAAAAGCTTTTGATCCTGAAGTGTATTCATGATAGACAAAACCTCAGTACCATGTCAGAGATGGAAATGTTGGCAGTATTTACCATACTACAGATTAATCCAGTCCTTTTGTTTCCTGTCTGGATTTTAGTTTCTATTATTATTTTGAGGCAGTTTGTTTGAGACAATCCATCTGTGATGTATTTTTTCTGTTACTCACTTGGGTGTTTTCCTACATAAACTGTGCAGTATAGTTTTAATAATGTGTAGATGTCCTGTCTTTATTGTGGTTGTCAGCTGTATTTAAGTTAATGCTTCATTCAGAGGAACACATGTGCAGATACTTCTATTAAACAGTTGGGAAATGACTTTGTTTTGCTTGTGCATTTTTAATCACAGCAAGATTCACAGTGAAAAGTGAATCAAATAAAATTAAACACATCTAAAGCTGCGTGGGAAAGGAGTTTTCAAAATAAGCTGTGCTAATGTATTAGTGCTGAGTGTCACGGGAGCCAATCTGATCCTCAGGTGTTGTGTAAACACTGCAACTCTCAGAGAAAAGAGCATCTGGCCAAAATGTGCGAGTGGAGAGCATAACCACACACCTGCATGGCTGAGGTCACCTCTAGCGTCTTTGTTTTGTCACCAACGTTTCACTGATCAAATCAAACAACTACTCAGGTAGCATGAGGAGCAAAACACAACATGATTACTGTAGCTACAGGCAGCTAAGAGAACGAGAGCTGATAGTGTTAAGTCTGGAGGATGATGCATTAATCTTAATAACTGAGGAACTGAAGGTGGTTAATAAACACCACAAACCTGACAAGCTTCCATCACACCAAAGCAGCACCAGTGTCTGCAGAGATACCACCTGTATGTTTTCTACACTGAAGGAGATGCTGGCAAACAGAAGGACTTTGAGGGCTCTCTTTTTGTTGTGCCAAGTCCAGGTAAGTAGTAAAAGCTGTTTTTTTCCTTCACTAGTTTTTATGATGATTTGCTCACCTGTACATCATTTTATATTTCTTTATTATCTGTCACTATGATAGATCATTTTTTTGTGTTATTTATTGTTTAAAAGCTTAAGCCTGAAGGGTGTGTTTACTTTCTGAAAGGCAAAATATGTTTATATTGCATATTTATTATTTTTTGAGAAGTGCAGTATAAACTAAGTTCATATATTTAATACTCAACAATGAAACATTTACACCTTCCTACACCCAAATACCCATTTTTGCGATCCTATTGATTGACTCCTATGATTACAGTATAGGTATTGTTTTATAGGATGATTTATTTGTATAGGACAATATTTGATCATGTTTGTTTCTCAGAATTTGGCCTTTCTGGCAGCAGCAGGACTTCAGCCATGCTGCTTGAACAGTGAAAGCAAAAATCTGGAGGTAAACTAGCACGTATTCTTAAAACTTAATCTTAAAATTTATATGAATATAAATATGTTAAATATATATTGGGTTCTTTAAACAGAACAACTCTGACATTCAGCTTCCCACCGTTGAGTTTTCACCCGTGTCTGGCAGTTGGAGGCGGATGAAGAGGGAGTGGGTTATTCCAGCCATTAACTTTCCAGAAAATGACAGGGGGCCATATCCCAAATTCATGGTGCAGGTAGCAAAAGTCATTTCAGTTGTTTTGAATGCATTCTCACTAAATGTGTTCGATGTAACCAAAACCTCCTTGACTGTAATACCTGTATTGTTGTGCCTTAGATCAAGTCAAGCTATGACAAAATGGTGGTGATAACCTACAGCATCACTGGCCCTGGAGCAGATCAGCCACCTGAAGGGGTTTTTGCTGTTGATCGGCGGTCTGGAGTGCTGTATGTGACCCAGCCACTGGACAGGGAGAATACACCTAAATACAGTGTGAGCTAAAAAAAACTAAAAACAAAAAAACATAACTATGTCTTTATCCTTATGCACGACTGCTGGTATTATAATCTACATGGCGTGTGTTACAGCTGTTGGCCCATGCAATGAATGAGAACACTGAAGCTGAGGAGCCCATGGAGCTCATTATCAATGTCATTGACCAGAACGACAACTCTCCAGAATTTACTCAGAACCCTTTCTATGGCAGAGTGAGCGAAAGCGCCGACACTGGTGAGAGACGGATTCAGCAGTTTTACTCTACTGATGAGCTCCAAGTCCAAATGTGATTGCTGTCTTCAACAGGTGACTCAGTCATTAAGATCACAGCAGTGGATATAGACGACCAAAATACCAACAACGCTATAATAAGGTTTAAGATAAAGACTCAGACACCCCAAGAGGACATGTTTGCTATAAACCCAGTGAGTGGACTGATCAGCGTGATGACAGCTGGACTGGACAGAGAGGTAATATAACCACAACTCTCTTTTCCCAACATGTTCTCATTCATTTCTATTCTAACTCTCTATCATGTGTCAGACTCACCCAGAGTACAAGCTGACCATTGAAGCTGCAGATATGGAGGGAGAGGGGCTAACGACCACCTGCACTGTTGTCATTAGTGTGACCGACAGCAATGATAATGCTCCACAATTCACCGTCACATCAGTGAGTTAAAAATGCCCAAATACTTCACAGTAATGTTGAAATAAGTTGAATCTGTAACTGCATTTAGTATGTGATTTTCTACAGAAATCCACATCCGTCCCTGAGAATGAGGCTGGTGTGGAGGTGACAAGACTGACGGTCACTGACGAGGATGAGTTAGGATCTCCAAATGCCAACACCAAATACTCAATAATCAAAGGGAACGAGAGTGGAGACTTCAGTATCACCACAGGCTCCAGTAAAATGGAGGGAGTCCTCCAAACAGCCAAGGTTAGGAAAGACTTCTTCCATTTTTAACACACACTCAAGTCTTATTTCACTCTACTCACTTAATGCTTCTTCCTTCTTTCCTTGTTCTCCATCTCTTCCAAGGAGCTGGATTTCGAGAGCATTCCTGTCTTTACTCTGATGGTCGTAGTGACGAATGAAGCGCCTTTTTCCGTACCGGTGTCGACATCGACAGCCACGGTCACTGTAACGGTCACGGACAAGAACGAGCCTCCTGTGTTCAGTCCAGCAGAGTTTCATGCAAGCCTCTCAGAAGATGTGAAAACAGGGAGTTCAGTGGCCGACCTCAGAGCAACAGACCCAGACACTGCCAGGAAACAGAGTGTCAGGTATAAAGACACACACACTGTTAACATGGCTACACCATGTGTTTTTTAATCCGTGCACATTGTTCTGTTTTAGCTCTCACCTTGTTGTGTCTCACTTTTCCCAGATATAAACTCCACAATGACACTGCCAGGTGGCTGAGTGTTGATGAAGACTCAGGATCAGTCAATGTTAAAAGCAACATGGACAGAGAATCACATCACGTCAAAGACAGCAAATACACAGTCCTAGTTTTGGCTTATGATAACGGTATATAAGTATATTTTCAGTTTGAACTGACAACACTGTCACACCTCTCTTTGTCAAACTTCTTTGTTTTTCTTTTCATTCTTGAAGATACCGCCCCGGCTACAGGGACAGGTACTCTTGTTGTGAGTTTACTGGATGTCAATGACCATCATCCTGTCATCAAGCAGAGGAAAGCCAGTCTCTGCAATAGTGAGCCTTTTCCTGCCCTGCTGGACATAGTGGACAGAGACGGGCCTGGTCATGCTGGACCGTTTACAGTGGAGCTTCAAGGAGAGCACAGGATCAACTGGACTATTAATACCAATTCCACAAGTAAATGACAGCTACTAATATAGTCTAGAAAGTTTACTAAATCTGAATCACATGCTGTATCACTTCAAAATATAACAGTGATGTCCCGTTCCAGCCAATGTGGCAGCCCTGGCTCCCAGACGAGAACTGTCCCCTGGGGATTATTATGTGCTGATGCGCATCTACGATGTTGGCATGATGTACCAAGACAGCACTCTGGGTGTAGAAGTGTGTCAGTGTCAAGGAGCCGTCTCCACCTGCTTCATCCCACATTCTGCCCCTCATCTGCACAGTTCTTCTATTGCGACCTCGATTCTGGGAGCTATTTTTGGTCTTCTGTGTATGTAGCACGTCTATTTTTGTGAATGTTTGCTCTGTCTTTAGTTGCTCAGATCTTTTTGTTGACCACACAGTGCTGCTCTTGCTGCTGCTGCTGTTGCTGAGAAAGAGGAGGAGGCCAGAGAAGAACGTCCCTCTTCTTGAAGACGAACCCCGAGACAACATGTTCTACTACGACGAGGAGGGAGGAGGCGAAGATGACCAGGTAGGAGCAGGAGGATTTAATGCCATTGTTAGGACATCTATGCTGTCACGCCTGTTTGCATTTGATAATAGAAATACTATCCATCCATCCATCCATTTTCTACCATTTATCCTCATAGAGTTGCAGGGGGGCTGGAGCCTATCCCAGCTGTCTTAGGGCAAGAGCCAGGGGACACCCTGGACAAGTCTCCAGTTCATCACAGGACGCATAGAGACAGACAACCACTCACACTCATATTCACACCTACGGTCAATTTAAATTAGCCAATTAACCTAATCCCCATGCATGTTTTTGGATGGTGGGAGGAAGCCAGAGTACCCGGAGAGAACGCACGCAGACACGGGGAGAACATACAAACTCCATACAGAAAGGCCCTGGACTGGGATTCGAACCCGGTACCTTCTTGCTGTGAGGCGACAGTGCTAACCACTAGAAATACTACAACTGTTTAAAAGTGACAGGAGTTAAAGATGGAAGGGCCTCACATGAGCCAATGCCTGGACTCAAAAGGTAACAATGTCAAGGATAAAAGGGTCTAATTCTAACAGACTAGTAGGCATTTTCAGCAAAAAAAGCAAAAAAAAACATTACCACAGCAACAAAGCAACATAGAAAATCTAGTAAAAAGGATGAAGACTGGTAGATGGTTTGCATGAAACCTGAGAGATCCAGTTATTAGCAGAGGTGGAAAGCCCACTGAGTGCAACTGGAAGAGGATAAATGAGGTGAAATCTCACACACTCCAGACATGCTGGGGGTATAAACTACATCCCACTACCTCCTGCTGTGAAACTTAAACCATAAGTCATGCTAAGGCCAGAAACAAATAATCATCTTCAAGCTGCTCCACATTCTGCCAGTTTCAGTGGGATATTAACAAATGATAGAAGATCTGTTTCCTCTTCTTCGTCTTTAGGACTACGACCTGAGCCAGCTCCACAGAGGGCTTGATAATCGCCCTGAAGTCTTCTGCACTGACGTGTTTCCTACTGTTCAGAGCCGCCCATGCTACCGCCTACAACTCCAAGCCAATGAAGAGATTGTCAAATTCATTGAGGATGTGAGTGATTGTTGAGTTTTGTACAAGACTATCTATGCTATAAAAAAGTGTATTGGTGCAGTATTTATTGTTTGCAATGTGTTTCCTCCTGTAGAACCTGCATGCTGCAGACAACGACCCCACAGCTCCTCCTTATGACTCTCTCTTGGTCTTTGACTATGAGGGTATTGGTTCGGACTCAGGTTCGCTCAGTTCAGTCGACTCGTCAGACTCTAATGAGGAGCAGGACTTTCAGAGCCTGACACTCTGGGGACCACGTTTCAGCAGGTTGGCTGACCTGTACAATGGCAGGACAGACGAGGATGACGACACTGAAACACTGCCAGGAAAAACAGAATGGGTCTGACGTGCCCTCACATATTTATTTGTGTCTAACTGTGACCTGTGTGACCTCTTTCTGCTGCCCTCTGTGGCCTTTTGGCTGAGATGGGTGATGCTCATGCTCCTTTCATGAAACTTCATTACACAAATAAAAGCAAACAATTTATTCAGCTTTAATCACAGGAGTTACTGGAAGTTTAATATATGAATTTTTAAAGATTCAAGTTATTGTAAAAGCAATAATTGAAGAGGTTTGTGCAGCATTAGGGTGGTTGTTCACTGCATTTAGCAGACCTGCGGTTATCAAACTCCACCTATGGTATTTTGTACTCTTATTCTAGGTTAAAGTATAGTTTTTTTGTACAATTTTTCTCCTACCTCTTTTTATTTATTTCAACTTTCTCTATTTATCTGTACTATTGCTGGAATTCTGCTGCTGAAACAATCAAATTCCCTCTTTTAGCATCAGTGAAGAGATCATCTCAAAGATAAAGTTAGCAGGACTGTTAAATTTACTTCCCAGGGCTCAGTCATAGATCCCATCCCCTTTTCAAATAGCCCTTTAAAGGTAATTTAAACTAATTACCTCTAAAGGGCAAATGTATCCTGCTGCTGTGTGGGTGAGAAGCAGTAACTGCATGCAGAATCATTGTGCTTGTACATTGTTGTTGCTTTGAATTTCTAATCATACTGGATGCCACAAATATTTTGGTCACTTCCAGTAATCTAAAAGAGGAACTCTTGTGAGAAAGATCAATGTCATCTTTCTAATTCTAATTTTTGTGTAATTTTTTTTTGTATTTACTTTTTACCCCAACAGGGTTTGAATTAAAACTGTGCTAAACAAAGTTTATTTTTATTTGTAAACATTATATATATATATATATATATATATATATATATATATATATATATATATATATATATATATATGTGTGTGTACATATATATATATATATATATATATATACGTGTGTGTGTACATATATATATATATATATATATATATATATATATATATACAGTCATGGAAAAAATTATTAGACCACCCTTGTTTTCTTCAATTTCTTGTTCATTCTAATATCTGGTACCACTAAACGTATAATACAATGAACACAACAAAAATGCAGCTGGTCACATAATACTTTATGTCCTATTTGACATTCTTAAGCTTAATTGATTCCCAGGGTATATAAGAGGCCATTTCATGTCACAAGCAGCACTGCACATGCAAAGGCCTAGAGTGGTTTCCTGCTTACATTCAAGCCGTAGCACAACTCAGAAGTTGTCAGCTCTCACATAATGCCTAAAACAAAAGAATTATGTGAAGCAACAAAGGCAGCCATCTTGGCACTGCTGGAAATTGGCATGAGTGAGAGACAGGTAGCGAAAAACTGAAGATCTCCAAGACAGCCGTTCATTACAACAAAAAAACAAGCTGAACATGGCACTACCAAATTGCTACCTGGCCGTGGCAGGAAACGTCTTTCTACCCCACCAGATGACCGTGCACTCATCCGCTCCTGTGTCAGGAATCGCGTCAGACCTCCAGGGACCTTAAAAATGAGTGGGCACTGTCGAGAAATGTGACTTGCTCGGCAAGGACAGTTCAAACCGACTTGTTGAAGCTGGTTTGAAGTCACACAGAGCACGCAAGAAGCCCTTCATCAATGAAAGGCAGAGGAAGGCCCGGTTACTCTTTGCTCGAGACCACAAGGATTGGACTGTTGATGATTGGGCTAAGGTTCTCTTCAGTGATGAACCCAATTTTGAATTGATGCCCACTCCAGCCAACTTACTGGTTAGGAGGAAGCCTGGAGAAGCTTACAACCCAGACTGTCTTGCCCCTACAGTAAAACATGGGGGTGGATCAGTCATGATCTGGGGTTGTTTCAGTCTGAGTGGAACAGGGCAAATGCAATTGTGTGAAGGCCGAATGAACCAGGTCAAGTACAGGACTGCCCTTGAAAACAGTCTTCTTCCATCAGCTGGAAAACTCTTTCCTGCCTCGAATGACTGGATTTTCCAACAAGACAATGCCCCTTGCCACACGGCAAGGTCAGTTAAAGCCTGGATGGAGAACCACAACATTCGCACCATGCCTTGGCCTGCTCAATCACCAAATCTTAATCCAATTGAAAACCTGTGGAAAATCATCAAACTCAAAATGGAGAACCACAAGCCCAAAAACAAAGAAAATTTGTTTGAATTTGTCCAACAGGAATGGGCTGCTGTGACAGCAGAACAATGTCAGAAGCTGGTGGAGAGCATGCCAAGACGCATGGCTGCAGTCATCAAAAACAATGGTTATGCAATCAAGTATTAACTCTTGTGTGTATCATGTGTTTAAAGCAAACAGAAAAGAAAACATGGAATGCTTAAAAGTAGTGTTTTTGGCGGTACAATGCCATAGCTATTGATGTAAGAATTTAAGTAATTTTGGTTATTATCAAGAAAACCATGGAAAATGAATAATCCTTAGTTCTTAAATTAAACTCTCATGAGCTATTTTTGTTGTTATCATTATAATTGTCCAAACAAATGTACCTTTAGTTGAGCCAGGCATTAAAACTAACAAGAAATTGAAGAAAACAAGGGTGGTCTAATAATTTTTTCCATGACTGTATATATATATATATATATATATATATACATATATACACGTGTATATATATATATATACGTGTATATATATGTATATATATATATATATATATATATACACACACACACACACACACACACACACACACTACACAAGCTGAGTCACAACCAATAATCTTGCTGTATCACTTCCTCAAGAGTGGACTTCAACCTTTTATTATCCAACTCAAGAGAACTTTGACCCCTGGGATCTACTGCACTACACTGAAGAATAACAGCAGCAGCGACAAAACTGTTTAAATGATTTTTTTTTCTTTCAGTTAGAAGACATTTTATTTTTATATGAGGGCCTGTGGATAAATGAGTGAAAGCTCCACCAACATTTGAGGGATGGTAAGCAGTCACTGACTGAAACCTGACTGTTGAGTGTTTGAATGTTATTTTAAAACAAGTTATCTCTTTTCTGATGAACAGATGACACAGAACATGTTCCAGGAGGGATTGTACCAGGTGTTTTTTAAGGGTACACCCTCAACCAGCCCACAAAACCTCCTCACCAACCACCAGGAACCAGTCAATGACAGGATCCATCGATGGTTTGGGACTGTGGTTCATACCAGACTTTTAGTCACTGGGGTGAGGTGCTGCTACCTTGTGCTTCTCCAAGAGGTTTTTTTTTTTTTTTTAAACTTTCTGTCAAACCTGCTTCATGCGCTTCCCCTCAGGTGGTACAGATTCTCAGTGCATTCGCTTGCATACTAGCCACCGTCACCCATGCATGTGTTAGCTACAACTGCTCTGTCTCCATGACAACACCAGTGTGGTCAAGCGTATGTGTGAGTCCACACTGATACACTTTTTAGACAGAGAGTGTAAGAGTAAAGCTCTGTTTTATAATTGTTTGTGTTGTTCCAGTATGTGGCTGCTGGGTGTCTGGCAATGGAGGTTCAGAGGAAAGCTAATAAATTAAAGGTAGAATGACGGATTTTCATGAGTCTTTCTCACATGATCAGCTGCTTTGCTTAACTTTGCATTGATCACCAACAGGTCATCGCTCTGATGAGTCTGAACCTCTTTAGTCTGGTGTTTGGCTTCTCTGCTCTCCTGGCTAACAGCCTCAGATCTGCACAGCCTGTCGCTCTCAACACAAACCAGCAGGTAAATCTGTCATTCAGTCATTTCAAACAAGGAGACTGCGTAAAGATCATGAAATCCACATTTCTAACTATTATGGAAAGCTTGTTTTCTACTTTTATATACTTAAAGGGGTAGTTCAGGATTTTCAACATGGGGCCTCATTGCCAAGTGAGCCGGGGTGTTGAAGATGTGTGGAGACAGTTTTGAACAAATTTCATTCAATCCTTCGAGCTGCAGAGTTCACTGGTGCTAGGCTAACACAAGTTAATGGTTCTAGTTTAGCCTGCCATTAAAAACAGTCTAACCCACTCCACAGTGCACCTGAGGCAAATCGTTATAATAAAATATATAAAAAAAATGCTCCTCTCACCCTTGTAGGGTGTTATCCGTGTTATCTTCAAGCTCGGGTTCTCTACCAGAGGCCTGGGAGTTTGAGGGTTCTGTGCAGTATCTTCGCTGTTCCTAGGACTGCGCTCTGGACTGAGGCTTCAGATGTTGTTCCTGGAATCTGCTGGAGCCACTCTCCCAGTTTGGCGGTCACCGCCCCGAGTGCTCCTACCACCACAGGGACCACGTTGGCCTTCACTTTCCACATCCAGATGGTCTTTCCACCCCTGGTACTTCTCAACCTTTTCATGCTCCTTCTTCTTGATGTTGGCATCAGCTGGTACCGCCACATCTATCACCACTGCCCTCTGCTGCTCTTTGTCCACCACCACTATGTCCGGTTGGTTAGCCAGGAGCTGTTTGTCAGTCTGGATGCTGAAGTCCCACAGGACCTTAGCCCTGTTGTTCTCAACCACTTTTGGTGGTATGTCCCATTGGGATTTGGGTACTTCTAGTCCATACTGGCTACAGATGTTCCTGTACACTATCCCAGCCACCTGGTTGTGCCTCTCCATATATGCTGATCCAGCTAGCATCTTACATCCCGCTACTATGTGCTGGACTGTCTCAGGGGCCTCCTTACACAGCCTGCACTTTGGGTCTGGTCTACTGTTGTAGATCCTGGTCTCTATAGCCTTCGTGCTCAGGGCCTGTTCTTGTGCTGCCATGATCAGTGCCTCTGTACTATCTGTCAGCCCAGCATTTTCCAGCCATTGGTAGGTCTTCTTGATATCAGCCACTTCCTCTATCTGACGGTGGTACATGCCATGTAGGGACTCGTCCCTGCATGTTGTCTGCTCTTCACCCTCCTCACACTCTTCAGGTTTCTGCTGCCTGAGGCTTTCACTGAGCAGTTCATCTTTTGGGGCCATTTTCCTGATGTATTCTTGGATTTTCAATGTTTCATCCTGGACAGTGGCTCTGATGCTCACGAGTCCTCGGCCTCCCTCTTTCCGCTTAGTGTACAGCCTCAGGGTGCTGGACTTGGGGTGAAACCCTCCACGCATGGTGAGGAGCTTCCTTGTCTTGATATCTGTAGCTTCTATCTCCTCCTTTGGCCAGCTTATGATCCCAGGGGGATATCTGACGACTGGTAGTGCATACATGTTGATGGCTCGAACTTTGTTCTTACCATTCAGCTGACTCCTCAGGACTTGCCTTACTCTCTGGAGATATTTAGCTGTGGCTGACATCCTTGTGGCCTCCTCATGATTTCCATTAGCCTGTGCGATACCACAGTATTTGTAGCTGTCTTGGATGTCTCCTATCCTGCCCTCTGGTAGATCCACCCCTTCAGTTCTGATCATCCTGCCTCTCCTCGATAACCATCCGGCCACACTTGTCCAATCCGAATGACATCCCTATGTTGTCACTGTAGATCCTGGTGGTGTGGATCAGTGAGTCGATTTCTTGCTCATTCCTGGCATACAGCTTGATGTCATCCATGTAGAGCAGATGGCTGATTGTTGCCCCACTTCGGAATCGGTATTCGAAGTCGCTCTTTGTGATGATCTGACTGAGGGGGTTCAGACCTATGCAGATCAGCAGTGGTGATAGTGCATCCCCTTGGTATATGCCACACTTGACGGTGACTTGGGCAATTGGCTTTGAGTTGGCCTCTGGGGTCGTCTTCCACATTCCCATGGAGTTCTTGATGAAGGGTCTTAGTGTCCTGTTGACCTTGTACAGTTCCAGACATTCTAGCAATTGGGCATTCGTGTTTTGTGATGCCTCTCTTTCCCAGATGCTTTTCCAGTATCTTTCCATATCTTGGTGGGTCTGGGCTGATGTTACTTCCCTGCCACTGAGAGTACACCTTGGCCAGGTGAGTGGAGAAAATCTTGTTTATTCTCCTAGCCTCTACCTCTCTTCAGCCAAGAGGCCAGAGCTGTTAGTCTCTATTTGGCAGTTTCGAGTGCTTCAGGTATGGGCAGCTTGTTGTATTGTTGTATTTCCTGGGTGCCCCTTTATTCATGTTCCCTTTCTGCATCTCTGTTAGCTGGCTGACTTCTCTCCATGTTGCCTTTATCTTGGCCTCCAACCGTCTCTTCCGTCCTAGCATCTCAAGGAGTACTGTTGCTGTACTAGCAATCAGCTTATTGGTGATGGTCCCAGTTGGGATTGTTCTTACTGGGCATTGATTGTTCTTACTGCAGCATTAACATCTTCTAGCAGATCTTCTGAAGGTACTTGACAATTCAGCTTCGGTAGTTGTCGGAGGCTCCAGGTTTCCAGTTGGTTCACGATCATCCTTCTCAGGTCATCAGCTCTTGTGATGAGGCTGTCTATTGGGGCTTGGTACCCAATCTCGGATTGCGGGGGTGATGGTGACATCACCGCTGACCTGTCGTCCTGGCTCCCCCTTGCCGAAGCATCATTGTAGTATTTCATCGATCTCTAGTTGTGATAGCAGTTTTCGGTTACGGATTTTCTTTGTTAACCTCGATTGTGGGTTTCGAAACATCCATAGGTCCCACATTCGTGCCATATATCCCCTCTCTCTGGGGTTGCTTGTATAGTAGCATTCCAACAATTCCGTATTCTCCGCCCTCGTCCATGTATGTCTTGTTCCAGTTGCCCATTTCTCATCAGAATGCCCTGGTTCCCTAGCATCTGACGCAGACCTTGTTAATCTGGTATAACTCCATCAGTATTGTATCCGCTCATATTGAGGTAGGCTGGTGTAGCCTTTGTGTACTGGATGACCCATGCCCAGCAGCGTATTATACTTCCCAGTAGTAAGCTCAACAGTGGCAGTTTGTTTACATGCAGCTGTAAATGATAGACAACACAAGAAGCCTGTTCTGAAGACCAGTTTTAGCCACGTTTGGAGGACTTTCCGATGTCTTTGAAGATGACAATGAGCAATTTTTCTCCAACGAACCGTACCCAGATGAGCCGGAGTACACAGATGAAGAGCTGAGAGAGATGGATGCTAAAAGGGAAGAACGAGAGAGAGCGTCTGTAGAGACAGCCCTCGCTGGAGCTGCAAAAAAACGGGGCAGAAGAACCAGAGACTGGTGGTGCCAGTGCGGAAAATGCACACAAATGCAGACGGAGGAGGAATGCAAGGTAAACAAACAATTAGAACTTTGATAGCCTAGCTGCTGCTACTGAGACATAAATCCTTCAAAATGCAGGGTTAGTTTTATCCATCCATCCATTATCTACCGCTTATCCTCATAGGGTCGCGGGGGGGCTGGAGCCTATCCCAGCTGTCTTAGGGCAAGAGCCAGGGTACACCCTGGACAAGTCGCCACCTCATCGCAGGGCACATAGAGACAGACAACCATTCACACTCACATTCACACCTACGGTCAATTTAAATTAGCCAATTAACCTAATCCCCATGCATGTTTTTGGATGGTGGGAGGAAGCCGGAGTACCCGGAGAGAACCCACGCAGACACGGGGAGAACATACAAACTCCACACAGAAAGGCCCCCGGCCCGGGATTCGAACCCGGTTCCGTCTTGCTGTGAGGCGACAGTGCTAACCACTACACCACCGCCGGTTAGTGCCGGCCGGGTAGTTTTATGTCTAAAATTATTCTATCGACACAGACATTTGCATTGATAGTCTGGAGTTGTAACTGATTTGCCTCGGGTGCACTGTGGAGTGGGTAAGACTGTTTTTAATGACGGGCTAAACTAAAACCACCAGCCTAGCACCAGTGAACTCTGCAACTAGAAGGACTGAATGATTTTTTTTTTAAAACTGTCTCCACACGTCTCCAACACTCCGGCTCACTTGGAAATGAGGCCCCATGTCGAAAATCCTGGACTATCCCTTTAAGTAAATAATTTCTTCTCTCATTCTTCTCACTACAGCATGTTGGTTCATATGTTGCAAAGGGCAGCTCCATAGTATTTAGTGCACACTGCTTTCTGGCATCAGTCTACATACTTTTCCTGTCACTGAGAGGCATGCGGCGCTACAGTTCTCCCCATATTCAGGCCTACAGTCGCATCTCACAGGTAAGTAAGCAGGATCATCTCATTTGATGTGATGATGAAATGTTTTGTGGGACGTTGTTCTCCAAATACATTTTCACTGACATCATAATCAGAAGCACAATATTCAATTCAGATTATCCTAGATAGGGGTCTGAATGTGTTGTTTGTTTTTTTTTTGTGGGCAGGAACCAGATGAAACCACTGGGCCTCTACTGGAACAAGAGGAACAACAACAATTCAGTCTGTGAAACACCTGAAGACCAGAAAACTCCTACTGACAGCTTTTTTTGTAAACTTGGTTACTGTGGACGCTCAGGGATCTGCATGAACACTTTGTGCGATCCTGAGTGAGGAAATTGTTTTAGCTATTGTGAAATAATATCATATCACCTGACTGATGCCTCAGTGTCACTTCTCCTTTGGGATTTCCAAAAACTTGAAATTGACTTTCCCCAAAAAAGTGCAAAGGAAAAGTTTAAACATTTAAAAAAGTAAACAAGTAAAGGTGTATACAACACACAACAATGACTCAGCAAATTAAATCAAACAAAATCTATTCATGTTTTCATAGCCGAGCAATCTCATTTTTTTTATTTTACACCGTAAAATATGATTATAGGTTCCCAAGTTTGCTGCTCTGTCGTCGACACTAGAGGGCAGCATCGCCACGGATGTGTGGTCATGTTGCACAGTCAGGTCCACAAATTAACTCCCTCTGTCTAGTGAAAGAATAGATAATGAAATTAGAGCAGTTGCCAAATATAAAAAGTAGAACCAGCAAGAGTTGCAGGCCCCACATCAAAGAGGATATCAGGGAAATTACATAAGAACACACTTTCTAAAGGTAGCTCCTCATGCCCGGCTGATCATTCAGTCACTGAAAAAATGTAATTCCTCAATGTTTTGGTATCTTTGTGTTGCATTTTAGCAGGGGTGTGTCTATGGGGTGGCCTGGGGTGGCATGTGGCCAGGTGCCACCCTGCATGATGGACTATATGATTGTCAGACATGACTTGGTTTGACTTGGGGTCAAAAAGAAGACAATACTAATTCCGAAGAGCAGCAAATGTGAAGTGATTTGTAAAGTCAACCTTTTGAAATTATTCATTTATTTATTTAGTCTAATTTGGTCAGCACTTTCTGTTATGATTTAAATGAAAAATAAAAGAATAAGAACTTTCTATTACACTTGTACCGTCCCATTCTGTTGTTTTGTGATTACAAGTTCTATTTATATTTTAATTTGTACTAACATTTAAGATAATTTTAGTAGCCAAATTAATCATATAAGACAAAAAATACTATGAAGTGATGCTATGTTAATGGACCCCTTCCCCCCACATGACTTAGTGCCCCACTTGGGCCACTCCTGCAAAAATAGTCTGGACACATCCCTGCATTTTGGAGTTTTTTTTTGTTTTTTTTTTTAAATAATTTCTGTCAATTCTCAAATAGTAAAACATGGTTAAGTTTAGCACCAAATGTGTGTAACGAATAGTAGCATCAATCAAAAATGGGGACTGCCTGGAATATTACAGTAAAGGAAACACTGACGGCACTTGACTTTTCATTATTTGACGTGTCAGTGTATTTATAGATGCAGTGCTCTACAGAGATATCTGTCCAATTTAAATCTCATTACAACATCATCATACGTCATCATGTCATACATGATAGAAATTTGTCGTCAACTAGTCCTGTAGTATTTGTTACAGTTTTACTGTTTTAAACTTTTTTTTACTTCATTATACAACTGCAGTGTTTTCTACCTAGTTTCTCTGTTTCTTTTTATTTCTGTTCAAACCACAATCATATTTTGTCCCTTTCTATTTGATTTACATATACTCTAGTTTCATAATATTTTGAAGAAATGTAATCAGTATGAGTCAAACATGAATAATACACATTTTATGATCTAAATTAATGGACAGATGACTGAATGATACAACTTTAATCTAATGATAAAGTAAATAAGTGGTCTGTTTTTTTAAGCTTGCATTGATCTCTTCAATTAATGTTTACCTTTACTCTAAATAAAATTAGATTAAAATGTATTGTCATTATACATGTGACAAGTACTAGGTAATGAAACAACAGATTGCATCCAACCAGAAGTGCAAAATCGGCAAATAAATAAATAATGATATATGCATTAAGAATATTAATGAAATAAGAATATACATGTGCAGGAGTATAGGTTATGGAATGATATGTATCTGAACTAAACCTAATTCTAACCTTAACCCTGAACCAAATACCAAGAGCAAAACCGTCTCTTATAAAAGACTAAACAAACTGTCAACATGTTGCAAAAATGTCCTCACTCTTTCTTCTAAAAACTGATCACTGGTCCTCACAAAGACAGATGTCCAAGAATAGATAGAGTGAAGGGTGTGGTGTGTGTTTGAGTATTTTTATGATGGAGGATTTCATTAAGAATATAAAGCTAGGTCAGGTTTGCACACACACTCACTCACACACATTCACAGACTTGTTAGAGTGAAAAAAATCACAGAGAAGCTGGTTTCTCACGGCATGTCTGGCTAACAGCTTCCAGCTGTTGCCTGGTTGGGAGAGCTGCTATGGGAACACACTGAGTACAAAGAGAAACATGGGATTCATTAGTGAATGGACACAGAAGGAGAGTAAAAAAGGAATCAGGATGACGAGGTGTCCTGATTCCTCAAATCACTTTTCTATGTGGTAAATAAAGTGACAAAACTATTGTTTGTAGCTTTTCTCTGTGTTCAGTTCAACAAACCAGTTGTTCAGAGGTCTGCATCTCCTGCCAGTTAAATGGTTTAATGTTACACAAAGACAGATTTTTCAGTGTGATCAGCAGCTGTCCACGTGACACAGGGGTCTGCAGCACAGTGTGACGCATTTGTACAGCTGTTTAATCTCGTGGTTGGGTGATGAGTATTTTCTTTTTATCTTTGGATTGTTTCTTCCTTTTGACTCCACAGGAAATCCTTCTCCTCCTTGTCTTGGAGGCCAGAGTGGAAGTGGGAAGTGACTGAGGCCTGCATGTGATGACAGAGAGTGAGTGTGTCCGGAGGAGAGGAAGTGGTGACTACATGAAGGGATCCCCCTTTGATAACTCTGAAGAGACTTTCAGCACACCGGCCTGGAGGGATTTGATCTGAGCGCCCTGGGAGTCAGTGAGTGATTAAATAACTTGACAGAAAGAAAACACAAATGATGAATCTTGAGAACATTCATCAATAATTTATTTTTCTTACTCTCAAGAACCACGACTCCTCATCTTGAAAATTCATCATCAATTTCCAACAACACGGTTTTGAAAAATGTAAAGTTACTATACAAATTTTTAATAGAAAAAAGAATAAATTAACTGTGGAATTTAATTGTTTTTATCAATTCCACATTTTTTCTACAACACCTTTAATGTATTGTTACAGTTGAACAGAACTGATAAAATCAAGTTACATGCTCTATTGTCTGGTAGGGGAAGTGTTCTACTATTAAACTGTCTGTTAAAATAAGCTTCATTTTGCACATCTGGTAGTTGAATCTATTGGTAACAATGAAGATGTCTAGATCCTACATGACAAAGCAGTAACTGGTCATTTTTGTAGCACCTGAAAGGGTTGTTGATGTCAGTTGTTGCCAGAATGTCAGAACTAAAAAAACACAAAAAAAACAAAAAAAAAACCAATACTGGTTCATATAAAATGGAACATTGTTAAAACAATGAATGTGAATGTTAAAAACCCCACAAAACCTTACAGTACCCCTCCGTACATACAGGAAAAGACAGATAAAAGAGTTAATTTCTCTTGGAGTATTACAAAAACCTCATATAGTTCTATGGAGCACAGAAAACATGATGTGTTTGGAGCTACAGAGGGGACGTCACAATTCTTCACATCGGGTTCAGAGGTCAGAGATTACCACTGGGAAGTCCTGGGGGGGCAAGGAACCACTATGGAGCAAGACATGCTAATGTTAGCATAAAGAAGTCGAATGCTGAATGTCTTTGGGGGTCCTTATTCATCACTAGAACTGCAGGGCATGCATGGGATTGTGTCCTTAAAACATTAACCGTGGGCAGAGACTTAAGAGTGAGCAAAGCAGGGCCTAACTTTTGAGTACACTGGAGTAACCTGGGAATGTCAGTTCCAGGCCTGGGCAAAGACTGATCAAATGTGACCAGGCACAGGAGAACCACCCATGCAGGAGAGTGGGATAAAACATCCTTATTTAAATAGTCTACAAGGTGGCAGATTAGAACAACTGATGTCAGTGTATAAAGGAAACACATCACTATGAGGGACACGATAAGATGTGTACCGTTCCTCCCATCCCATACAGCATTTCTCCACATATCACGGTGCTGTTAGACTAGAGGAAATAGTCCACTTCTGTCACCACTGAGATGCGGAATCTGTCACCACGTTAGTAAAGTGAACAGCTGATGAATTAAGATTTTGTGGGACAATGAAAAAATAATTCTCAGTACAAACTCTCGTTCGGGAGAAAATGAGGGAACTTGATTTAGATTAGATAAAACATGCAGAGTTCCACTTTCGTCTTACAAAACCAGGTGTGCTTTTCTAACCCTGTTCTCAGTATGTGATTGTTGAGTTGGTTAAAGAATTGTTTGGCTATGGCTTCCCTTCTGCCCCGACAGTGGCGTATTAATTATTGTCGACCTGAAATTCATTGATGTACGGGTACTAAAAAAGGAACAAATTATTTCCTTCCTCTGATGCATTTTGACACAACTCATTACTAAAACACTGAGAGTGGAAAACGAGAACATACTAATTGCAGGTCCAGCCCTCATAACATAATGTTGTGCTTTTCAAAGTACATTTGAATAATTCCTACCACACTTGATGTCAATTCATATAACGGTTACAGATTGAGGGATTTACTGTTATCTTGAAGGAGTTTCTGTTCCTGTGTTGATTTAGAGAACAAATGTAAAGCACCAACACACTCAGGCACGTCCATAAGGAAGGGCTGTTAACTGTCAGCAGTGTCGACATTGAGTTCACTGTGCGTCCGGTCAGGATGCTGCTGTCATGTTGTAGAGATGGACAGAAAGCTGAGAAAAGCACATGTAAGCATGGTGAGAACTGATAGAGTCAAGACCAGTGGAGAAGAAGAGAGAGTGATATAGAAGACGATTCCCTTTAGAGATGAATAATTGGACAGCCTTCATGTCAAACACACTTAACGCCAAACACATGTCAACAGCCCGAAATCTTTTGAAATCTCTTTCCCAGGGTGAAAATCAAATGTGAAACCAGAATATCTTGTTTCTGTAGCAGAGATTGTGACTTGGAGCGTCCACGTTTACGCCCCTGAATGAGGGCACAAGTACTGATCACAAAACACATTAAATAAACATGACTGATGGAAGTCACTGAACTAAGCATAGACTAATGTCAAAACCAAAATAATCAACTCCAACTTCTCCCGAGGATGCACTACTGATCTTTTAGAACACAGAAAAATGCCTGCTTCAATTCACTCTGCAGATTCAAACCAGTTCATATGCATGTACAATGTTTGTTATTGCTATAGTCCTCATCCCATTAACCATCCTGATATTGTCACAGTCTTACACAGTTGACTGCATGGCACAAGCCCAGGGACCCTGGTGTGACCAGTCAACCCAGTAAAGTGTCTTTGGCTGTGGGTTAAACTGAAGAGTGAATTTGTCATCGAAATGTTTTTTTAATCCAGATGAGTCCAGAGAAAAGTCTATGTCATCTTCCTTTCTTATAAATATGTGGGGACAAATGAACAAAAAAGACAACATTAATGGGAATAATGAAAACTGACACAGTTCATTTGGGCTTGCAAATGGGTTTTAAACTGGTGGCTCAAATCCAGCAGGTATCCTCTGATTGGCTGGCAGTGCACTGGAGTTGCTTAGGTCAGGGGATCAAAGATGAGATATGAAACAGTTCCTGGAATGAATGTTGCTTCTGTTGAGTTGTTAGATATTTTTTCTGTGCTCTCTCTCACTTCCCATCGCTCCTTTCTTCCTTGCCCCGATGCTCATGAGCTGAGGGTGAGTAAAGATCTCTGTGGTACTGAAGGGCAGCAGTTCAACAGCTGAGGTGGCACTTCTCAGTCTGTCCTGTGAAATGAGCCCTTATCAGAGCCCAGCGAGTGTGTCCCTGTCCAGCTGAGCAGTGATACAGAAGCGGGGCGGAATAAAGAGGTGGTAACATGGATTTAGGAAGGAGGGAGGCTCATGTCCAGTCCGCCAGTCTGCTCAGGGATTTTGTAGGGCCTTAAGGATGAGGTTGTTGGTTGCTGATGGGTAGTAGTGAGGGACAGTGAGAGGCAGTAGGAGGGGGCTCCTATAGGAAGGTCTCAGACCAGGGTTCCAGGTTTGGCCTTATCGTGTCCATACCACTGCACATCTGCCAGCTCTGAACACAGAGGGCTGCTGAGAAAACAGCTGTCACTGAAAGACCTGCAGAGGAGAGACATGCAGCAGCATGAGCCTGGCTCCACACTGACACGTTTTTTCTCTGATTTATCTATTTATACTGTCGTGGAAATGGTGTCAACCATTTATGTGCTCTTGAGACTGCTTGTTAAAGAACGCTCTGTCACAACACATGGAGAGAAGTTTCTCTATTAGTAAATCCTGTCAGGAATTAGCCAAAAGTGTCAGGGTGAGACAGAGCAGAGCACATGCAGAGATCAGATACAGATGCAGCCAAAGAAGGAGCACATGACACAGACAGCGGCACTGCCAAACAGCAAGAACATGTCCACATTTCCCATTGTTTGTCAGCCCCTGCATGATGATGAAAGTGACTAATACATTTCGAACAGTGCACGGACAGATTTCTATAAATAAAAGTCTGATTGTGAGTACATTCATCACTATTGTCACATTATATTCTTTTCATCAAGGTTATTTTGGCGTTCAGTGTTATGCTGTTGCTGCTGTTTCCTGATCAGTACACTGTAGGTTTAGACCACAGACAGTACCTCTATGCATCAGAGCTGGGCTGAGGGGGAGACTGACAGACGTCCTCAGTAGGAGAGCTGTCTGCTGTGCCTCTAAACCAGGAGAGAGGACACACACACAAGGAAAGGAGGGTTAGTGCAGACAGAGAGAGACGAGGAAGAAGTGACAAATTAGCCATAAGAGAAATGTGACAGGAGTGAAGAAAACAAGGACCAAAGATGCAGTGAGTGATCCAATAACACAAACAGCAGAATAGTAGGGAGAAGTCAAGAGGGGGTGATAATTTGAAGATGAGAAAGGTATAAAAATAAGATGTTAACCTAAATCACAAAAAATAGTTCTGTAGGACTGACAGATAAAACAGATAGTCAAAGCTTGTGAGGATGTTAGAGGGAGGTTTGATACAGATGGAAAGTAAGAAGAAAGATGCAGTTTGTCCTAAATTCACATCCGGCTTCAAACATCTTGTCACCCAGGTCCGCTGCTGTATGTGAGTGTGAGTGTGTGTGTGTCTTACCCGCTCTGCCAATTGAGGATGTGCTGTGGGCTACAGGGGGGTGTTGGTGTGGCTGCGTGTTCGCTGGAGGGCGTCATACTCCTCTGGCTGTGAGGGGATGCAGCTACAGGGTAAAAAAAAAAACAAAAAAAAAAAAAACTGACCGTTAGTCTAAATGAAACGCAACACATGCAGTGTGAGACAGTCAGACACAAGACACAAACACACACAGACACACACAGCAAAAACACACAGCAGAGATTGCAGTGTGTGAAGCGGCGAAGGAATTTTAATTCTGCTTCACATATGGGAGATTTAGAGGGATGTAGAGCCATTTGTTGCACTGAAGTCACAGAATGTTTGAAAGCAGCAGCCTTGTTGGTGCAGGAGGCAGCGTGCCACTCTCACAATCTGAAGGTTACCATATCTCCATTATTTGTATTATCTTTCAATAAATCATCTGTGCAATACCAATATATAAATATAAATATCTAATAATCAATATATAACAATACTGCATGTATGATACTCAATATTTAAATTATCCTGTGTGATGTCATTATCATACTTTCCTTCACTTCCTTCACCATACCATTCACTGTATTATATTTATCATGCCACTCCATCTGCTGTGTTCAGTAATTTTTGTCCCAATCATTTCAGTCACTTATGTTGTATATAGTACATGCCTTGTTATCCACTATTGGTATTCACTTATTGTATATATGATGCTATAGTTTTTCTTTACTTGGTCATTTTCTACTGTTGTTATTATTCTTTTTATATGCCCTTTTGTATGCCCTCCTTGTAATGTTGCACTATCCACTTTGCTGCTGTAACGATGCCAATTTCCCCATCTGTGGAACAAATAAAGGATTATCTTATCTTATCTTTCCATGCAAAGTATGCACTGCGGTGACATAACCTTGTTTAAAAAAAGTCTTATGCTGAACCCAAATGAAATCCAGATTTCGGCACACTTGCAGAACCATGCTATGTAACCTAGAAATTAATGCTTAAACATAATTCATAAGGTTCGACTGTGCCACCAGTATGAGAATCCTTAGTATGAGATCAGAGGTTTTGATGTATTCATCATCTGTCACTGTTCATTACACAAGTCCAGAATGTGTCTCTGTACTGATTAAGAATTGAACAGTAATGTTAAATCAGAATAACAATATTGTAGTTATTATAATTTACGTCATAAGACACTCTGTTTCTGTCTGAAGGTTGTAAGTTTAAGCCTCACTCAGTCTTTTCCAAGCTGGACATTTGTTGTTAGAACCTCTGAATAAACAAAATATTTCATGTAATGTTTAATGTGAATATATGAAGAAGACCCACCTGGTGAGCCCTTGGCGAGAGTCCCTACTCGACTCCCTCGACCGTGTCCTAGGGTGCCTTGCTGTGACCCTGCCTCTGAGGAAGTGGACCCTGAATGTGAGTGACTCCTCTCCTTCAGGCTCCCTGAGGACCGCTGGTACCAGCACCGCAGCTCTTCAGACACCGCTGCCCTCCCCCCTCCTCCGCTTCCACCACCCTCTCGCCCCAAAGACGGAGTCCGTACTATCTGAGAACGCGACGGTGTGAGTCGGCCGCTCCCCTCTCCTCCCTCCTCTCCCCCCCAGGCCTCCTTGTACAGTCCTCCAGCCGTATAGGAGCTGGAGGTCTTGAACTGGGCCTTGACGCTGTAGTGGCCCTCCTGATCACTCTCCAGGCTGCGCACTACCACCGGGTTAGGGCTGCCCTCCACATATAGCGGGTACTCCTTGATGCGGTACTGGGAGGACGGCTGGCTCTGGCTGTGGAGGTAGACTCCGTGGTGTCCCCCTCCCATCCCACCTCCACCTGAGCCTCCACCAGAACCGTTCTTAGCTGCCAGGTTTGGCATGGAGCCAGAGTTAGAGGATCCCAGGTGACCTGCAGACCTGGAAAGAAACCAAAGGACAACAAAAACATTACTCTCACTCAAGAATTGTTCATTTATGTACATATAATACAGATTACGTGTTAACCTGCATCTCCCGTTCTCTTACCTGTGCCTTTGCCTCTGCCTCTGTCTGGCTTTGGAGGGTGAGTCCTCTCCCAGAGTGGAGTAGTTGGGATTGCTGCCGGGGGGTCCACCAGGATAGTAATGCTCTGAGCTGCTTTGGCTGGTGCAGGATGAGCAGTCGTCCAGTGGGTCAGAGCCGTTGGAGTTGCGTCCTGGGACCAGGAAGAAGTCTGGGCTGCCCAGCGTGCCCAGGGCGTGCGGGTGTGCATCGGGGTCAGCCGCCAACAGTTTGCCCTGGGACTCAAGGCTTGAGCTGCGGTTTCTAAAGTGCTGAGCGAGACTGTGCAGACGTGTGGGACTAATGTCCACTGACCTGTGAGATTCAAGATTTACAAAAAAAACAAACAAAAAAAGACAAATACAGGGAAACAGGATTATGTGAATGTCAGCAACAGGAAAGGCAGCCCTGTAACTCCAGCTGAAGTAGCAGAGACGGAGGTTTGAAAGTCATTATAAGATATTTTTACACGTAACCTGTTGCAATGAAATAAAGTATTGGTTTGAATAACCAGTAAACATTTGAAGGGATGAAGTCTGACCTTGTGGAATGTACGTAGTGTGGCGTCCTGGTCCTCAGGTCTGGGGTTGAGGGCATGCTGGACTGAGAATTCCAGTGAGGGAGGCTCCTGATGGGGCTGCTCTGTAGAGAGTTACTACCCCCTGCTTCTGCATTGCCAGAGCTTGGGAAACGCCTGTGACTTGACAAAGACACAAGGAAAATAACATGTTTATAATAAACATAATTACACAGAGTCCTTTCACACAGGCAATTTATGTATGACATCTTTACTGAATTTGAGGGTAAAGTCATATATGTTTTAGTTCCACATACAGTTTATTGAGATGACTAAACACTGGATTAAAATGATTCTGGGCAGCCTGAAGCACACATGCCTAATATACAGGAGCTCTATTCTAGAGCTAGGTAAGATAAACTGTCTCTTACCTGGAATGAGCGGAGCGTTTCTTGACTTTTTCATAGGGCTCATCAAGTGACGATTCGCTCCACATCTTGGGTTTAATGGGTGATTTATCATAGTCAGGGCGTGAGTAGTGCAGGTGACGCAGGCCGTCCAGGGACTGCGGTGGAGGGGGCCGACTGTGAGATGGCGGGCGAGGAGGGAGGCCCTTATGAGGAGATGCTACTGGAGAGAAGGTGGGGGTACCTGTAACTTGAGGGTCATCTGAAATAGAGCAGCCATGGGATTACATTTGAGCAATTACAGTTGTTTAACATTTCATATAGTCATGAAAAAAGGCACAAGGATCAGCGAGATATTATTATAGTCCTGCAGAGTAATGTGAAGGAAAGAGACTCACCATCATCCAAGACCAGAGCGTCAGACAATGAACTGTCTTCAGAACCAATATTGGCCTCTATAGGACAGAGAAACAAAGACATTGTATGTTAGAAAGTGTAAGCTTCATTTTCCAGTGTGATGACTTATATTACAGCAGTTTGACAGGATTACAGCTTTGTGTGGTGGCAACTACGGCTGACAGACAATAAGAAGATGTGAAAATAATTTGATTCCCCTGTAGCAAATAGGAGTTTATTGGTACCCTCTATGATAAGCGACGCCCTCTGCGTAGGCTTCTTTCCAGAGCGGACTCGGTACTCGTTGATAGAGTTCTCAATTTCCTGGAGCTTCTTCAGTGCGTTCAGATAAGATGTCTTCCTCTGTTTCTTCAGCTTCTTACTGCTCACATGAGGGTCACTGGCAAGACGCCGCGCTGCCTCTGTAATCTGGGACTGAATGGCAAACTCCCGCTCCAAACGCTCAAGTTCCTCTTCCTGGGGCAAGCAAACACACAAACATATGAGTGCAAACTGGTAACACAAGCACAAAGAGGATGGATTCACTCACAGTTTTAGCAACAGAAATCTCTGCACAACCCAAAAACAACAAGGCTCCATTTGCGGACATGCACTCAGACTGTAACTCTCCCATGCAACGTATTTCATTTGACACACGCACACACACACACACGCACACACACACACACACACACACACACACACACACACACAAAGCCTTGCCAGAGAAAACACACTGCGGAAATCATTTATCTTTGCTGCATTTTCTCACCGCTGTAGATTCTCTATGAACCACTCAGTCCCCAATAATAACACCTCCCCATCAATCCATCCTCCCTTCCTCTACACCTCTCCTGAGATGTGTGGAGCAGGTGGACCAAGTAAAACACACTCTGTCAAACATCATATATGTTTAATGCATTGCGGAATCTCTATCCTCTTCATATATTGCAATATATGGTGTAACATACTGTTGAATACAACTCTGCAGGCAAATACACTCACTGGGGTCATGTGTAAACTCATGTATGTGAGAACACACACTATTTTTATTTTTACTTGCCTCCAGAGAGACAGAGTGATGATGTATTCACTTGCATCAACATCTTACTGGACTACCTCAGTTCTGAGGAATCCCTCACTCTACCAGTCACTCTATTGCCAGGGCGGTTTCCGTGTATGTGAGTTTAAGGTGATCAGTGGAAATTAAGAAACGTCTTTCTGCTTGCCAGGCAGTTTTGTGATATTGGGTCCCTGGATTCTTTTCAAAGCATACAACCTCAGCGACACACACCCACCCACATGCCTGCACACATACAGGCCTGCACACAATCCTACTATCACCACTTCCTGTGGCGGGCCTGCTGGCAGCCTATTTTTAGAAGTTCTGCTGCTCTGGAAAATCTACCCGTGGCACAAAAAAGACAAAAGATGGTCCAAGACGTTTCAGACTGTGGCTTTTCAGTGTTCTCCGTTTCCTTTGCTTACTTAACAACAGGGTAGGGATGAGTTATTTATAATCAACCTATCATTATGTCACTTACCTTCCCAATTATTTAAGTATTAAGTAACAGACCTTAAGCAACACGGTATAACGTTTAAATACTGGTTGTTAATAAATAGATCACTAACATTACACGGTGCACAGAATTTGTGGTATGGCACTTTTTTCAAACGCTGACATCGTTGACCTCCTATTTTTATTGGACAGTGTGATGAAGTGCTACTGTGGAAAACAGGGAGCTGCAGCTTCACCTCTCCTTTAGGAAGAATTTTCTGCTCATCCAGTTTGAAGGCGGTACCGATCTTCCGTCTTACTGTGGGTGGTTCCTCTCCTGGATCCAGGGGATATTCTTTAGGAAGCTTTCCTGTCAGTTCCTACGAATGATGACAAATTAGAATAGAATAGTTTTTTATTCATCCCCCTTGGGGGGAAAATTTCACCTGCCACAGCAGCACAGACAAAATCACAGACACATTGCAGTAGTCAGAAAAAATTAGAAGATTATTTAGTATTCTGATTTACAAAATATTTGCCAGATCTGTATTTTCCCCTACCGCCTCTCTGATGCAGATGCTCTTGAGTTCCTCTAGCCTCTTTTTTAGCGTTTCCTCCAGAGCTTCCTGTCTTGCCCTCAATGCTGCCAGCATGTCCTTCTTAGCTGTCTGGGAGCTGTCTGATTCCTGAGAGCCTGCAAGGTAAAGACAGAAAGACAAAGAACATAACATGAGGACAGGAGGCCAGAGAACATGCATATGTTTGGAGTTGTGGGGACTTCTTTTTTTGGCAGAGGGGTGGAAGAAATTTTGCATGCACCTGCTCTCCTCGCAGGATGTTTACAGGGAAGTGAATGGAACGTTTCGATAAGGAAACTGACTTTTAGTGCTGTGTTTGTGCAAGTGTGAGTGTTTCAAGGAAGGGGTTGTTTGGGACAAAGTCTGTGACGCACACTCTCCAAGGTCCTGAGATGGTGCCAGTCTTGTTTGCAACATGACGCCAACACGCACATTTTGTTTCTCTCTGTTGCTCTCAAAGTGGCAACAACACAAAACGAAAAAGAAACATGAAATGGCATTAGATTAAGTCACTGTATTCATTTTTTAGTTAATCATCCAACTGTCTAAATACAAAAGCCATATTTCTGTAGCATCTCCTTTGCATCCACATAGGGCTTCAAATTGATCAGAAAAACAGAGACATGATTCTGTTGCTGGGTAGAGACCCAATTAGCAGTGGATCATGAAATCAACACACTAACAACACAAAGACAAGTGACAAGACACAGACAGATAAGACAGAGACGAGGTGGGGGACGGAACTAGAGATTAGCAGGATAGCTGAGGAGATAATGGCAAAGGATTAGAGAGTGATACATGCATCTATACTGTGAAAAGGATGAAAGGGAAAAGAGATTTTATCAGGAAGATGAGGAAAATGAGGAAAGCATGCAAGCATACATTTGTTATTCTTCCCTAGATGCGGTAATTGATTCAGTAAGAGGTGCTACAATCTAAATATACTAAGAGGCATTAAAAACGCAACAAAGTCAATGTAAAATAAAATTGGATACAACTACTTTGTATACAAAAAAATGTTTTGTTTACTACCACTCGTGGCTATTGAAACTATGGAGCCACATTTTTCAGCTCAAACAACAAGTTAATGTGGCAGACGGTACCAATGCCTGTTTTTGCATGTGTGATTTGTTAGGACATTGTTTGATGAAAGCTTTCAAACAATGTCCTAACAAACAATGTCTTTTGGTGATTTGAGCTCAACTGGTCAAGGCTTTAAAAACCCGGAGGAAAAATGCAAGCTGTCACAGATGGTCACCATGCCACGCTTAGCAGCAAACATGAGGGAGCAGGCATTGGTATGCTGAGATCCGGAATGACCGAGGTGAGGGTAGCCAGGCATTTTGGCGTCCACAGATGCACTATCTCACGTCTGCAGGCACGTTATGCACAGACATAATGTGCAGGTTATGGACTGGCCGCCTTATTCCCCGGCTATGAAACCGACTGAACACCTTTGGGACAATCTGGCTCGCCGTGTACGGCATCGTATTCCACTGCCGGTGACGGTTGCTGAGCTCCGTACTGCACTCTTGGAAGAGTGGGAAACGATTCCAGTCGCCGAAATCAACGCGCTCATCATGTCTATGCCACGACACACAAGATACTGACATTTGTAATCCATGTCGATTAATTTTTCTATTGTTGCTTTTGTTCATTCATGTTCAGTATCATACCAAGTGAAGTTGCCCAATAAATTATGAAAATTCCAATTAATATCGAAAAAAATTACAATGTTGCGTTTTTAATGCCTCTTAGTGTAGATGACCCAGCAGCCACGTACAGAGGACACTGCCTTGATCTAGTCAGTATGAGTTTTTAAGCAAACAATGCAGCAGTAGCTAATCAAGTTTCAACACTTGGTTTTTCGATTCAGCCTAATTATTGCATTTGCCTTCCTAGCATGCAACACTTTACAGAGCTGTTTGGGTTTAAAAGGGCATTTTCCTCCCTCCTCTATATTTAGTTCATGCACAAATCCTCCAGTCAAACTCATAACTTGTTCAACACGGATATGCATTGTTTTAAAGTTGAACGCTGACCTGTTGCCCTTTTCATTCCCTCACCCACTAAATTTAGAGGAGGCAGGGGCCTCTGGAGGATGAGGCTGTGTGACATGGAGGGTGGGTGTGGTGTTCCATACATACAGGAAAACACTGTGGGTACAGTATATGTGTGAGAGCATTCAGCAGAGAATCAGTGGCCTCTTTCCAGAAGCAGCTGTTTCTGTCTCTCTAGCTGTCAACAAGACTCCCCCTCACCAGCACACATGCAAACACAAAGACTAATATGAACACATATCAATCTCTCGCTCTCTGTTAGATTCTCTTTCTCCTCTCTCTCTCTCTCTCTCTCTCTCTCTCAATTTTCTCCTCTTAAGCACCAACCTGACGAGAGTAAACTGCCACTGCTGCCACTTATTATTTTCCCCTTGCTTCCCATGTTGGCCAGTTTGGAGGTCTTAAGAGTTCCTGTTTCAGTAAGGTCTATGGCGATCTCACTCAAACTCCGTGCTGCATGGATCTTAGACTGTTAAGACAAGAACAGAGGACAGGGATTGAAAGCTCAGTTTAATTGCAACTCTCTTGCTGACCATGTTTGCGGTCTGTGGTATGAGGGTGTGTGTGGTGGGTCAGGCTGACCTTGCTCTGCTTGCGGTCCAGGTAGAACTGGTGTTGGCTGATGGCCATGGCCCAGATGGACTTGATGAGGGCAGGACAGGCGTACCACGTATGCACAGCGATGCCACTGTGACCAAACGTCCTTCTCGTCACCGACGCCCTACTGTAGGAGCAGACACAAGGCCTCCTTATATACACTGAATAAAAGACAGCTACGTATTTTCAACAGTGTAGACACTTCCACCCGACACCTTCACCGACTGCAGTTACTGCTGAGAAAATAAGGTCCTCTGAGAGCAAACCTGATAGAGACACTTTTTGCAAAGCCACACACGATGTTCCCCATTGTTTACTCATCCTTATTTAAACACACATCTGTAGCTTTGCAACAGAGCAGCTCAGCCTAATGACAGCTTCTTTAAAGAAAACACCACTGCTCTCTGTTTCACCCCGTCTGTCTCTTTTTCTCCCATTCCCTCTCTGCCGCTGTCTGTAGAATAACACTCCACATATATAGCCATGTTAAATAAACACAAGAGAGGTCACTTCCCCTGCAAAACAGCTATCGCACAGCCATCTATCCTTCTGTGGTCAACTATGAAGGGTTTATCCTGTGTGTGTGTGTGTGTGTGAAAGAGCACATGTGTTTGTGCATGCATGTAGCTGCACAAGTGTGTTAATAATCAGCCCATCAATCTGTGTCAGGTTCCCCAATCCCCAATATCTTGCTCTATTGCCAAGACAAATGCTGCAACCATTACTAAATTAGATTCCAATCTCTCCTTTCCTGCTCTGTAGTTTGAATCTCAACACATTCACATATGGCACAGTGGTAATTTACAGTAAAAGCTACTGGAAGGTGTCCATAACTGAGGGAAAATTTTATCACTTCCAAATGTTAGATGGCGAAAATTCAATAGCAATAACATTCAATCACTAACTTAGAGCTGGTCCCATGCAATCCAACAGTTCAACTCAGACACTCAGCTTAAATCTGTGAAATTTACCTCCTGGGGTCATGAACTTCCACTGAAAACTTCTTCTCTCTGAAGTAGAGGTTCTCCAACTGACGCCATTGGAACACCTGAGGTTCAGGAGAAACACATAATCTTCATGGCTACTCATACAGAAACATGCTTCACATTAAATCCACAGTCCTCAGCCAAGTCTTCTATTCTCTTCTGTGTAGGTTCCAATTTGTTTTGAGAGAAAATGCAACGGATATGGAGGTAGAGGAGAAAAAAAGGAAGGAGCTGACAAAGAGGAGGAGTTAGGAACAGAGGAGGAGGTGGAGGGAGAAGAGAGGACCTAGTCTGTGGCTCTCTGATCAGGTCCAGACCAGGCGGCCTTGTCCACAGCGGATCCCTTCGCTGGATGACCTCACTCTGGAGAAAGACAGTATGAGAGGGAGGAGGCTTTCTTTCCTCGGCTCAGATTTTCTTTTTTTTTTTTCTCTTTTCCGTCCGCTTTATGAACCATCAGCTCCTCTTTAAATGGAGCCAAAGCCAGCTGGGCGAGAAAGTTTCCCCCAAGACGTACTCCACAGCATGTGTGTATCTTAAATCCTCCCAAACGCAGGGGGACAGGGCGTTATGAGCTGGTGGGTGTTCACCATCTGCAGGCATGTGCTTGTGTGTGTGAGTAGTGGAGAGAAAGTGTGTAAATTTAAGTTTCCTCCTCTCCTGTAGCTTTGCTAGGAGGGAGGGGGTTTATGCCTCCCCTCCTCCTGACCCCCCCTTCCCTCCCTCAGGGACTGTGCTTCCTGCTCAGTGCTTTGTGGTTGGGAGGTGTGTGTGTAACGAGGGGTCAGGGGAGGAGTGATGAAGGGGGAAAGAAGCGTTGCTCTTGCTTTGTTTAGTCAGACCTCTGTACACACACACACACACACACACACACACACACACACACACACACAGTCTGTTTCTTGTTAGAGTGGAGTAGAATGTGGGCTATTTCAGAACACGAGTGGGCCTGCATCTATCAGCTGGAGCTGACACACAAACACATTAAAGAAAGTATAACTAAGTACTGACAAACAGGTGAAGAGAAGTAGACGACCCGGCAGTGACAGGATGAGGGAGGAAAAGAGAGGAGAAAAGGAGCTGAGGGAGGAACAAGTCACAGCTCAGGAATTTAAAAAGCCTGGGAAAACAATGGATGAGAGATGAGAGGGAGGAAAGGGGAGGAGGAGTCGAAATATGATGAAAAACGTATGTAAACACAGCTTAATGTACAGTATGTATGTGCTGCATGTTATGTGTGCACACGAACATGAAGAAAGAAAAGCTGCGCTGTTATCAAAGCTGTTGCTAGACCGTACATTTTCAATGGAGTGTGAAGTGCTAATGTAGCATGGTGCTAAATATAGCAGGCAGGCACGATAGTGAGAGAGCGAGTGTGTGTGTGTGTTGCCTACATATGGGCCAGAGCTGTGAAGATAAGATAGGTGTTTGTAACTGTGTTTAGGCACGAGACTGCTAAAGCTGTCCTGCCCATCAGCAGCACAGAGCTGCTGTAATTTTACAAGTAGGCATTGATGTTTGAGGATATGCTGTACATATGTGAGGGTGCAAATAGTGTTCAAATATACCTGGAGTATCTAAACAGCAGCCACATGATCTACAGCAAGATGCAATAAAGCCACGCTCAAGTTTAAAATTAGACATTATTGTTGTGATTCTGTGTTGTTTCAGAAAGTGCCCCAGTTACCGTAGTCCACTGTGTTGATTAAAGCTTTGCTGATTTAAAAAAAACACAGAGTCAGACAGAGTCTTTCTTAGGAACTCAGTCAAAGCTGTTGGGTGCTTCTGTTATTAGGGTGAGGTTGTCGCATGTGTGTGTGCTCATGTTATAAATCCTCTTCCTTTTGACTGCAAAACATACAATGGCACAAAAACGCACAAGCAGAGGAAATGACCGGTCGTTATTCATAAGCAACAGGGTGCTCGTGTGCACAGACCCACGTCTGTCTCATAACAATGTCCTCGAGCACACATCCATTAAAGATGAAAAGGTCAGATCTGATGGAGTGGAAAGGTCTTTCCTTCAGTGTAGCGGACTCCCTGGAGATTACGAGAAGAATAGAAAGTTTAAATAGCATAAGTATATTATTCTTCTTTTCTAGAATTGGACCTGAGGCTGTCACAGACTGTTGTTTCACTCAAAGGTGGGGCTCTGGTGTGCAACACTCTACTCTCCAGTTGTCATGGAGACGCAGATACACTCTGGAGGCACTTCCTGTTGTTCATGTATTGGTTGTATTGTTTTGGAGGGATGACATTTATGGAAAAACACAGACAGAAGCTGAGTGAAGCATGTGCTCTCAGTCCACAGTGAGATGACGTTAATTTAAACCAGTTTGCTGCGTTTCACTGAACCTTCTTGTGGCTTCTTCACAGTGTTGACAGAAGATTTCCTGTTAGCCCTTAAATCAGTCAGTCAGCTAGTCAGTCAATATGCAGACCCTATAAACTCTGTCTAAATGAGTCAGAACACACTAACGAGGCATTAGCACGGTGTGTGGTTCAGTTGTAAACCCGTCTGTGTATCTGAACGTGGCCTGCGGTAGGCAGAGGGGGAAAACTATGTTACATCCCCGTATAAACTTGGAGGCTGTGGTAGATGGTCTGCATTTAGAAACAACAGGGATCTCCCTTCGTAAAAAGACTAACTAATTAAAGGTAACTGCCTCTAGTGCACACATAACTACTCTACAACTTGAAGTCGCTTATTAATGAATGAAAATGGCTTGTGTTGAAAAGCTTTTTTTTACTGTGACAAAAGACAGTAATTAGCCCATAATGCCTCATAATTAGTGTTCTGCCTACACCTCACTCAGTCACAGTACTGAAAACCTGAGCAGTGACAAGCTGGTGAGTCAGTGGTTACTGAACTGGATGGCTCACTGACTAAGTCAACTACTCTTCCTTTGGTTTGCCGAAATAGCGATGACACTTGTTCCTACCATAACATATGGAAAACTTCTAGTGACCTCTATGAGTGTCTCTTCCCGTGAAACAGTGACCAGCTATGAGAAGGAGCACCATCCCCATCTTTTGTCTGCCTAATTTGTGAAAGAAAAAAAATACTGTGTTCATTAGGATTAAGTCTTGCATTAACAAGACACGCAGTCCACAAATCTGTTTTAGGTCAAGCTGCTTAGTCTACAATCCAACTTGTGTGGCGAGGAGGCCCCAGTCTTACTTTCTTTGCTTTTAAATGTGTGTGAGAAATAAAGAGAATGAGAGAGAGAGAGAGAGAGAGAGAAAGAGAGGAAAGCAGCGAGGGGGTCAGCGCTGAAGCTTAACGAACCAATGACTCACACTGACTGTTGCTATGGCAGCTGAACGCTTGATATGTCTCTTGTGTGGGAAAGCTATTAACTCTTTCTTCCCTCCACTTGCTCGAAAATATTTAAAATCCCTCTCGCTCTGCTTCCTTCCCACTTGCAACTTACATGTCATGTTTTGCTCAATCGTCCAACACGTATAAATTTTTGTACAGCAAAAACTTGGTGACCTTTTCACAGGTTTCTCAGCAAGTTTGGGTGTTTGTGTCTGTGAGTTTGACATGAGATTATCTGAACTGCATTTTTTTCTATCACCATGGTTTTTAACACTAACGTAGCCACAACATTTGGAGGACCTGTGAATGAGGCAGGATGGTGCTCAGCGCTGAGACACCAATCAAGACACGCACAACACAATGTTAGCAGCAAACAGGAAAGCTGTGGCAGACAGGAAGTATCCAACAGGACGGTGAGTTCAGAGTTCAGCCCTATTTCTGTGTGTGTGCATTCATTAGTGTTTGTGCATTTATGAGTCACAAAGTATCAGTATTATGTGTGTGAGTGTCTTGTTGGGTCAGGGATGCTGTTAACCCCATTAACACCCTACAAGACAAGGCTGTATGCCAGAAACCAAGGCCCTAAAGATGACTGGAGGTCAGAGGTGGGGTAAAAAAAAGGCTTTCAGACAACCCACTGGTTGCTTCTACTGGGAGGAGAAACTCATTGACAGAAGTAAAAGCAGGACAGGATGCAAAACATTCCAAGACTGAGTGTCTCCAGACAGTAGTATTTGTACAGCATTGTTAGTGAGCACAATACCCTGACCAACCAAATGGAAAGAAATAGACAGTGGTGGTCATGAAAACACTTCCTTCGAAAGTAACATTTATATTAACTACTCACTCTTCTTTACAAAGCAGGGTGAAAGAATTAGGTGGCAGTAATGAAAACGTATCTTGGATGTCATATATTCCTAACAGAAGCTGAATATTGTGTCTGTTGATATTCACTAACCTTTAGCTTTGATTTAAAAACTGATACCAATTGATGTTGTAAAGCTCAGAGAAAGGTTGTACAGAGGACAGAGAAACCATCTCACCTTCCTGGGTTTGACTTTGTCTTGATGGTCATACTGAAAGATGCCTTTATAGCTCAGACCCAACCACCATGGGATCCCCTGCTTGTCCTAAAACACACAGAAGAAATACCTCAGCAAATGTTGTGCATGTGTATGGGATTGATGGAGAGAGAGAACGGGAAAGAAGAAAGAGACAGATAAAGGAAGAGTACAAATAGCTTGAAGCCCCATCATATCTCCAAATCCCAAACTCCCAGGAGCCACAGTCGATAAAAATGTGTGTTGTGCGAGTGTGTGAAAAATGAAATGGCAGAGTAGTAAAACTGTACCTTTACACCATAGTAATGTACTCCATATGTGGGCAGAGACTCGACAATGCTCATATAACTGTGAGGAGGAGAGAGACAGGCATGTCAGGGTTACAGAGAACACAGCCATCCATATCATGAACAAACCAGAGACACAAACACACACTTACTTTACAATAGCTTGTCCTCTGGACTGCCCACTGAGCTTCTTGTAATGCTCTATGACACGGTCTTCACTGTAGGACGGAGAGAAGAAAAATATTAAGCAGGAGGAAAACAAGATGAGTTGTGAGAATGCTGTGGTGGTTTTCTGGACTGCTCTCACCAGTAGGCCAGAGATGGATGCTCCTTTAGGGCCTGGGTGGGCAGAGCAGGCAGCTTTTTCAGGTCAGACCTGGTTGCATCATTACTGTGAGGGAGAAACCACAAGCCATGATCAACGTTGTTCTGCAAGAACAATCATGTAGCACTCAGTCACAAACTGACCACCCTGAATCAAATGTTTCCCAGACCTGCCACAGAAATGAAATGTTAACTGTACTGATGGCCTAAACATAGCCAGTTAGAAGGAGGAGAGAAAAGAAGAGCAGAAACACAAAAGATAAAGAAAGATGAAAGTTAAAATGGGATGGAGGGAAAGATGACCACAACGACACATAGTAGAAGAGACAGGGAGCCACGCAGAGAGACTTGGACCAGGCTTCGGTTTTCAGACCTCCAACGGCAGGAGGTCTTAATAACCCCTCTAATCCTCTAACCTCACTCCAGCCTCTGCCAAGGCCTGGGTGGATTGGGGAAAGCCATGGGAACATGACAACCTATGAGCTAAAGCCCTGGAAGAGATCCCATCCACCCTATCCGCCTGTTCTCCAATGTGTGAACACAGATGTGGCTGGTTGATATCCTCTCAAGTAACAACTCATTAAGTATATGTGGTGCACTTGATGAAAGGGCAGGCAAAGGCTCAATCTGAACAAATATAATGTGTGCCCTGTGGCACTGTGACATTAAATCATATATTGAGTCAAAAAAAATTTGATTAGCATCAAGAAAATTACTTTTGATTCAAGGACACATTAAAAATACATTGAAAGCCAATATATTAGCTGTCATAATGGGTATTTTTTAAAGGAGCAGCAGAGGCAGATGTAGTGAAACATAATACAGAGGGGTACAGAGTACGTAGGGTCTATGGAGCTTTTAGAGGAGGGGGGTATGTCAGTGTGGGAGGACGAGGGTAAGGGAAGGGGGAGGAGGGTGAAAGGAATGTCTCCAGAGTGTGTCACATTCTAGCCCTCTGCAGGATACTGTTTATTTACTCCGTTCAGTGGCGGAAATGAGGTCAGAGGTGGTGGCTGCTGTAGCCTGTTATCTGTGTTACAACAAAGAGATGAGGGATGACACACATTTAGGCCAACATCACACATCTGAAGAGAAACATAAAACTACCATAAAACATGACAGGACAGATCCTCAGCTATAATGTGAGGTAGTTTTTTTTTACATTTTCTGGTAATATATTAGGAAATTTGTCATGTCCAGGTGGTGAGCCCTGTTTTAAATCTGAAAACATATATTGTATATGGGCACACAAATACACGTAATCCATTCTATTTTATGTGTGGCAGCACGGGCTGCGAGGAGTGACGCAAAGTGGAAGGAATGAGGGATGTTAATCAAGCTCAGAAGTAAGATGTTAGCAGAGGAGATTTGTCTGTGTCTTTCCCTACTGATTCAACATGTACCAACCCCACCATCACTGTCTCTGGGGGAGAAAAATAGAGGATGAGATGTGAAGAGATGTAAAAAATAAAAAAGAATATCCCAGCTGCGCCTTATACTGTAATCATTCCAAGTTCCAAATGTGCTTACCTGGTGAAATCTCCTTTAGCCTCCTGTGGAGCAGAAATGGAAATAGAAAAGTAGTCAGAGATTTACATAAAAGGATATGGGAGTGCTAAGCAGTGACCATAAAATGTGTGTTTATGTTCTATTTGCATTGAATGAATGAATGAATGTGCAGTCAGGTCAGCGCTGGAATCAGAGAGGAACAGTAAACCTCCATCTGGAGTGAAACCTCTGAACCTCTGAAGGCCTACAGAGCAGATACCTGATACTATGCATCTGCACCTGCATAGGGGCGCGCACACACGCACGTACACACGCATGCACGCACGCACGCACTCACGCACGCACACACACACACACACACACACACACACACACACACACACACACACACACACACACAGACCACTCAGCCCAGTAACATGACCTTGCAGCATCACAGTTAATGGACTGACTACTCTGAGAGAGAAAGGGTTGGCGCTGAGGAGAATTTGTGGACTAAAAGCTGCTGCTCTGTGTTATATTAGCACTGACTGACTGACTGCACCAGGAATTTAGCTGGTAGCCAAGGATTTTGCTACCAACAAAGACAGTTGAGGTTTTTAGGGTTTAAAACCTCTAAGCTTCATTACAGATTACTGACAGATTGATGACTGCATTAGATAATAGCAGTTTAACCATCATCAATTATGGCTGCATTAGATAATGTGAGTTTAATCATCAACAATCAGGATCAAAGGTGGAGACATTTTGGAAGAAAACTTCAATCTGTTTCAGGATTGTTTCAGTGCAACAGCCCTCCTGGAATAACAAGAGTGTTTGGCTGCATGTGGTAATAGTGAAAAACAGATATCCACATGGACACCACACACAAACAAACAAACAAATAAATGAACAAATAAAGAAACATGGCTTTATCATACTTGTAGAATAAAGGAAGCCAATTCAAAGACAACATCACTGTCCACTTCAATAAGCTCCTGCAAGACAAACAGAAGAGAGGACAGGGGTCAGGTAAGATATGTCCTCTACCTACAAGCAGCAAGTAAATAACATAAATAAAACACACACAGTGGCCATGTTGAGAGTAAAAAAGGACGTGCCCTTGATCATCATTATTCCAAGATGGGTTGTCAATTTCTTTCATCTCCCTACCACTCTCCCTCCATTTTTTACTCTCTCCCCTCTCTAATTTCATAACCTCTTCATGTGGCTGGAGCTCAGAGATTAGAGGCAAACTGAGGGGGTTTAGGAGTTGAGGGTAGGCATGGATGCTCTGGTTACTGATTACTCTGCACATTTTCCAATGATATTCATTTAAATTGTATTTGTTTTTTTTAATTATTTGAGGACATTTGAGTGGATATTTCTGGGGAAGCAACAGAAAAGTGGAGAATAGTTTTGCATGATATCTCTGACCATGTGCATATACATGCTATGTCTGCATGAGGGGGAGAAGGATAAGAGTTAGTGGGCAGTGAGTAGTGGGTCAAGTATGTCAGGAATGCTCCCTTTACAATCCACCACTTAATTGGTTGGGAGATCAGACAGCCAGGATGAAACACTAGACAGTACAAACCCACCCTGTGTGTACCACCCAGTGTGGCTACAAATCATGAAATAGTGTGTGTGTGTGTTATTACACTGTGTAAGTTCCCACAGCACAGCACTTATACAACTACTACTTATACAAACACTGATAGCAGAAGTTGAACATATAACTAATCTAATGTATTATAGCTGCTGTGTATGTGTATTCTGTGATTTTTCTTTATTTGCTCTTTGTTCCTCTCTCGCTCCATGGTGTCTTCAAGGGAGCTGGTGGAGAGATCACTGGTGTTTCATTTATGTTCTTATCAGGGTGACGTGATAAATGAGCAGAGAGAGATCAGATATCTCCGTCAAGGACATTTTGACAGAGAAACCTTCTTTTTGTCTTCTAACTTGGTTACAAAGTCACTACCATTCAAGTTTCGCTTCCATCCTAATGGACAGCCCCAAGTATGGAACAACTTAAACAAAACAGCCTGTACAATATAAACTTGGGTTTGCCTTATTTGACAACATTCACTTAGAAACGCACCCATTTATATGCCTCACATACCATAAACCTTATATACATTCAGCAAACATTGTACCGCTACTGTCAGTTCAGAAAATAATAGGTGTTATGAAATCATCACATTTTTCTACAGGGATTTAACTGGACCGTAACATTCCTTCAGGCGACATATGCCCCCTTCTGGACATGACAAAAACTGCTGTACACTGGTGTCACTGTGAACTAACAAAGCTACAGTATATCTATGCACAGAGGTAGCACATAGACACAGAGAAAGTGAACCATTTAGCAGCCCAGGTTAACATAGAAATAGCCTTGTCTGAACGTTCAATCACCAAATGTTCAAAAAATGTTTGACTAGCTGTCAGTGTTTAATCAAACAGCTGAAATAACTGTGCTTCAGAACTGACACATGGCAGCAAATGTGTGTTGTATTTATTCACTAGTTGTTGAAATGTGGTGCAGCAAATACTGTAACATGCTGGGTAACAGCAGATGCAAAAGGTTCACATTTTCTGCTTTGCCGAATCAGTGTGGAGCACCGACGTCCAAGCTGGCCTCTTAATTTAGAATAAAAAATGGACTAATGAAGAGGCATGAAAGAGGCATTGAAATATACTCATTGAACACCTTCTTCTAGCAAAATACTTACATTTCATATCACCAAAAATACATTCCTCCATTATCACAAACCAAAATTAGGAAATATACATTGTGACAATAAAAGTTTACCTTGTAAATGATAGACTTGGCATTAAGGAAAAACAGCTCAATGGTGGCATTGTCCTTCAGGTAGGATATACTCTCTATGTAGAACCTGAAAACAGAGACAACAGACGACTAGTAAAGGGAACAATAACATGGCCTGATCTCCAGTGCTATAAAGAAGACAAGTGAGCTTTATTATCTAGTTGCTTCAGAAACAAACATAACACAGAAAATAAGGTGTTATGGGTGTGATGTGCACGACAGAAATGTTGTAGTAATGACCAACGTGACCAGAGGGGGGCACACCATACCAAAGCCTGACCCTGTATACTAGCATCCTTTCATTTCCCTTACTGCAGTTCATCCTCTCTCTGTGGCAGCTGGCAGTGATCCATGATTGGTTTGTTAGTGTGAGCACATTCCACAATCTGAACACACACGCACGCATGCACACACACACACACACACACACACACACACACACGGACTGAATGTGCACATGATGCACTTCACACATTGTCTGCCTCTCTGCATCATCAGCAGTGTAGTGATTCCACATGCACATACAGTACTTACACACACACCCACTCTGTCACCCACTGGAGAGGAAAGCACAGTAACCCACTTCTGGCAGAGCAGTGAGGAGCAAGCAAACATAACAATGTAGTCTAAATTTAGCTCATGAATGCATGCAGAGCCAGAGGGGAGCTACGATGGTACGCTAGGAAGCTACTCATTGTTAGCTCTTCTCTGGCAGAAACCTACATGTAAATATAAAACTTAAGCCACCTTCAGTACATGACTTGATGTATCCCTGTAAGTGTGTCTAATGTGATGTCGGTACATGTTCCTATGAATACATGTGAATGAATGTGCGAATGACTGTGCAGGTATTGGGTGAGAGGGACTCTAGAAAGATCAATACTGGAGGGCTTAAATCTCGTTACACATTGAGCTGCAATAGAGAATGAGAGGAACCTTGTCAATATTCACTGTGAACATTTAATTAAAGCCACTGTTGATGAGACATGCACACACTGCCATCACAGCAGCAAGCATGCAAAAAGGCACCCACTGACTCAGCGGGAGGTGGGCATCTGTCTTGCATTCACTGGAACACAGGCATGATACACATAAGCCACATAAGCAAGCAATGTGTGACGTGCATGCACCTGCACAGACACACACAGAAGAAAACTCACATTGTGTTAATGAGAACAATATGCTCAAATTGATAATGGATTCAAGTCTGACATTTGAGCAGAGAGCTGCTCTTTTACAGCCCTGATTCTGCTCGTGTGGACTTGTCTAAGAAATAGGGTGGTGTGTGTGTGTGTGTGTGTGTGTGTGTGTGTGTGTGTTGGGGGGTGGGTGTGGGTGTAGTCAGTGTGACATTTGGAGAGATTGAGGTTAGACATTGGAGTGAACTGTGAGGAAAAGGGGGAGGATGAAGCTTCAAAATGGTGTCAAAGTTCACAGTGTCATAGCAGCACCACCACATCCTCAAACACCTATTAGTCTATGTAAATATATACACACACACACACACACACACACACACACACTGACCATCACAGAGACACGTGGTTGTGTATGGCTGTGTAGCTGACCTAAGTAAGACAAAGAGGGATGGTGAACGTGAATAACAAATGCAACTGAACTGAAATAGCGCTGATGGATAAAATGGCAGTAACAGCAGCCAAACAAACTGATCTGCACATCTTTGGATTACATCACGGTCAAGTCACACAATGACACCATTGTTCACGAAAATGGATGAACAAAAAGTCCATGTGCTAAGAATATGTTTTTTTGCCACAGTCGCCTCATTGTGTCATGGGGAGCTGTGCCGTAAATGTTGACCTGGAAATGTCTACTCTGTAACATTGTTCAGCAGAGTTAATGTGCGTCACCTAACAGTTGCTATGTACGTTGCTAACCAAGGCTCAGTCCCTGGGGTGTATATGACATCACAGAGATATGTTGGGGACAGAGCACGCCAGTTGACCCAACACAAAGCCTTGGCTTTCCCTTAAGGGCTCTAACTGAGAGAGCAGAGGGCATGTAGTTGGGCAGAGAGTGGGTTGGGAGAGCTGCTGAGTATTATCATTTGAGGCTAAGAAAGATCAGAAAATCCTTCTTCTCCGGTCAGGTGCCTTTTTCTTTCTTTGTCAATAGCCTATTGAAGATAAAACACCCACATACATACACACACACACATACACACACACACACACACACACACACACAAAGAAACACACAAATATGCACACACTTTGCATTTCTGTCATATATACACACATGATCCAGTGCCTGTGTGAGTCAGTGTTTCATATGTGAGTGGGGTCATTGTATGAGCAAAGGGCTGAGAGAGGAGTGTGGGTTGTTGCGTTATTTCATAATCCTGCCATAACTGAGGAGATGACTCCAATAATGCAACAGCAAGAGGAGCACACTGCGAGGGCACATGTCTCATCACAGGTAGAGTAAAACAAGTCGGCAACACTTCTGTATAAAAACACATCGTACTAATGATGCGGAGAAGAAATGGTGAGGCCTCTCTCTGTATGGGATTTGGCACATCCTATTTAGCGATGCTATTTCACCGGGTTTTCATGTAGCGCATACTGATGAGGTCTAAGAGGCTCATGATTGGCTGAGAGGCCCTGTGGCGGGAGTTAAACACCAGGGTCAAAGCAATTTCATAGGGGCCTGTCATAACTAACCTTGTTAATCTGTTCCCATTACCACATGAAGACATGTGCATACACAAACACATGTGCAGCCGCACCCTCTCCATCGTTCTGTCTCTCTTCCACATACATTCACACACCATGTGCAGTCACAGACCATGGTATTTGGTGATTAAATTAATGAAGAAGGACTCACCTGACACAGAAGTAGAGAACTATTGGACCAGACTTCTTGGGGAACTCGTGTTCTAATACTCTGCGGTCCAACTGCAGCCAACTAAAGTGGCCCCTGATGAGACAAAACAACCAGTTCATGTTATTTAGGGACACTTGAATACAGTAAAGCTTCATCTAATGACACTGAATGTTTCTCTGTTCCTGTGACCATGTCTGCTCGTCTGCCCCCCCCCCTTTTCTCTGTCCCCCTCCAACAGAGAGGAAAACTGCAGAGACAGCTTGTCACCCTGGTAACCCTGCATGGTCTCCTGAGCAACTGAGCAACATCTCTCTCAATCTCTCCCTCTTCCTGTCTCTGACTCTCATTCTTTTTCACTCATTCCCTCCCAAACGGCTTCCTTGACCACTGAGCGGTCAGAGCTTAGCTGTCTGCTCTCCCCAGGCTCAAGCAACAAATCTACACATCATAGAATTAGCCCCAAGAGATGAAAACTGCAAAGCTGATATTGCTTTGCTGGTCTACAGCATGTGTCACAGCCATGTAAATGCCACAGAGAAGAGGCCAGTCTTGCTTGGCATCAAAGAGGGAAGAAAAAGGCCATGGCAATGTTTGCCTGTATGTAAATCATTTATATGTTTGCATGACTGGCTCTGGACTATGCTCTGGAGCTTCTGTCTTTTCAGGTCACCAAACACAATCAAATTAAACTGAATGGCATTTTTGCATTTCAAGCACAGTTCTTGTGGCAATCCTCCCTACACACAAAGGCTTGTGATCTTTTGTTACTGCAGAGCAAGACAACAGTGGCCTCATCATAATATTAAATCCCCTTTATAACCAGTGAAACATCGGTTTATGGTTCAGCTTGACATTCAGGGTCGTGACTATATTATTTAAAATGAGGAAGCAATGCACTTTTGCTTGGAGGTGAAACAAAGGCAAAAACAATGTGTTGGGTATTTCTTTCATTAAATGAGAAAATTGATAACCTTCATTTATACTTAGATAAACCTACACAAAAAACATACTCATATATGAAAACAGAGTGGAAATTCATAGGCAGAAAAGTGAGGCCACAAGCAACAGCCACATTGTACTGTAAGATTTCTGAAACCACATTTAAATGCACCGGGAAATGTTTTTCACAGTTGTGCTCTTGTTCATGGTGCAGCATCTTGCTCATGTTATCTCTATGTACTTTGTCTTTTCAAAATGAGCAGGCACATACAATTTACGCGCTATGTCTTTGCTTCATGTTGAAACAATAATCATTTTATTTTGTGTTAGAAATATGTCTTTTTGGACAAGACGTGGGAAGCACAAATCTATTAAATGAGTTTTGGCTTTTTTTAGTAACTGGAATCCAAATCTGCTACTACGAGGAGACATTCTCAATTTCCACTTCTGTCATCTATGACTACAACTGTGCTGACCATGGTGTCATTAACAGTACAATCCACCAAGAATTCATGTTTCCAAGACTTAAAAAACATGAACAAGTTCATACACTGGATACTATATGTCCCACGTACTGTTACTGAGACTCAAAACAGGAGTGTAGTAAGTATAAGTTGTAGTCCTGGCCTACTGATGCACCATGTGCAGTAGTTTTCAACTGCATAACTATTTGAATTTTTCTTACGTTTCGTCTGTGTATGCAATTCCAAAGTACTCCTTCTCCTTGAGGTTGAAGTGAGAGGCCACGAGGTCCAGCAGGTCCTTAGCCATCAGCTTGGGCTGCAGGGGGACAGACATATTATTAGTAATAGAAATATAAGTATTGTTATTAATGTGAGTGGGAGTAGTGGACAATCACACTGTGGTTTAATTGAAACAAATACATATGTGATCCTTTACGTTAGTGTATTCTATCAGCTATTGATTTACTGCAATGACTAAGCATTCTGGCAAACACTGGGGAAAAGAGGAAAAGAGCAAGAGAGGAGGCGATAAATGAGAGAGAGAGTGCGAGAAAGATGGATGGAGTGTGTGGATGTTGCTGACAGTGCATGTACCCTGCCCTTCCCCTCCCTCCCTCCCTCCTTTCTGCTGGTCTGACCCAAACCTCTACTGCAGAGTCATGGCTCTGGGCTCAGCCACTGTACTGTATGGAGAGGGCTGTAGCTAGCGTCAGAGCTTTCTAACTAGTTAATACTTTGGAACACTGTCCGAGCTATTTACGATGACAGCCTCCATTCATCACAACGCTCTCAGCTTGCAGAGCATCTTTAACGGTGAGCAGAGGCCGGGGACTGCTGCCATATGCTGCTGGTTTGTGACATCCTGAGTAGCAGCACACCCCACCCTGAGGTTAACCATGGGTGTGCCTTGCTGCCTACATTTTCATTACACACACAAATCTGCATGCTCATATGCACACAAGAGCTCACATACAATATCCATGGAGCCCACTCATAACACACAGGAGGTAAACATGTGCTGTGTACAGGAGGACAAGAGGAAAACATACTGTGTGCAACCATATACTGCATGCATACATATTCATATCCAGGCGTATACATACAATTCAGGCATACACACATATATGACTGCACAGTTACACGTGCCATAGTGTGCACAATCTTAACAATCTCCCCCTGAGGTATATCTACTCACTGCACTACAACTTCAGTGACAGCAGATACTGAGAGCTATTTAAAGACAAGAAGGTGATGTCACACAACAGGCACACAAATGCACTTACGCATGCACACACACACACACACACACACACACACACACACACAACTCCAATGACCTAGATCTCATATAAGCAAGAGGCCTACAGTGATCCTGCAACACAAAAAGGCTCTGGAGAGCACTGAAGCGATGGAGAGAAGCTAACACAGAGGCTGATTCTGCCCTATATCCACATGTATGAGATTTCTGTACTGGACAAAAGCATTAAATAGAAAACTGCATGGCTAATGCATGAGCTAATTCTGTCTCTATGTCCTTCTGATCTACAAAACCCTACCACATAAATTATAAATGAGACTCCCATATTGCTATGTTATGGAGTATTGAGGTTAAGAATGATAAAGTCACCTGTCAACATACTATGATTGCATGTAGTTTCAGCAGTGATTGAAGTCAGAACTCCACAAATGCTCTGATTGGCTCTGTTGATTCACCAGAGTGTCACTTCATCTCTTTGAAGTGCTCAAAAAAGATTTCAGATGAGGAAATTTTAGGTCTGGCAGCAGGCTGTCTTTATAGTATTAGCAGTAATGTGTGTTTTGGTTCAGTCTGAGACGAATACAGTCGTGGTCTCTCATTATCACACAGCAGTCAACTTTGCTGCCTTGGCACCAATATCTATTAAAGAACAGCCCTACCACCAGCATAACAAACAACAAGCTGAATCTCAACATTATGATAAAAACCAAGCGGCCTGTACAAATCACATGGCCTGCACTGGATAGCATAATTGAGTTTGGTTCACACTTCAAGTGACGACTCACCGCTTCCACACGCATACACACTTCCTGTCGCTATAGCTTATCTGTGAGAGATGGCAGACACCTTACAAATGTGTAATAACTTTGTGGAAGATATCAACATCGGTAATGACAATGAATGACAGGTAATATAGTCAGTGATATGGCACACGCTCCAGACATATACAGACCATGCAGAAACACACACACACACACACACACACACACACACACACACACACACACACAGTGTAGCCATCTATCAGACAGTAAAGCACTCTGCTAGCTTAGACAGCATTACTGCTAATAGACATTTAGCCGTGCCTCCTCAGCAGCACAGATAATTAACAGCATGAGAATTACAGGAAGGTACAAGTGAGGAGGAGACATGACAGTGACAAACACAAAACAGTAGCTCCCTCGTCAGGCTGGCAGCAAGTCACCGGAATATCTCTGCAAACTGCTACTCAGGCCTTCAGGATTGCTCTGATTTATGTGACGTTCACTGATTTATCAGGAGTTCACGGGTGGGTAAGTTAAATGTTGTTTTAGCACAACATGTTGAGCATCTTACCATGTTGAAAAACCCTGTTTCTTCACAAAAAACATGGGCATGGAAGAGCAGCACTGTTACTCAGGTTCATTCCTCGACCTACCCCTCTGTAGCCTCAGGGAGTGATATACTCGTGACATTTTCTGGTGTATTTGGTGGTTAGCTAGCTTCAATCTTTATGGCCTGGTCAATAGGTGCGTTGCCCTTCTGGCACATAGTTCCCTGCCAATGAGGCGTTGCTCCATAAACAAACCACAGAGGACACACTATCAAAGGTAGGAGGAAGGGGATGAGGAAGAGGAAAAAAAGTGAACGGCACACCTGGGATTAAACAGCTGGCTGCTGTTACAAAGTCAGTGACACAAATGATATCCACCCAGCGGGATGGTGCGCTTGGTTGGCGTAACCAGACTCATATCATCCCTTCAAGAAATCCTTTTTTGCAAACAAATCGAGTTCACCGGAAAAGTAACAATAACATCCTAATACTCTGGTCCTAACAACAACTGAGTGGCCTACTGCTGTACATCTGTCCAATGCAGAGAAGTCAGCAGTATCCTGATTTATGTGATTATGGTTTGTTGATAACATCCCATCTTCCGGACTTCTCTCTTGCTTAAACCACTGTCAAACTAAAAAAATATTTATAACATAGTGTATATTATGTGGGAAAGATAACATATTTTCTCACTTTCATGGCCTTCAAGTATCTGTGAACTCTTTCCATATCACAAAGATTGCTGTTGTTATTCCTTTCTTGGTGGCAAAGAGGATGAAGAATGAGCGGAAGAGCGGATGAGATACAGAGAATTTGTTATTATTATTTGGAGATTCAGAAGGAGACAGTGCCGGGGCAGGTGATGGAAAGCAAGGAGCTGAGAAATGAAGACATGGGAGGTGAAAGTCAAGAGAGAGAGGAAGAGAAGCAGAAAGAAGTACCAATTTGAAAGAGAGGATCAGTTCTGGCAGAGTAATCAAATCAGAAAGTCAGCAGACCTATCCTCCCCTCCATTTTCTCCTTTCTATTCCCATCCCTTCAGTGTCATCTCTCCATTCGTGAGCTCTCATCTCACTTCTCTCACTCCCTCTAAACCTACCAAGCTTCTGCATCTATCTTTCTATTCTCCACTTGCTCTATTTGTCCTGATCCAGGGCAATTACCTTCTTTTTGTCTTTCTTTCTTTTTCAGTGAACTCAAGTAATGGTCAGAACCAAAGGGTGCTGAGGGAGGTTAAGATGAGTGGAAGGTGCCTGGAATGAAAATGCTTCAGACTTTGAAGCCAGACCATGAGAGGGGTAAGGTCCACACGAGAAAAATTTACAATTGTGTGTTATTGTGTTATATTAAAAAGCTGCAAAAAGAAGGCTTAACCCCTGCTATAGAACTGAAGACATCTCACAGTAGATCTAAACGGTATTAAATAGCTATCTAAATTGGCTAACAAGGGAGAGATGGGTGTGATGTGGGTCTGCTGCCTTTGGCCATTACTGTTGAAAGGCCTGCTGGGAGAACTAAAGACTGGAAGTGTGGGAGGGGAGGAGAGGGGAGGGCGTTTGGATGACAGGATGGTTCACTGTCAATTACACAAGCAGTTGATGTTTTTTGTTACATAATTCTGAACATTTCTGAGACAATCTGGGGAACGCAGAAAGGATTAATGAGCAGTGAAGCATGAGCTTAGGGGAAGTTTGTTTAGGAAGAAGTCTGATGCAAGTAAGTTTGTGTGTGTTTTCACGTGAGTGTTTTTTTTAGTGTGTATGCACGTGTGTGTGTGTGTGTGTGTGTGTGTGTGAAGAGATCAGGTGAGCATCAAGAAAGCACAAAGTCACCGACTGCAAACCGAATTCCCCTTGGTCAGCAGTAATTGAGTCCCTCAAGACACCATCACTTCTCCATCGCTCTGAGGAAAGAGAGTCTGCAAAGAGACAGAAGAAAGAGATGCTCACCTGTACAAGGAGCTCCAGCTTCCTGTCGTCCAGGAGATGGACCTGACATCGCCTCCCCTCTGTCATCTGAGAGAAACACAGATAAGCAATGCTTATTTATACAGTTCATTCATTTCAAGAATTACGTTAAGAATTCAAAAATGGGGTTTTCGTATAATTTTGATATACAAACACATCCCGACATCAGTTAGTATGGCAGGCATGTGGTGCCATAGCGTGTGTGTGAGTGTGTTATCTCAGTGAAGTCTTAACAAGGTTAGCGGTTAATGCTACACAATGGGCCAATGGAGACAGCGTTCTGTGCTGCTCTCTTCCTCACTGACATTTCTAACATTCCTCCTTGAGCAGGAAATCCATTATCCATCAGTGGACAGAGCTGACAATGTTCGCTCCAGTGTTTGTCTGCGTTGTTGATACAGAGTTTACCGAATGGAGCTGCAAAAAACTGATAATATCCATCTGCCGAGTTCAGGGGTAAACACTGGAGCAGGTGCAATGATGAAGCAGTCAACGGTGGGAATTAAGCCTCATGTGCGACTGACAAAGCCAAAGTTTGATACTGCGGGATGAAAATTAAAACATATACAGGACTAAGATTTCAAACTCTCACCATAAATAAAATCAAAAGCATTCCATAAAAAAAGATTTCCAAACTGCACCACAGTATGCAGCGTGTTAGTGTGTGTGGTGGTGTCTTCAGCTCATGTGGAAGTTCTCTACGGTGCTGCAGGAAGCAAGGACCCAGAGGAACACTGTCTGGGTCCTCCCACACTTCCCTCACATCTGGGAGACGTGGGTGTGTGTAGGGGGTGAGACATGTTGGGGGGGGGGGCATCCTCATTGTCAAACATTTGATGAACTCCCTCCAAAAACATTGATTCCATAAACATGAGCACAAGCATAACCGGTTTGTAACCCTTCACCACAGGGATCATATTGGCCACCTGAGGCTCTTGCAATTTGGTAAGGGTGTGTCCACAACATGAGTACAACCCCTCTCCTACTTTCCCACCACTTGTGCCAGCTTGCATCGAGGTGGCAGGCTAGAGGTGAGAGTTTAGCAGACAGATGAAGACACCAGAGAAAGAGGAGTGACAGAGTTGTGTCTCAACAGCCATCCCTGTGTGAACTCTGCTGAATGATCACTGGTGTGTGTTGTGTGGCTTCTTTCTAGCTATTTTGAAAGTTTTGGTTTGCCCTCCCACTCACCACTGATCTCCTGTGGTCTGAGGGTTTAGATTGGGTGCACCTGTGCACACAGAGACACACACATTTTCTAACATTGGCTTTTGTTTTCATCTCCAACCCTACTGTCTTGGGAGACAAATTACCTTTTCCAAACGCTCCATGTTTATACTGTATACAATGATTTTAATTACTGCCATGACAACTGTGTATCTTCAGTCAAACCAAATACAGGCAATATGTCAACCCTGGCTGAGATGTCAGGTGTGTGATATGTTTATGCAAACTTATTGGACTAATTTCTGAAAACATTACGGTAGTCTTTTTTTCTCCATTATTGAGTCTGAGTGTGTGGTAGAAAAGAGGGCAAATACTGATCAAATATTTCACTGTAGTACTCTGCAGAATACTTTAAACTGCAATGCAGGCAGTGTACACACACACAAACACACGCAAACACACACACACACACATGCACACACAGGCACTCAGCTTGAGGCACCTGGGAATAGTACAAACCTTAATGTCAAGGTAACAAATCACTGCCTTGAGGCTAAATTTAGGCAGCCCAATCTGGCAGAGACAGACGCTTGTTGGTTTTAGTCATAAAATTCACTTTGTGGTATTGGACACATGCTACTGAGTTTCTATCCACCATGAAACCAAATGTAATAAAGTTTCTCTGAATAGCTTCATGTCATTACATTGTGCTGGGGAGAAATATGAACAGCTTGCACCATGGGACACTTTACACAAATAGTTACCATTAATTGCAGTATTTTTAACAAAATCACTGGATATATTTACAACATATTGTATATCAATGTATCGTGTAAACATTACATTGTAGTAACTGAGAGAAACACATGTACTGGCAACATCCCTCATGCCCTCATGTGTGATTCATAGTGCATGTAACTCACTAACATTTCTGACCCATTATTAGTCAGGTTTGAATTGGCTAACTTGCATCCCCCAGGCCTGATTCACAGACGAGAAGACGGTGAGATGAAATGACAAGACATGAAAATGAACCGCGCATAAAGCAGCAGCGTTTCATCACTTCGCAGGAGCTGACACGGAAATTAAAGAGACACACATAAACAGACAGCTGATAGTGATGCTTTGGTCAGCAGCAACGCTATCATTAGTTAGTTACCTTGCAAACAAACGCTCCTCGCGAGGCTCCCACACAGAAACCGGCTCCAAGAGGGAGAGACAAAATCAAAAATATTCAAAGAAATGATTAATCCCAGAAAGAGACAAGTCTCCTTACTGCCAGAGAACCGTCAAAAAACACCCATTTTCCCGGCCGGCCTAGGAGAGGAGGCACATCAGCATCCATGTTGACCATTAGTTAACGTTAGTTACAAGCGGCGCAGCTCGCTGGGTGTCTTCTAACCGCCACAGAGACGCTGTGTCTCATGTGTTCGCCTTTCGAGCTGGATATAACCCAGCGCTAATTAACGGCGACTATGGAGCGTTTTCCAAGTCTGGCTTCCTCTCTCCCTCCTCCTCCTGAGAGCTTCTCACGGTGCTAGTCCCGGTCGACCAACCCCCCTTTTCGCTACCGGCGCCGTGCACAAACGGCGTGTGAACGTGCCGGAGGCAGGAGACCGTACCAACGGTCAGCAGCAGAGGGGGACGACCGGAAGGAACGGCTAACGGTCGGACTGTGCTCCAGCCTGCCGCGACGTTTCTTGCTGTCATCGAAAAAAACACGGGAATAATGGAGGCAAGATGTGGGGGCGGGGAGAGGAGGAGATGAGGGGAGATTTTCTGCAGCAGCTCGGTGAGAAACTGCAGACCTCTGTCTCTCCGTGTGTGTGTGTCTGTGCTAACAAACCCAAACACACATCAGTGTCTGCAGAGCACACCAATCATAGTCCTGCCTTTATGACAAGTGATGCGCTGCTGATACATAACAATGAGCAGGACTCCCGGTCTGCTACTTACTTCATTAAATTATGAATGCAGGCTTTGTGAATTCCCTTGAAAGACCTTATCCTCGAATGTTTTATGCCAAACCGTATGTATTTTATTTCCATAGGCCTGAAATGGTTAAATGACTCTGTTACATCCCTGATTTGCTCTCTCTCTCTCTCTCTCTCTCTCCAGCTAGTCACTTCCTGTCTGTACTTTCAAACACACATCTCCTTGCTCTCAGGTTTGGCTTGCTTGAATGATTTCTGGCCTTCACTTCACTGCAGCCGTTGGACTCACTCTCATTTTTTTTTTTTTTTCTTATGACCTAAATTGGGCACTTGTGTTCACCTTACACAACTGGAACAGCAGCCGTTAAAACCACCAGGTTGTTAAAATAACAAAGTCCAGTTTTTGGTACCATAAAAAACACTAACATGTGCTGTGAAAGCTGGGATTAGCTTGTACCTACACTGTCAATAAAGTCTTTGAATGACTTGGCAAGTGTGGACTAGTCTGTTCTCTATTATTGTATTATAACATGAGTAACCTCACATTATGAAAACAGTGAGGCCATGTGCACACATACATAACACACCTTCCACTAAGCATGGATACACAATGTTATCTAAAGCCTTAACTTTTCAGATAGTCTGTGTCAGAGCTAAATTCAGTTTTCTTCAAACACAACTTGATCGAAATTTTGCAGGATTCATCGCAAATACTCTCTTCCCAGGCATTAACTGTTATGAGGAGGTAATTATATTTAACATGCTTGGCTTGAAAAGATTTGTTTCTACAATGTTGCATGCTGCAGGGCCAAAATTCAGCTTAGTTTGCTGAATGTAGAAGGTCACATGAGAAACGAGGAGGTGTATCCTCTTCCCCTCCCTGCCGGATTTTTCTGGATATTTTTGGCCTGTTCCAGAGACCGGAAACTGGCCTGTCCAACTTAAACTTCTCCAGATGACTCTTTCCTTGGCTATAATACATACACCCGTCCCTGCTTCGCTTTCTCCGGTCAAATATCTCCCTTTATTGGTAACTTCCTCAGTTTGCTATCACAAGGGCCCTGTTGTTTGACCAATGCAAAGGAGGGAGCGAGATGGGACAATGCAGGCAGAGAGGGGAATGGGGTAAAACTGACAAAGACGGAAGAGAAGGGGAAGAAAAACTGCAGTAGGAAGATCCTGAACACTTAAACTACACGACTTTATGAATGATTGTTCCTGGTTGGAATGGTTGTGAGGTGCTGCAGAGGAACTGAACGAATAGAGACAGATACACAGAAAAAGATGAAGAGGGAAGAGGAGGAAAGAGAGGAAGCAAGGCAGGAAGGAACAATAACAAACAGCTGTGATTTAGTAAGCCTCTCTACGCGATGCTTATACCCCTTAACTTCACCTATAAGAGGTCACCTTTCAGTGACCTGAGACGCACCAGGTGAGAAACACTTGCAGGTGTGACATATCTGGGCCCTGACAGAGCCTTGTTATGGGGCCAGTGGGCTTCTATTCTGGGCTGAGGCGTGGTCGTTATGAGGTGCTGATCTGGCGTATTTCTAGGCAGCAGGGCTCCAAATGGGGAAAGATCTGGATGGGTGAGGTGGGTTTAACAGGCGGCGGGTATTAGAGTCTGGTTTTAGGGTTGAGCAGGGGAACAGGGTTGATGGTCTGTGCTGGAAAAGGTAACCTATATTGGTGGAATGTGATATAAACAGCACTGAGCGGTTAATTGAAGCAAGATGGAGAATCTCTTTAACCCTGACTGCAGGACGCTGCGGTAGGCAGTTTAAGACTCACACATACACACACACACTCCATGCTCTCTGTCTTAGTCTGTCTGTCTTTGTCTGTATTATGAAGACTAAACAAACACACGCTGTTAAACACGTCACTTTGAGAGCGAGCGTGGTCTGACACGAGCAGTCCTACGGTGATTTATGACGCTGAGATCACTGTAGCTGAAAAGGCTTTACGACTCGTCGTCAGTTTTAATGTAACATTATCTGCATGTGGTGCAGATTAGATTACAACACACGATTCAGCAAAACACACTGTGGCTCTCAATACTCTACACAGTTTCAGATGAATGAGTTATTGAAGACCTGATGGAAAAATAATAGCAGGGCCAAATCCATCTTCCCATTCAGCGCTTCATGTAGCGGCAAAGTGAGACGGAGCAGGGAGGGTCATGGAAAGGCAGCCAGGAATGTCTAGAGAAACGACTGACCGACACAGATCTGTTTTGTTTGTTCAAGTGTGTGTGTGTGTGTGTGTGTGTGTGTCTGTGGGCTCCACCCTCCCTGCCCATGAGTGACTTTGGGACTGAAATGTGGTTCCAGTTAGGGAGTTTTTTTTAAATCAGAAACACACACTGGCACTTCAAACAAACTGGAGATATTTCTGAAGCCAACTCTGCTTTGTTTCCATTTTACTACAAAGCACCATTCCCAGACTTTACCAAATTCTTGCTCATTTTTTCAGGCGATGTCTCCCCACTTTTTTTTTCTTTTTTTTTTTACAAAGAATCACAACATTCTCTGCAACTGACTGATGAAGCTGCTTATGAATTTCAAATATCACATGGGCTCTGTGAGGTGTTTCAGTATAGGCACAATAAAGAATCAGAAATCACACTTCATAGTAGATTCTGAGTGAGACAAACTTCGGCTGTGCTGAATCCACACAAATCCATCCAGCGGAGCGTTGATCCCCATTGAATTACCCAAAGCATCAGGCACTGTCTTTTGGCTCATGCTGAAAAGTTCCAGATGTGGCACAACAGCAGCTTTATAAATGATCATTACACATCTATAGTTTGCTATAGATAGAAACAGAAATGGGTATGTGCAGATGTAGCGGCCATATGTTCACAGACAAAACAAACCATTCAAAGTTCTCAAAATAATATGCAAAAATGTGAGTCAGTGTTTTACATTTTGCACCAGAGACAGAATGACTGCTATCCTATCCCTGCAGAAAACTGTTAATGGACCCTCCTAGTCTGCTCGGCCACTGGTTTTATGTTCACATGCTTCTTCTTGACTTATTTGTTGCCCTTCTCTTTCTCTCCCAATCCATAATGTACTGTTTGTTTCTGTTTCGCTGATGCCACAACTATGCAGCAGAAAAAACTGTACCTCAAATAGATGTACATGTGTTAAGACATACACTCACATAGAGGCAGAAGTTATATTTAATACAGAAAGCTCTAAAACAGAACCACAGCAAATGTCTCCCTTGATGACATCCAAGAAAATGAAAGCCTTTCATGGGCAGAGAGACAACACTGCGCCACAGTGTGTCACTTTGAGAGCAAGTCACCACTGGATGCTAAACTATTTGAATGGGTTGGCACCTGATGCTCCCTTCTTTACATGTTTGCTTTTTATGGGGATGCGCTGTATTCAAAATAGTCAAAAGGGATTATTCCACTTTGCCTATTCCCCAAAGGAAAGACAATCTGCCTGTCTTTCACGGTCTTTTCTGGTCAGCTTTGCCCTTCACTGATACTGCTTGGACATTCCTTAAATTCCTTTCCAAAGGGAACACTTGGTTGATAAAGCCATTATAAGCACAACGGTTGTGTACGTCACGTCACACATCTACTCTGTGTTTTGGCTGAAATGGATATGAGGTGACTCAATAACTAGTGTAGCCTCTGAGGGAGGACAAAAGACAAAGCGAAAGGGGCGAGAGGGGGAGCCAGAGCGCCGGCGGCCCGACGAGAAGAGCAGGGAGGTTCAGCACAGATAATGATGTCATTATGTCTTCAGGACTTTTACCTCAATGAAACACAGTCTTAGTGATTATGGGGGTTGATCTGCAAGTGTTGGGAATGTCTGTGTGTGTGTGTGTGTGTGTGCATGCAAGCCACAAGGGAGAGATCTTTTACCCGTCCACCTCCTCCCTTCATCTATAATTCACATAGTGAGAAATCACCGTAGACCTGAGTGACCCTGTGTTCACTGATACTCCTAGAGAAGACAAAGTGACGTAGAGTGGGCTATTTGGTTGTGCACTGCTACTAGTATCCTGTATAGAGATGTATGCAGCATGTATGTGCCTTTTTACTGCCTAGAAGCCAAATGAATATTGTTGATTGATGAATCTTCATCCCGGACCTCCCTTTAATGCTCTGCTGCTTCTTGTCTCTTTCGGTCCTCATAGACAAATAAACACATACACACACACACACACACACTGTCAGTGGCCTAAACTCAAGGGCACTGTGTACTGCAGAGCGGTTGAACTCCTGTGGCCTCTATCCCCTGTCCTGTGTCTGGATAGAATACCAAACACCCCAATCATTTAGCATGCTGAATATTAAACAGTCCTATCTGTAGACTCCTATGTGTGTGTGTGTGGCATAGTCCTAATGTGTTCTGCAAGCCTATTAAACATGTACCCTGAGACCAGAACAGCAGGGGAGAGGAGACAGGGGGTTTTGGGTTAAACATGCCCAAATCCTCTCTGTTCTTTGCTAATTTTGCCCTTGTCTGTGTGTGTGTGTGTGTGTGTGTGTGTGTGTGTGTGTGTGTTTGTGTGTGTCCTTCAGGGGGTCCAAAGACCCTCCAGGCTAATTAGGGAGACAGCCAAAGAGTGCCATCGTTAAAGGCACTGGCTTTACAGTAGCTCAGTGAGCTTCCATCCACATAATAACTCTTAGGTTTTAAAAGCACTTACTTCTTAAGCTGAGAGGCATGGACACACACACACACACACACACATAAATGTTTGACCAGCCTCACTCCCCCGTGCTCTCCATCCTAAGACGCAAACAAAAGTTGTCATGACAACTTTCTGGGAGATCTCGCTGTCTCTGACCACTCTCTGCCAGAAATGTAGGGCACTTAAAGGAGGAGGCACTGTAAGACAATGCTAAGACACTGTAACAGGCAGAGGTATGACCCCAGGGTATACACTTCAAGTAAAAAAAAATAAAATAAAAGGGCATGCAATGAATGTGCCCCTCACAAAGAGATTCAATCCAGCTGACGACAGTATCATGATCCCTGGGTGGCAAAGACAAGAGAATCCTAAAGAGTTTTACAAACAAACCTCCTACTCATCGCTCCACAGCACCCCAACCTCCCCCTGCTCCTCCTCAGGCTTTCATGGCTCAGGTGTACAGTATGTGCAAGAGCAGTGTACAGGTATATAAAAGAGACACACACACTTCAATAGTGAAGACAGTAAGGGAAATGATTCAAAGGGGAAGAGTCTAAGACAGGAAGGACAGAAAGAGAGAATCAGCCGGAGATGAGGCAGGCAGTCAGTCATATAAAGGCAACATAATAAAGCAAAAAGAAGCAATGAAGAGAGAAGAGCATCATATTTTCTCTCATCCCCCACCCCCAGGATAAGGTTTGAGGTATTCTAATGACAGACAGAGAAGTGAAAAAGAGCTGTATGTCCCTCCACAGGCTCCGTCCTGCAGCTTGTCTGGCCTGCCTCCATGACGCTCTGCAGTCTGGATTTATCTCTCCATTGCTTTGGCTCAATGTGACTGTGCTCCATTACTACTCACTTGATTCCTCTGAGCCAAGGTAATGAAAAATGACCCAGCTCATCTTCAGGGAGAGCCCTTTGGCAAGTATGTGTGGTCTGTGTGTGCGCAATTCGTCTTGTCCAAAGGGAATCCCGTCATTGTGAAGGTATTGAATGTCTTCCATTCGGCCATTTTTCGCCTCAGAGGTGAGCCAGAATCTGGAGGTAGGGGGTGGAAAGCTCCTGCTTAATAAATAAAAACACCTGATCACTCATGTGCCATGGTTACAGATGGGAACTGGCTCCATTTGTTTTAGTTTTAGTGGTTAGATTTGTCAAAAGCTTGTTCTGCGTGTTATGGTCCTTCCACAGAAACCTTGAAATTCATAAATACACGTAGAAATCCAGGTAACATCAAGCAGCAGGTAAGATGTATAATTTATCCTGCAGGTCTACATACTTGAGAGAGACAGAGAGAGTTGGAAAGAGATTGCTGTATAAAAGGATGAATAATAAAAATGTATGAGAGACAAAATGTGTCTTCCAGCTCTTAAATCTCAAAATGATGACTGATGTGATTTATTATAGTGGCTGATTATGCCTCCCCAAAAAGATATATGATCAAACACGTGGGCATCATATTTCCTATGCTCATTCAGCATTAATGTGACTGTACAAAGTATCATCATTGGGATCATCTAGTTGTAAACTATGAAGTTTTGATTCGAGGAAATGATATTTCCTTTCATATCGGAAAGTTAACAAACACACACACACACACTCAAAACTTTAAACCTCTGTTCTGTAAACACATGTGAACGCACTGCTGGAGGATATAATATCCATACAAACAGAGATCTAGGAGTCCCTGAGAGGGATTTCCTCAGATATTCACCAGATTCCCAGAGTAATCCTCCGGGATTACCATTCTATACTCAGGCCCTAACCTCTGAACCTTAAACATTATAAGCCCTCACATCCCCATCACTAATGCCACAGTTAAACCTATCACTTCGCTCAATACAAGAGGACCACCTCCAAAAACCTTACATCTCGTCCGTTCTGGCCACTCCGTCGTGACTCTGGCCACGACTCAGACACACTTAGAGGATTTAGAGGAATACCAGCCAGATCAGATGTATCAACCACGGCTCAATAAAACGCCGGCAAAACACTGCAATCTGCATCGTGTTTAACATTTGAATGGTCTCCAATGTGGCAAACGATACCTGGGAAAGTGTCCATATCTGGTAATCCAAATCAAATACACTGTCAGTAAGGGTTATATCGTGAATATGAGTTTCATGCAACAATAACAAGTGATTTCCAAAGTAGGAATACCATATTTTTTTATTTGATAATATGCCTAAAATCAGAGCAGTCCTTTGCAATGACTGCATGGTAAGTGACGCGTGCGACAAAGTGAGCGTGCAAGCATGCAAGCGTCTGTAATTAATCAAGCGAGTGGCCGTCCTATCAAGTGGTGTGCCATATTCGCACATTACCAGAGAAATTAGATTCCAGTCTGGCTAAGAAGCTTATGGTGCACAGAAAATAAATGACATGGCACATAAGGGAGGAGGGGTGCTTTAAATGTTTGACATGTAACAAGTCTACAAATCACAGAGAGACACGCGTTTATATCAACCAAATATGAAGGACAGATACAATTTTTATCACCATTCATGATTTATGGAGTGCTGTGAAAATTGTTTCCCATGGTTGAACTGTTGATAAATCACCAACAGGAGCCCCTTTTTTTCCTTTTCAGACTTGAACAAGCCTGGCCCCCTCTTCCTTTTTCTTTTTTCACACACATTTACACACATTGGGTATTTGATAAACCTGGGAATGGAGCTGTGGAAATGTTTTCCAGACCAACTATGCAAATAAGACCTTATCCCCAGGGAGACACTGTAAACGGCTTCAACCACCAACAGGATCTACAGAGGGATGTTTGTGTGCTCGAGTGTGTGCGTCTAGGCAGGGATATCAAACACAAACATGCCTCAGGTTAGTTGCGAACTAATTAGAAAATTAAAACATAAACAAAGCGCTAGAAAAATTTGAGACCGTTCCGTCCCTCAACCCCTTCTCATAGACCTCTCAGTCGGTCCTGGGAAAATATTTTCTCACATACAGATCCTGACTTTGGCAATGAGAACAAAGATGGCTGCCAGACAGGGATAGTGATCAACATTCTTCAGTAGGAAGTCACAAGTTCAACTTCAACCTCCATCCAATAAGCCTCTGGCTGGAAAACAGAAAGGGGAAAAGAAGAAGGCCAGGACACAGATTTCCCCGTTCTGGATATTTGCCTGTGTGCCATGAGTGTAGTTACTGACATCTGCTTCAGTGGAATATGAGAACAAATGTTTGATGTATTGAACATGAGAGTGAGAGAGACTCACAGTAACAACCTGAACTGAGTACAATCAGGTCCTGATTCAGGGGAGCTGCTGGCGATCACAGTGGACCGCTCTTCCAAAAATCCACTTGCTTGAAAACCCTACAATTTGACTGAGCGCCCACAGCTTATCAGAGCACCAACAAGAGAAGCAACAGAACAGGCAGAAATGATCCAGCTCCTAGACAGAGGGAGGGTTGTGTATTATGGTTATTTTAGACGTGTGCTGCTGTGTCTCTGCTTCGTATCATGATGGACTGGAAGTCGTCAGTGGGAAAGGAATATGATCAGTGACAGAGCTACTCTCACAGGAAACAGAACCAGATGAGCTCAGTGGGAGTAAACTAGCCTGGGCTTCATTCCTAAATATCATGCAGCAGAGCCTGATAGCAGAGCAGCGGGGCCTAATGAATATGTATGATGAATATGACATAATGCAAGATTTTAAATATGTATAAAACTTTTCAGCGCGTTGCTAGGAAACAGCTTGGATCTATTTGACGCAGGGGAGAACCAGCTTCCTGTCAGCTACAGTTATTAGCAAGCACCACAACAGGATATAAAGTTTAAAGTCTGTCTAAGATACAAGGATGTTGAACACGCTGAGGATGGGTTTTGCTTAACAACATGTCACCTCATATTCGCAAGAACAAAATGATGATTATTACAGGTAAATAGGAGTTCTTGCAACTCGGGGGAAGCCCAACCACCTGTATATGCTATAGTTCTCGCTTCTTCCCCAGGATATCCTGCCTTTGGGATGGGGTCCACTGATAAGAAGGGTGGGCTGGTAGGAAAGAAATAAGAGGTGGAAAGATACATAGATGAAATCAATGGGAATGGAAAGCAACTTAAGAAATGACACAATGCAACAGAGACGCTGTCGAACACAGCACAGCGGAGCACTGCCCTCACACGCCTGACAATACTCGCCCTATTTAAAGGGTCACACCAGCAGAGGGAAATGTGTGACTCGAGGCTGTTGAGTCAATATTACTCAGCCTGATGTATGAAAGTGTGAACATGAGGCTGTGTTCTCTCACAAGAGACATAAGCACATGTCTGCATGAGCAAACAACACTTCGCAAACGCTGTTACGCCACAGCTCGATCACACAGGGCACCACTCCACGTAACATGCAAAGCGTAACGCGATCACCTCAACGCCTGCGTCACACTGCAGCTGAGCGCTGTGAAATGTCTGGGCTGGTGTCCTGATTGAGTGTGTTACTACTGGTGGTGATGGATGTGTTCTCCAGTAAGAGTTGAAAAGAGAGTCGAGAGAGTTAAATAAGAAATGAATACGTAATATAAGTAGGAAAAACCAGTGTCGGAGAGGGAAAGGAGACACAGGGGAACAGGTTCAGGTCAGACCACTGGAGTGTAAATGTATTTTCATTTCAGCTTAAAAGAAGAAGGTGGAAAGGGAGTGATGAAAGTGAAAACAGGTTGGTGAAATATAAAGACAGCTGAATCTTGTCTCTCCGTTGTTTCTGCCAGTTCAGTGAGGCTGGGTATCTCATTAACAGTAATAGTGGAAGCCTGTGCACTGAGCCAGGGATATCCCCAATCCTGCAGCTTGACACACTGACCCCTCCTTCCCTGCTTTTGCAACTCCCTCCACTATTAACTGCTCCACCTTGGACTGTACCACTTTATCAGGCTAGGGGGAGTCATTGTTTGCAGCTCATCGAAGCACTGATCCAGAGGATGTTTGGGAAAGCATTAAAACAGTGTTTGAGTGTGGCCTCTTTCAGATGTTTGTGCATCTCTGAACCAGGAGGGGTTGTTAGGCATTGGTCAGTCTTAGGGAGGTCTGGTATGTTACTTCAGTTTCCTCTGATTGTGTTGCCCTCCCTCAGGATGCTTAAACTTAGGAGCCACATAAAACACATCTAAAGACAAAAGACAGAATAACAATCCAGTTTAATCCCCTCTTGACAATAAAGGAAGTAGAACGAAAGGACAGAAAAGTCACATGCATTTAAGTTCATCCGGGATGATTTGATGCTATGAAGTAGAGTGTGTGCTTTTTGTTTTCTAGAAACAGGCCCGATGAGTCTCTTGGGTTTGTCCTAGCAATGCCAGCTGCATACAGGGCAGGTGAGACGCCTGGGGAATACTAATGGCTCCATGAAAGCCCCAAGTACCGATTCAGACATGCTGAAGAGAATACTGATCGACCATTTTGCTGAATCACAGTGAGACAAATACAAGACCCCACAAGACACAGTTGCTTTGAATAAAGTAATTCAAATCATTCATTCGCTGGTGATACAGTTCTTGGAGGCAAAGTGACCGACTAGACAGACTGTACAACAGTGTCTTTATGTGTTTTGTGTACATGCATCACACTTTCACATATCCATAGAAACACTTACCAGCTCAACAGCTTAGTTACCAACTCTTTTATATACAGTAGTGATCCTAGCAACTTGCTGTTAGGGCTCTGCATCCTGAGTGTGACAATGCCAACACTTTGCACAAGGACGGCGACGTAAAACAAAGCAGTGTTTTCGTCTGAACTTGCACAACAATCCACATATACTGTCAGGATATGTTTGCCAGCAAGAACACTGTGACATCCAGCCCAGCTCTGCCCTGCATGATTCATGAAACTAATCATATTTGACATGCCTGGTCTACAGTGCATCATCTCTTTCTCATTTGGTCCCAAGTCTTGACACACGTATGGAGTCATTCTTTTATAATTGTTTCCTACACTGGATACTCACCCCAACAGGTGCCACAGCTTACAGTCAGTAAGTGGTTGCAAATGTAATCGCTGCATTAAGTGTCTCTAAATTAAACTCCTAGTGCACAGTGGTCTGTCTGAATGCTCTGCTGCTAGATTAGGTTTTTGTGGTTATGTGAAGTGTAGCCTACCTGGTAGAGCGGCCTTGCAACACACCTATGTGTGTGCAATAGATGCAGCGGTGCAGGAAGGTTCCTGGCGTGAACACGCAGGCGTCGGAGGGCCGTAGAGGTGAGAGTCCACAGAAGACCCTGCCGAGTGCAGACCGCCTCGTCTAGACCCAATAATACTGCCTCCATCACTTCCCTGACTGCAAGCTCTTTATGTGCAGTATAGCAGTTAATATCAACGAGATCTCCACATGTATCACATGAATACACCTTTATTTTGCACAGATGAACCAGGTCAAATCCAAAGAGGCCCAAGTAATTAGAAGGAATTTGCTGTTATTGTCCTCCAGGTACCACTTAACTCCTGTAGATAATAACTGGGTCATCTCCAGGTAAGCCACAGAGATGGGATGGTCTCCTCTCAGTGGCCTGATGTCTCCTCAAGGTCAAACCCTGCTAGTCCTTCTGTCCCAGTCCCACACAGCTATTGGTCCCTGTTGACTCTTTTCTCTCTTCATCCGCCTCCTTTCATCTCTTATTTCTGCACCCTCCGTCCGTTGGTCCGCAAGCCACAAACACAAACATTCCCACCAAGGAAATGCAGCCGGTCTCTTAGTCTCTCTAGTTGTTTTTAAAGCGATATGCACTCTCACACTGCAGCTCACATGGAGAGCAGTCCAGCCAAAAGACGGCAGCACTCTCTCTCATGCCGTCTCACTTTTCAAAGAGAGAAGGGCGTGATTAGAGGGTGCACACCTCCTTAAACACCTGGCCAAACTGGACACTATCTGTACACACACTAAATGTTGGCATTTAGTCTCAAGTCACAAGCCACAAGTATGCTGCTTTAGAGCAGCACTGGGATTGTAGCCAGATATTTTTGAAAAAGGAGATGTTTTTCCTCTGAGCCACTTTTCCCAGGCTGGATTATCCTGACCTGACCCGTCGACGTCTTTCTAAAAAAAAAAAAAAAAAAAAAGAAACAAGGATATAGCCGACAGCCCATTTGCTGCTCTTTACCAACTCCACTCATTGTCCTTGCACAGAACGTACAAAGCATGCATTACATCAAACTTGATTGTTTATTTGTGACAGAAAGCCACAGCTCATCTTACATTTGCAACAATGGCCACATGGAGGCAATGCAACTCCCACATAAAACCTCTGCCAAGCCCACAGTCTGTGTGTATATCCTGGCCAGTCAGTGATAAACTCTTGGCTTAACAGCACTGCTAAAACAATACAGCTTAAATGATCAATGTCGTCTGTTTTATGTGTGACATGAGTGTTGAAATCATTCTGACATCAATCACAGACACATAGTTTTCAAGATCCAGACAATCCTCTGCATCACTAAGGATTTCAAAGTTTTTGCAGTCTAAACATTTAAAAGAAAAAAAAACTTCAAATATTCAATGGTTGCATATGGCTGAACTGATTCACTTTTTCCACTTTATTCTGAGGAGCTTGATCAATGGAGTATTCAATAACTCTCTGCCCTCCTACCCTATCTGACTGTAGGTGGATTAAATGGTCTTTCGTAGCCCGCTCTGATTCATGGAGGGGTTTATCGATGCAAGAGGTCACTCCTGTACTGCTGAGCTGGTGTGTGTGTGCGTACTTGTGTGCATACAAATTGTTGTATACCGTTTGTTACTAAATGTCAGCATGAACATGGAGAATTTTTATTTTTTCTCTCACTGAGCCACTGTTTTCCACAGATGGCTAACTGAATGGATTGCAGAAGGTTCAGTGCACAAACATCCTAATCCCCAATAATGCAATAAACATGAAGCAGTTTCCCATCCCTCTATCTATCTCAGCGCGTCACGCTGCTCTCTTCATGGCGTCTTAAGAAACCCATGAGGAATGTGTGGAATTCCTAAAGTGTGAATTTTCCAAAATGAATCAGGGTGTGTGTCATAGCGATGAGCACATGAAGCCTGGAAACGTTCACCTCTCAGCCACTGTAATTTATGAGGGGTGTAAATATTTGCTGTGGTGGGGAGGAGGAAGGTTAGGTATGACAGCGCACTTTTCCCATGATTCTGTGTGCGCGCGATGTCCCGCTGAATCCTGGGAAAGGTCACACAGGCCCTGTGATGTAAACACTCTGCACCAGCTGAGAGTCAGCTTGTCGGCTGTTACCATAGTGATAAGACTGAGAGAAGAAGGTACTTTCTGCCCTGTGATGGAGAGGAATTGACAGCCACACAGTGAGACGAAATGTGTTCATTCAAATCCAACCTGTGCCCAGTCAGCTGTGAGGTCCTGACACAGACAGGAAACAGGAAAAGGAGCAGACTTTCGCTCCTCAATCTCCTGCTCTCAGTATTAGCTATCTTCCACCCTCTTACTTTCTCTCCTATCTACATCTCTTCCTCTTTCATCTCTCGCTCATATCTCTTTCTATCTCTCAATCTTCCCCCTGCTCTCTGATCTCCACTCAGGCGTGTTATATGAGAGTGCAGGCAGAGCAGTGGAGGGAAATGGGTCACAGACACTATAAATTCACATGAACATTCTCAGCTGAGGCACTACTGCACACACATTTACAAAACCAGTTGTATAGAAGAGAGGAGAAAGTGACAGAAAGTTGTACATGTGCTACTCATGCACTTCCTCTGACAATAAACCCGGCGCCTAACTTTTGCAGGCTTTGTTTTCTTATTCGCAACACACTCCGCACCGCTGCCTGTGACAGAGATTATAAGTGACATAAGTGTAAGGACCCGGTCCGAAATTCAATTCCGATCAGTCTGGTTTAATGTGATGGTATTAGAGGTGCGAGAAGGAAAATCAATAGCAAAATGTATCCTGGCTCGAGAGGGGAGGAATGGATGAAAGCAGGGAGCTTCTTTATGTCTCTCTGTGTCAACGGGAAGGTGCACGAGCTTCAGTTTTCATTACGTGCGTGTGCTTGGAATAATTAAAAACACTGTTTACTGTGCATGCATGCAGTGGAAAACCCCCACGATGACACAAAACCTTTGAAGTATCAGGATGAGTTAGTCCCTTAAGTATAGAAGTTGACCTAGTTCATGTGTTGTAATATGTTATACACACACACACACACACACACACACACAAAAGCTAATCATTTTCTCCACTTTGCCTGGCAGATAAATATTAATGAGGATTACTATGTTACTGCAGTACACCCACGGGAAAACAAGACACGGCGACTCGCTCACTCTTTCTAACCCTTTGCTGCTCTGTTTCTTTATCACTCACAATCTCCCGCCCCACACACTCCTACATTTTCAATAAAGTCTAACCATCTTTTTTTAATTTTACAAGAAAAAGAGTTGTTCTTTTGCTTCCCGACGCTTCTTTCTATTCCTCTTATTCTGTCACAGCTGGGTTCACACACACACTCATACAACACACATAAAAAACTATGAATAAACCCCTTCATGTGAGTGAGTCACAGACAGTGCCTCCGTTCTCACTGAGTCGTGTTATCTCTGTCTAACAAAGGGCACAGATTGTGCCGAGATATTTAAGGAACATTTGGGGTCTCTGCATCCTGTTTTGGGGGAACAGACTCCTTCCCATCATTCACACTTGTCTTTTTTTTCTCCACACTGTCTGTTTCTAAATAAAAGGATTCCATGCAGTCATTTCTGATGAAGAAGCTGCGAATGAAGGAGGCAGAGGATGGGAACATCACATCCCTCCATCCACTGGAGGACAAAGGAGTCCACTCTTTCCCTAGCAAACTGTCTCCACAGAGAGAACACATTATCTTGCCTTTAGCCTTCACTCACAAGTCAATAGGCAATCATCATCTTCATTGTTTGATCGAGCTCCGTTAAGATTTACTTTGAACTTGTGCGCAGCTGTGCCGTGTGTCTGTAGGTCTGCGGGTTGATTTTGGACGGGGGAAAAAAATCATAGCAGAGAGTGATGAAAGAAGCAGGGTGGAGAGGAGGGTGGGAGTCTTCCCCCTTTCCTCCCTCGCTGAAAAACATTCTTGCTTCTGAGCTGCCTTGAGGAGAAAAGGGGGTCCCCTTTCATGCCAAACAGGGTGTGGTGCAAAAGAGAGAGAAAGAGAGCGAGAGAGAGACAGTAAGAGAGAGAGTAAGAGAGAGAGAGAGAGTGGCCTCCAGGAGCCTTTAGCTCCAGCTATCCTCACCTCCTACTTTCCTCCCCTCTTTCCCCTTTTCTTTGTCTCTCTAATTGGACTGACTGACCACAGCTCTCCCACCTATATAGTCCTGGGGGCAGGTTGAGGGAATCAATACTGTAGCGAGGCAGAGCAGAGCCGCCGGGGCAAACGTACAAAAGCTCAGAATTGATGTGCTAACAGAGCGACGTTAAAAGAACAGGAACTCATTGTGAATGTTGTCCACGCCAGCTTTGCATCTCCTTGAACGAATCCTGACTCTAATGTCGAGAAAATGAGATCAGCGTGATGAGAGACGAGCAGAGCTCCAACCTGACCCATACGATGCCGGAGTCCAGAGCTGACCTTTGCTGCGACTGGTGGAGGCGAGATGTTTAAAAGTAACGAGGATCGATTAGTATTCCTGCCTCACCGCTTGCTTGTCTGCTTCTCGCATTCAGGCCCATGGTGGCAAATTACAGTCAGGCTATTGTGTGTTTGCATTCCTATTCCACTCAGTGTCTCGTGTGTGTGTGTGTGTGTGTGTGAACTTTTCCGACAGTGATCCACCCCTCCCACCTTTAAACCCTTGCTCCCCCGCCGTGCCCCTGACAACAACATGTTTCCTTGGAGAGCGATTCAACCTCAAATCTGAAATGTTTTTCGTCTCTTTCAAACCCCCTTACACACACACACACACACACACACACACACACACACACTTTCTCGCCCTTGTCTTTGTTTGTTTTTTTTGTTCTTAATTTTACAGAAAAGAGCTGAGCAGCTTACCATGATAGCAGGATAACAAAGGCGTCGGATAATCTTATAATTCTAAACAGTAAACATCCCCTAAAAGAAGCTGCTTTAAACTGTCAACACCAACTGTGCCATTCATCTCCAGCAAAATATACTGTAAACACCTAGTGTATACATATAAGTCCCTACATCCCATTTCATTAATGCTGATAAATTTCTTTCCATATGTTGCCGCTTAAACTTTCTCTAAATTGTGTATTGTGGTATGGGAGAGCTAGAAAAGTCTCACTGTGAAGACCTGGAGGATTCTGAGGCACCATAATGAGGAGAAGAAGGAGAGAATGAGGTATAGAAAAGAAAGTGATTCATAGAGAGGAAGGGCAGTAATCAAGTTTGCCTCCTCTCCTATTGTTCTGGAGTTAACGAGGCATGTTTTGTTCAGATGTGTCATAGCTGCTGAACAAAGATGGTCTATGTTCTCCCTGTAGATGTTACTCAATTAACTGTGATATAGACCCACATCCATCAGAAAGCACTGACACAGACGTGAGGCGATTCGTCTGCATTAAGATGAGTGACGGAGGATCCGCCTTGTTCAATCTGGAGGGTGAAGAGCAAGCTGGAGGATCCATTTTGAAAATATGTTGACTAACGCTAATGGTTTTGGAGAGAAAAGTGTTCAGCCAGTAGCAATGTGGAGAAAAGTAGGGATACAACTGCTGGATCTGTGCTTGCAGCAGAACACATTTCCACTACAACATCACACTCTGCTCAGTCAGATGCTTATAGACACAGATTTTGTCAATATTTTGTCTGTATGACGTTACTCCTCTATGCAGCTCGGTTGCATAACACCGGACAATAACGCCATGAGTTATCTAACATGACAAGTCAGAGCAGGACAAAGCTACAGCTGTGCAAAGAAGTGAAAGTATTTCAGTGGCTAGCAAGGACATGAGCACAATCCAGATTACTGAGCTTTGTTCACCTGTCATCGCTGAGGAGACAGGTATCAGTCAGATGGTCTGATGATTTAAATCCTCATTTAAAAACTGTCTTTGTTGATTTATGGAACACTTCTCTGTCTGTGAGGTTTGATTGATGACCATTTTGAAAATCTCATGCTTTCACTGCCTTGTGCAAGCTGATGCACATGCATCAATTCAGTTATTTTTCCAGCACAACAGTACAATAATGCAAAAGTGTAATCCGCCATTGGTCTGTCTGCACACAGCTGGCTGCAAGAAGAATAGGAGGCAGAGAAGAGGAATGCAATCAGAACAGGGAGAGACCTCCCTCGGTTCCTGTGTGAGAAAATCTGCTTTTCTCCATTAATTAAGGTGATTTGTGTGTGTGTGTGTGTGTGCGTGTGTGTGTTTGTGTGCACAAGCACCAGCCAATCAACCAGTAGCAATTATTTCTCTGAAAAGGACGGTGAATATTCAGCTTCTTCCAATCAAGCAGCATTACGACAGCCGGCCAGTTTGATCACAGTTAATCAATTTTTCAGCCACTACAGAATTAATGACACGACCTGAACTCTTTGGATAACGAGACCTGGAGGCGTCCGAACAAATTCTAACTTCTATTATCTGACACCTCTCAAGTTGCTCACTGAATGCAACTTGACTGCAGAAGAAAAGGAACCAGGTTGTGTTTTATGAGTTTCTGTGAAGAGATGTGAAGGTTATAGCAGTTATTCTTGTGTTGAAGCAGGATGGGAATGAGTAGATCCAGGGCTTATTAACGTGAAAGCTGTTTTCATCAAATATATAGAAGGCATGCTGTGTAATTTATGACATGGGCACAGTGTGTTGCTGTATCCTCTGTGTGCACGCTCAATCAAACTACCCAGCGATTCTCAGAAGTCACATTCACTCAAAGAGGCCGCTGATGAAACTAAATTTGCTTTACATAAAGTAGGAAGACAGAGATTTTTTTTTAAGGGAGATGAAATACAATCAGTATGATCCTATAATCACCTCATGATTTTGGGAAAGCAGACTGGATGAGCTGTAAGCCCAGCTCACTCATCACCTGCACACACACTCTACTTAAATCTGATTCATTTTAATACCGGCGTATCTACGACATGAAAGGTTGCTGACGTGCATCGCAGAATGAATGCAATGGAATCACAAACATATTCACAGCTGCAAGCCAGAGTGCTACTTTCTTTATCCTCGCAAACATGCACAGCTTTCTGACGGCGTAAACAACTTTGTCAAAGAGTAAAAGAGGTGAATCACCTGGCAGGTTACAGCCTGTCTCTATACAACCAACATAAAGAATAACTTTACGACACACATTCCATGTCTTAAGCTTAGCTGCAAAACTATTATCTTGTGCTTTCAGCCCACACCCACCACAGTTACACAAACATGTGAAACGCTGAAGCTTCTGATGCCTGGCAGACAGACTGATTCCTGATGTGCGTGTGTGTGTGTGTGTGTAAAGACCAGGCAGGACAGGATCCAGCACTTTAAAATCATGCTGAAGGCAAGGCTATACGTGTGGCTTTGCCTCAAGCCAGTTCAACTGCGTTAACAGTGACGTGCAAACAAGCTGCGCTCAAAGACAGCTCTCCCACAGTGAGACTTCCCCCGTAACCTTGAAAGCCGAGTGCTGCAGTCGGTGGAAGACATTAGCAGTGACAGAGACAGACTGAGCTCTGGAGGGATTGACAGACTCAGACTGACAGCAAGAGAAACACAGAGAAGTATTGTCCACCGTGGAGATTAAAAGCTTTGCTCTTGACTTGCCTTCCACCAATTCAAATCTAATACCGTCTCCTGGATTAGCCCAGAACCTTTTTAAATCCCACTTACACACACAACAGCACGGCAAGACGTGGACCCAGAGAGGACGGGGGGCAAAGTCAAGAGAAGAAGGGAGAAAGTGAGGTAGAGGGAAGCTTGTGTCTTACCCTCTCTCCACTGTTCCTCCGTAGAGTCCCCACCGGCAGCTTGAGCATCAGCCGGCGGGTTCTCCCAGGCGTCACCGCTCCCTGGACCACCATAGCTCTCTCCAGAGTGTGCGTGTCCGTGGGCGTGCGAGCATGTGTGCATGAGGTGGGTGTCCTCGCCGTCCCGTCCAGTCTGGCAGCCGGGGATCACGCGAGCTGTGCGCGTGGGTGTGTATGAGGAAAGAAGTGTGTGACGTGCAGCCGGTCCTATGTGCCTCTCTCTGTTTCTCTTAGAGTTAAAACACTTCCCATTCTGCTCGGCTCGGCTACGCTCCACTCTGCCTCTCCAGAGGTGAATGAGTGTGAGAGAAAGAGAGACAGAGTGAGAGAGAAAGAGTGTGTGAGAGGGAGCAAGCTTTGTTTCCCTCCTCTCTCTTCTCCGGCAGCTCCCCCTCCCTGCCTCCCACACTCACTTCCTTCAGTTGGGGGCTTAACCAGGTCACTGGATTAATGTGACGTTACGGCTGTTATTAGCATACGCGCTCGTCTCACGTGATGCAATAATAATTGTGTGTAAGCATACATACCCCCACCATCCACACACGCACACACACTCAGCCCTTACAGGGGATCACGTGGGGAACCTCAAAAGGAATATGGGATGTTTTGCCATCTGGTAGGGAGATTATCTTCGAAATCCCACATCCAGCTTTCTCTCCCTGCACTGTCTGGACTAGGACACAAAGAAGGGGGAACACACACACACACACACACACGCACACACACACACACACACACACACACATCCTTGCAGTCATGCACACACAATGCTCATGCATGCAAATATTGATCATCCTATCACTTGGTTCATCATCTGCATGCAGAAGAAGTGTGAAAATTGGCCTGATTTTTGCTTTTTTTCCCCCACAAAGTTGTGACAAGCATGGACTTTTTTTTTTTCTTAGCTGGGAGGCTCCAGCAGAGATCTTTTATCATGAAGGCTCGTGCAGCCACTGAGAGCTGAGTCAGTGCTCTGTGTCCACCGCGGTGGTCTTTACATGTCCATTAAGGCTATTGGACTCATGAGTTACAGCAGCGCCTAGTGACTTACTGTCATATTCACATCATCACTCACCGCTGAGCTCTGTGTGCCTCTGTACATCAATACCCAACTGTCAGCTGATTAACTTAAGTGGATCAACGCACACACACATATGTAGGCTATGAACGCAGATGTCCAGTGTGTGTGCACACATACAACAGCTAACATCTTGTGTGGGCTAGCTATTACAAGCCAGCAGGACTGTATTATAATCAGTGTGATTCAACTTTGTTATCAAAGTCCTCACGTGACTGGGTCAATGTGTATAAAATCAGATTACAGCCACCAGTCAAAATGAGCAATCAAGCAGATCTTTTCCATCCCCCATATCATTTCTTTAAGTGATGACCCCGACAGCTTTAGTGACATGATACTCTACATGTCTCACACACACACACACACACACACACACACACACACACACACAAAAATGCACACATTGTGCTAAAGCTGCGCGCGACAAGCATACAGCAGAAAATCATCTGCAGTGGTAATCCCCAGCAAGCATTATTTATTCAATACCCTGGCCCACATCAGCATGAGTGACTGTGGCCTACATGAGAAATATCAGAGGGCTATTTATAAACTTGGTTTGCAGACGTCCAGGTCTTGCAGATGACACTAGAGGAACTGAAAAAGGAACCCAAAAAAAGCACCATTTGTTTCTCCTTCTGTGTGTGATGTTAATTCAGATTGCTCGATGACAGAGATTAACAGCCACTGCTGATTCAGGAGACGAAACCTCACTGCTTTTATCTGCAGCTCGTATGACACCTTGACAGGGATATGACAACACACACTCCTAATTGAACAGTTTAAGTGTGCTTTGTGTTCGTTTGTTCTCCTGCGCATGCAGACAGCTCTTGCTTTTTTTTTGTAACTTAAATTCACTGCTTCAAATCCAGTGAGGTGATAAACTCCTCGTCTTTACAGGAGGAAAGGAAACAAACAAAAAAAAGAAAACCAACAACGCTATTCTTGATGCCTCGGGCTTGATGCACAATGACCCATTTCAGTCAACAAGCATGCAAAAAATAAAGGCAAATGGGATTTACGCTTGGTAATAAAAATATGTGGAATACTGCCTACACAATGAGGCATAATAATACAAAAAAATTGTAGATTCTGACATGCATCACTGTACTGCATCAGTTTACACCACTGTCCTGCAAACAAAGCGTCTGGACTGTCTGGGTTTTATTTCTACTGCGTGTTTGTGTGTGTCTGCTTCGTCTTTGTTCATAGTTGTAATAATAAGAGGCAATGGTTAGACTCCTGGAGTGGTAACGCATTAATTTACCCAGATAACACAGCCAGTCTCTGCCCACGGCTGTCTGACTCATCCCTATGGTCCTGCTCCTCGCTGAGTTTGTGTCTTTGTGTGTGTGTGTGGGTGTGTCGGAGGAAATGCCCTCTAGCTGGTCTCCTCTCTCCTCGTCCCAGGCAGTGAGGAAGGGGGTTGAATGTTTATGTTCCAAGACTCTACAAATTACAAGGAGTTGAGTTACACAGCGCCATCGCACTGCAGATGCACGGTCCTGTAGCTACACAATACCACCCTGGTAGCCTAAACTGAATCCATTTCTCACTGTGTGTTTCTGCAGCCACTGTTGTCTTTCTCTGTCTCAATGGGATGAGCAGAAAGTGGGGTCCCTCCCACCCTTCATCAGGCCAGAACCAATCATAATGACTTCTCCACAGGGGAGCATCCATTTCAGTTATCATCCGCTCAGCAGTGTCTTTGTAACACGGCCTGGGAAACACTTTTACATGCTCATAGAGACTTTTTTTTCAGTAAATGGGGACATTTGTGTTACTCATTTTGAAAACTGGGACGCGTTTATATTTCAGAGAGATTTGGTGGGACACTGGGACAGGTTGTCCCGGACAAACCGTGTCGCTCAGCACAACATCTGCTCAACCTGCTGTGAGGTGACTGTGTGCACACAGCATATCTGCTTGTGTGTCTTTTAAATATGATTACATTTCAGCCAAAGGCACAGAATGTAGACAAAAAAAACACATCTTTGAATGCACTCTGCAACCTTGATGGTGCATGAATGTTGCCCTGAGAAAAATAACTGTGTCTTTGGCTGGGTGCAGTCCACATCCTCACTCACACACCACCATTATACACTCATTCATGCCTTAATGGAATTAGAATATATCATTCAAATGGGCCAATCAGTAGTCTATTATGACGGCAGCCACAGTCTTGAATGGGGCGCGAGATGTGCAATTTGCAGCAGTGAATAGCATACAAGCCTCCTGAATTATTCACCCAAGTGTACTGAGAAGCCTCTGCATGTGCTGGGCCAGTCAAGATCAGAATCTGGACCGTGCATGCTGCAGAAATTGAATGCTGAATAATAAATAGTGAATTAGTTGTGTTGGATAATGTCTAATAATAATAATAATAACAGTAAAAAGGTAATTGTCCTTTCGGGTGAGTCTGTAGTCAAAGTGAACTAAAGAGGTCAGGAGTGACACAGCTGAAATCACACTTTATTCTTTATTCCTAACAAGTATTGTCTGTAGCCAAACCATGACATTGCTTATTGTTGAGTCACAGCACCGGTTCTCTCATTACAGTAAACATGGGTACTGCAGTTCATTTTGAATTAATACAACATACACTGTCCTGGTCATATACGAACCAAGTGTGTATTACTCCACGACTGAAAATAGTCCTCCTGTTTGAGAAAGGTTTGATAAAAATCACTAGCCTGACAAGCCAAACTATGACATCAAATGTATAGTCTGGGGGCAGTCCATAGACAGAGTTGAAGCCTGTGGGTGGGATCAACCGTTGTCATTCAAACTACCTCTGCACGTAATAGGCCAGCGCTATGACCAATCAGAGCAATGGACAATTTGACGTATTCAGAGCCCGATTAGCTACCAGTGCAGCCAGCTGGTTTATTAGACTTTTATCGTTACCGGTCGGCAATACAGCAAATACATCCTTCTTTAAAATGACTGAATTGAGTGCTTCTTTCTGCTCAACTTTCAAAGAAAAGCCCAAGTCTAACTCTTCCAAAATCAATGACAGAGCAGAGTCAAACGACTGCTGTTCCTTAGCCACAGCCATCTTGGTTGTTTTCCTATCTCCAGCATCACGCAGCCCTGTCGTCATCGTCACAGTATCCAGCCCAAAGGCATTGGGGCTGAATGCCGATGAGAGCGCAAGTTAATATCCATCCATTTTCTACAGCTTAACCTTCAAGTTAATATATAATAATAATTATGAATGGGGGTGGCGGCACGGTGGTGTAGTGGTTAGCACTGTGACCTCACAGCAAGAAGGTACTGGGTTCGAATTCCGGGCCCGGGGCCTTTCTGTATGGAGTTCTGCATGGGTTTTCTCTGGGTACTCCGGCTTCCTCCCACCATCCAAAAACATGCATGGAGATTAGATTAATTGGCTAAATTAAATTGATTGTAGGTGTGAATGTGAGTGTGAATGGTTGTCTGTCTCTATGTGTCCTGTGATGAACTGGAGACTTGTCCAGGGTGTACCCTGCCTTCTGCCCTAAGACAGCTGGGATAGGCTCCAGCTCCCCTGCGACTCTATGAGGATAAGCGGTAGAAAATGGATGGATGGTTGAATTATGAATAGACAAAACCTTTGTTGCATGTTGTTTTCCGTCTGTCTTCATTTGACTGGTAACAAATGATGGCAAAAATTCCAGGAAAAACTCGTTAAAAAACAGGGACAAGCGAGGCAGAGAAAAGTTGTGCCTTGGTGCTGAAATGACCTGACATTGTGACTCCAGCCAATCAGTAATAAGAAAGAAAGAAAAAAGGAAGGTCAGCTTGAACAATTTTATCACTGGGCAGAGAACACACCCATTACATAAGAGAGTGGTCACACATAATGCAGCAGCCAGTCAATAGCTTCTATCTGACACAGCAATCTACAGAAGCAAAAGGGAAAAGCACGCTGGAGAATAGGCCATGTGCACATAGACACGCATCACAAGTACAATGCAGAGAGAGAGAGAGAGAGAGAGAGAGAGAGAGAGCAGACTGAATGCTCCCACAGACCGCAGGCCCTTTGTGGCCGACCAGCTCTCCCAAAGATATGAACTAGTGTTTTATGACTGCTGGAAAGACAGCAGACAGTGCTGAAAAGAGCAGAGCAGCACAGCTGTGATGGAAACAATCCCATCCAGCTGAGATCTTCCTCTGTCAGAGGAAGAGAAGGGGTGGGGGTGGATGGATGGGAGGAAAGTGAGAGAGAGCTCTGCCTCCAGGCCTGCATCAGAGGGGATGAGGATGTTGGGGGAAGATGACTGCGTGGGGGGGGGGACATTTGTGGGGTGCATGAGGAGGAGATTCAATTAAATTACACAAGGATCGAATGCATTTTTAATCACGCCGCTTCATTTCCTGACGTGACTGTCAGCCTTTGTGTGAGGCCGAGAGGCAGCCATCTCTTTCTCTCCGTCCTCCCCTTGCAGCACACTCAGCTTCAGCAACACAATACAGCAGTTTAGGCAGGAGCTCACATAATGCCACAGTCTGGAGCCAGAGAGAAACCTTATTCACATCCAAGGGTCACTGTGTATGTGGCTGTGATGCTATGTCCGTCTACCAATGGTAGTGCTTCATAAAATTATGAGCTGGATTTTCCCACCATGTTTCTGAATTCTGAGCTGGTAGGCACTTTGTCACCATGTCGTGTGCAGCGGTGTGCATTGAATCTATGATAACCATCTTGAATGCAGGAGAAATAAAAGTGTTGACCTGAAAAAAATCTGCAAGAAGACGCCGGCTTCTACTATGTTTCCCTGCAAGCAGTCAAGGCAACAAAATAGTGACCTCCTTTTCTTGTAGTAAGAAAAGGTTGTAAAGGAAGCTCGTTGACTCAGATCCTCTCTGCTCCCCTGAATCATTCATATGTGCTGCGGTGCTAATGAAAATAGCTGTGCACTCGGCTTATGCTCCAAGCCGATGAGCATCATCATAGATAGGGCTCTGGAGGTCCTTCTCTACGGGAGGATGGAGAAGCACAAGTCATTATTCTAATGACCCTTAATATTGCTCTAACGACTCTCATCTCTGCTGGGTTAGTCCACACACACACACACACACACACACACACAAATGTTTAACACTAACATCTAGTTCAAGTTGATCCTGTTTTGGAATATATTTTCAGTAATATAAGATGCCTGATGCATGACACACGTCTGCTGCTGGTAAGCCATCCCATAAAACTATTTAATTCACCCTGCCTTCATTTGATGGTTCACTGAGACGGGCCTCTTCTTAGCTCATGTCTGCATGTCTTAACAATCGACAGTATGTGTGTGTGTGTGTGTGTGCACATGTGTAGCTGGATATGCGCATGCATTGCCATATGCACAGCAAGCAAGCAGTTTGGATAGGATGAAGGCAATTTGAATATTTCTCATTTAAGTATGCAAAGTGGCCCCTCTGTTTTCCTGCCTCTTCCAACAATTAGAGAAAATAAATAAATAAGCGGTCTAATTAGGATACTGAGTGGAAATGTAGAAGAAGGAAGCATTTTCGTGACTGCTGTTTTTTTTTCCATCTCACATGACATGCATGAATTTATAATCCAAATCCTGTTCTGGACATAAACACTCATCTTTATTGCTTCAGTTGCAAATCATTTATTGGATATATGAAAATGACCACATCTCCCAAAATGGGTTTCTGGATTCAGGAAGCATATATCTGCATATGTCAGTGACATCGATGCCTCGTAGCAGTGGACTGAGTGCTGATAGAGTTCACTGGAGGTACAGTATATATCCAAGGACAGATTACTGTTTCCTCCAACAGATGCCTGTGCCTGTAAACAATGTTAAAGGGAAACAGCAGCTTAACGACCAAACTCATTACAGCAACCAGCAGATCAAAGCAACCAGGGATTCTGATGTCTCCTACTGTGTGTGTGTGTGTGTGTGTCTGCAGAGGTAGACTGCATGTGCTGCTGCACATTATTATATCTAAATGTGTGTGAGTGCATGTTTGTGTGTCTGTGAGGGCCGCAGCATAGAGCAGTTTTTCATTTCCACAGCCCGAATGTTTCGTAAACCACAGGGGCCTGAGTAATCTGCCTTTAACCAAGCGTCACGGGCAATAGAAACCTGACAATCACATCCATCAGACTTTTCCTCCTCGTTCCCATTCCTCTTTCATCACTCATTTCCTCATTCTCAATGCTCACTTCCTTCACTTGGAGATTTCATTCCTTCCTAATCAAAAGATTTATGGCTACATGCAGATAAAGATGAAGGCTGCAGACCACAGGAAGCATAAATAAGCCCAGTACTGTGATTTAATACTTCAGAGTCAGTTGAATGAAAGCTCCTCACATGCTGAGTTAACATTCCCAAAGTCTTAACTCAGTGGGCTAACTCTGTGTTGAGTCATGTATTGGCCATGTAGTCCAGGTTACATTCCTGGTCAGCCAGCTAATTCCCTGGATCTCTCTATGCAGAGTTTGATGTTTAATCAGCATATTTTTTTTGTTGGTGCCAATTAATGAGAGAGCATCTGGAAAAAAATGTGAACATATGTTGGCCTCTAGTCTCCCAACTGCAATTATGCAGCAGAGAGGTCACCCATATGAAACACAAAGAGAAGAGAGAGGAATGGTGACAGAACACAGATGCATTCAGTTAAATACACTTCATGATGCTGTGATTAAAAACTAAATTCAACAAAAAAAAAGAGAACACTTACAAAGACATCCATAAGCATGTGCTCCAGGGTCACCTCTAAGTCCTCGAGTCGTGCTGAAAGAGTCATCCTTTAGCGGATCGCAAAAAGGCACCAAAAAATAATTAAAAAAAACAAACTTACAGACTCTCCGGCTTACTGTCTTTTTTTTCCTCTCTGCTATTATATGCAATTACAAGATCCTGACGGATGACTTAAACAAGGTAGTAAAGACATTGAATTCTCGAGATGATCGTGCCGTGCCCGCCTCGTTCCAGCCTAATTTGTCCACGTTCTCCACTCATTTTCCATCCAAGACTGCTTCCCAAACGACCAACAGTAGTGCAAATCTGATAAACAAACATCTACCTCCACCAGACTTGGCTCTGTAAACTGCCCAGATCTCGGTTGGCGATCCAAATGTTTCCTAAAAAGAGTGGGGTGGGGGCTCCTCTCAAAGTGCGTTGAGCAGCCTATGGCTACTGTTGAGGATTTGTGACAGACTAGCGCTTTGTGGTCCCTTCTTCAGATCTGAGATATGATCCATGGTTGAGATAAAGACTATGACAAATCCCTGGCAGAGGGTGGGTCTCACTGTTAGGATACACTGAAGAGAACGAGGAGGAGGAGGAAGCCTAAGTTTATCGCCAGAGAAGCGACAACTATGGAGTCATACATCTTAATTTTGTTATTTATCTGACATCCTCTAAGTGTTTTGAACAGGACATCCCCACCCTTTTTTTTCCACTTTCTCTCTCTCGCAATTTTGCTCGTTGTCCTTTCAGGTCTCTGTCCACAGTGGACGTCTTTGTGTGGAGGGAGAGCCTGGGGCAGCTGATGCCCAATTCTGGGTGCTCTTGGCTGGGGTCATCTTCTCTCACACTGGGCCTCTCATCAATGGGCCTTTGTAAAGGCCTCATTAAGAACTGGCCCTGGATGCTGAGGCTCCAACAGACACACAGGGGCGAAAATAGCGATATGGCCTGGATCTATGACTGGAAGCTTATGTAACTGTGGTGGGAGGGGTGGATGGGGTCTGCAGAGGACAGGGCATGTGGGGTAGAGGGCTGATCAGGATGGAGAGGGGTGAGAGGGACAACAAGGGTGCAAAACAGAGAAGGAAATGATTCAGTGGGGGAGGAAAGGAAGCAGAAGAAAAGAAGGGAAGCCAAGGGACGAAGGATGTTGTTGGGACGCTTCATGGGGAGGGGTTGTTTTTGTTTTTCTGGCAAATGCTGGAATGTACCCCCACTATTCTCCCTGTGTTAACCAAAGAGACCAAGCCAGACTGCGGGGGTATGGAGGCTACATCGACACAGAATATGACTGAATACAATAACGAGCTGTAAGGAGCACAAACTTTATTTATATGCTGGAGTAAAAATCAGGTTATCACAGGAAACCTGACCATGCAACATGTGATCACATTTGTCTGCCATCCTTTAGATATTTATTTTTGTGTATTTCTGATTTAAAATGCTGGCTCTTATGCTTCTTTTTGAATGCTGAAAGGGAGAGGCTAATGGTTACTTCCTTTCTTTCAAAATCAATCCCCATCATTCCTTTTATTCCATCTCTCATATTTAACCTTTTTCCACCTGCTACTTCCTCTCTTCTCTCTTTCTGACTTCCTCTCTTCCTCAGCCCCACTCGGAAAAATCCCTCTCAATCGTATCTTTCCCTTCTGTCCTCTTGTGCCCATGACCTTTGCCCTCTGACCTCTCTCAGGTGTGAGGTCGGCTGATCAGTCCTCACAACTCGGCGATGAGGAGCACTGGGGTGTGACCGAGTCCATTGCGCACACACACACACACACACACACACACACACACACACACACACACAAACACATATCACTGGGTGTTAAGCATAAAGTGCACAGATCCATCAGTCCTTTGTTGCCCTCAGGAGGCTTCCCTGTCTTCCTGAACCCGCTCCTAATGCTGCCTGCTGTGAATATGTAACACCCCGTCATTAATAACTCTGAAATATCCCTCTAATTCTCATCTGCATGCTGCTCATGCATTATAAATCCCCTCCAGCTTGGTGACGATGGACAGTATATGGCCACTAAGACGTGAAGCAGGTGGCATGTGGAGACTGAATGCAGTGAAGAGTGATGAAAGCAGCAGGTACCCCATCTAAACCAGCACTCAACACTATAGAGGGGCTTAGGCCCCAACAGAGAGGCAACACAGGACAGCATGTTACACTGCGACTCCTTGATACGGTTAGGGTTAAAACCAGATTTCTGTGTAGCTTCTCTCTGTCTGTGTGCGTGTGTGTGTGTGTGTGTGTGTGTTATGGCAGCGAAGGTAATGGACTGAATGGTTGGTGTGATGTTTACAACAGTCATCATAACAGAGCGAGCTAAACATCATCTCACCTCTTCACATAATACACAGAAGGGAAACACATTTTGTTTCATTATCACACACACACACACACACACACACACACACACACACACACACAGACACACACACACACAGGAGCACAAACACATTACTGTGTGATTTACACAAAAGAGGGAGTTTGAACTGCCAGGCTGTTTCTACTCAGATTTATCTGAATATAAAGGTGTAATTTACAAAACTCCCCAGTGAACACACACTGCCTCATGCACACATAAATAAACAACATTATATAGATTTATAGAGCCAATATAAAAACATAATAAAATGGCAGCGAATTGAACAAATAATCACCATCTACATCAACTGGTGTTAACCAAAAATCACCTTCACTACATTTGACACACTACCTTCAGATGAAATGCACTGAAGCAGTTCAGGTCTGAGGAGATTTTCCATCTGTCTTCACCACCGGCTTCCTCATGGACATTCACTGTCCCAGTAATCCAGTAAGCAGCAACAATGTCAGAGTGGCGGTTACAGCAACAGCTCAGTCTGTGCATCACAAAAAACTGGCCTCCTTTATTCTGATTGATAGTATAGCACTTGGAAGTCCAATTGAGTTGGCATCCACCGAGAAGAGCAACTGAGGATAGTTTTTGGTCTTTAGTTCTACTTTTAAGTGTGTGCGCAGAGCGAGTGTCAGCCTGAGCCTCATTGGTCGTAATGTCCACCTGGCTTGGAGAATACGGATATGTGCTAATCAAACTCTGGGCAAGCTTCCAAGTGGTTTGAGGTTTGCGCACATACACTCAAATAGTAACTATTCCAGACATGTCGATAAAGCCTCTTAAGCACCTGTTTGCAACTAACAGTCTAAAGGGTTTACTGCCAGTCTTACACACCAGACACATCACATAGCTCACCTGCTCACGTGTCCAGCCAAACATCCTTAAATGGCTTTATTGACTCAATGTGTGTCATATTTTGAGTTTACTATCCTCCTCCGAGTTCACCACTCTGCCTGTAAGCGTCATCATTATTAGCGCAGCTTCATTTAATGTTTTTTTCTCCATTGATGTCTTTTTTTATGTCAGCCTCCAGTAACAAAGGTCAGTGAGTGCAGATAAATGGAATTTTGCCTTGTCATTCCCCGCAGCAGTGTTAGTAATCTGAATTTTGCAGTGTCACTCCGCACCCCAAATCTGTCATTCCATATTACAGTCAATGGGTCTCTATTAGCGCAGGCGTGTGTGTGTGTGTGTGTGTGTGTGATTTCTAGAAAGGTCTGTGAGAGGAGAGGCAGGTGCACTCTACTATCTCATGTCATTCTTGCTGCAGTGAAAGTCACCTTGGATTGTAGTCGGACCCATTCAAGCTCAGACTAAGCGGAGCACATGCTCTTTGAACTATTTCAGGAGAAAAATGAAAAGAATATCTGAAATGCAGCGAGATCAAAAGGCATTCACAAAACAAACACACACCTTCTGCCTGCCACACACCTTTCTAACTTGGTCATGGCTTTGGCCTTTCCTGTCCCACCACAGAGTGAATGAGCGTTTGAGAGGCACTGAGCAGACAGAATGCGACAGAAGCATATTTTAGAGGCTGGTTGTATGAAAGCGGTGGATTGAGTCACGCTCTTGCATTTTCTGCCCCAGTAAACTTAGCCCAGTTTACCCAGTGCCGAGGAGGCTTCCCAGCCTACGCCATGCACAGAAATAAGACACAGCTAGATGCACACGTACTCACCAACTGTTAAGTTGATATGAAAACATGTTGTTTCCCTGACACTGATTTAACAATTAACACTGTGGTAGGCATGCCCGTCTGTCAGCAAGTCTACACAACTTTTATGAATTACTCTAGCGTGCAAACAGCACGCTCACATCAGCTTAGGATCAAGACATGCATGTGAGTCCCCATCCCCAAAGTCCACACATGATTAGGAATCTGATTTGTAGTAACGCAAGTTTTTAATGTTTGATGATACAGCTACATATTTAATCTTTACAGGGCAGATCATGAGGGGAAATGGGTTATACATGATTGTAGTCCCAGGGGAATGAGGTGAGATACTGGGAAAAGGGGGAACATGGGTTAACATAATTTAGTGTGCGTGTGTATGTGTGTGTGTGTGTGTGTGCGTGCGGGCTTTTACAACGTGAACTGAGAATTTGTAATGGATCCCTGTCCCATATGTTCATTATTTACTATATAGTGGTTGAGGGCTGCATCATCTTCAAAACCAGATGTATTAATCTATATCCTATATTCACTGGGATTATTTCCATTATAACTGAAACAGGTGATTTTTTTTTCTTTTCTTTTAGTCTATGAAATGTCAGAATACTGCTTAAAAACACAGATAGATAGAATAGAATAACGCTAATCTGTGTTGAAATCATCATCAGGAAAGCTAGTTAACGTTAGCAGTTAGCAGCCAGGATTGATAACAAAAACAGCAGGCAAATGGCAAAAAGGATGGCCTTTATTGTTATACTTTTTTTTTTTTCCTATTGTATTGAACTGACTATCGAGAATTTCACTGGTATTACAAAATTCCTGGTGTCACACACGAGAAGCTACAACCAGTGAACGCATTTCTGTGAGCTTTGACTAAATAATCAATTGATCGATTACTCTTTGTAGCACTGAGGCCAACTACTGAAACCCCACACACTAATGTAGTTTTCCTGCACTCCTCACACTCCAGCTAAAGTGTTGTCATTCCTCAGACCTTTGCGTAATACTCATTTGTCTACACGCAGGATGCAGCTGTGCTTATAACCTTGTAAACCTCTCAGTCCCTCTGAACTATACAACTCTCCTTCTTTATGGACAATGAATCATTATGATCCCTCGGGCATGCAAACCACAAACTAACAAAGTATGTGCACGGACAAATGCAAAGTACAAAGAGGATGCACCTGCGCACACCGTCCTACACCCACACACGTACACTTGCATTTCCTTGTTCTTCTAATGAGCCATCATGACCTCATCAGTCTATAACCCACAACACACATGCATGCCGAAATCTCACAGGAGTGTAGTAACCCAAGCCAAACTGTGCCAGCTCCACCTCTTGCTGCAGGCATGGGACTAAGCTGCTCGTTACTGTACAGATGGGCCTTACATCTCTGACAGGTGCACTGCTGCCACGCAAACCAGTGCTGTATACTGGTCAAATGACTCAACCAGATTGTCTTTGTTAATGTGCAGAGGAGGAGGAGGAGGAGGAGGAGAGTCCTTGGGGTTCAGTGAAAGACAGGTGTAATTTGAGGAGATCATCTCCACCTCCTGGTCTTACTCCAGGCCATCCCTGTCATTATTGTGAAGGTAAAATGTGGAATCACAGCAGTACAGTTTGTGTCTCTGTGGTTTTCTATTGATTAGTTTAAAGTATTGGTGGTCAGCCACTACTCTGCATGTTTTACAACATTTAATCATCGTATCCATGAGAAGGAAGCGGAGGGGGAGTGGGCCGACAGACGGGGGCCAGACTGGCCTCCCTGAGGCTACAGCCTCCTCTGTACTCCCCTGCTAAACAGACCAGTCACCTCGCACCCTTCTCCTGCCGTTGTCCCTGCTACACCTCCTCACCTCCACAGCAGTCAGACAAAAAGATGTGCTGTGACAGGCAGGCCGGTTTCACTCCAAGCCAAGGTCCTGTCCCTTGGTATTTACCACTTATTTACATTCAGCTCATATCATCGCCATGGGAACAGAGGATCAGTCAAAGCTACGCAAGAGAAGAGAGGCAGGGGAGAGCTTGGATTGGGCGAATGAAAAATGAAGGACTGGGCGACGAGGGGGCGGATTTATTGGGGGGGGTAAACGTAATAGCCCCTCCAGTAGACAGCAGGGAGTATTGGGACGGCCACTCGGTCACTGACACAACTCATTATTAATCAAGTGCAGCCTTTAACATATGCTTCCCTCCATCCGTCTCTTTGTCCCTCGCTGTCCTCCCCTGACTCCTTCATGTCATTTTCTGTCTCTTGATTTCACTTGCTTTCCCTGCTCTTTGTCTTTCAACCACTCATTGTCCTCCTCTTGGACAGCAGGAGGAGCAGGATGAGGTCATTAATTATACACATAACCATTTCCCTGGTCACCTCACACACACACACACACACACACACACACACACACACACACACACACACACACAGTCCCCTCCTTCCCCACCTGTTCCCCTCCACCAGCCCTGAGAAAGCAGTGATGACGGATGGGAAGAACTGTGGAGTTGTCCAATAAAGCTCTGTTTATTGGGGCCAAATGGCCAGCACACACACACACACACACACCAGACCAGTGCTCTTTGGGCCTCAAGGTCTCTACTTATTGGCTCCATACATCAGACAGGACAAAGCAATGAGGAGGGTTGCTTCTGAGTGACGTGAATGTTAAGCAAAGTCAGGAGTTGTTCTTCACCACTGCTGACCTTCTCAACACTCACTTTCTGTGGAGGAGAGATTCTTCAAACCTACTGAAGGAGCTACAGGAAGAAGTGCGGACACCACTTCAAAAACAGGGCCTGCTCTTCTCTGGTGGATGCAACTCAACTGGACTTCAAAGTGGTTATAGGTTTGTGATTTCGGGAAGCCTTGGGCTAGGTGAGGGGAATCCCATCACACAGCACACTCTGGTGGTTAGAGTATGAAATGCAGATCACTGGTTTAAATCCCTTGGAAAGGGTTAGAAGGGCATGAAATGGCAGAAAAAGAACTTGGGACTTGGGACTTAAGAAGAATTAAACACATTCATAAAGCTTCAAAAAGGCCAAGACTTATAACAAAGCCAAATGCCACCTGGGTACATGTGTAGTGCTATAGTAACAGTCTCATGAAACATCATATTGCAAAATCAACACAATTAAACAGGAATAGTGGGTTCAGATAGTGGATCAGTGCCTATGGGAAACTCATCCCACAAAAAATTATATTACATTTGCTCAGGTGTTTTTCTGCAGCACTATTATTTTGAAACTGCTTCTATTCAAAGCCGTTATAAATAATAATCACTTAACATCCCACTGCACCCACTTCAGGACTTGCAGGGTAACATTCCACATACATTGATGGTGTACTGAATGAAAGGGGTCGGCCTCTTCTTTGTTATCTCTTTTATATTTATGGATTATTATGTGCTGCCTTTCTTTTGTTTGAGCTTAAAATATGTGTGGAAAAAGTTTGCACGTGACAGTTTGAAAATTGAAAAATATTCACTTTATCCAGAATCCCACCATGTGGTTGCCATGCATATTGTAGCTTCTGTTGATGTGTTTTAAGTATTGATTAAGTATTGCAAGTCCACAAAGAGTAGTTCAAAAATCTGATGTCATACAACTTGCAAAGGTGCTTGTACAAACAAGCGCACACAGCAAATAACAACAGCTGTTGCTGAAAACCAGACACATCCACATACAAACACCTCTAGACATATATTAATGACCTTAACTGCAACGGCAGATGCTCACATCTGTGCATGCACACACAAACACACACAGGAGTGAGGTATAAATCTGACACACGTCACATTTAATTGTTCTAACAAACGGTAATGAGAGCATTGGGGTCAGGGAGACACTTAGGATGATGTAAGTATTCCTTGGAGGATGGATGAGCATCAGTCTGGCAACCTTGATTTCATATTTGGGCTTAATTCAGCGTAATGGCAGCTGTCTACACATGGGAGACGGGTGGTAATAGGATACTTGGCATCTGCTGCAGAGTGTATGCAATGAGAGAAACTGATTGGTGGTGAGAAGGAAGATATCTGATGAGAAGGTTGGAATTATTGAAAATCAATGGTTTGTCTCTGCACACAAGTTAAAGTATACATAGTTAAATGACCCCCAATATGTAAGGAATCCCTACCACAGGTCTGTTTTTTAGAAACTCATATGTATTAAATGATTGTTCTCACTGGTGATTTTTCCTTCTGAAAAGCACCAATAAGTGAAGAAAATCAAGAGAGACTGTAAACAATCACCTCCCCCATCCACATCCAATCACCCTGGCACCTTCAACCATCACTGTCACTCATTCTATCACAGCCATTATCCATCCATCCATCCTGAACCTGCTAGCCCCAGCCTTGGTGCTGGGAGGCTGACAAGTCTACATCAATAGGGCTGTCTGATGGTGGCATATATGGGTCCATATTTCTGAAGCTGTGCATGTAGACGTTATGGAGCATGCAAATTGACCAGTGTGCATGCATGTGTTTGTGTGGATGCACTCACTCTGCGTGTGCGTGCCTGTATGTTCGGGGGAAAGTGTTCAATGTCTTTGTCTCCTTGAGCAGCCGTGTATGTAAATCATGAATTAGACACTAGTGTGCTGGAGCATAAAAATTGCAAATGTAAAATCCGTGCACACTCTGTGCCTTTTAAACTAAAATGACAAAAGCATGCAAGAAGGGCAATGACTATGTTGTGCTGGACAAGATACAAATGAAATATATAACATTATGATATGTCGCTAAATGGTTCACCATGTGCTGCAGCTTTGACTTTCATTATCCTCAAGAAACGAGCAAATTCTACAAGGTCAAGGTCTACATGTAGCTTTTTATCCCCACTGAGGTACCTGCATGAATGAAACAAAAAATATATGCTTCTTATAATTTGTGTTTGCTTTCGTTGTGCCCCATTGCAGTTTTTGTTGCTAGTAACTCCCCCTGTTGGCATAGGGAGGACATAGACCTCCAACACTCCACACCAGGAGGCAGTAACTCATCGAGGTGCATGTGATCACCCCTTAACAGTTATACCAGCCAAGCAGTAGCTTTCGGTGCAGTAGAGATATAATCCTTTGTGGCTTCCTATCTGCTATTTGCCAATTACACTCAAAGGGCCAGTGGCCAGAAATGCAGCAGCCAGGAATTGAACCTCTCTGCAGTGTTGGGGGAGTGATTTTCCTCTGCACTTAGCCACCGCTTCAGGCTGCATTTGTATTTGTTATAGAGCAGTATCCATCAGTGCATGAGAATAAGTCAGAGCTGGCCCAGTGCAGTTGCTGCTGCAGACCAAATGTGACCATTAAATGCTGAATTGTTCTATGGTATGTTTTTCTGTTGACATGGATGTCCTAACTCAAGAATTAGGTCCCTCAATACATGTTGTTATTGTGGCTATTTCCTCCCTCTTTTCATCAGAAACACACCTCTCTCTCCCCCCGAGGACTGTATTGACACCACTCTTGCTCATGGTCAGCCAATCATATTTCAGGAGTGCTGCTAGTGACCGCTGACCGCTTCCTCTCTGCTCATGTAAAAAGGTCACAGTTCAGAGCCCAGGGGAGGACGTATAGAGATGGAGGTAGGGGGGGCTTGAAATGGGCCAGAAATGGTGGGCCTAATGTGGGGTGGAGGTGAAAATGGCACAATAAAGAGTGGGGGAAATGCTTTAAAGGGAGTGTGAATGGGGGAGATAAGAGAATAATAAGGTGGGGGGGAGGAAAGAAACTCCCATTTCCTGTGTGTGTGTTTGTATATGCGTAAAATTGTCAGTGCTATGTAGATCTACTGATAGGGTGATGTATGATACCTGCTCAATGCAGGGTCACCCTTTGTCATAGGGGTGACACCACCAATCCTCTGCTCGTTCATCAAAGGTGTGTGTGTGTGCGTGTGCGATTATATTCCAATAGGAAATTCTGATTACTCCGAAGGCTAAAAGCAGTAGTGGGAAAGCTCTCTCTTGGGACCATCCATTCTATGCAATTACACAGACAGAGTCAATATACCTAACAGGACAGCTAGAGGCTCTTTAGTGTGTGGTTTTAACATTGACAGGCAAACACAAGTGCATTTAATTGAAGCGTGGTGTTACAGTGAATTTCTCATTAAAATACTTCTGTCTTGCTGTGTCTTCTACCTATCTTTGTGAACACTTGACTAATTTTACCTCCCATCTTTCAGTTGCCTTTCTTGGAAATCATTTTTAAAAGATGCCTGTCGACTGATGGCAGTCAATGAAGTGGAAAATCTGCACCCCCGTGTTTCCATGACAACACCTAACATTAAGTGCATCACTGGTTTGACTCTGTGGATTCTCAATTGCGCTCTGATTGATCTCATCGTTCGAGCCTCTTCAAGGGGACAAGAGTATATTTGACATGCTTGACACAACAGGGCAACGCAAGCATGCGCAGATGCACGCGTGCACGCGCGCACGCACGCACGCATGCGCGATCAGAGATGGCGTATGGTCAACATGCAGCGCCACATCTTCAAATGGAGGAAGAGAGGCTGAGCTTCAAACAGGGAGCTGTGGGAATATCTCTCAATCTACACGGCATCCCACTGATCTCATCTTACTCAGCAAAGCTACAGTTCTTCCTTTCTTTACCTTTATCCGCCTCCCTGCTGTCACGAATGCACAGATTTACGTCCCAATGGACATTCAAGTCCCATGGTGGGATTGACATTTCCCTTGTTCTATGAACGCTGCATGAAAAGATCTGAAGTTAATAAAGTTATTAAAGATTATTAGCTATATTAGCTTTTTAATATTCCCTTAGCCACGTGTACTCAGGCACACAATTTTTAGCATTATCACCTTATTTTATTTTAATAATCAAAACCAAATTATAAAGACTTCCTTATCATAGTTTAATATACATAATATCTGAAAGGTAAAACTGATGGGTTACACTGAGTTTTACTTTAAATCAAAGTAAATTAAATTAGCCTAAATCACTGTACATAGTGACTATGTTTGCAACATAAAATCTGTTGTTGCCTTGTCCCTAATAGAGATTACCTTGACCATGCACTTAGATGATGACAGCTGGGAGATGGGGCACTGTGTGTGTGTGTGTGTGTGTTTGTTTGCATGTGTCTCAAGTGGTTCCAGACACCCCCCCTTTGCTGCTTACTTTGGCCTTTAAATGTTGCCAGCCAACCTGCTGTGTACTGAATGTGTGTGTCTCAGAGTGGGTTGCCAAAGGCAACCCCACCTTGTGCCGCACATTCAAACCCTGCCTTTCTCTTCTAATTATTTTCATCCAAGCAGCGAGGTGGTTGGCTTCGGGGATGTGGGTCTGATCACTTCCCTTATGGCCCTTCGTCCTCTCCTCCATGCCACCTTGACCTTAACCATCCTGACAGCCAGTATGGGGGGGGACGACATGTGGTACCCAGGGCTTGTAGTGATTTGGGGGGAGGGAGAATGAGTTAGACTATTTGTTTGCATGTGATACAGTGGAGCTAAAGCATCAACAAAGAAGACAAGAAGGTGATAAATGTAATTATGTGTGTGTGTGTGTGTGTGTGTGTGTGTGTGTGTGTGCGCGCGCGCGCGCGTGTGCGTGCGTGTGAAATGGCCATTTGTTAATAGAACAAATATGTTTGTGGGTGAGTTGTGCATGTATGTCCAAGCCCTTGGCCATTTCTGTAATGGCTCCATCTGTCATGGGCAGCTGGACACACACACACACACACACACACACACACACACACACACACACACACACACACACACACAGTCACACACGACCTGAAAGTTTTAGGGATGAGAGAGGCAGAAATAGAAACAGAGAGCAAGCCAGCAGATGAAAGGCAGGAGGAGTGAGAGAGTGATGGAGTGAAAGAGGGAGGAAGTCTCTCTGATTAGACTGATGGGGCACTGATGGGGTTAATCGCTTGATAACTACTCCCTATTGATCCACTAACACACAGGAGGAGTACACTGAAGAGCATCTCACATGCACGCATGCACACACACGTGCACACACACACGCACACACACGCACACACACACACACACACACACACACACACAGATTTGTGTAGAAGATGTGCCATACACCCGCACAAGTTCTCCAGGGGAAGATTTCACAAAGCAAGAGCTCCTTGTTCTACTGACCTATATGCATATATTTATTCCATACAACTGGGGATACCGACAGGGAAGTTGAACTTTCACTTTTAAATCTGCGTGTGTCTTTGTGTTCATATACGCCTGTCTGAATTTGTACTTTCGCTCTCATGTTCGCCCCAGACTGAGAAGAATTGGGTGGTGTGCACAGTTAAGCAGTGAAGAGATGTGGAAATCGTGTGCAATAATGTCTATGTGAGGTAATGTCTTGACTGTCAACCCAAACTACAACATCCCATTAAAAGTACATAAAGAGAGAAGATACAATAATAAAGAATAGGCATGAACATTGTTTATATACGTTGAAGATAACAAATCTGTAACTTCTTTCAGATTCCCACAGGATTACTTTGCTCAAGACGTTCTGTGCGTTATGTGTGTTGACCTGCTTTTCTGTAGTATGTAATGACACAAAGGCAACGCAAGATGCACAGCTCACTGATGCTTATTTTATCTCATTTTTCTGCATCACTGCCCATTACTGTCATCCCAAATAAAGAAACAGAGAGGAAGAGTGGGGGGGTGGTGAAAAGATGCTGGAGCAAGGTAGAAGAAAGCAGCTTTGAGGAGACAACTCATCTAATGTCCACTAGATAGCCTACACAGCCATCTCAGCACTATTTTCCCATTTTAGTGAGCTGCGGATTAGGAGTAGTGCAGCTTTCAGGATATAGCTATTCCCTGTCTGTTATGTTGGGGTTAAGATCACCTTTTGTGTATCCCTGAAGACCTAGAGACATACTGCCCTACAAAGACAAGAAGAAATAGTTTTTTTTATCTTTTGAAACGTGAAAAATACTGAATGGGGTTTTGGTTTTGGTTTTGGAAAAGCTATTAATGGGGCACTGTCACCACTTTTATATCAAGGCAGGGATAAACTTTGAAGTAATGTGTCTCAGATTTGCTACAGATGCTTTGCTGTTCCACTGCGAAACACCCCAACATTGCTTCCACTTTGCTTCCCTATTTACTTTTCTCATATCTGCTGCTGTTTACAAGTAAACTGAAAGACATAAGACACAAAACATTTCACAAATCTCAGATGCTGTTTTCACTAGACTCCTCTTTTTATCTCTCAGGCTGTGAAAAGGCACATTAAAAGTGAGATTATGCAGTGTAAACTTTGAGAGACTCCTGCACTGGCTCATTAGGCTGTGATTCATTCATATAAATCTACTTAAATGACTCTGATGCCAAAACTGACATTGACTGTGAGGCATGTGAAGCTCAATGTGGCTGATGAAGATAAATGCAAAAGTCATTTAGCCACTGAAAGTGATTCCCACAGCTCTCGGGCAAATCTGGCCAGGGTGGCACACAGCAGAGATATAGCAGGCTTGATTCCACGCCATAACTTTGAAGCCAAGTCTATCTCCAAACAGCCCGCTAACACTCCTCTCTGGATTAAATCATGGGCCGATCTGCAAATACCAATTACAGTGCTCGTGTTAACTGCCAAATACATCTCGAGGGGGCCGACAGACAGACAGGCAGGTGGGCAGACAAACAGGACGGAGAGGCGAGGAGACAGACGCACTGTTGGCTTAAACGCAAAAGAGAGAGAGGGGCTCATACTGCACAGGGAGGGGAAGCTACGATGAAACGAAGGGAGGAGGAAGGGCAAGTTGTAAAGGTGAGGGAGGAGAGGTGAGCAGACGGGTGTACTCGTGTGTGACAACACCATCAGGTCATCCCAGTGGCTTAACCCCTTCAGCACCATCTCGAGTCTTGTGGAGGAGACACTATAGAGTGAATACACTACATTGCCAAAAGTATTCGTTCACCTGCCTTGACTCACATATGAACTTAAGTGACATCCCATTCCTAATCCATAGGGTTCAATATGACGTCGGTCCACCCCTTACCGCTATAACAGCTTCAACTCTTCTGGGAAGGCTGTCCACAAGGTTTAGGAGTGTGTTTATGGGAATTTTTGACCGTTCTTCCTGAAGCGTATTTGTGAGGTCACACACTGATGTTGGACGAGAAGGCCTGGCTCTAATTCATCCCAAAGGTGTTCTATCAGGTTGAGGTCAGGACTCTGTGCAGGGCAGTCAAGTTCATCCACACCAGACTCTGTCATCCACGTCTTTATGGACCTTGTTTTGCGCACTGGTGCACAGTCATGTTGGAAGAGGAAGGGGCCAGCTCCAAACTGTTCCCACAAAGTTGGGAGCATGGAATTGTCCAAAAGGTCTTGGTATGCTAATCTGAAGGCCACATGAAGTTTGGAGGTCTGCAGTGATTGACTCTGCAGAAAGTTGGCGACCTCTTCGCACTATGCGCCTCAGCATCCGCTGACCCCGCTCCATCAGTTTACGTGGTCTACCACTTTGTGGCTGAGTTGCTGTCGTTCCCAAACACTTCCACGTTCTTATAATACAGCTGACAGTTGACTGTGGAATATTCAGGAGCGAAGAAATTTCAAGACTGGATTTGTTGCACAGGTGGCATCCTATCACAGTTCCACACTGGAATTCACTGAGCTCCTGAGAGCGACCCATTCTTTCACAAATATTTGTAAAAGCAGTCTGCATGCCTAGGTGCTTGATTTTATACACCTGTGGCCATGGAAGTAATTGGAACACCTGATTCTGATTATTTGGATGGGTGAGCAAATACTTTTGGCAATATAGTGTATGTGTGAGAGAATACAATCAAATATATATATATATATATATATATATATATATATATATATATATATATATATATATATATACATATGCAAATGTCCACATGGGATGCATCCAGGATTTATTTTTGTAGTACAGGTCTGTACTGGTGGCGATAAAGTAAGGAGGGGGGAAGGGAGGGAAGTACCAGAGAGAGCCAGGCTGCTAAATCATCGCTGTCCTCCTGGAAAGAAGAAGCATGCTGAGGAGACTAAACCATACCAAAATAATGTCATGTTTGGATGCAAAGCTGGAGCTGTATTCCACAGTGTTACAGTAATATGGTTGTAACTGTAATAATCAGTAACAAAATCACTCTCTTCTCCTACTGAAAAATGCAATCATACCTTTATAAATATTAAACACATTATCATGGCTTTAATATTACAGTGCTTCTTTCCTCAGCCAGCATACACACAACCTCTCACTGTAATATATCTCAAACATAAAGTCCCAGCTGGAACAAACAGGTTTTCATTTAAAATCTCTGGAAGGGAGACACCTCTCACTGTTCATTACTGTCCACACAATTGTGGCTGGAAGTCACATGCAGGCGTATGGATATAGACAAATCACTGATTGTGTTCTGACAGCAACACATAATTTTCTTCTTTCATTATTCTTTTCTGTATGGTGCAGACATTCACTGTCAGACAGACACTGTGAGAACAGCAAGACCCCAACCTAAAAGCACCCATGTTAGTCAGAGAAACAGACACATCGAACACAGAAGGTTATGTGTAACAAGAACAACAGTGAATTGCCACTTTCAGCTATTCACCCAAATCACTGGACAAACTGAGCCCAGTTCCCTCCTTGTACGTGTTTCTCCGCTCCTTCCTCTATCCTAAATCAAAAGGAGGACAGTGGTTTGTACTGAAGGGAGATAGGCACCACTCTGAAACACTGACTCATTCTTTCACAGCAGCCCTTGTTAATCTGTGCATTCACACACACACACACACACACACACACACACACACACACACACACTTTGCAAGCTGTATTTACAGTTTCTGCATTGCTCAAACATATTTACACACTATCTGAGACCTCCTGTGTCTCCCACACTCATCCCATCACTCAACCCAATCGCCCCTAGCAACGCCAGTAGCTTGGAAACTTCTCAGCTCGAGTTCTAGCATCACCACGGCGACAGCGGCATGGAGTATTTCATTTCAGCAGCCCGGCAGAGGCACATTATCTCCTCATATGCTGCTCTGGTGATGGATTCCTGTGGAGAGACAGTAGCCATGATGCCCTGTGTGATCCCCATGGTAACGTACCCGCGTCCTCATTGGAGAGAGCAGTCCCTCCATGACTGATCCGGTCGGTTCCGGTGGGCTCGGCTCCCCTCAGCTGTGTCAGTGTATTATCCCAGTCCGCATACAGATCCTGTTAGAAACGCTGTCTCATCCTCAGAGTGAACATCTCCTCTACAGCACAGCCCTCCTACCCATCCAGAGAGCCCAGCGCACTGACACACACATGCAGAGACAGTCTGTGTGTGTGTGTGTGTGTGTGTCCGTGATGCTCACACAGGCACACAATGAGGAGCAGGAGGAGAAACGTCAGTGCTAAAGTCCTGGTGGTGCTTCCCCTCAGTCCGCCGACCTGTCAGTTGCTGTGTGATCTTTCCCAATAAAGCAGTGTGGTTTTAATGTGCAGTGTCCATGGAAGGTCTCTCTCTCGCTCTCTCTCTCTCTCCCTCCCTACCTCCCTCCCTCCCTCTCACTGCCTCCAGCTACATTTGTTCCCTTCAATGTGTCAAATGATTGCAGGTCTTTTTTTTTCACGGTACAGCTCTCCTGCTAGCACTCTCTCTCTCCTCCTTTCTCTCTCTCCGTCTGTCCCTTCTCACCCTCTCTGCTTCTTTTTCTGTCCTCCCACTCACTGTCAACTCCTTGTTCCCGCCCAAGCCGGGGTCACACAAAATGTACATTTATAGTGTGTGTGTGTGTGTGTGTGTGTGTGAGAGAGAGAAAGAAACCAAAAGAGGTGTAGAGAAAGAGAAGAGAGGGCACTCTCGGGGCCACTATTGTCCCCTCAGACAATAGTGGCTCTTAATCGCCTAGCAACCTGATCACCCTCTATTCTCTTAATAGACAAGGCGTGAGTCACCCTCTGAAACACACAGATGCACTCACACACACTCACACACAAACACACCTTGTCCGTTCACACAAGCTCACAGCTTCACACAGCTGCAGCTGCACCAGTACATTCATTCACATGACATGTAACAGGTCATCTGGCATATTGTTGGCCGTTATGTGTTCATGGTTTGATGCCATGTTCCTCTTGTTTACTGCAGGTTTCTGGCTTGTTGCATGTAATGGATGTCACATGCTTGTGTGTGTGTGTGTTACGTTAAGTGTGTGTTAATGTGCTCTCTTTTAAATGGACAATAACATGGATAAATCATCACCTCTGCCACGAGCTGCATCTTGCCGTTGCCGTAACAACAATGTCCGCCAAGGTAAGAGCAGTGAGACCATTAAAAAGGAAGGAAAATAGGAAAATAAATAAATAAATAAATGAATAAATAAATAAAAGAAGCGCATTCCCGTGACTGCTGCCTCTGTCAGTGGCACCGAGGAGACACCAGTGGTTCAGGTGACCGCAACAAGCCTCACCACTTCAACTGCCTGACACCAACTGAAGTGCTCCCTCTTCGTTTCACTCTCAATTATTTTTAGCCTGGCCTCTCTGTGTTGACCCAGATAAGAAAAGCATTAAATTCACAAAATTAACCACGACGGATACAGCTTTTATGAGCAATACAACACATACTTAGCATGGCTTTTACCATTGAGTGTTACACAAGCCTGGCTACTGTGACCTTCATAATTTTATTCGTCAGTCATTATAAACATCTGTTAAATGGGTATGATGAGAAATTTGTCCTGCATGTTACTGTAACATACATTTGAATTCCCACAGCTGGCTGCTGATTGATTGGTGCTGGCGAGGTAAAAGCTCATGGCGACGGTCCAGTCGTCACACAACCATTGCAGCGATGAAAAAGCAGATAGACTGGAACCTGCTGTCGCATAACAGTATTGATCGCTGACCAGACTGTTAGACACAGACATCTCAGCGCGACAACGTGTGGACGAGATCAATAACATTCAACATGCAGGTGGCACGGCCACTGTGGCCATATGGAGTGTCTGTGCGTGTGTGCGTGTGTGTTAACGCAGCAAAGGTGTTGTCAGATTGATCGACAGTGAATCAGAAGGTCAGAGTGTCCTGACAATGATCAGAACCTGATTTGTCATCTTGGACTGTATGATCACAAACCCAGAAGGTGAAATGTGTTGCAATATTCACAATCAGTGAGATAATTAACCTCTAATTAAAACTATCCCCTGTGAACAGGATTCATAGTCATGTATTTCATTTATAGCCTATTTAAACAGGAGATTTCCCATAGGAGAACATTCCTCGGTCCACTTCACATAAGACAATTTACCACTTCACACGGGACATCGCCATTGGACCATATGATTGGATCACAGCACATGCACACGCTAACACACACACACACACACACACACACACACACGTACATATTAAGGACGCGAAGCAGACATAGATGAATAAACACACACTCAGGCAAAGACACACACTCTATCAACTCTTAACTCTCTCCCACACACTTATTGATGATGTAAAAATTGGATAACTGCAACAGAGGTCTCTATGAGGGGGAGGCAGTGGAAAGAGCTCAAATCTCATTATTCAGCTGACCTCTGACCTCAGAAAGGTGGCAGACCCATAGTTAGGGTTAGGGTTCCTAAATGTAGCCTTATAAATAAACACTGAGAACCTCTTCCAAAATGCCTTTTGAAAAAAACAATCCTTCATTTGATCCATTTTCTGTTTTGGTTATGCTCTCTTTTCTTAATGTTGGCTGAATATAAAGTATATTGCTACATTCGCTGGCTCTCTGTGTTTATGGGGAAGATGTTTTTAGACAGAATCTTTTTTTTTAACCAGTGTATTAATTTTAGATGAAGCAAGGTTGAATTATTTTTTTTCCACCACCAAGCTGGATGAGCATGTGTCTGGCAGGCCACAGTGACATACAGCCTTATACATCACCATCACGCATTACTGCTGACAGTGAATGTTAACCTGTCAGCAAATCACACACACACGCACACACACGCACGCACACACACACACACTCCTCCTCACATAGAAAACCTGCACATAGCAATACATAAAAATGCGTGGAGGGGATATAGATAACCATTACAATCACAGGACAATATGCACAGTGTAGTGCTCACCGCTATATGCTGCACATTGCCCTTAAACCCCTCCCCACCCTCTCTATATCTCCCCATCCCCCTTCTCTCACTCCCCCCTCCTCATCCTCACTCCTGTCCCTGTCGTCCCAGCTGGACCCCAAAATGAATCCCTGGTGAGTTCTTCTATCACGCACATGTTAAGTGACACATCTTGATCACTGTGTGTTTATTTATCACTCTAACATCTTGTAGTTTTAGTCTGGAGTATTTCATTCTTCTTACAATACATTCTGGTATGTTACAGTAAGAACAACAGCCTCTGCACTGAGCAATACACTACATCGCAGGCAAATGTGAAAATGGTGTGTTATTTTCTCTGGCTGTTTGTGTTTCTACTGAGAGCTGCAATTACACTGCAAAAAGCAGGCGTCCAATGGGCTGCGGTAATTAGCCGCTGCTAAACAGACTGTAACTTCACGGGGGAAACAAAGGAATTAATTGCAATGATTATCAATTAAACTACATCACAGCAAGAAAAGGAGCATTAGAGGTTCCTGTCTTCCTTTCAGAGCTGCTCCAACACCACGCTTCAACCTGATGTCTTTTTGTCTTTTAATCCACTATCCCATCTGCCACTGTGGCTGTTCCAGTACTCTGCTGCTTGCTTAGCCAGATATGTTGACGTTAGTTTATTTAGTTTTGATTGATAATTTGATATTGAATTAATCAATAGTGGATTTTTTTTCATCAAGGGAATTATGTGTTTTAAAACTGTATCAAAAAATACCTGGGCCAGAAATCAAGGTGACCAAACTGAACAAAAGCAGGTTGGCATCCCTGTGGCAGGCAGTAGAAAAAGAAAAAGGGAGAAATCATATTCATCGTTACTCGCTGTGCAGGTGTCTGGCTGGGAACAGGAGGGAACCATAAGTCAATGTGCAAGCCTGTCACAGTGTTACAGCTAAATCAATGCCACTGGAGAGCGAACTGCTGCTGACGCTCATGCACCACACAGGGACTTCTTCTCAACGCAGACCAATAGCATCGACTCAGGAGGGAGTTGAGGTGACAAGATGTGTGCCTGTTAACAATCACTGTCAATACTGTGGGTGGTCTGATGGAAAATAAGATAGACTGGCCCTTTTCATGTTTTGGCGACAATTTTGAATGGCAGCATCTATGTTTCATTGTCACGGAAGAGGAAAATAATACATTTGTTTGTTTTTTTTGGAGTTAGTATCTGTACTGTCTTTCTACGCTGCCATCTTTTCTTTCCGCATCCAGATTAAGTCATTTACAGAGGGCAAAAGGGCAATCCGTTAAACTGATATTGGCAGACGGATGTGGTATGTATCTGTGGGATTAAAGCAGTAAGCCAACAAGAGTGTTAATTACTGTCTAAATCAATTAACATTATCATCATTAAATATTTAAAATCCTCATTCCTGGTGGAGACCTGTGGTAAGCCGCTGTACAGTAGACGGGTTAATCCAGGAATTACTCCGGCAGTAATAAGCCGTGATATTTTTAAAAACTCACGCTGAACATCTGAGAGACCTGAGAGAGGCTTGTCTCTGTTCCAGGAGCTTTTCAAAAAGATTTTAACACAATTGGTTACTGCTGTTTGGTGTCGGCCTCATGGCCAAGGCTGAGATTTACTGTGATATATTGGAGTGTGAAACTACTTTAGCCTGTTCCCAGAGCCAAGGGTCCTGGCCATGTTTGAGAGAGCTGGGCTGATTGTTGCCAGAGGGAATTCGTCTGACATCTAATCTAGAGTTCATTAAACAGCAATCCAAGGAAACATGCTGCACATGCACACTGGTACACACACACACACACACACACACACATATATATATATATATACATATATATATATACATACATATATATGTATGTATATGTATATATATATTTGCCATGTATGGCCGCCCTCATTGGCCTGCAGTGGTGGAGGTAGTTAAAGGGAGAGAGGGAAAGCCCCTCTTCTGTCACACCTCGCCACAGCTCAGAGGGAGGAACATCTTATCTCCCTGCTGCAGAGAGACAGAGAATTAGAGAGCGAGAAAGATGGATGGTTGAGGGTAATGTGAGCAGGGTTTTGCTGCAGAAGGACATAAGGGATTGAGAAAGAGCGAGTGGGCAAGACAAAATAGCAGCGACAGAGAGAGAGAGAGAATATTTAATCAATCTCATTACCATAGCTTCCATCCACCAATGAGGCAACCTTTGAGGCTCCACTGGTTTAAAATGTGTTGTTTAAGCCGTATTCAACAAAAACACGACAATCACAACTGACTACATTCATTACATTTCACCCACGAGAGCACACCTCATAGCAGCTGAGAAGACGCACATTTAACTGCACATTTTCTGTTCGAAGGAATAGTGAATTGGATTCATTCATCGTGAGCCACAGTATATAAGCGTGCCCGATGCTATGAAGTCACTCCAGAATGGTCTCCTAGCAACCGTTGTCAGGGGCAACCGGCATTCTCTGCAGACAGCACGGCGAGCATTGCACAGAGAGAGACTTACATAGACAGTGACAGCGTGGTTGAGAGTTGACCGTGGTTAAATTGCCGTTTGCTGGGTATTCGTGGCGTCACAATCTTTGCGTCCCTGATTCAGATTCATCACCTAGCATCAGGGGTCATTACTCATGTGGTTCACGAGAAGCCGACTGCACATGGAGCCCTGGCTTTGCATGTTTAGCATACTGATTTTGTTTGCAGGCACAACAAGACACCAACAGAAATCTGACCTATTTCTACATTTCTGACACATACTGTATACTCACACACACGCCCAAAGCATGGACACACACACTCACTCACTATTGCATGTACCAGGTCTGACAGGAAAGACATCCACATTCACACACTGCCCTCTGCTGCTGAACCTCAAACAAAACAGGCAGGCATGCCCTCAATTCAGATAAAATACGACTACAAGTGCATAAGACATTTAACCTGCATTACTGTGGATAAAACAAATAAATTAGCATATATGTATGCTAAAATTTGATCTTTGCTAAATCTCCAGTTGTAATGAATAATTGTAAGATGCACGGCTGATGCAATAATAGGACAGATAATGGAAATACTGAGTTCAATCTGTTACTTCTACAGTGTTACGTTATGGATTCCCATCATTTCCTGGAATATTAAAACAGGAAAACACATTTGCATTTATCACATTCACCTCGTTGTCTCTTATCTTTGATCTAACTATAATTGATTCTTCACCGAAGAACCCATAGCCACTAACATGGTGTGCTGTACATCCATCAACATTCACATCCTTCTTGGAGTGAAATTACTACGGTGATAAAGATGATAAAATTCAGGGCTGAAGCTGGTATACAGTGTTATTAACTGGATGTCATTGATATTCAAACACCGGGGTATGGAAAGGAATGTGAATTATCTTTGCTGAAAATACAGTTGAAGGCATAGCCATACTGTCATATCTACAGAGTACAGCAACCATTATTCTAACCACAAATTAGTAGTGGAATTTGATGCATTTCCACTGAATGCAACTGTTAAATTGAAGAGCAGCAGAAGGCTGAGAATGGAAACATTTTGAGTATAGGCAAGAAATAGCTCACCAAAGCAGAGTGTAGATTTTAATAATTCTACAGCAGACATGACTGTCTGTCTGCACCGGCAACTCTTCTCTTCTTTTGGGGTGAACTGAAGACTTGGAGACAAATTTGTAGGTAAGACTCTGCAGGTTTAGTCACACACCAGAGGGAGAGATGAAACCACATGTGACATAAAGGACTGGGGAGCAGGGCTACATATGAGACCGCCCTTTGCTCTTTTGCTGAGTTCATATACTTATTTTATGGTTTATGAGAGCAAGTGTCACCAGCAGCAGCAGCAGCCTGGAGGCTGGGAAGTGGACTTCTGCTTCATAATGTCTAAAGGCTCTGGACTGACCTGATAAAGAGATGAAAGCAGCTGCTGCTGAAATTACCTTATGTGCTCCTGATGGCTCAAGTGAAGCTGCTCAGTGGTCAGCCATTCATTTTCATTCTCGATCAACCTGTACCCAACATAACCCTAACTTTCTTGATCAATCAATTAGTTGTTTGGTTTATAAAATGTTAGAAAATGGTGGAAAATATCAATGACTGTTTCCAAAAGTCCAAGACAACATCCTCAAATCTATTTCTTATCTACAAGGCAAATATTTTCAGTTTATTCAGGTGAAAAGAAACCAGGAGATATTCTTTTTTGGGGGGTTGAAAATTACTCAAACTGATTAATCAATAATCAAAGTAAATAATAATAATAATAATAATAAACATTATTTCTTATGGCTCATTTCATACAAGAAAGTGATCAACAAAGAGACATTACATGCTCCACATGAAAATGAACATGAAAACATAACAAACAACTACATCATATACATACAGTGATGCAGATGTGACACTTAACACAGAATAACTTTACAGTATTTGAATGTTATTTGAATCATTTTCAAACAGAAAAAAATTTGGTGCACAAGCTTCAATGAGATGTGGCTTTGAAGCAGTGCTTATATGGGCTGCTTGGTGGTGTGTGTCTGCTGGGTAATCTATTATGCATTAGAGAGGGGATTAGTGTGGCTAAGGTTGTGCAATGCTTTAAATCAGCAGCTCTGATATCAGTCATCAATCAGTCGTATCAGCCTGTCATCTACCTATTATCAGCTGCATTATCAGGGACAAAATACAGACTTCATTTAACAATTGGAAACTGCTTATTTCCTCTGTGTGTGTATGTAAATGTGAACAGACTCGTGGGGGGTGCCATTTATAGCCACATACTGTGGAGAAGCATCCACTGTTGACCTTCCTGCACCCTGACCTGCTCATCGCTGCAGGGGTTTCACTGTTTAACTAAGCAATGGTGTTCAGACCACCTGAAGAAATGACATTCACACCTCCTGCAACCCCCAGGCATCCAATAACCCCTGGGAAATACACTCAGCATCATTACGTGCACAAATAAACATATTCATTTACTTTGTCCTTGTGGAAAGAATTTGGATCTGATTCAAAGGTCACTGTCTCCCTCTAGAGGTGGACAAGAGACGCTACAATAACCAGTTTAGAAAAATCAGTATAATAGAAAATATTTGTTAGCTACAGTCCTAGATTTTTATGTTTTTGCTTTCCATGCTTTCCATGTTATGCCTGATGCTTTGTAAATTTCCCTGTTGGTGGGACAAAGAAAGGTTCATCTTATCTTATATAATCTTCATCTACACCCTGCTAAAAATATTTTCTGTATATGTTTGAGAAATAATCTTGAAAGTGACTCAGGTGACTCAAATTAATGCCTCACTGGTGATAACGCAGGTTATTTATTTTAAGGAAAAGACAACTTTACAGCTCTAAGTCGGGTGCTAAATTCAAGATTCAGATACTATTTATTGCCTCCACAACACGGCTGACAGAGCCGACAACGTTAACCTGAGGGGGAACCAGACAGTGGCACTATATTTCCACAACGGCTTGGTTGACCTGGACGGCATTATCAGCTGTAACTGCCATTGGAGTGCAGTGCAGAGCAGTGGTCCTGAGCTCGCTGGTTGGGGGAGCCTGTTCCAAACATGGACTAAAAGGCACGGCCGGCCCAGAAGCTTGGATTCAAACACAAACAGATGAAGAGCGACTTCATTCTCTGCTCAGGCAGACATTATTACTCTTACATAGCAATTACAGATCTTTTCAAAATGCTTTGCAGTACTACAGCCGTTGCCAGGACAAAGGTAACGTGTTTGTCTCTGGACGTGTGAACTCAAGAAGAGATGCTTCTGGTCAGTCTGAGCTGGACCAAATTCACTGCTGCTTCAGGCATCGCCCTGTTAGTGGCTAATGTGATCATCTCAATCAAAAAACGTAAAAATTGAACATGTGAAACATGTTTCACCTTTCATTGTGACATCATAATTACACAGAAAAATGAATATAGTGGAAATCCATGGTTTCTCGATATTTCTCAATATTTAGTGCCACGTTGCTTCCTGTTGCAGCAGGATGTTGGTGGTTGTCCCCACTCTGCTGGTTTCACTGTTTTTTTACACAAACAGTACATCATTCTACCCTACTATGGTTTACTGTGAGTCAAGTTCCTACCACACAAACAGACCAACACCTGCCAACCTACTGTGTATTCACAAGGGGCATATAAAATATATCATATATTAATAGTTTTCACTGAATAGCCAACCAACAGGTGTGACACTGCAAAGGACAATGTTTTTTCACTGGTGAATAATGTGCAAGCTACCATCCAAACACCACATTTGAGAGTAAAGACACTCTAAATATTAAAAACAAAAGAACACAAAAGCGTGCACATTAAAACAAGCCACCTCACGTCCAACTTGGGCAGAAAACACAAATGTTATCAAACCATAACCAAGCAAAATAAATGCTGTGAGCTAATCTATGCCCTCCAGTCTGTCCTAGTTTTCCAGTCTGAAGTTTTTGGGGGGTTTTTTTCTGTTCACCTCACAGCTTTGTGTGCACTTAAAGAGTGTGTATGTTGGGTCTTTCAGCTTGTGTGTACCTTTGCCAATTAAAACTTAAACACGCAATTAGAGATTCTCGGCTAATCCCGATGGACCGAGACTCTGGTTCAAGGGAGGGTGAAGTGAAAGGATGTGTACAGGATTAAAATGAAGTCCTCTTCTCTACCATTTATTTCGATCAAGAAACAAAAAATATTTTGTCTGTTTAGTGAAGCTAAAGCTGAATATTGCAAATTTGGTAAGTGACTGCTGGGTCATATCGACCGTCCCTGGCTTAAGTGGTGCTAACAAGACCGCTCTTCATAACGACAAGGACCTGTTCTCTGTTAACTAACTCCATATGAAAGACAATCGGCCCCAGTGGGACCTGTGTCAACCAGAGTGTGAAACGTCAGAGGCATGCACATTGTAATAAAATTATACACACCCATATGCACATGCATACATTCACAGCAAAAGAAATACACACAAAGGGAAAAAGACAGTGAACTGCGAAGCAAACAGAGATTGGTCTTTCTACTCAGACATCTGCTAGGTCCCAGAGACAGATGGTGAACCAATCAGACCGCCTGGTGCCTCTGGTACTCTCCGCCTCCCAGGCCTCCCTCCCCTAAACCTGCATCCTGGCACTTGTGACAGGTGGCACCTTGCAAATGTGACACTGCCATTGCCCTGGAAAATAATTTATGTAGTCATTACATTAAACCTGGCAAGCAGCAGATAAGAAAAAAAGACAATCCAAACCACTTTAACATCCTTCTCTCCACCTAAATTCACGACAACAGACAGTTCACATCGATCACAGGCAAGCGATGACAACCAGACACAAACAGCAGTACACAGAGTATAACTGAGCTCCTCTGCTGGTAAATGCAGTGCACACATATCATAGCCAGAGGCTGGGATTTGACCATGACTGATTAAACTGGAATACAGTGTTTTGATGCTGCAACGCCAAGCAGAATACCCTCATTTATCTACCCTGAAAGGTTTATTTCCACGGCAGCTTGACCTTCTAAAGGGGACAACTGTCAGATAAATGTCATATGTGGGCTTTGTGGTGCTCAATATCCCACAAGCCAACTAAAATAAGATAGGAATCTCCTAAAGTGGGTCCAGGAATTTCATCCAAGTATTTCTGTCTTCGTGTTCTGCACCATATAGTGGGTCATGTGTGAATGTACGGTATATAGTGTGTAAATGTAGGAGTGTGTGTGGGCGAGAGGGAAAGGAAAAATGTGCTTCTCTCTTGTGCTGCTGCTCAATCAATGAAATGGCCTGTGTAGTATAGTGAATACAAATACACATCTCAGCCCATATTTATGCACAAACTCATACCCTGCATCGACCCAAGAATTGCATAATTACCAAGCAATATGAGCAATTTCAGCACATGTCAATGCAGCAATGGAGAGCCCTAATAAACATCAGGATGAAGGGAGAAAGGGACAGGGAATCACTGGCACACTTTGACGAGCATCTGCCAGGGTGCACATGCTGGGTCACATCCTGCTCGTTAATGGCTGTTTCATTAACCCCTTCCTCACATCACCTACAAAAGATAAGCTCAGTTGATAAGCTAAATCACAGCCGCTCAGTGTGCAAGGAACGCCGTCCAACTCCACTGAGAGCATGCCACATACATTAACACGCAGGAAGAGATGCACTGCGCAAATACACACACACACACTGCACATATTCTCACCTGAGACCCCTGGCTACACACACAGAGATGGCCGCAGCTGAGCGAGCAGATACTCTAGTGAAGTCAATTAGAATTGAGGCGCCTTCACCTCTGCAGCTCATCAATAGTCCTTAAACAGGCTGCAGTGTAAACAGCTCAGAAGATTTAATGGTATGCTGTGGTCACACACACACACACACACACACACACACACACACACACACAGACACACACACAGAGACTCCACCAACCTTACACATGTATGCATGTGGTGAGAGGTGAGAACCATTTCTCTTGTTTGCACTTCATCTTGGCTGTTCTCTTTGTCTCTCATTACATGTTTTCTCTTCCTCTGGAAAAAAAAAAAAGTCTCTCCAATTTAGATGATCAAAACAAACAAAAAATAATAATGTCCAACAACCTGTAATTAACAATGGTTATAACCAAATTCAGCACATAAAGCAGAATGTATTTATGATACACTTTTGATCTTAAACAGACCAATCAATACTGTGATCATAGACAACTTTCTAAGCTGGACACAAGAGTCAAAGCTCCAATCAATATCAAACCTGAGCTGTGTGCATGACTTTGTGGACAAATGGTTTGACAGGCAAACTTAAAGCAACTAAATAGATATAGAATATCTATATTCCATAGAATGGCATCTATATTCCATAGAATGGCATCTATATTCCATAGAATGGCATCAAGCTAACAGTATGAACTTGGAGAACTCAGTTATGGTAAAAATAAGAAAATGTCAATGTGTAATGTTGCAATTGGCAATCACCATCACTGCAGCCCGACAGTTTTGGTTTTTTTTTCATTTTTGAACTCATAAAATGAACATTTAGTGGTGGCTTTGTATATTTTTTTATCATCAACCATGTATCCAGCAGAAAGCTACCTTAACAAAGAAACTTAAATAAATCCACTTTATGTTACCTGCTCAGCAGAAAATTCCAGACATTTAGCTGCGAGCCAAAGTTAGCCGCTAGCCAAAGTTAGCCGCTAGCTAAAGATAGCCGCTAGCCAATGATAGCCGCTAGCTAAAGTTAGCCGCTAGCCAAAGATAGCCGCTAGCTAAAGTTAGCCGCTAGCCAAAGATAGCCGCTGCACCTACAACGATAGCCGCTAGCCAACGTTAGCCGCTACATTGATAGCTTGCGAAGAAACCAGACCGGCTAGCGAGCTAAAGACATTTTTTCTCAGGAGTTGGCAAATGATAAACAAAAGCTAAAGGGAGTGTAACTGTCAGACAGACTTACATTAGACTTACATCCAGGTGGCCGGAAACAGCACTCCTGTGTGACAATAATTTGCATAGCGCTTTTACTGACAGCTCAAACCGCTTTACACTACATGCCACATTCACCCATTCACACACACTTCATACAGTGATGACAGAGGCTGCCATGCAAAGCGCCAACCGCTCATCAGGAGCAATTTGGGGTTCAGTAGTCCTGCAGACAGCCCTGCAATCTGTTGGATTGCAAAAAAAGTTGGGTATTACGACTCCAGGCATGTGGCTGTTTCTATATATGTAAATATATCATTTAATGTGTCGATAGGAACTACTTCCTATCACTGCAGTGTTGCTTATACCAGTAAGGTAAAGCAGATCCTGCATCATTCAAGCATGACTCTTCTACAGTATAATAGTGCTGCTTTAGGGAAAAAAATATCCTATTTGTTGTTATTTATTATGGAGAAAGTAACATTGAACAAACAAGCAAAAAGAGAAGTGGAGAGAAGGAAGCACAAATCTTTTCTATAGTAGGAGAACATCATAAAACAATAACAAACAAACTATCAAATTCTGTATATGCCTGTGTCTCTTATGCACAGACATTAATGGAGTAATGTAGGGTGTAAACTTAAATAGGAGAAGCTCAAGATTATCATTAGCATTATTATTACTAATATTATTGTTATCATTGCTGCTTATTGCTGTTTGTCTCATTACTACTGTTACCTACTTATTTTCCATACATTTGTTTTCCTATTTAGGCTTTTTGTTTACTGACGTCACTGCCTGTTATTTTTTATGGAGGCCGTTATGTTGTTGCTCGATTCACTTCTACTGTAACAATGTAAATATCACAGTACTTTATAGTCGAATAAAGGTTTATCTTATCTTATCTTCTGGCAGTGATAAAGGTGTGTGATTCTGTGTGTTTGTTTTCGTACCACTGGGTGTGAATTGTAGGTAGATTTAAAACAATGACAATGTGACAGACTGTGAGATGTGATTTGCTCGCCACTTTACAGCATATTACATTTTTGTAGATACTGCAGATACATTTAGAGCATTAAAGGTCAATTTGCAGGTCAATGCATGCACTTACACATGCTTCATTGATCAAAAAACAGGACTATCCGCCACCCATGTGTTGAATTTGTCCTACATATAGAAACAATTTTTCAAATATAGAGATTCAAGAGATAGCAGTTCCTCATATCAGAGGCTCTGTTGTTTCACATATAAGCCTTAACTTAAGGTGAATTTCCTTCCTCTCTATATACCATCCTTTCTATGTACCATTTTTTGCTGAAACTCATGCTGTTTCGAATGTAAATGATCTTATAGTACCTCACACAGCAGACTTAATTTGTAGTGTCCGTACAGCTCCTTCTGAAAACGCCAACTTATTAATATTCATCACACTGCAACATGAACAGTTGAGTGTATTAAATAACAGTAGCATTGTTTATTTCATTATTTAAGTGAAACAACAGACACAATAATTATGGTATTTTTTTTCTGTTGGAAAGCGTTTCTTTCCCTCTGCAGCAACTACTGGGCTTTAGTGAGCTGACATCAGCAGAACCTGCTCCTAGCATCACTCAAGCATGACTGTTCTGCAGTCGGACTGCAGCTCCAGGAAATGATTAACAGGGAAATTATTTTGATTATTTTTAGAACCTTGTAGTGTACATATATACAGAAAGGGAAGTGGAGTGAAAGCAGGAGAACTTTCTGTTGCATAGTACTTCAGTAGGAGGAACCTTGAGATGAGGTTACTTTCAAAGATGAAGGTGTGTGTGATTCACAACATTTGACTGAAAAATTATGAGATGAGAATCATTATGAATTATGTGTTCGCTTCAACCAGATGCTCCAAAAGTACCAAACTCTAATTTCCTCAGTCACATACAGACACACACACTTACACGAAATATTGTCTGCCTCTCCCCTTTGCCATTGTTAGAGAGCAGTAATCAATTATCTCAGCATGATGTCATTCTGCTAACCCTCCCCCATACTGTTCAACCCTCTCCTCCATGTGTACATTGGCTACTCTATCTTAGTGTACATCGGATCAGGGAGGGTAAATACAGTCTCACATAATAACTCATGTTTCTTTGTGTCAATCCCTTTTTAGGGATGAGGGTTCATTCTGACACAAGCTAATGCATATTGAAATTAAGTCACATGTATACATATACACACATTCAGTCAGTACATCACGTCATAGAGCAGTGATTTGATTACCGCTGAATGAATCCTCTGGCTTGATCACACTGAGTCATCTGGCCTCCATCCTCAGTGAAAGGATAATTGAATGAGGGGCAGTAATGAAGAGACATGGACGCCAACACAACGGGCAGCGTATGGTCTTTGTTTTTTGGTTGCCTCTTTAGGTTTGTATAGCTGGATGCTTGCCCAAGAATAAATAACACCTCCATTATCAGGTTCAATCCACACATACACGGCAATAATTAAGTTGTGAGATGATGTCACCACACTAGAGCAGATTTCATGCAGGAAGCAGACAGAGGAGCTCTAACATGTTCTCTGCTGTTGCTGTAACACTGAGGAAGCTGCTGCTCGCTCACTATATGCAGAGCAGAACCCTCCAGCAGTATGAAGATAATCCACTTAGCTTCTGTCTGCATAAAGATACCAACTTGCCCTGTTGTCCCTCCGCTGTATTCACTGGTCCCAGTGTAACAGATAGCCAAATGCACACTGATTGACTGCCTCTGCCTATGGAAAAAGACAGCCACTCTGACAGAAAAAGAGATGCACAAAAATAAAGCAAGATGAGCCACAGGAGACCACTGACATAAATTGTGTTCCTATTTTGACAGCCTCAGCTCCGTCTTTAATTATGATTGTATGTGACACTTTACCAGCATGCTCAATTTATGATAAATCCTGGATTAGCTGCATCTAATAAGTAAACCCTCTCTGACTGAAAGATGTCGCTGGATTTAGTTTGTAATCATTGCTGTTATTTACCCTCTATGCTAATCAAAAGGTACAGGTTTATCTCTTTATTAAACCCATATTTAATTTGCCATTGTTGACATTTCATTTTGTACACCACCCCCCGAAAGGAATATTCATCCTGAAGATATCTGCTCTTCTCTGAGCCCTGAGGAGCAGAGCTAATCCACTCAGCGATGAGCACAGCAGCAAAGACTATAGCTGCTCCAGCTGTGATTTAAAGTACAAAGACAATCCTGCAATCAAGAGCACACATATTAGTTTGATCCACAAAAGGAAAGTCCAGGCTCAAAATATACGCCCGGTCACGAGCAATAGTCCCATGTTTCAATTCAGGTGGAAGATAAACCTAGGAGATGTAAAATCCCTGTGAAAGAGATGCATTAAAGTGGTAACATGTTCAATTGGGGTCAAATGATACCATCTTGTCTGTGATCTGCTCCAATATCAGATGACAGCATGTCTCTGGGTGTCTTAACTGGAGACAGGCTTGTTATTGATCTCTTCATCCGTTCGCTAAAATAGAAACTATCAGGACAGCCAGACAGAGACAGAGAGGTCTGTTCATTTAGATACAATTGGCAGGAAATCCAGACTGGTTATATACAGTAAATATAGATAAAGCATGCCCATGTTTAATTAATCTGTGAAAATTAAGTGCATTTTAAAGAAATGTATAATTCCTCGAACACTCATTTGTCCATTTCTCCACTCATTCATAGTATTTTATTGATCTGATCCATTCACACCAATAGACACCAGACATAATTTTCATACAATGGTCTCCCGCTCTTGGCCCAGTCTCCATGACAGACGTGAGACCATTCAATTTTATAGCTGAGCTAGTGTAAGTCTGGGCCAATCACATTAGTTCCAGACCAATAAAAGCCCAGAGGAACTAAAACAAAATTTACTGCATTTATTCATTTGTGTCCGCCATAACAGATGTATGGTGGAAAACAAGAAAACATAATTTGTCCTTTTTTTGTGGTAAGTGAATGAGGTCACTTCCTGCCAAAGCTTGCTTGAACCTGATGAAAATAATGTGTTGTCCGATGGTGGGTTTTTATAATGTTTATTTAAGCAGCTCCTGTAATTACTGCAGGAGATAATCACTTATTCACCTGAAATATTAATTCAGACAGAGACAGGAAGCATGATCAATATTAATCGTGGCTCACCCACAAACACACAAAACATACGCACACACATACACACTGTATAAACTCCCATTAGTAATTAAGGTAGGTTCAAGCCCTCAACTTCTCAGCACGAATACAAATGGACTTTGTGAACAAATCACTGAGGTTTGAAATTAGTAATCCAAAATCAATCACGCTCAGCCTGTATTTAAAGGAAAATTCAACACAGTCCAGATTTAAGGCATGTTATTCCTTAGTTTTGCTGAGCTCAACAGCTGTGAGTAAATGCCTGCCAAATAAAACATTAAAAAGTCTGTAATGAAGTGTTTGGCTCATTGGCAACTGGTGAGGGGCTGATGGTATAAAACCTTGTGAGAGTTAGGCAGTTTTCCAATGTGATCTGGGGTGACAGACAAAAAATCAGGGGTGACAGCACGAGCTGTCAGCTCTGACAGTAAGAGCACTTGTAAGGGAACGCCCTTTATGCCAATGCTACTTATGCACAGGGAGTGTAAAATGGAGTCAAGGGATGCCAACTGTCTGTAAGGGGATGAACCCATTCTTGTCTCCACACCAAACGATGTAAAGAAAATCCCATTTTGGAGGGTCAATGTCAAGGTGATAATCTTTAGTGTCCCACTTCCTGTGGAAATAAAAACCCACTTTTACTCCTTTTCTTCACTCTCTCCTTCTCCTTCTATTCCCACCCTCATCACTCACACTTCCTTTTCTCCTTCCTACCTTTGCCCTGTCCATCATGTCATGCTCTCCCATCCTGCTCCTTTTACCGCTGCCTCTCCCCAGAGTGGGGTGCATGGCCTATCGCCATAGTAACAGACAGCCATGACAGGTGGAGATAGCAGGTAGTGCGGCGATGCATGACTCCCCTTGGGACTGCAGCATGCCAACACTATAGAATGAGAATGAGCAGAACAATCTCTCTGTGCATAAAAGGGTGTACTTTCAGTGAAGCTTATCATAAGTGGGGTCCATGCATTATCTGGATTCTACGGTACACCGCCATTGTTTCACTGTGGCCGGACAGTGGGGGGAGAGAGGAGTTCAATGGCTTTACATTGTTGTGTGATTCTATTTCTTCTCTCTCTATGGTCAGTTCTGAACAGGCCAAGCCAAGACAATCTCTTTCATGTCAGTGAGGTACTCTACACTAACAAGATCCTACAAATCCTCTGCTATGGGCTGCAGGGAAACTGCTTTGTCTACAGTGTGTTTTTGAATTGAATCACTCTTGAAGATGGGAAATGATCGCAAGTTAATGTCTCTCACACACACACACACACACATACATCCCACCCCTTCGGCAACTTATTTACATGCACTGCATGTAATTTCCACACCCATATAATGAGACATGTCATCTGTCTCCACATGCACAGGCACCATGTTCTCTATGCCTGCAGTTGTCTATGAGGGATTTCTCCCTCACTTCTCCACTGCAGCAGTTGAACACGTGGAAGAGTTAGACAAAAGCCAGAGTTTTCTGAGTTGGATGCAAAAGGAAGCCTTTTCATTAGTTCGAGAGCTTCACTAGGAAGTTATCGGAGGATTGTAGATGGTAGTAAAGGGGTGGCGCAAACACGCAGCATCCCTTCAAATGAGATGACAGCTCACCTCCTGCATTAGTGGCTGTATGAGCATTTGTCATGAGGAGAGAGTGATGAGAACGCCACAGCACAGAAAGAAAGAAACAAAGCCAGACAGCAGACAGCATCGGCAATACCATACCCTTCTGAGACTCACCATAAGCAAACACACGGCTGATTCAGGCATGAGTTGGACAGCCATGATGGGATCCTTTTATGGATTATTGTTAAAAAAGGGAACACCAATTTCCTGAAGGGACCCTCTTCCTCGTCCTCTTCCTCGTCCACCGTCTTCACTCAGGAAGCAGATTCACCACTGTCCAGATGAGGTCCTTTGACCGTCCCTCTCACTCTGCGTCCTGAACCACGTCCGTCTGTCTGTCAGTCTGTGCTGCAGGCAGCCACTGGTCTCTTATTGTAACACCACAGTCCCTGGAGAGCCTGTGACTCCCCAGTCTCTCTGCGACTCTTCAGACTGTGCGGAAAGCAATCCTCCTTCCCAGTTCTTTGATCTGAGAGCAGAGCGGAGCCCCCCACACTGCTCCTTTCACTTTTAAAACACTTCCCACAGACCCCACACCCACTTCCCACAAACCCCTGTGACTCGGGCACCTCTTGCTAAATGCTCCCCTCCCTCTGTTGCTGCCTTCTGTCGCTTTTTTCCAGACTACTCTCCTCACAACACAAAACACATCCAGGCTTGCACATGGGTTTTCGGTCTATTCTCTCCAGAGGCTGTCTGGTTGCTGCTCCACAGGATGGAAGCTGCTTCAGTGATGCTCTCACCAGTCCAAAGCACTCCTCCACTGTGGTGGCAAAGGCAGATGCTCACCTCTCCACTCAGTGATCCGGCGCAGAGAGATCCCCTTCAGGCTGGTGTCCTGCCTCATATATCATCAGCATGACACAAGGGTAGCAAATAAAGGAGAGTGTAATAGTTTTAGGAGGATAGAGGATGAGGTTAAAAAAAAAAAAAGCAGTCTGGAGGATAGAGAATCAGAGAGCAGCCACTGGTGAGAGAGGTCCACGCTGTGCTGGGTGTAAATGAGGGTGGGTGGAGAAGAGGGAGGGGAGAGAGTGATGGAAATGCAGGGAGTGAGAGCAGACCGCGCCTATCGATGCCAGCAGAAGCAGCAAGGCAGCATGGGAAGTGAGTAACTACACCTCAGCTCGCTTAATGAACAGGGCGTGCACGTGTGAATGTGCGCACATGAATTAGATCCATGGAGGCTGTCAAGCTCACAGACACCTGCGCTCCAGACTGGGATGTTTTTTTAGAGCAGTGTTTGGCATTAATAATTTAGACTGAAATCAGTCTTGACATGGCTTTTGTCTTGGGTGTGCATGAGAGAGCATGTAAAACAGAGATAATGAGAAGTGATGAGAGAGAGAGAGAGAAGGTCAGAAATCAATTAATTGCAGCTGCTATATGGTAAGGATCATAACCATAACCACTATTTTATTTTTATTTTATTTTATTGCTTTTGTTTTTTTTTTTAATTGTTTTAATTACTATCTATTGTAAAGCACTTTGGTTCACCAAAAGGTTGTTGTAAAGGGCTGTATAAATAAAGAATATTTACTACACCATTACTCGGCCACCAAGGTGCTCACCATTACATGTACTTTATGTAGCTTGATTCTACAGTATGAGAGTTTTTTTTCCTTACACTATTTCAGTCTAACAAAAGCAAACTACATAGATGTAAACAATGGAGAAATAATTATTAAAATTAGCAGGAATTAAAATAAATGACTCAGTAAAGCTTCCTTTTCACCTTTTCAGTGATCACCCCCCCCCCCCCCCAATTCACATAACATCATATCCTTCGTAACTTCCTCTCTTTCCTGCCACTTTTGTATCATGAGGAAGTGGAAATATTTGTCACAGCATGACAACATGTTCAAGAATAACAACAACACTCCAGTTTGGATTTCACCACCAGAAAAGTCAGTATACTGACTGTTTAGTTTAGATTAGATTCAGTTTTATTGTCATTACACATGTCACAATTATGAGGTAATGAAATGCAGATTGCATCCAACCAGAGGAATAAATTATAATATATAACAAAAATATACATAAGGCAGAATATACATGTGCCAGAGTATGGGTAATGGGAAATGTTTACAGTATATACACAGTACATATTATATAATAGGTAACATATTTATTTATAATATTTACAGTTTCAACTTGCCCAGGGTGTACCCTGCCTTCTGCCCTAAGACAGCTGCCATAGGCTCCAGCCCCCCCGCGACCCTATGAGGATAAGTGGTAGATAATGGATGGATGGATGGATATTTACAGTTTATAGTAAGTGCAAAATGTGCAGTTGAACATACAGTAGTGCAATGGTATTTTTATAATTAGTGCAAACAGATTACAGCACTGTTTTATGTTATTTTAGTTCTTTTAACACTCTTGAGTCATTTTTTGCCATTCCCTGAAATAAAAATTAAACATTGTGGGTAAAAACATTTCTAAAATAGTTTTTCCTTTCATTTCTTTTGTTTCATTCATTTTTATTATGCATCATTTTCTGTCACCACAAGGCAAAGTGTGACCGTTATATTACGTTATACAAATATTGCCCAACTCAAATTCCTCAGTTCAGTTTCAACTCCTCCCACCAGCTTCAGTCGGCTCAGAGAGCAGGAACAAGAAACTGGAACTTGTAACTGTGTTGTACCGTGTTAGAATGAACTAACTCTTGAATTTTTATGTGGATAACACTGAGGGGATACATGGTGAGTAGAAGTCTGCTTTATAATGAAGTACCCAGGACAAAACATGGGGGGAAATGTTAGAAGGAAAGGTCTCTTTACAACCAAAAGCTGCTTTTGCTCTAATGACAGTGTGTAAAAGCCAGGGCACAGTGTGAGCTGTAATTAAAATATAGTGTAAAAAAGCTAATATTATATCCATTGAACTGCTTTATTTCTGTTAAATTAGTCCTTTTCCATAATTATTTCCATTTTGAATAGATAGAGGTTGCCGTTGTTCTACCTCAGTTCAGCAGGAGATGGCGTTGCTGTTCTATAAGACTGAGCCAATTGGAAATGAAAGCTTGGAGAAATGGGAGTCACTTGGCTCTGGGGGATTCGGTCGTGTCTACAAGGCCAGGCACAAGGACTGGGGGTTTGATGTGGCCATCAAGATACTTCGGGATGGTGTTTGGTAAATGTAAAAATGTCTGCAAACTTTAAATGGAAATGTTTGCAAACTTTAAATGAAGCATGTTACATAGTGGTTCAGTAAGTTCTTTTGGTTTCTGTTCACCAGCCCCTTCATGACACTTTGTGATGAGGGCAATCACATGGATAGGGCTTCCTGTGAGTTTGTGCTGAGACGTTATGGAGTTTATCAGGGATTTCCTCCTATTGGGCAAACAGCAATGCAACATGGGCTGGTGATGGAGTTTATGAGTAGAGGATCCATTAAGTCCCTGCAGGAGGACCTCTCTGGACCTCCACCATGGCCCCTCGTCTTCCGTTTGGCCCATCAAGTGGCTGTCGCCATGAACTTTCTCCATTCACAGAAACTCATGCACCACGACCTAAAGCCAAGTAATGTACTGATGAATGCCGACCTTAATGCCAAGGTAGCGTAACTCTTTACATTAGCTATGAAGCAGATTGTATTATGTGTTGAATATTGCATTTCTCTTCTTCCTCTGCAGCTAGCAGACTTTGGTCTGTCCAGAGTTTCCACCAGTGCTTTGAGCAGCAACAGAAAAACAACAGGAGAGGTCGGAGGCTCGTACAAGTACATGCCTCCTGAAGCTTTTCAAGCATCATACGAGCCTGTTCGTGCTTTTGACATATACAGGTTGGACAAACATTCACAAAGAATATATAGTAAAAAAAAAATTTACATTATTAATATGTCACTGAAAACTGTTTCTCTTGATCAGCTATGGCATCCTGCTCTGGTCCATTATTACTGGTAAAGAGCCCTATCCAGGTACAGTGTACTTTATTTTTGTTTGTTGCCATTTAAGTTTTCAATCTTTTATCCAATGAAATCACATTATGTATTTTCTTATTTCTGATTACACACTAGTTGTATTCATATGTATTGTCCTCATTGTATCACATGTACTGTAGTTGCTGATTACGCTCGTGTGGAACTGAGGATCCCTTTAGGGGACAGACCTTCCTGTCAGGAAATTGACCAGATGAAGACAGAAGGGCTGCAAGACCTGGTTGACCTCATGAAGAGGTGCTGGGATGGCAGTCCCTCCAAGAGGCCAGCCTTTAAAAGTATGCCTTATCATTGTTTTCTACTCTGAACTACATATTTAAAGATTTAAATCAAACGGACCTTTTGCAGACGAGCACGACACAAACACTACGTATTTAAAATGGAATTTGCTCCTATTTCAGAGTGCGTTGAAGTCACTGAGAATGTGTTCTCAAAGCACAGGGGACGAATTCATGAGGCAGTCGGTCAAGTCTTGACAAGACTGGTAGGACAATTAAATACATTTCAAAAAATTAAACATTGTGCAGATTACATCATGATTTAGAATTTACAAGTTCTTCTCCCAAGTAGGAGTCACCAACCAATAATCAAGCAAATGCGAGTGTGGCATTCAGTGTTTCTCTTCAGACACCAGGTACAGTTGATTGTTCAATATGTCTGTGGGTTCATCCCATACGTTATTCCTTACTTTCCAGAATGAAATATCATGTTTGTTTGTCTTCTTCAGAACAGTCAGTTGACCAGTTAAATGATATTGTGGACTTCGGCAGATTTACAAATTCTGAAAGGTCTTCAACACAGGTACACCTAATACATTTTGGTCTTTGCAAAGTAACTACAAATAACAACAAATAAGTAACTTAGAGACAAAGAGAATAGAGAATATTCCGTAATTTTTTTTCTATATTTTGTCATTTATTTTTTAATATGATATGATATTCTTAGTGGTTTTATTATTATCATCATTACATGACATACATTTATCAACAAACTGGTAAAATAAATTACACTGAAAGAGTTTTTTGCCAACAGGCTTCCATCAGTATTTCTGCTAAAAGACTCAGTAAAACGGATAAAGGTGAGTATTTTCATCAGTGATACGTTTCTTGAAAATTAATTAAAGCAATCTTTTGTTAACATTATATATGAAAAAGTAAAAATGTGCCATTTCAGTCACATGCTTTAGATTTAATTCTTCTGTTTTAAAACAGCAAAGTTTGTGGATAACAACAGGGCAAAGTTGATTCAACACGTTTCTGAGGTAATGGCAATAACAGAGGAGCTTGGGGACATGGTCCACGGTGAAGCCTACTCACTGATTGAAGCTAAAGAGACACGGCAAGATAAAATGAGGGTTCTTTATCAGAGGACTTTACATTCAGGAGGGGAAGAGGCCAAAGCAGCCTTCTACGATGCCCTCAGTGTTCATCATCCCAAACTAATGGAAAGGCTCGGTAGGATTTCTCCATGTTAAAATGATTAAATGTGAGAGGTTAATTCATTGTTCAAGTTCTTAATTTCTCTTTCTTTTCCCTCAGGTTGCTCAGGAATATGTGGCCTCTCAAGTGCTCAAGATGGATTTGACAGATTTGAGTGAAATAAGTTACAGGGGAGTTTACACACTGAATGGGAATGCTAGTTTATTGAACAAAGGGACCAATGATCAGGCTTTCCCTATTTCCCTATTTTAGATAGATAGATAGATAGATAGATACTTTATTCATCTCACAGAGAAATTCACAAGAAATTCACTTTACTTAAATTCAACGTGAAATCATGGCTCAAATCATCTCAATCATGTAAACAATGCATATCTGCTACATCTGATGTGTCTTGCTGTAGTTGTACAATGAAAATGTGCTGTCTTGTAATTTTTATACCACAGTGTTTATATTCTTACCAGATATGTTATGGACCTTTCTTTGACACGTCATAGTAGGAAAGTAGTAGGAACAAAGGAGAAGCCCTGGTATTGTGCAGACTGGGTCACTGGAGAATATATGAAATACATGAATTTTTAACATTAAGAAAATATATATATTTTGTTAATAAATTTTTTTTAGAATGAAAGAAAGTTCTGTGTCCCCCACCTTCTCGTTTCTTTAGTTCAAGAAGGACCATGATGTGTTGTGAAGGGGTTATGGCTTAATTATCAGGGACAAACAGGTTTGCCATTGGTAATATAATAAAAGGGGGATGTTGTTATTTCCTCTAGTGACTGGGAGAGAGAGAGAGAGAGAGAGAGAGAGAGAGAGAGAGAGAGACTGGGTAAGAGGCTTTTCTGGTTCAATCCCTCAGTAACTGTCACAAGCAGTCAGTCAGTCACCTGCAGATGATGGTGTCGAGGGCATCCCAGGCAACAAAGTTACTCTCCTTTCTCAGTTGGTTTTTTGTTCACTACTCTCACACTGAATACTGAACTAATAAACAACTCAAGACAGAACACTCTTGTGTGAAGACACTATACAACTACAGTTACTTGGACCTTGTCTTTTGGTACACACTAATATTGGACATAACCAACTATAAATACAACATGTTCCCTTTAAAAGTCCATCATTTCTTTACGCACATGCAGACACTTGTATATGTCTCTCTTTCTGTCTGTCTGTCTGTCTCACCCCATGCCCTGCTCAAAGGAGCAAAGCTGGCAGTGAAATACCATTCAGGGATTTGACCTTTGTCTCATTCACAGCTCTGTCTCCTTGAGCTCTGTGAAAAGAAAACACACCTGTACAACACGGTAATCCTCAGAGGGGAAAGTGTTATCTTCTATCTTCCTTCTCTTCCACAGTCCCACTGCCTCAATCCACCCTACACATCCATCTCACCCCACCCCGCTGTATTAATGCTCCCAATCCTCTTTGTGGGAGAGTGACGTCTGCTACTGTCAGAAACAGAGTTAAGCTCGGCAAGCGCCGGGAGAACAGAGTGGAGGGAAGCTCCACAGAAATCCAAGCAGCCCTGCTTTCTTGGCCTCCAGGGGGGACGGAGCACTGTCACCTACACAAGACCTGACTCTCCTCCCCAGTGGCTGCTCTCTAATTCAGCTGGGGGACATTCGTGGATTTCTAAATTTGGTACGCTGAGATAGTGGACTTTATCAACAGGTTAGCTAAAAAATCTCCAGGAATGAGAGCTGACAAACTGGAATACAACATCTTCTCTGGAAGAACATCATTGGTTAAAGGTTTTGCTGCTGCTGTTTCTGCAGTTTTTAAAATTTAAATTTGCGAAAGCTGGCAAGGCTGGCCATTTTGGTTTAACTGCTACACTGGCCCAAAAAACAGATGGCGAGACAGCTTCCTCCTGTGTCAGGTGTGTTTGAAAGGTATTTGTGTGAATATGCACTCAGAGCATTGGGTGTTTATTACTAAACAGCAATTTGAGTGTGTTGCTGCCTGTGGGAGCTGCTGGGACCACTTGGAGTGTGACTTTGTGTTTATGAAACAAGTCAAACGTGCTTGAAGAGAGAGAGTGTGTGCGGAGGAGAGAGGTGGGCCAGTGGAGGTTGTAGCCCTGGATTTCTTAGAGATGGAGGGTCCTGTTTATGACCGGTTTGGAGAGGGGGAAAGGGACACTTACCAAATCGACTACCGGAGGATTGTAGGCGACATGGAACCAGCACGGCCACGTATCTCAACCAGAGATGGAGAACAACCTCTTCCCTACGTGACCTATGCCCACCCAACGCCACATGGGCATGGGCATGAGACTGCAGCCCAGCGATACAGCGCTACACGTATCCAAGCTGGATATGAACCAGAGAGGTCAGTCTCATACTGTAAGGTCATGACCTAAGTGATTGAGTGAAGCCTTATAACTGGGATGTTTTTGCTTTCTTATGGCATTGGTTGTGCACTTTTACAAGCCCATTCATCAGGCCAGCCAACCAAATCCTCTTACCTACTGCAGTGCCGTCACAGGTGTATAGAAAGACTTTCCATGGACAAGGACAGACTCCTTTTGATTGCATCTCCTGTCACCACTCCAACATTTATAAAATAGGATGTGACTAGAGAAGGAAGAAGGAGAAAAACAGCATGCATGTTTCACACAAGGCACAGATACATCCAGTATTTTTAAAAGGCATTTTAGTGGATCTATGCATAATTAATTCTATGTCACTGTGAAATACATGATAAAAAATACCTGTCCATTGTCATATCTTTATACACTTACATCATATTTTTCAGACCTGGCACTTTTTCAGCATGAATATGTGTGTTTTACTATTTTCTTTTTAATTTCAGCATGGCTGACTATTTGATCAGCGGGGGCACAGGTTATGTTCCTGAAGATGGATTAACAGCACAGCAACTCTTTTCTATCGGAGATGGACTTACATACAAGTAAGGAATTCTTTAAAAAAAAATGGGCTCATTTCATGGTATAACACACACTTAACACATGCACACATGGTACACATGATATGCATCCATGTGTACACACACTAGAGTTATGCAATGGCTTCCATTAGATGTTTAGTAATATCAGCGATGACATATCTGCTCGGGTTTTATATAGAGGATTATAATGAGTAATACTACTTTCAAGGATGACTCTGAGTGGTGCCACAGACATTAAAAGCAGTGTGTGAGTGTTTGAGCACATATCAGCGGTGTGTTAATGGGTGTCAGTGTGGTTTCCTTAATGGGGGCTATGTGCAGGGTTTATCAGTGTGCAGGGGATAAAAATGCAGAACATTTCAGTGGGTTGAAAGGCTGACAGATTATGTCTGCTCACTGTCAGCTAACTTTAATAAACTGCTGCTTTGTAGGAGTATGATTTGTGCTGTACACTTCACACACACATTTAAAGCTACATGATCCTTGTTTATGGTGGTTACTTGTAATATTTATGTATATTATTAAGGTAATGTCAAACTTTTTCATTTCCAAAGTGTGATTCATATGTCTCTGTTTTGTCTCTCCTCTCAGTGACTTCTTGATCCTCCCTGGATTCATAGATTTTACTTCTGATGAGGTGGTGCGTATCACGACACTGTCCAGCATATCACAAGACACACACTGTTCCCTGGCACACAGTACATTGCTGATGTCTGACAATAAATCACATTTCACAAGCACCGACTGGTTTTGCTGTAACCCTTGTAATTATTCCCCTACTCTTTGTTATGTTCCTGAAAGCATATGAGAGGGTTGTTTTCGTCTTTGCAAGCTCTGCTGGGACATTAAATGAATTTCATGCCTTGGTCACATGGGTTAGTGCTGGAAAGCAGGTGTTCAAAACAGACACACACCTGCGTCATCTCACCCTCAGCAGGTGAATTCAACAAGTCAGCCTCTAATGTGCCCAAACTAGTTACACTGAAAAACAAAAACAGACCTCAACATTTGCTTGTCAAATGTGTGGCAGCTGCAACACTGAAAGGACACTGACTGTAGCAAATCATGTTGCAGCACAACATTTGAGATTATATTTTTTTTAATTTACTTTGCTGTATGTGGTTTAAGATTGTAAATTTGTGTTTTTGTTTCCAAATACACACATTTTTTTTAGGATCTAACCTCTGCATTGACTAGGAAGATTACCTTGAAGACACCGCTTATTTCATCTCCCATGGATACAGTCACAGAGTCATCCATGGCCATCGCCATGGCAGTGAGTACAAGCACTCTCTCTCTCTCTCTCTGTGTTTAAGTCACCTTTGGGGTATTTAGGCATTTTTATCCTCCCTCTGGGGATAAACATTGATTTCCTGAAAACTTACCCTAAGCCTAACTTCAACAACTAATTGCCTAAGCCTAAACCTAACCCTAAACTCAACCTAACCCTAACCCTAACCATTGAGCCAAAATCAAGGTTTGACCAATTGGGGACATGGACTTGGTCTTAAGTCAAATGTGTGGATATAAAACATATAAAACAGACCCCCTCCCCACACACAAACTGCCAGGTGCACAAGATCATTCAAGACTCTTCAGTATTATTACAGCAATAAATTCTTTCCTCTCATCCCACTCTTTTCAGTTGATGGGTGGGATTGGAATAATTCATCATAACTGCACTGCTGAGTTTCAGGCCAATGAGGTGCGCAAAGTCAAGGTAAGATGGAGAAATTAACTTACAGTTGCCAGAAAAAATCACCTGTGACACCGTAGCACCAACGATAGTCCTCCTTCACAATACAATGCAAACAATATGCACTCATGTGCCTCTGATCACTCAATACTTGTGTTTTTTGTTCTTGCCAGAAATTTGAGCAGGGCTTTATTACAGACCCGGTGGTCATGAGTCCCCGACACACAGTGGGGGACGTGTTTGAAGCGAAGACACGCCATGGTTTTTCCGGGATCCCTGTTACAGAAACTGGCAAGATGGGCAGCAAGCTGGTTGGCATTGTCACCTCCAGAGACATTGACTTTCTGTCTGAGAAGGACCATGACAGACCCCTGGAGGAGGTTGGTGTATAGCTGATGTGTTTGTATGTGAGAACACAATACTACATGCAGCACTTCATGGTATATTGAAACTAATCCTCTTTTTGATTCAGGCAATGACAAAAAGAGAAGATTTAGTTGTTGCACCCGCTGGAGTCACATTGAAAGAGGCTAATGATATACTACAACGCAGCAAAAAAGGTAAATCTGCAAAGTAGGTCATACTATGGTAGAGCGAGCTTCATACTTTTCCCTTTCTCCTATCACTCATCCCAGTCTCTGACTCTCATAGGTAAGCTCCCCATAGTGAATGACAGTGATGAGCTGGTTGCCATCATTGCTAGGACTGACTTGAAGAAGAACAGAGATTATCCTCTGGCTTCCAAGGACTCCCGCAAGCAGCTGCTGTGTGGAGCTGCTATCGGTACGAGGGAGGACGACAAGTTCAGGCTGGACCTCCTCATGCAGGCTGGTGTGGATGTGGTAGTTCTGGTAGGTCTTCACTGTGGACTGAGTAAGCTTTTGGTTGATTTGGATTTCAGTCTGATCTGTTCAAATCTACAAATTTAACAGATACAGCAGGCGCTTTATGTCTCATTGAAACATTTTTTGGGAAACAGGATTCCTCCCAAGGAAACTCAGTGTATCAAATCAACATGATAAACTACATCAAACAGAAATACCCTGAACTCCAGGTAGTTGGAGGAAATGGTAAGCTTGTTCAGTTTTTGTCTTTTTGTCCTCCTGTAATTACCCACATCTCCCATACTGAGTTTTTTCCTGTGTGTCTGTGTCCCTCTAGTGGTGACAGCTGCACAGGCCAAAAACCTCATAGATGCTGGTGTGGATGCCCTGAGGGTGGGCATGGGGTGTGGCTCTATCTGTATCACCCAGGAAGGTATGATAACAAAGAGCATTACTGAAGTATTTAAAAAATCAACGAAACTGCAAATTAAATTGAAAAGCAGATCCCTAGGCAATATTCTGCTCTTGTTCCTCAGTGATGGCTTGTGGACGGCCTCAAGGTACATCAGTGTACAAGGTTGCAGAGTATGCCAGACGTTTTGGAGTGCCAGTAATTGCTGATGGAGGTATTCAAACTGTTGGACATGTGGTGAAAGCTCTGGCCCTGGGAGCATCTACAGGTAGAAAAATGGACACCTCTACATGTTTTTTGGGCTTTTGATTGTTTTTCAACCAACACACTACTGTGTCAAAAAGCAGTGTCATCCTTTGCAATCAGCACACCTTCATCTCATGTTTCTGTCCTCAGTGATGATGGGGTCATTGCTCGCAGCAACCACTGAAGCTCCAGGGGAGTATTTCTTTTCAGATGGTGTCCGTCTGAAAAAGTACAGAGGAATGGGCTCCTTGGATGCCATGGAGAAAAATAACAGTCAGAAACGCTACTTTAGGTGAGGAAGCGGGGGTTACAGAGGCCTTTTGAATTATGTATCGTCACAGGATGCCTTAATGACACATTTATCTCTTGCTCTGCGTGTGTTTATGCAGTGAGGGAGATAAGGTGAAGGTGGCTCAAGGTGTCTCAGGATCCGTACAAGACAAAGGCTCCATCCATAAGTTTGCTCCTTACCTCATCGCTGGTATCCAACACGGCTGTCAGGACATCGGAGCCAAGAGTTTGTCTATTTTACGGTAAGGGTGACATTGTGTGTGTTTTTGTTGCATGAAGGCTGTTGGCAATTAGCCGTATGTCTTTGCACTAGGTCGATGATGTACTCTGGAGAGCTGAAGTTTGAGAAGCGAACCATGTCTGCTCAGATGGAGGGAGGAGTCCACGGTCTGCACTCGTAAGTCTGACCTTTGACCCCTGATCCTCGGCTTCTGATCACCACCCCTCCTCTGCAGCCTCTTCTTACTTAGTGTCTCCTTTCTGTGGTCCCTTTCTACTGTCTCAATATGCCTTTCATCTATTTCCTCTTTGAATATGTTACTTTATAGCAGCAACTGCACCATGTGTCTAAGCTTTACCTGCATATCAGAAACCTTTGTTTTCAAATGGAATTTACCTGTCCCTAGCAGCATCAAAATGTATCTTCTCTCTTCCTCTTCTTACCCACGCTATCACATTAGATATTCTTTTGTGCCATGTAAGTACATCTATCTCATCTCTATCTTCTTCTTTTATTCATCTCCATCCAAGATTGCTTTTATAGCAGTGAAATATTATAACAGCACACACCCAAAATGCTTACACTCGTCTTTTTTTTCTTATTAGTTACGAGAAGCGACTTTACTGATGTGGGAGGAAGAGGAAACACTCGAACAGGCCCGAATGTCCCGGCCCCGGCAGTTATGAGCAAATACACCGGGCGCATGTGATCAACAAACATAACTTTAATGTTACTGTTCAAGACATGCTCTCTAAAATCTGACACTCCTACTCTGTGTCCTCTGTTCTTGTACCATCTCCAAACCAATCCAAAGATAGACAAAACAATACACAATTGATCTATGTGAATGTAAAGTTCAAACTGTACATGCTGTCATGTCTGCACACAAACTCTTTATCTGTCTTTCTCTCACTATGACCAAGGACAGTGGAGGTAATGTAATTACCTTATCTTTTTCAGGAAACGGATGTCATCAACTACTTTAGGACAAGCTTACCATTGCTAATCTAGCCAGAAGCCCATCTCGTTGTTGGCCTCTGCATTTCACCGTGGTAGCGTAGGCTACAAAACAAACCTTGCAGAGCTGCAACTGTCAGTGTCCATATTCAGTTAATATATCACACAAAATACTTAAAATACTGCCTTTTACTCACCCATATCACTTTGGAATCATTTGGAGTATTTCCGACGATACTGGATTTGATGATATCCATTTAAAAGGAGTGAATGGGGCACTGAAATGCAGCCAGTATATGACACAAACTTGACCATTTCTCAAATAACAGACATTTAATAAGATGGGCTACACAATTAAAAACAGACTCTACTTCCTGTTGTCTTACAAAGGACCCCTAGTGCCCGTGTGTGGCCTTCAAAGTGCCTGAACTTAAACAAAACATGTATGTGTATGTGACAACATCACAAATAAGTAATTTAGTCAGAAATACTCCAAATGACTCCAAAGTGAAATGGGTGAGTAAAAGGCAGTATTTTATCCCAGAAATAAGGTACAATTTGGAAAAAATGGAACTTCCCCTTTAATATTTTGCAGGAAATCAGGCAGTTGGATATTTTATTTGCAGAACAAAACACAACACAAAATTTAGATAGCTTCATTATTGCTCTCGTTTGATAACTTACTGAGCTAGGAGGAATCATCTAAAAAGAGCAAAATTGTTTTCTCATTATCTTTTTACTTCATCCACATCTCTCTGAATGTTCTTAGCATCAGCCTTAATTTGTAATTTGTTACATGGAGCGCTTTAAAGGAGTGGTCATATGTAATTGTCACTCTGGAATTTGTTCCATTCATCATATTTGAAACACTAGAAAACAAAGTTTGGGTAACAAGACAGGACAATCCACACTTTTCATTTCAATTATGATAGTAATTCCATTCTCAGTTTATATTCATTATACAAATGAATCTGAGTCACATTGGCTTGACATATTTTGATCTTCTGTAATTTCATTTTGCAGAAACACATTACAAATGACACGACTATTGATTGTACATAATACAGAATATAGGTAGTTATTAGTTTTTTTATAGGCTCAGTTTTCAAACAATTAAATGGTGAGTCAATGAAACAGAGCTTTGAAGTCAGTGGCAAGGTTAATAAGAAACCAATGCCCAGGTTAGATTTATTTCTTTATAGAACTGTAGATATAACATGTAATAGAAGTTGATTTATCAGTTTTAAATTTGATTTCTTATTTTTCTGGGATGTACTGAACATTGGCTGTATATGTCACTCGATGATAAACAGCATCTCGCAATTACACACAACCAAATAAATGAGGTTGACCAAATTATTTGGTTAATTTCTTACTTGAGGGTCATATAAAAAATAAATATATTCTTCTATCACCCACCCTAAGGCTTCGAAGTTTTATTTACTGTACATAGTTTGCATGAATAAAGATAATTTTAACAGGAATTTTTATATAGTTTTAACATCTCATCATTAACATCATTTTTTTTTTACCACTAGATGGCAATATATTTAAAATATAACCGCTTCAATTGGCTTTATGCACAGCTGCACTTCTTCCTGAACTTCAGCCATCTCTTTTGTTTTCTGTCTGCCATTATTGGACAAACTGGTTAATCCAGGTGTGTCTGATTATTGTTGTTGTGACTACTGAGGTCAGGCATCAGTCAGTCATCAGACATCTTTTCACAATATCTGTTGGTATGCCCAGAAGTTCTAACCACAGTAAAACACAGTGCCACAGTTTGACAGATAATTGCACCTTTGTCTGTGTAATACCACTGAAAAGACTGACAAAAACAAAAAAATGCTTTTTATACATGATTTTTCCTTGAGTTTATTGCACCACACTGAAATAATGTTTGATAATCCTGTGAGGAGTGCACTACATGCCAAAATGCCCGCTGTTCCCACCATGAAGTAAAAGTTGCCATCTCTGTACACAACTTAATGGCCTGCAATGTGCTGATCATGTGTCAGCATAAAATTATGCTTCACCATCACAAACAGCTCCCTTCAGTGAATTAGATTTTAATGTACAATGTTATTGGCTTACCACCAGGTTGAATTGTGCCCATACAATCCCAACAGGGAATAGGTAAACTGTGTATAATGAAATGTGTCTATATATATATATATATATATATATATATATATATATATATATATATATATATATATATATATATATACGTATATATATATATATATATATATATATATATATACGTATATATATATATAATGTATATATATATATATATATATATATATATATATATATATATATATATATATACACACAATAAATATAACTGAGACCTGACAGCTTTTAAAATTCAGTTTTGAATATATACATATGTAATATCAGCAGTACATTTTTTTTATAGAAAAGAGTCTACATGTTGTATCAATGATGTTCATTCTCCTTTCATTAGTTCAGGTAATTATTTTCATCTGTATAACTTTTAAAATGTCTGAAGAGTCTGGTATTTCTGTACAAAGCCATGTGCATTTCGATCATAACTATTATAAATTTCTACAATTCAATAGTGTCACTACAAACACTCAGAGTGTCAATTTGCCTGCACACATTGACAAACTCTGCCTGTACAGCCAGATCCCATTCCAGTTGCTTGCTTTCACTCAGGTGTTTAGTCCCCGCCAGCCGGTCAGTCCCGTGACTGTCCTGGGAGGCTAAGCTCAGGGTTCGGTAACGCCTGTGGTAAGACAGGTGGGGTATTGCTCGTGGGAGGCTGCTCTGAGCAAAATGTTGACCTCTGTTGGCCCAGGAATGTGAGCGCAGCTTTCCTGTCTCCTTTGGATTGCTGCACAGGCCCTGGGTTGAACCAGAGACACTTTCTTTCCAGTCCCATTGCTCTGGTGACATGGGTGGCTTGCTGTGAGATGTCAAAGGGCCACGTGGCTGAGCAGGTCTGGAACTGGACAGGGCGTTGTCTTGATCCACGTCACCACAGGAGGAGGTTCGGTAAAGGGCATCTTGCACAGAGCTAGGCCCTTGCTTCGATGCACCTTGGCTAGGAGAGCTCAAAGATAGGGTGGAAGAAGCAGGGAAGAGTCTCGGCAAACCAAAGATACTGTGAGAGAATAGGGATTCACTGAACAGAGCCTGGTCAATGCTGCGTGACAAGTCTATGGGAGATGGGGGCCGCAGATCCACAGTTGAGTCAGTCTCCAGTCCGAGGCTTTCCAGTGACGATAACTGAGACTCACTTGTATTTTCAGGCTTGTGTGGTGGGCTCGGGGGTGGAGGGAGAGGTAGTACAGTGCTCCGGGTTTGCCTGGACTGGGAGACACAGTCTAGTCCATTTCCAGGAGGCTCTGCCATTGAGAAAAGAGGAAGAGCTTCTGATCGTCCCTTGGTGATGACATCACAGACCACCAGCTTTTCCTGCTTACCTTGGGACCAAGAATCATGAGAGGACAGGACAGGAGAATCTGCACCTCCTTGAGCAGGTAGGGTGAGCCCTCGTGAGGGGGAGCTGCAGGAGAGTCGGGACCAGGATCCTGGCCGGGGGTTAGCTCTGGTCTTGATGGAGGAGTTGTTGTGACAGAATAGAGGGTGTGAACCAATGAGAGACAAACCTAGACACACCCCAACCTCACAGAGCCTGCAGCCGACCTGATAGCCCCACCAGGGCCAGGGCTGGAACCCATAGCCATCAACTCCACCCAAACCAAAGGCATGCAGGATCCCATAAAGCTGGAGGCCTCCACATCCTAACAAACACAATGAAGCCCCTATTCCGGCTCCTGCTGCCCTTCCCCAGTCCTCCACTTTGGCAAAGGGGCAATGTGCAGCACACATCACCTCAGGGGACCCTCCACTCTCTCCATTATCATTCAGCCTGTATATATGTTTGGTGTTGAATTGCATTAAGCAGTAGAAGATGAGGTAGGAACATGAGAGAAAGACAGTGAGACATACAAACACACCCTGAGGGAACAGCAGGATCACAGAGGGAAGACTGTGGAAGAGCTGAAGCATGCCAACACATCCTAAGGAGACCCCAGAATACAACAGGAACATACACAATAACAGGCAAGGTTTAGGCAAGGCTGAGAATGACGTGGAATTAGCAAGTGGGAGTGAATGATGCATGCGTGAGCGCAAGGAAAGAAGGAGGAAGGCGAGAGAGAAGGCCGCAATCAAACAGGGGAAAGGCAGCTCAGAGAGCAACAGGGAGCCCAGGGGGGGAAGACGATCTTGGTGATTGTACGCATCATAGAGCAAACAGAAAGCTTGGATCCCTGCAAATGCCAGGAGGAACAAGTGCAGCAAGGCGAAGTAGGCACTTCCTGGGGGACAGCGAAGGGGCAATCCTAACAGGCAGACCACAGATATAAGGCCAAATGCAGTAAAGACAGAGCCCAGGCCATAGATGTGTGCCTCCCACGCAAATCCCCATGTGGCTAGGGCAGAGTTCCAATCCGAATAAAGAGGGACGAAAAGGGCCGGGCTGAGAGCCAGAGAGGGGTGCAGGGACTCGTCATCTGGGTAGCTGGGAGTCCATGAGTGGTTTGCTTTGCAGGGTGTGGCTGTGATGCCATTACCATCAAGTAAGAGCGGGCCACTGGTCTTTGAGAGATGTTGGTCATCATCCTTGGAGTCAACTGTAACGTAAAATGAAACATTACCAACCTAAATCAGTTTCCAGCTGGAAAATGGAAAGAGCACACTAGCAAGCTAAAGTAAGATGCACATGCTAATCGTTACCTGCATCTTAGCCTTATAATTTTGAGCATGTTAGCATGCTGATGATGCCATTTTAATGGCAACATTAATCTACATAAAATCAAAACATTAACAAAATAATAATGTAACCCATAAATTATATCCAGTCTTTACTGAGCAAAAAGACAGCAGGGGAGAATCTGACATAAGTGACATTAATCCATAATAAAACAGAGCAGAGCAGCTCGTAACTGGGAATCTCTAACTGGGTCACACAGAGAGTGGAAGCATGAGGAAGTAGCGTGTCTGTGTGTGTGTGTGTGTGCGTGTGTGTGTGTGTGTGTGTGTGTGTGTGTGTGTAAGAGAGAGATGTGTGTTGATTAGCCAGTATTGACCTCATTGCTGCTCTCATTCTGTGTGGCTATTATTAAGCACGGCCAAGAGGTATTGTGCTGTCATCAGTGTTGCATCCTTTCTACATGAGCATGCAGAAGTATTCAACTTTCAGAGCTGGCTGTGACTGTGTTACCAATAAATAATGTAAGCAACTCATTCTCTTGGTGAAATAACGTTCATGTATGTTGTATGGAGCTGTCGGATACAGAGAAACTACTGCTTTCAACTGGAATGTGTCCTTTTTCTAGTACTCCATTTGTAGAGAAGTGATTATGTCAATATACGTAGATGCATCTGAAAAGCAATGTGGCATCTAATGAACAAGTGATTTTCATTGGAATATTTGACACATTCTCAACAAACTGGCTGATTGAGGAAGGTTTAATTTCACATATTGTTCTGTCAAAGCCCTCTTCCCCCTATGCTTGTGGACACAACACATCACTGACTTTCACAAGTAAGTGCCATTGTGTGTGTGTGTGTGTGTGTGTGTGGTAAATACTGCATGTGCAGGTATGCACCACATTACCCAACAACCTTTGTGTGTGGGTAATGGACGCTGACTGCAAAGGGAATGAAATGTTTCTACATCAAAAAGATAGCAGAGGACTGAGTGGGAGAATCCGTGATGAAAGGATTGAGAGAGAAGGACCGGGGGAGAGTGGGTTGGGAAGTGTTAGGGGGAGATTTTTGAGGAGAGTGAAGGCTTGGGGGAGTGAAGTGATGCAAACCACTCTGTGAATGTAAAACAATGTGTTCTGGCTGCAGAATACATAGCAGTAACACTGCAGTCACACTTGTAGTTACAGTATCATTCATGAATGTTAACTGGTGTCAGGTTTAGTGAATGATGGATGATACAAATTACATTTCATTTAAGACAGGGCTCTTACCTTTACCTGCCTCTGTACTGACAGCTCCTCTGTGTAAAATATGACCTGTAATCTCAAGCAATCCATCTCCGGCCTCTTTCACTGGCACAGTCCCGTCCTGTGTCTCTCCCTGCGTGACAACAGAAGGACCCATGGTCCATCCCCAGTCGGCTCCAGTAGACAAGGGTGAAGCGGAGTCCTGGTTTGATGGAAGTGAGACAGTTGTCTCATTCTTCTTATTCTGTATCGAATGCAATATAGATTCAGTATTTGTCTCAGCTGGATGATACTTTAATGTTTGTTCCTGGTTAGGTCCACCTGATGAAGACCTTGTCGGCTGTGTGTTGTCCTTGGAGATGCCATGTTCAGTATCTCTGGATATGATAAGTCCCTTCTCATTAGAAAACAAAAGAGATGTATCTGTGCTTTCCTGTAAATCAATGTATTCACCAATCACACCTTGTCTATCTGATTCCTCAGATGACGATGAAGGCCAACTTCCAGGTAGACCCAGGAAGTCACCAATCTCTGTCCCAAAAATGTGATTCCCCGGTACTAAACCAGATCCATGTTGTCCCTGTGGGGGCTGTGTGAGACGCTGCACCGCTGTTTCAGGGTCTGGCTGTTGTGTCTCCTTGACATTTCCGCCAGTGAAAGCTATAACATGAAGTGAGAGGGGAAGAAGATAAAGATTCCACAGAGAGAACATGGCGATGGTCTACAAACTCCTCCGGAAAGTCACATGCTGTAGGTTTCGAGGGTTTATTGTCCAATCAGATGCTTGACAGATCTTTAAACTCAGGTCTCTTGGGGATCTCATGCTTAACACACCTGGGGAAACAAAAGAAAGATAAATCACATCCAATCAGTGCAACCACTCATCAAGTACTGTGTGTTGCTTTGATGTCTGCAGTAAATAGCTTGAATTTTTGCATGTAGGTGAGTATTACAATGCAAATACTGTGACTGAAAAGCCTTTAAAGTCCTGTGACATACACACACAACAGTCTTATGATTCATTCAGCTGCTTTCTTGCAGCTGGTCTCAGTTCAGCTTTCTTACCTCATCAACAGCTCACTCTGCTGCAGCCTCTTTAAACATACATGCTCCTCCGTGTCGCTGCATCATGCCTGCGGTCTCTCTCTCTCTCTCTGCGTAGCACTCTGTGTCCTTTCATACTCACTGTGCTGTGCCCCTCTTCTCTCCATCAGACAGTCGACACATGGGACAGACCCCACCTCCCCGAGACAACCCCCGCCGTCCCACTCTCTGCCGCTGCACTGATCTGACAGCCAGTTCGACTGTTTGCACAATCCCTGTTCTCCTAAATCTGAGGCATCATCCACAGCACACTCATCTCTTACTGCTGTTTCTGTTCAACACATACACTCACACACATCCCTGTGTGGTGTGTGAGAAGAGAAGAGGGAGAAGGCATAAATGAGTTACTGGGGCCGAAACATGGTCGTCAACCATCAGGAACTAACCAGTGCTGCAGATCAATACATGCTAGTTTAATTTACGACTGATGCTGTGCCCTTCCTCTTAAAGTAGTCAGTAGCAGTCAGTTTGTTTCACGAAATGGGAAATTCTCTTTGAATTGCATACATACATGATGCATGATAGTGGCTGCATGCATGGATAAGCATCTGAACCAAGAGGATGTGCTTTATAAACAAACCTTCAGTTTGTAATTAGCACTAGTGACCTTGTTGTCATGCCATTAGTGTTGCAAGAACCTACTGACATGAATGATCTGTATCAGATGCTGGCATATTACTTTTTATTTTCTTGTTCTCATATGCTGTTTTAAGCCAACGGGGGAAATGCAGTAGCCTCGTGGCCTAATTCAATTCCCAAGGATGGCTCTAAAATAGACACTGATCCACATACCTTTGGATGCATTTGGAGTCACGGAGTTTAAAACATACAACCATATGCCTGTGCTGTCTCTGTGTGCTTGACTTAAGGATCTGAAAAGTTTGAAACTCTCCACCATGACCGTTGCTGAATTGGCAGGATGCATTATCTTTGAAGCCAGGATTATTGCTGTGTGGGCATTCTGCCAAAGGCACGTTGATTCTTCCTCCATCACAACCATTAAGATAAACACAGATCAAACTAAATCCCAAATGAATCTACCAAACATATATTTAGCACAAAACACAAAGACATAAAGGCTGATCCTGCATGCCAAGAATAACGTTGGCTGTGACAGTAATTACCACAGCCAATAATGAAAAGAGCAGTTTACCAACTGTCTCCCATGTTTAATTTTTGCTCATAACAGTGGGATTCAGATTCACATGAACACACAGTAAAAGACAGTGAAGGCTATTCCAGATCGTTTAGACAGTCAGTGAAGATAGGAACTTCCCGATTGAGGAGTGCGATTAACCCGCTGTCTGATGGGGAAACAGGAAAGCACCAACTCAGCCGTAACTAAAAGGACTGGACAGGAACAATAACAGGCAAAACATATGAGCTCATTGAGGGACATGGCCAAATTATTGCCGCCTCACACTTGCTATCCTAATTCACCAGGCAACTGGTTTCTGTTTAGACAAGTCATCCTCCAACAAGACATGGTCAGCAGGGATTGGGGTCCAGCTGGGACAGAGGATGGTCGGGGTAAGATGCAGAATCAAAACTGCACAAGCAAAGAAGTATAAATGAAATGAAACATGACACAAGCAACAGTGCTGCCAGGATGAGGCTAGGGTTCAAGTATGAGCATCTCTAAATGACCTTTTAGCTTTATTGGCTTTCTCCTTTGGTTGGACTTGTAAAGGTCAATCCAAACATACATGCTTTCTCTCTGTTTGCTCCATTTAAGGATAAGAGGTTAGCAGACTAAAATGGGAAAATAAAGCTAACACAATATAAAAGGGAAAAGATCAAACATGTCCTTTGGGCTTTGAGGTGACAGTGTTACCTGGCTGATAGCAAATCAATATTGACTTTGTGACAAAGAACAACAACTCTGAAAGTCGCTCATATAGTAGAGTACTATTCACAACAACCCCCCTTCTGCAGCATGAGGAAGAAATACATGACAAAAGAAAAAAAATAAACACCCGCAAAATAAATAAATGATAATCAATGAAACGTGAATAAATACATTTAAAAAGAATTGTAAAAAATACACAAGTAACGAAAAAAAAATTAAAAAGAAGAGTAAAGAAATGAGGGAATCAATACAAAATAAATAAACAAAGGAACAAATTAATAATTAATTAGTTCAAGTATGTTTACTACATTTATTGACAGTCATTTATATATTCATTTTGATTTTGGCAGGTTCTGTCCTCCATATTTCAGGGTAGTTGACTTATTTCAGAGCAGACATTTTGTAGTTAATGTTATATTATATTAAATATGGCTGCATTCTTACTGCAGTTAATATACACCTTTGAATCTGTTGACACTTCCCACTTTGTATTGCAACCGGTGCATACCAATGTCCTTCGAGACTAATAAAGTTGTATCTTATGTTATTTAATAAGGGACGTCTTGTGTAGACACAGACACTTTTTATGAATCTCTATGATTGCTTTCTGTCTTTTTCATGTCACTCTTCACACTCTCAGTCTTTAGCGAGGACAGACATAAAGAAATGGTGCTAATGGAAGCTGTAGCAGGCAGAGCTACATTAGCCTAGCATACGGTTACTGGTTGGACTGGTTTGTCCAAAGGAGGGCACCAGTTCGCCTGAGCTGTGGCTGACAGCCAGAGGAGGACAAACCACTCCTCAGAGCAAGAAGAGAAGGAAACGTCAATAAGGTCGTTTTAACCGTGAACTGTGTAGACAGAGGAGGAGTTGTGCTACTGCCAAGCTAGCTAGTCCGATCAATCATTAGCTAGAGCATCGCTGTCTGGCACCAAACTGAAAGCAGGTAAGTGGGTTAACTGAGCAGACATGATGATAAAACGTTTGGTGCTAACATTACAACGCGTTTGACTTAGCTAACTAACACGCAAGCTAATGCTCAGTGTCCTTGCTAACGTTGCTAACGCGACGCTTTTTGAGCTAAGGAAACAGTTGCTATGTGTGATGAACTGTTGACTTATTGTATGTTGTTTCATTTGAGTTTTTCACTTTCGTTCCCTTTTTTGGTGTTGTTGTTGTTGTTTTTTGTCCCGTCACGTTTAATCCCAGCCAGACAGCAGCTGCTATGCTGGGCAGGACGCTCTTGAGCAGAGGCATCACCGCCCAACGCCTCGGCAGTAATGTCACTTTCTACATGAATGAATTCACTCCTCCAGGCTCAGGATGCCAGAGCAGGACCTCTGAGGAGCACAAACCCTTAATGCTGATGCTCCCTTGGTTGGGCTCTCGCCCTCAAGCTGTGGCCAAGTATTGTGATATTTACTTCCGCACCGGCTTTGATGTGCTTGTAGTGGAGAGTCAGGTAAGCACAATTTTAACATCTGTTTACTGAAGGGAACAGCTGTTTTCATACTCTGCATATGATTGAGATATTGTAGAGTGTGTAGAATCCATTCATACAGAGATGTACCTTAACAATGATAAAGGAAAAAAAAGAAAACAAAGTGATACTATTTGTGTGTACACAAGATAAAGAGTCAGTTGTTAACCTCAGTGATCTTTGGCTTAAGCCAGAGCGTGTTATGTACCAGAGGTCTGCAGCCTTTCGTCTCTTATTCCACCACTTTTACAGAGCTGCACAACATGTCGGCACAGCACACTTTTTGTTAAGTTTTTGTCTGCCATATTGCACTGTTTTTTTTTTGTTTTTTTTTATACACATAATCAGTTTTACTATCTTTTGGTTCTTATCTTTTCACTGCATTTATGTTTATATGTCATGCACCAAGATACCAAGTTAAAGTCCATGTTTGTGCAAACTTACTTGGTAATAAATTTGTTTCGATTCTGATAACACAGCTTGTGCTTGTCCTACTGTATACAAAAACTTTGTTGTATTTATGAGAATATAGAACAGAAACCAAGAAAATGTATATCGATACAGACAAGCCACCTTTAGCAGTTAGGGCAAATGAATCTGTCAGAGACAGAAATAATCTCTATTTTCCTGTGAGACCTTCCTTTTTTGGATTTGTCCATGGTTAGGTTGCAGGTAAAGGCGCTGGCCAGAGACGTAGTAAGTGACATGTATTTCAGATAATTAAACATCTTTTAAATATTTTTTACAATCAGTCGGTTATCATTGTAAGGTCAGAGACAGCTATGTCTTCAACCTCTGTGGTGGATGTGTCTGTCTAAAGCAAACTGATGTGTCATTAGATTTCTGTTTGTTTTACATAAGGCGCAAGAGTTCCTGTGGCCTCGCTGGAGCCTGGATCATGGAAAAAGGTTGTTGGACTTGCTCCAGAGTGAGCGCTTCATGTCCCGCCCACTGCTCATCCATGCCTTCTCTATTGGCGGCTACACGATTGCTCAGCTGCTGGTGCTTATGTCCCGGGACACACAGAAATATCAGGCGCTCACACAGAGGATCAAAGGCCAAGTCTATGATAGCCTGGTGGTGGGCTCTGTGGAGACGATGGCCGATGGTCAGTTCAGTAATTACGTGATTTAAAACACTTATCAATTTCTTTTCAGTTCTATCCATGATACACAATCACACTGGCTAGATCCAAAATCTTATTTTTATACATGCATATTTCTCCTCTCTGCCCAGGTCTGGCTAAGACTGTATTTCCACGTTGGGAGACTCTGGTAAAAAAAGTCAGCATGCTCTACTTTGACATGTTCAAACGCCAAACAGTGGACTATTACAACACAGGCATCGATGCGTTTTGGAACACTCCTATCACCACTCCTGCATTGTTCTTCTATTGCGAGAACGATGAAATGAGCAACCCACGAGCCATGGAGGAGGTGATCGATCACTGGCGGAAGCGTGGGATAGACGTCACGGCAAAGAAGTGGGAGGATTCAAAACACGCAGGTCACCTGAAGAGGCACCAGCAAGACTATCTGACCACCCTACACATGTTCCTCCACTCACTCCACTTTGCACCTCTGAAGGCCAAGATGTAAGATGAGTTCATGACAACACACTGCCACAAATACAGCTTGTACACCGATCAGGAATAACATTATGACCACCTGCCTAATATTGCATTGTTCCCTCATTTGCTGCCAAAGCAGTCCTGACCTGACATGACCCCTGAAGGTCTGCTGTGTATTCTGACACCAGAACCACCATTAACTTCTCTGGCAGTTTGAGCTGCAATGGCTCGCTGTTTCTGGTTCATCTCTGGTCCTTCCTTGGACCACTTTTGATAGATCCTGACCACTGCAGACCTCTGACCCAGTCCTTTAGCCAATCCTTACACTTTCCCATTTTTCCTGATTCTAAGGCATCAACTTTCAGGACAAGATGGTTATTTGCTGTGTTGAGGCTAGAATATACTTCTCCGACTGCGTAATATGTTATGCAACTCCGTAGCTACGACGACCCCTCGAGCCCTCGCAGTTCTCCGTCGTGGTGTGTGTTGTGCATCCCTGCCGTGAAATGCACCCCCTCGCAATTCGCAGACGATTTAATTATTTGTGAGGGAAATAGAAGAGAAGAACATCGGATGCTCACAGTCTTTAAAGCTCCTCTAAAGAAAGCAGATAACAGATGTTCTTCTCAACACAAAATTGGATAATAGTGAATGCAAACCAACACCTTTCGGCATGTTCTGTGGAAATAAACCCCAGCCATAATTACTAAATAAATTAAATGGATATTTTTGAGAAAGTTGAATGGATTTGACTTGTGTTTCACATGGATAATCAATACTTTAGTTCCTGTCTTGTCTACGCTGCTGCGGAGGCGACCTGTCTGTCTGTTTCTGTGTTGGGCGAGGGGCTGCATTTCACAGCAAGGGTGCAACTAGAGGACCAATCACAGCCATTGCTGTCTCTATTTTCCTGTGACGCAGTGATGGACAGTTAAAAAAAAAAAAAATACTTCAGGCGCCTGCAGAGGACGGAGAGGCTTTCTGACAGGCTCTCCGGTGACGTAGAGGGCTCTCCGTGTCCATGTACAGCAATTTACGGAGTACTATAAATTGGCCTTTACATGTCCCAGGTGTCGAATCCCGGGCCCGGTGCCTTTCTGTGTGGAGTTTGCATGTTCTCCCCGTGTCTGCGTGGGTTCTCTCCGGGTACTCCGGCTTCCTCCCACCATCCAAAAACATGCATGGGGATTAGGTTAATTGGCTAATTTAAATTGACCATAGGTGTGAATGTGAGTGTGAGTGGTTGTCTGTGTCTATGTGCCCTGCGATGAGGTGGCGACTTGTCCAGGGTGTACCCTGCCCTCTGCCCTAATTCAGCTGGGATAGGCTCCAGCCCCCCCATGACCCTATGTGGATAAGCGGTAGAAAATGGATGGATGGATGTCCCAGGTGCTGTTTTAAAGAAATAACCAGTGTCATTCACTTCACCTGTCAGTGGTCACAATGTCATGCATGATCGGTAAATGTGCAAGAGTATCCAGCTAACTCTTTGAGTGCCAGCCGTTTTAAAAAATAAGTGCCTAGTGCCAGCATTGTTGTCCATTTTGAGTCATATTTCAAGACCCACAGAATGTTTTGTACTATGACTCTGAAAACACTGAATAGCTCAAAAGAAAAAAATGTTTGTTTTTACCCTGTTCCATTCTTGTTTTATTATAGGTAGAGGCCACTTTCACCAAAATCACCACTTTTTGTCCAGAATCCATTTGTTTTGCTCTCTAAAAGTGATGGTGTCCACTTCCTGCTTTGATCTCCATGGTGTATACTGTCTCTTTATGCTCTGATTATATCTCCCAGAAGCCCCAACATTACTCACAGGCTGCGGGAGACTGTGAAAAAAACACTTTGACGTATTATTACATCAATCGCACTCAAGCGTCAGATTTTAAATTACGTTGAAATACATCTATGGCACTCAAAGGGTTAATATGCAGTATCAAAAGCAGTCATGATGCATAAAATGGGTAAATATCTATAATGATTTTAGTGAAGAATATAAGAGCAATTTTTAAAAGTTGTTTTGTTTGCTTCTGTTCTAGCTTGATTTTATTTTCTGTTTAACCTAAATAAAAGTTAGCTTTAGCCGAGTAATCTCAATGTACTTTACAGTAAACCACATACAGCAAGAAGAAGTAAGAGAATATATTAATAAGTATTGCGAACGCACATTTTTTTCAGACAAATATGAGTCCATGAACATAGAGAAACAAATAAAACTGCAGTTCCTGATAATCTTGGAAATCAGTCTGGCTGAGCTCAGGCCATCTCATCATCTATCGGCATAACCAGAAAAAATAAAAACCTCAATTGGTCTCTTCACCATGCTGAGCATCTAAATGCTCTCTGCTTGTTATCTTGAGGTGAGAGTGATGCTTCAACTGTGAAAACAACCTCAGTTCCACGGTGCTGTACTATTGCATAGACAATTACTGATGTTTACTTTTTACGTGGTTGCGTCTCTCCAGGACTTACTGTTAGACTTCCATCTTTACCCTTCGTTTCTTTGTCCAGGAACACTGTCGGTTCTTACATTAACTGTTAAGGCACGCTGTAGGCTTTAACCTTTACTGGTGGTTGATTGCACTCTCATCTCAGTAAGCAAACTTATTGAAATGCTATTTTGACAAAGTTTAATTTTTAAGTTTGCTCACATGTGACAGTGAATACAGAGAAGTGAACACCAGCAGGTTACTTGTGAAGTTAGGTTGAACAAATCTAAGTTTAATAAATTAAAAACAAAATAAGGAGCAAGCAAAGGTGTGTCTGCTCCTGCTGATGGAGAGAGAGAGAGAGGGAGGAGGGAGGTGGAGGAAGAACATTTTGTGGGTGGTTGATGGGAGATTTATGATGCCTGCTCTCCAGTACTCATAATTTATGTTTCTGCTTTGTCCAGGCTATACAACCTTTCATATTTACACTACTTGAATCTTATGATGGTCTGTCACGTTTGCCATCTCGATGTTTGTTGACTATGTTGAACAAAACACCAAACACCATAATTCACTCAGGATTTAATATGGACTGTGGTTTAATGTGCCTCAGTGGTAAGCCTGTGACTTTCACAAACTACCAGAGCAGAAAGTAACAAAGTAGGATTGTTTTAATGTTTTACAAACTAATAAAATGTTCATTGAAGGTCGTTGAACATATACCTCTAATATTGTAAAGCTTTGAGTCCCATAACTTGAATATTTGATAAATGAAATCTATTTTGTGCAATAAAATAATTTCAACAATTGTCAACGTTGTCTTTTTTACTTTGTACTTGTTTCTCACATTCTTTAGTTGCTTTGTGGTTTTCTTTAGGGATTTGTGGACTAAATAGATTGCTATGTAGATAGATACATTCTTAATCCTGTGGGAAATTACATAAGCAGTAACATATGTTAAAAATAAAGAAATAAGAGCAACGGGGTTCACTGAGGAGAGATTGTCAAGAAATCCACACATAATGATTAAAAAAACAATATACATACTAAGAATAAATCCTAAAATACATACTAAAAACAGTGCAAATTATGTACAAGTATGCAGAAATGAAATACAATGGTATGTACCATAAACTATATATAAATACAGATGAATCCACTGATTCACAGATGAATCAATGACTAAATAATAGCGACCTCCTGGACGCTAGGCGGAAACTACGGGCCG